>CATQJL010000001.1:22144778-22839232 GCA_958299035.1 Cylicocyclus nassatus
ACGTTTTCGAGAAAAAAATCAATTTTAACAAGAGCAATTGCTCCCAAGCGAGATTTTAGGAGATTTTCTTGAAATTTGGGAGGAAAGTGGATCATGTCGTTTTGAAAGTGTTGTGCCCTAAGGTCGTTGCACATTTCCTTTCAAATTCCATTTCCACTCTCACCCACGCTCACATTTTGGAAAAAAAAGTCGAATTCAACCAGAGCAATCGCTTCGAAAAGCGAGAATTTCGGAGATTTTTCTCAAAAATTTGGCGGAAAGTGGGTCAAATCGTCCTAAAATAGTGTTTCGTCCTAAGGATCGCTGTAGAGTTTCCTTTCGCACATTCATTCTCCCACTCACGCTCACATTTTAAAAAGAAAAGTTTCAACCAAAGCAATTGCTCCGAAAAGCGAGATTTTCGGAGATTTTCTCAAAGTTCGGGAGGAAAATGGATCATGTCGTTCTATTAAGATAGTGCTTGCCCTGAGAACGTACAATTCCCTCTCACAATGTCATTCTTGCACTCACGCTTACTTGGAGAGAAAAAAAAATTCAAGCAGCGCAAATGCTCTCAAAGCTCTCGGAGATTTCCTTAAAATTTGACCGAAAAATGGTTTTAAAAAAGCTCAGCTGACATGATTGGGAAAAGCTTGAAAAACGAACGAGAGCTTAATGAATACTGAGACGGGATGTGAGTGGATCAATAAAAGGTAAGCTTCTAAACCTAAGTTTTGCAACGATCACCATCTCGCATATTTCAACAGGCAAGCGCTTGCGTATTTCAACACAACTATTGCAACAGTAGAGCTTACTCTGGGCGTCTGGTCTCTCGTTCACGCTAGGACCCCTGCGTTCTTTTGGCCTCATGATTGCACGCACCGTCGGATCTCTAAACGATAAGGCCTCGTTCTGCAAGTGGCGTCTATTCAAAACAAACGTTGAAGCCTTACATGTGGGCAAACCAACCTAGCCGTCGCGTTTTTTGGGATCGGGCTTATATTATAGGAGAAGATTTGTAACTTGTGGAAAAACTTTGCGATTCGTGCAGATGGAGCGACCCCGAGTTGGGAGTGGTGGGCGCTTGGGAAAATGATGCTCTGAGGCAGTAGCTCAGCCATAAATCAACACTGCTGCGAAATTCTCAAAGATCCATATCTATCGGGCCCTCCAATCATGCTTGTGCGAACCTCCTGTGAAACAGTTGTGGTGCAAGGCGTACGCTTACCTTGCAAATGACACCAAGCTAATAAATTAATTTATCTTCAGCTGTAAATACTGACGCGGGCATTTTGTCAGATGGTCAAGCAGAATAGCGTAAGAAAACAATCTACTTATGCATATACGAGACCTCGAGGAGGAAACTTGCGAATCGAAGGAACTCAGCCTGAAGTTAGCTTATCACAAAAGTTCCTTTATACAGCTGTACAATTGATGAACTTCGACTGTTTGAAGGGAGCTATACGATTTTATGCACTCTAATGCTATGGCCAAACGCTTATTGCTTGTGCACAAAATAACCTCCGGTTTTAATAGATTCCAGTCTTTCCGCTGCATTGCTCTAGATTAGATTTACCTCACAGTTTTTTAACATCCATCAGCGGCTTCTCCCTCAGCCTACAGTAAATCAGTAGATCTGTAAAAAGATAAACATTAGAAAATTTTCGAAGTAATACTTGAGCTGATCTTCAAAACTTATGCAAATACCAAAAAAGAGACCCAAAAGACCGTTATAAATTTTGGTGGTCTCAACATAAAGGAATGAACGAAACTTGTCAGAAAATCCCGTCGACATTTTGACTTCCTAAAATCTTCATTTTTCTCTAGGTCTGATTGCCTCAAAGTTGCACATCTTTGTTTAACTGGGGATTCACCAGCCTCCAGTCGCCAATTGATCAGCAATCCTAATGGTGTGTAAGTAAAGTCTCCCATACACTACATTTCAATTTTAAGGCGTAATGAGCTCGGCCCAAATTCGCGCTGTTTTTCAGGCTCATGCCCAAACCATCTAGAATAAAGGTAGACAAACGCTGTAAACATTGGCCCGTAGTAAAGCTCGATCAGTTCAGGTGAACTGAACTTATCCCATCAACTCACCTCACGTCAGGTGAACTGATGACCACTCACCCTCCCATGCTATAAGATGGCGAGTGAACTGAAGTTGACCATCGGCCCACCTGTTGCAGTCAACTCCTCCACATCAGTTCACGTTCAAGTGACCTGAACGTGGACTGATGTTAGAGTGATGCAAAAAGTGTGTAGAAGAGGAAACGCAGACAAGACCCCCCCCAGTAAGTTGCTCCTGAGTAATTTACGATACACCTCAGTTAGGCTAAAAATGCAGACAAAATCGGCGCAAAACTGCACAACACCGTGGCGCGAAAAAGAGAGGATCGATGAACAGCTGATTTTGGCGAGAAGAACAAGAAAACCGTTTTTTCTTTTTTGTAAAGTTTGCCGACTTTTTTCTTCGAAAAGCTGCTCAAGGCAAAAATTTGTAAATTTATTTCATTGAATTCATGTTGCAGTTATTTCAGTTTTCCATGAAATTTTCGTCAAAAAATGCGTTTTTGTTTCATCCATGCATTTTCTGGGCGCAATCCTTGATATCGGTCATCATCGATTTTCCGATAGTGGTCTCTATCAAAGAGGCCTTGCGATACAGCAAAAATGTGGCGCTAGCCGGTGTCGAACCATGGCCGCGCGCGTTCAATTTCAATCGCTTACCTGCTCGACTTAACCATCAATTGGTTGCCTTTTCAAGAGCGAACATGATTATAATGTTCAGAAAGCGATCCGCATCCAGATCAATAGTTCACTGGATGCTGGACTGAAGCGCGATGAGCTCGACCCCGATCCGCGTTAAGAGAGATGCACTGATGGGGGGTTTACTACGGGCCATTGTCTGATGCAGAATTTCTTCCTCTTTCAAATGGTTATGTTTTTGCTCAGATTCCCTTGATGTCCAGTAATCGGCAAGGATCTCAAACCCATGATTTTCACCCATCTCAAATTTGGCTTTTTTTGAAATTTCCATTTTCAGCTTTTGGACTAGCTCTAATAGCGGGTAAATAGAAACGAAACGCAGTACAATACAATTTTTGGCATCTCTAGCTGGCTTCTCAAAACTTTTGAAAATACTTTTCTGATGTTATCAAAATCTATGTTTGGGCATCTCAATCCTCACAAAACAATAAACGACTAGCAACCCAGTTTTCATTCAATGCAGCTTTTTCTTCTCCTGCTGACTTCTTTCCTTCCTGATTTGTATGATATCTGAGGAAAAAATCATTGTAATTATTGTTTCCAGATTCGTCCATTCTGTAACCAGAAAATTTGGAATCCAAAATAACCGCTAAACACTCAGTTGCTTGCTAAGATTAGTGCAAAGTCATAATGGGTTTTCTAAATCCGAAGTATTGCCAGTGTTTGAAGCGATTATTTTACGAGTTCGCAGAAGTAAGGGCTTTTGGAAAGATTATTTTGAGATATACTGAAAAGTTAGTTGACGAAGCCAAAATAGCTCATAGTATTGCATTTTGTTTAGTCCGTCTACCTATTATCAAAGTTAGTTCAAGAGTTGAAAACAGAATTTTCAAAAAGTAGCCAAACTCGAGATGGGAAATCATGGGTTGGAAATCCCTGCCGATTATTAAGCGAATCAACAAGGGAATCTGAAAATAAACATAAAATTAGAAAGAGGAAGAGATTCTGCATTTGACAGTGCTTACAGCTTTTGTCTATCATAATTCTAAATGATTGGAGCATGGGTCTGAAAAAAGCGCGAACTTTTGGACCGACCTAATATTTATCGTAAATTATCAGAAGAAGAATGTTATAAAATTTCTATACTGCGTAATAAGTGACGAACCGATGGTCTTAGCGAGGGATACCAACTTTAGTAGTAGATTGAAGACGATATGTAAATTACTAAACGCGTCTTCAAACGATGACGCCAAATCTGTTTCCTGATTTTGCGAAACAACTCTCAGAATGTAGCAAAAATCAATCAAAACACCTGAAAGTGATTAATCAATTTTGTATCAAGTTCGATAACTACAAGGTGCTCACTTTATGCAAATCAAATTTGAACGATTTGAACACTCAGCTCATAACTTACTTTGTTCTTTCTTTTTGAGTCATATGTAGCTACTAAATACAACTCCATAGCTCATAACTTATTTCAGAGAGTAGCTACGCAAAAGAGGAAAGCAGATTTAGAATCAGAATTCATATACGAGTCCAGTGGTATACATCTTCAAGCGCCAACTTATGTTGGCATCCTTCCTTATTTACAACGAGCTGGCATCCCGGGTTCCACCCCGGTACATCGTACTTGATCTCTCATGTTGCGAAACTCACCCTTTTTTTGATTCCGACTCGTCATGGGTTCACTTCTACCGTCATTACCATATCTTGATGACCAGCAGATCAAAATAAGCTTCACCGCTCATCCTTCATGACTATGGAAAATGTGCGCGCAGATACACAAACACCGGTGGCGGTCGCAGGATTTCGGACCGGGGGGGGGGCGACAAAAAAATTTTCCAGATGATGGTGCGTGGCGTTAGCCACGCACTCCGAAAAATTTTTTGGGGTGCTTCTCAAAATTTTTGCGGGTCCCCAACCCCTAAAATCTGGAAAAAGGGGACGTGGCATCAGCCACGTCCCGAAAAATAATTTTTATGAAGCTAATTTGAATTTTTAAAAATTTTTAAAAAATATTTCAAGTATTTACAAAAATAAACAAGTCGTTTGCACATTTTTATAACCCATATAGGTAAGTTTCAAAAATTTCGCGACCCATTTTCGGGGAGGGGGGCGCCCCCCCCCCCTCGGTCCGCCACTGACAAATACATAGATTTTCTACTTTATATATACAGAGATATCCTTCCCAAAGAAACTATTCTCGTCCAATTTTGGTTAGTTTCGTACTGCCCGAGCAGCTAGTGACTCTCCAAAGCAGGAGAAGTGGTGCATTTGAACAAGGTAATTCTGTGAGGGCAGTTTATTCGAAAGCTATTTTCACGTTCTTGTGGGTTCGAAAATCTCGAAAATTGTCCCTTGCTTTTTATGGATTCATGGGCATGTCACCCAACACCTCTGATGGAGAGTATCAGCTGTGCAAAATGTGTGAAAACAGACGACTGTAAACATCTCTGCAATAAAACTGTGCAAACAGCGCGATAACGGTAAATAATTACGGTAGATTGAAGTAAATAGAGCTATTGAGACACACTGTTCTTACAAATTAATCACCTCATATTATAGGGAGACGAAAGAAATTCAAAACAACTATGCTTTGCCTTTATTTTTGTTAAATTATATAAATAAACTAAAGTTGAGACCAGTAATTAGTTAAATTTTCAATACAACTAATCCTACCTTTTTTAAATGTGAAAATCATATTACCTAGGAAGTTCGGATTTTTGAGGAAATTTCTAAGAGATATTTTGATCAATCACAAAAAATCCCAGGTTACCCACACAGCTTTACAATCCATTTAGGTGCGTTCCATAAGTACTGATCCATTTCCAAGCAAACGGTGATTTTTTGAATCTATCCTTATTAAGGAATATGGAAGTTTGAAAGCTGACCGAAGACTCGTTTAGCTATGTATTGGAGCGATATTCAATCCATCTCAACGCTCGTAACAATGTTAAACTGCCAAAAAGTTCCACCCATTTGGAAATAGCTCCATTGAATAAAAAATATATTTGTTGGTGCAAAAGTTCTTGCGTAATGCAAACGAATTTCAATAACTTTTTGAATACCAAACTTGAATTCATGAATTGGCCCAAAAATATTAGAAGGTTTGCGCTACATATTGGATATTTAAGCGTAACAATCTTGGAGTTAGCCACTGAGAACGAAGCTTTCAGGAACGGCGTTACAAATCCTGCAATGTTGAGCTTGGCGCTAGAAAATCGCGCGGGTCCGCCAGCTAGCCAAAAAAATCTGTGAAAATTACTTAGGCAGCAAAGTCTATACTGTACCAGGCTTTAATCTTGTACGGTAACGCGAAAACAAAAAATTTTGAAAATTGTCGTTATACGAAGAAGGTTCCCTCATTACTGCAATTTTTCAGCGAAAACACTTTTTTGAAGCTCCAAAAAACTTCACTGTGTTTCAAATAGTATGTCTAACTTCTGTTTCCCAAGAGCGTTGTGTGAGAAAACTTGATAGCGATATTTATTCGGTGAAATGGCAATTTTCAGAATTTTTTTTGCAAATTCATATGAGATTGAAGCCTGCCAAAGTAAATTATGGACTTTCGACATGTAAGAAATTCTTACAGATTTTTCTGAGACAGCTGGCTGCCCTCATCGATTTTTCACAGCAAAATCAAATTTACAAAAGTTGACACCATCTTTGTAAGCCTCGTTCTCAACGGGACAAAAAACAAAAGTGGTATCGAAGTCCAAGCTCGATTATCGATGAATCTTGGCATGAGGTAGTTATTTGTATTCGTATTCTTTAGCCAATAACCTAGATTGTTAATACGCTTTATTCAGTCGGGCCAACGTTTCGGTGCCTTCACCTTCGTCAGAGCCTCGGCAATCTTCGAATCAGGGTTGAGCAACCACCAAACACAGCGTCTGCACAGTTAGTAGTAATTAATAGTTAATTAATAGTTAGTAGTAACTATTAATTATTAACTATTAATTAACTATTAATTACTACTAACTGTGCAGACGCTGTGTTTGGTGGTTGCTCAACCCCGATTCGAAGATTGCCGAGGCTCTGACGAGGGTGAAGGCACCGAAACGTTGGCCTGACTGAATAAAGCGTATTAACAACCTTGGTTATTGGCTAAAGAATACGAATACAAAAAAAAGTGGTATCGTTTTTGAGGCCGAAAACACACAAACTGTGGTTTTTTTAATCGACGTTTCTTTTTTAAGGGGTTTTATACGTTTAGGGTTTAGGGTCAAAGGGGACTTCGTTTTCTGCATTTTCCAAAAGCCACCTCCTGCCGAGCCCTGTTGATAATCTATAAGAAAGAGGGTGTTTTTTCGGGATTCGGGGTAAGATCAAATTCGCATGTCTTTGTCACCTTTTTAGCAAATCACTTACGCAGATTCTGTAGCAGCATGGCACTGAAGACTAGCTCCCCTACATACATATGGTGCCTATCCATACACACTACAACTACTTTTCGCAAGTTTTCTTGCGATCATTTTTTGATCCTTCATAAAAAGAATTCATAGACACTTCTCAAACATTCGTCATCTTTACTGGATATCTCATATCTGATGTAAGCTCTGATATGTTCTAAAACATTGACTGGTTTTTTCGAAGCTTGGGTCAGTATCAGGCATGAGGATTCTTGCTTGGTCTTGGAAAATGTTTAAAAATCAGTGTTTCCTCCTATAATTGCATGAGTGCCATTAGAACATATTTTTGCTTTCAGCAATAATTCAAAATGTCCTTCTTTTCCAATTCTTTCTTCATGCGAATTTAGCCAGGGAAGAACTATGAATGATGGCTTGAGGTGCTTGCTACTGCTTGTTTTACCGTATAGGTAATGGAAATCTGGCGCGATTCTTTATGCTGAGCAATAATTCAAATCTGTTCATTAAACGATTCATTCATAACGATAAAATTGTTATTATATGTTATCCATTTTTGAAATTGTTTAATTAATGATGTCATTATCGGTTAAAAAACAATTGACCTACGTCACCAAGTAGGGCAATACTAACTTATGGTAAAACTTGCTAAACATGTAGATGACATGTCAAATTATTTTGACATGTGGCAGAAGGTTGACGCTCCCCTCTGTGAAATTGGGACCAAATCTGGTACAAGGAAGAAGTACCGATACTACTTTTGATATACACAACAATGAGCATATAGTGAAAGTTGACTAGTTCTAACAAGGGAATGGTTAGAAGTCGAAGTGGCCAATCCAAACAAGCTGCATACCATTAGATGCAGCATAAAACGCTGACTCAAAATCTGTCTTCCTTATCTGCAGAGCGCTTTTGTGGACGAAGTTATAAGCCGTTGAAGGCCATCATTTTGCTAAGAAATTGTGCGTATAAAGTGCAAACTTGGCCGCACAAAGCCATTCTCGGCTCAGCGTTGGACCAAAACATACAACTAGGTCCCTTCATATGACCCGTACCTATAGTTCAATTTTTATATTCGGTTTTTTCGCAGTAAAGCTGATCATACCTTCGCTTACAAAAGCGCTCTGCAGATATGGAAGACAGATTTGAAATCAGCGTTTTGTGCTGCATCGTATGGTATGCAGCTTGTATGGATTGGTCACTTCGACTTCTGACCATTTCCTCGTAAGCATTTTTAAAGTGGTTTTTTTTCTTCTTTTTTTTCGGTACGAGAATTGTGCATCAATCTAATATTTTGGCAGTGGATGTCTCTACTGTGTGGCGTTCCAAAATATTAATGCATTTATCACTTGTTGTAGATCAGAATCACAGCATAGGTCCTTTACAGTTTAAGTTTCTAGTACCATTCAGCAACATTCTGAAAACAGCTTCAGTCAGAGGAGGCAATTTTGTTTCGAATAAAAACTTATCGAGATAAGCCCAATGCTCTTTTGTCTTGGGCATTGGACTGTCGCTTGTCTGGGCATTTTCTGAAGCAAAAAGTAGTAAACAGTAATCACTTGTATATGCCGAATCCCTGTGGTGGAAATGTTAGCCGACCTAATTCGTCAGGTATTTGAGGACGATTCACGATTGAAAAAGATTTGGATAGATCAAAGCAAAAGAGCATTAGACGATAAGTTTTTTTTCTTCCGCTTTCATCATCAGACACCAAGGTCTCAGTCGTGATTCAGAATATGCTGAGATGAACAACAACTTGATAATGTTCAGCTGCTGAAAATCTATTCTAAAGAGAGAGAACTGAGAACTTGATGTCGTGATGATGAAAGCGGAAGAAAAAACTTATCGAGGTAAGTCCAATGCTCTTTTGCTTTGATCTATCCAAATCTTTTTCAATCGTCGAATCGTCCTCAAATACCTGATAATGCCGATGTCGAAACATTAGGTTGGCTAACATTTCCACCGCAGGAACTTTCGGCATATACAAGAAATTACTGTTTACTACTATTTGCTTCAGAAAATGCCCAGATTTAAAGACAAAAGAGCATTGGGCTTACCTCGATAAGTTTTAATTCGAAACAAAATTGCCTCCTCTGACTGAAGCTGTTTTTGAAATATTGCTGACTAGTACTAGAAACTTAAACTTCAAAGGACCCATGCCCTGATCCTGATCTACAATAAGTGATGAATGCATTAATATTTTGAAACGCCACACAGTAGAGACATCCACTGCGAAATATTAGTTTGATGCACAATTCTTGCACCAACAAGAAAGGATAATCACTTCAAAAATGCTCAGAACTAATCAACTCAAACAATGTGCTTATTATCATGTATATCGAAAATAGTATCTTAAAGTATGTTTTAGAAAACAATATCAAACAAAACCAACAAGCTGGTTTTGAAAAATCGATATTCATATTCCTAAAGACATCGATTACCACCAACTTTTCCTAGTCAGAAAGAATAGGTTTAAAACCAAGACTAAGGATGAATTTGAATTCTAGTAGATGTTTTAGCAGTTTTAGTAATCAAATATGAAAAACCACTTTTTGAATATTTCTCTTAATCAGCTTATATCGCTGCCATATGCCCTTAAGGAATTTTAGCTCAGACGCATTTTGAAAGCGCAGGAATTACTTTTTCTCTTATTTAGCAAATTAGAAGACTTCATTGATTGTTGGGAATTAATAGAACTTCAAAAATTTTGGTGCAAGAATTATGCCTAAACCTAATGTTTATGTTCCATATTGGGAACTCTACGAATACGGCGAAAATTTAATGGCTACTAAGCTTACTTACTCCTTCCTTGCACATCCATCCAAGCGATCTTTAATGTATCTAGAGCAACTTCTCGCAGCTCTTACTCCAAAAAAAAAATGTTTGCCTATTCTCTCACTTTTTTATGAATCGACAACGCCACAGTATTTACAGTGGCAGGCGTTCTTTTGATCAACATGTGATTTTAAAGTGTTATTTAGCACTTGTGAGACACTTGTACTGTACTTTTCAATTTACAAAGATGGGCTAACATACAGTTGGTGCTACATTTCTGAGAAGAAGCAACTATAAACAAATGACGAAGTGCTAATCTCGACAAAAAAAACTGAGTGTTTGGGAAATGACTCATCACTTTTCTTGGAAATTTCAGGATGACAATGATTTGATTTTAGAAAAACGGGATCTATTAATTCTACTATAATGCCAAAAATTATAACCTTTTTAGAACGCTCTCAAAGGGGATACGGTAGGTATACGATAGGCGGGTCAAATTGCGGATTTGTGTTAAGGGGTTCTTCAGCATGCTGATTTCGGTCATGACCAAAGCGATGAAAAACTTTTCTGCTTGAGTAATATGATTGAAACATAAATCATTTATGGCATATCAATGGGTTTTTTTTTGGGGGGGGGGGGGGTTACGTATCATGATTATAATCAGCAGCTAAAGAAGCTCTGAACAGAGTTCTCTATCGATTTGAAATTTTTGCTCAGCTGCCGCACAATTACCGTATACCTACCGTAAAGCCGGAAAATGCTGAGTCGTGCGGGATCTGCCACTCGCCAACAGCGGGACGAATTCCCCTCCTAGTTAAGTTCCAGCGAAAATCGCGGTCTTCAAATTTTGGGTTCCATTTTAATTTTTGCTTGACGGCGCTGTGGGACGACGCGATTTTGCACAACACTGTCGGTGTGGGAAGATTTTGTGGTTATCTACGAAATGCGAGGTTGTTTTGTAAACAACTACAGAAATTTTCTTGAACGGAGCCTACAGGTCCCAAGAGTGCAAAAAAATTAGAAAAAAATATTAATATGTGGAAAAAATAATAGACCTACAAATGATACGACTTTGCAAGATGTGTGGGACACCGGTGTCCACATCGTCCCTGGCGGCAAAAAGTGTGCGTGGGCCACCGGTGGTCCATATCGTCGTCAGTGCGTCAAATACCTTGTGGAAATTAGCTTGAGTTTGACTTGACTTCAAGAGAAGTTTTTACTTAGATTCTGTACAAAATCTAGCCCATAGCGATAAGCTTTCCTTATTTAAAAGCATCCACAGTGGCACCACCCTTCCTCGGAATAGTTACGTTATCCGTAAAATAACGATAGTCATTTAGATTGGAAGATTTTCTTTCAACACAATGTAAAATAAAGGAACAATTTCCACAGTTTTTTGTAGAATTTTTTAAATCCTATTTGCTGGTATTCAAAAGGATTTTCTACATGGCCCTCTCAAAAACTGAATCAATGTTACTGAAAATTTTCTAAAATATTCATTGGCCAAAAATAATTTCGTTTTTGTATGAACCTTTACAAATAGTTTCCTTGCTGTTTTTTATCCATGATTTTTCGAGGGTAAACAGCAAAGTTTTTTCTATTCATAGTATATAACAATAGCATTTGTGGTCTGCCATTTTGAAATTATTTGGTTGAAAAATAGAATTTTCTCATATTTACACACAATGAGGAAATTGGGGTTTCTCACTTCTTTGCCCTTCTCTTCATAAGAAAAAGATCTTACTCAAACAGCATTCACATTCCAATTCTCGTCAAGGAGCTCTTTCCAGAAATACCAAGCGCTAGACAAGAATTTGTCTGCTACATTTGTAGGAGTCGCAAAATCGGCCGAAATCATTTATTGGCCAACCCAATAGCTTTGAATCATTTGTCATCCATTCTCCCTTTGTTGCAACTAAAAATTAAATTCGAAAACAACGTCTTTCATGAAATAAGTTTATTTGAACATTTTGAAATTTATAGGTGATTTTAACTGAATTCTTCCTTCTTCTCAAGATTTACTGCTGGCCTAGATGCAGAACTGGAGCTAATTCGAACTATTCTAGCCCTCCCACCATTATATTTCCTAATTTTTGGCAAACTTTTTTGTGTGGATTACATTCTTTCAAAATGTAGTTTTTAAAAAATACACCCCTTCAAGCAATATTTTTAAATAAAACAGATCTAAACAACACAATGAACAAAAAAATAACATAGGCTTTAAAAAAATATAAAACTCAACAACAAAAATTCAACCAATGCTAATTATCCGACTTCAATTTTATTAATACAAATAATTCCATCTTTAAGATTGTTATATTATTATGGATTAATAAATTTGGATAGAAATTCAACGATCAAGGTGACAGGGCATCAATGATATTGAACATATGAATTTAGGGATATTCCGGGGTTGGAAGTTATGGCGAATAGCTTCTTTTGTTTGAACAGTATTTCTCGGATGCCCGGAACAGGCGTTATTCATAAAACCATGTACATTAAACCACTTATCCCAAATAGCCTCACAGAACTTGTCTTCGCATTAATTCCCCCTTCTCTCAACCCCCCCCCCCCTTTCCCTTTCAAATCCTGCTTCGGGGGGAAGACTCCCGCAAATCTATATAGTCTACTCCTCCTCCATCCGCCTCTCCCTCTGTCGTCACAATCGAGGCCAGCCGGAACCAGAGATCTGGTCCCGACTCCTTTCAAAACCAGAGAGAGGATTGAGTTCCCCCATCTCGGGTTACACCCCCGAACAAGCATAGCTTCAAAAGGAGTTTGCAGTGGAGGGGGGGGTGTACAGGGTGTCCGTAAAGTATGTATACACTGTTTGATCGTTAATATCTTTCTTCCCAACAAGTCTTTTGCCCTGCTTCAGGTACCGTTTTGTAGAGCTGGCTTCAACTTAGATTTGCAGTACAGAGCGAATCACCCATCTCTCTTCATTACTGTAGGATCACGGTAGAAACTTGAAGCATATAGTGTCAATGTGGAAAAAGCTGCCGTTTCAAAATTTTTCAAAAAATGTGAAAATTTGTGTGATAGGGTTTTCATGGACGCTGAGTTCAATACTTTACTATTCACAAGATTGCGAAGCTTTCTAAACGGTGTAACCGCACTTTTTAAAAACATTGAAAAATGTAGAAACATTGAAAAATGGCCGTTATCTCTCACCCGGCATAACTCTTCAATGAAACACCATATTGTGTTGGGAACTGTACAGTTAGAATCAACAACTCTAATTAGCCTAATGTAAAAGCTTTTAGGCTGTTTTGTTTCCTTTCTGAGGCAAAATATGGCCTTTCATGGCTCAAAACCCTCTTTGAATTTTCTACCGTAATCCTACAGTAATGAAGAGAGATGGGTAATTCATTCTATACTGCAAATCTAAGTTGAAGCCAGCTCTACAAAATGGTACCTGAAGCAAGGCAAAAGACTTGTTGGGGAGAAAGATATTAACGATCAAACAGTGTATACATACTTTACGGACACCCTGTAGAACCAATTAATGGACGAAGAACGCCCCCCCCCCCCCTCGATGCGGAGACAATTTTACGGTCCGATTTAGCCTGCGTCGAACAAGGCGCAGCGATTAGTGGTCGTAAATCAGTGGATTCTGTGCGATAATGACATGACAATGGATTGTACCGTATTCTTGTTTTGTGAGAATCTAATCAGACAAAGCTTCCGTGTTTTTTATTCGAAAACGCTGCGTTTGATCGGGTTTCGTCAAATCGGATTTTTCAGCCGTTGATAGCTTTGAGAGTGATGATTCTGAGATTAAGAATGATTCTGAAAGTTTTGTTAGGAGATAGTACTGGATAAGATCCAATAACGGACGGAAGAGAAAAAAGGGGGGGGGGGTCATATAAACTTGTAGCTTATTTATTTCTGCCTACACATAACAAAAGTAATTTAAACTTTATAAAAAAACAGGTTAGGTTAGAAATGTCCCCAAAAAGAAAAGGTTCTGCCACTGCCACTCACAAACTTCGTAGAGAACGCTTTACCAAAAAAACTCTCCCACCCACCCCTCCCCCCCACCCGAAAAAACTGGTGGGGATGATCCATAGGGTCCTATAGCAAATCCTAAAAACTATCAGATAAACGGAATTCAGAAGTGAACATATAAAAACAAAGTGCAGGGAATTCTTTCGACGACCAATTCGTTTTATTTCATTTTCGCAAAAAAATATTAAATTTCAATTTTTGCTTGATACTAAGTCTTCCTTTCTGAGGAGTTCCACGGAACTTAGAAATTCTTAGAAATCAAGTCATACTTCGTCTAGAGAAAGGAACGAAATGGAGTAAAAAAAGTAACACGTATAATTTTCCCTTTTATTACCAGGAATTTATTACGTTCCCATAATATCTTTTTGTTATTTACCAAAGCTTTTTTTCAATCCAATTAAATTTTTTTCTCTGCCCAATATAGAAGTTTTCGTACAACACAGCAATGTCTCAATTAAAGTGCAACTCATCAAAGCTGAAGAATTCTGAATGGTTTAATTTACATATTCAAACATTCATCCGAAAGTTTGATGACTACAGAAATTCAAATCTTTTCATGCCTTTTCATCTCTCATTTTCACTTTTACCCTTTCTCCTTTCGTAATCAATGAGTTGCTTTTCTAAATTTTCAGTTCCCCTCTTCTTGAACGTCTCCACTCCTCTCCAAAAAAATAGTCCAAGTGTGGGTGGCCTGATGCTCGTGACAAGCGAACGAGGAAGTAAAAAAGAGTCTGCAGCTGTTTTTATAACCTCGGCTGAGCAGTAAACAGTGTCAGTTGAAACTTCCTCGTCTGTTTGAGTATCGAGAATAAATCGTTCGGGGATAAATGTGTGCGATGAATCATTTGATGGCTTGTGTATGCTTTTACAACGATATTTATCTTACTGTAGCTCCATTTGAGAATATTCCCTTGATAAGAGACTGAGAAAAAGTTAAATAAGTTAAATATAACACCTGTTTTTATTCGCGTAATCTTTATCCTGCAGTAGACGTTCTCACAGAATGTTTATCAAAAAAATTAGCGAATATCTAGAAAAAATACTTACCAGATAATTCGATCAAACAGCTATGCTCTAAGAAAACCTGTACAAGTTGAAATAATTTTTGTCCACGTTTCGATGACAAGAAATTTTCATACCCCAGCAATCCAAGGAAAGGAGAAACAGGGTGTTGGTCATCTGATTTTTTTTACAATATCTACGTTCTTCCCCATGATCGATTTCAGTGAAGATTATGTATAAATTCATGTGATATTCTTTGTAGTTGTGAAATATGAACATAGCTATCAAATTCTTAAATGTAAATATTTACGATTACATTAAAGAAAAATTGCCTAAATTCATGGAATCTTTTGGTAGACTGTGAAGTTCTTGATTAGAAAAATTTACAACTGCACATTCTTTCGGTTTCTTGATCTTTTATGATACTTTCCTTTTTTTCATTTGTTTCTTTCTAATATTGTGGGAAAATCATAGCAGTCCGCTCGCTAGAGTCGATTTACAAAAAAATGGATAGATATGAACAGTTATTGGTCAGGTCGTCTACAGTTGTTTTCAGTACGTATTGATTTTTTCTACCGTATGCCTTCCAGCCTCAAAATGATTTGGATTGGTGTGGATTGGTGGGGATTGGTATGGATTGGTGAGGCGCCGCATCGCTTCGGATTTGCGCCGCGTTGCTTTTCTCGGCGGCGCCGCACCAATCCACACCAATCCACACCAATCCACACCAATTCACACCAATCCACACCAATCCACACCAATCCATACCAATCCACGTCATGTTGAGGCTGGAAGGCATACGGTAGAAAAAACCAATACGTATTGAAAACGACTGTACATCATAGTTCCCAGCCATAACTATTCACCATCCATAAAATCATACACTATATGGCCAGAGAGCAATAATCACACATCTAAAACTTGACAGACAATCATAACAGATTGTTTAACGATGCACTTTCTTTCATGTCCTATCCACAGTTGTAATCACTACATGTTGTTACAATAGTGACAGAGTATGAACAACCAGGGGGCAAAAACATTTATTGGAGAACAAGAAGGAGAAGAAAAATCGGCGATTATTGCACTCGACACGTAGACGGTTCCTTGAAATTTGAGAAAACATCAAAAAACGGTTGACGTTCCGGGTTTTGTGTGTGTGCAGACACACAGAAAACACACAGAACTACCAAAGCGCAGTTTTGTTTGATCAGACAGTTTTGATGATTTTTTTTGGAAGAAAAGGGGAAGGGTACGGTAGATGAGTCATATAGAATATATCCAAGTCTATAGACATCATACCTATTTTTAGCCTACCCCCACCCCCGCCTACTCCTCCGCAGTTTCTAAATTATTCGCACTTGGCTTGAACTAACATTAGCTGTGAATTATTTCTAAATCCAAATATAGTTCCAAGCGCATCTCCCCGAAGACTAATCTCCTCGTGCCAATCTTATCTCGTCATCGCTCAAAAGGAAACAGATGATGTCATGAACGTAGTCCATTTTAGATGAACAATATGCAGCATTAAGGACAAGCTTAGAATGCCCTGAATGTCCTCGATTTTCAGAAAAAGACGGACATGGCAGTTAGTTGGAGATGTGGAGATAAGATTGTCTATTAGTTCCTGAAAAGCGCATTCGAGACAAGGGAATGGAAAAAATAGAATTACCCGAGGGAAAAACTAATTAATTAATAAGATTGAAATATAGATAAAAAAGGAATATCGAAATTGAGACGTTCAATAATGAGAAGTAAAGTTTTCAGTGTAATGTGTAAATAACCAAAAAGCTCCGTTTCGTTCCTGCCCTTAGACGGAGTAAAAGTATTTGGAAACCTTCCCCGGAACTCCTCAGTAAGGAAGGAAGGTCTGCAAAACTTATTTTTAACACTGGGAAGTTAGTTTTTTAGCAGTATTAAGTATGCATATGGATTTTTTGTGAATAATAAAGTTCGAAGTAATTGTGTAAGTAAGAAGATAATTTTTTGAATATAGATGTGTATCATACATGATTCTATATGTTTATTATATTAAATTTATAAAAGTAATGTATACTTCTGATAAATGGACAACAATAACTCTATATAATATACAGTCGCTTATTTCTTAATATCATTATTTGGGATAACTTGAGTGTAAAGATAACCAAATAAGTAGATAGATAATCAAAACATGAAGAAGTTAATGCATTTCTTGTGATTCTGCTCTAATACCCTTGCTTACCATTAGGCCTCAAAAAACGAAGCCTTGTAGGTACCAGGAAAATTTTGGTTATTACAAAAGTTCTGACGTAAATTATCTTTCTCCTCATTTACAGTTGAACAAATAGAGAAAATGGATACATTGGAAAAACTTGATGAGGAGAACAATTACATACCTCTCATTCACATAGATCATTCGCCATTCCATAAAATACACACATATCATATTACAGTGAAGTGCTGCAAATTTACTGAACACCCAAATGATGTCACAACATCCGAAACTCTCATCGAATGGTGATGACACTTTCATGAAATTATCATTTTTTCAAGAGAAAATGAGAAAAGCAGTTGAAGTAAACATTACCCATAACCATTATTTTGCATTAGATATCCAAAAATAATGGAGAAACGTACTGCAATCAGTAAATAGACTTTGAAAATTCCAGTTGTCTACCACTCTCCAATTTGAAATGAACAGATTCTTCAGTTCCAAATATTTTTTCTTCCAAATTTTGGCTATCCGAGGCTTTTAAAATTCTCTGTTTAAGTCCAGTGCAAGCGAACTGGTCTGTTCAACATTATTAACACATTCTGGTGCAGCTTCCTATTGTAAACACATATATAAGAATAAAGCAAAAATATTATATAGACGACATACTGATTACATGGCAGATTATTTATTAGAACAATTGATTTTCAGATACTCAGTGGATCGATAGCCTTGTAATTTGTTCTTAACGATATTTATTATCAATCGCGTCACTCTGATCTTTGGACAGAGTTTCTTCTACCCGGTGTTTAGAAGTCGCCATGATGTCTGGGACTCATTGGATTCTTTGCGTGTTTTTAAGAACTTCGCGGAAAAATCAGTCCTTAGAAACTCATATTTTCAATCAGAATCACGTATGAGGACGCCTTTAGTAGACGAGAACAATTCTGAAATATTGTTCCTAGACAAATCCACATCAAAGGAAACAGTTCTTTGACTGAACAAAATCAAGTCTTCAGAAATTTGTGTTCTTGAGCAAAAACACGTTTTTCAAATGATCCAGTTCCACTGCAAATCGTTCCACCATTTCTGCGTCAGATCCCCATGTATCGGACATATACAAACTTTTCATTCTGAAGAAACGTGCGCTTTTTCGCCGTTCGACGGTGTTTCCACGTTTTGCCGACACGGCGGCGGCGACGGTGGCCTCGGCGATTTGTGCTTTGCGCTCACGACGTGTCGAATCGCAAGACGATCGCACTCGATCGCTCCTGTGTGTCCGCTGATCGTTCTTTGTGTTCGTAAAATCACAAACAAGAAGCTCTAGCGGACACTTTGGAGTCCACTACACCTTGACTAGAAGTAAAATTCAACCGGCAAGTTGAGATATTGTGAAAGTTTACATGCGTTGACTCACATCACGACTGTGAGTAGCAATGTTATTATGTATTTCCACTTTAATTTCACTAAAAATTAAAATATTATTATGCCCCATATTCTCCGCCCTCACTCTGCCCTTATCAAATTCTGGCCAATCGTGCTGACCTCTACCAATCAGAGGCGCGCGGACGACGAACTGAGGGTTAGAAAAGCAATGTCCCCAATATGAGCAAGAAAATGATCATAGACTTCGTTGTTGTAAAATTTTTCGCAACGGTGCTTTACGTCAAGCCGTCATCGTCTGATCAATCAGAATCGCTCGCCAAGTGCTTGCGGCTCTGATTGGTCGGCACAGGCTGTGATTGGCCAAACTTTGAAAAGGGCGGGGCAAAAGCGGAGTATTGGTAGCAGAGTTTTCAGCACAAATATCAATAATCATTATCGACATTGTATCTGTTGAAATGCTGATCTGTATGCTGTCCTTAGCGGTAACACGAACCGAAGGGGGGGGGGGGGGAGTCAGCACGTGCTGGTAAGTGACGCGGTTCTAGGAATTGACTGGCTGGTGTCACTGTCAGCATTTTAGCTTTTTGTTGCAAAATTTTGTCCTTTTAGTACATAATTCGCTTTGACTGCGTAAAATATCGGAATACATCAACATTACCTGAATACAAACGCTTTGTTATTGTTTCATTATCCCCCGATGAGATATATTTGGATTATTTCCCCGTTAAGGTAATCCCCTAATCCCCTGGGTTTTGAAGTGGCTTAGACAAATGATTTGAAAACAAGATTATCGTGCTTTTTTCTCTGATTTTTTTACGGATGTAGATATATTTCGTTATAATCTCGCCTTTATAAAACATCATAGGTTTGAATTTAGCTTAGAAAGAGCTCTAATGATGTTTGATTTTGAATTATTGTCTTGTTCGATATAGAAAAAAAAGGGGGAAAAGGATAAAGAACAAAAAGCGTAAAAGCAAGATTTTTGAAAGTGATGAGGTACCGCAATTTCCAAAGAAAATGTTGCCTTGATTCGGCGAAAAACTCCTAAAAAAAACTCGAAAGATATAAACGGGAATATAAAAATGCAGTGAAATTCTAATATAAAAATCCAAGAATTAAAAATACAAAAATTTACGATTTGTGCTTTTCTGTAATTTTGAATGGAACTTGAATAAACCCCTTTTTGATAGATGAAGTAAAACGCCATTCTTGATCTAAGGGATAAGTTTCTTTTCCTTCCCTAATAATAAATTCAAAGTTAACTCCAATGTACTTATCCTATGGTCGTAATCTTGAAGTAATTCTTGCGCATATAAGTTGATGGCTATCATTAGCCAAGTATGTAATTTAACAACATAGCATGAGAAGTCGAAATCTTGAAGAAAATGAGGCACTTAATTTTTATGGTTTACATGGCCATAACCTTTAGCATCCATTTGGGACTTTTATGAGCCGGTCTAGATCGGAGACAATGATCTGAGACATTTTGACTATGCCAATAACTAGTTCCATAAAATTGCGCATAAAATGTGTCTTTCCCCAAACATCGTCTGGCCTTTCGTCTACTCAGCACTCTCCTACCTCTTCTCCATCATCTTTTTCTTGCAAGATATTTGCAATTTTTTTCGGTCCCCCATATGTATTTAATTGCCTCCCCCAGCTCCAAAAATAGAAACCCCCTAAAATTAGCAATTTTTCCACTAGGAATAGCAAATAGGCTGCGTTCACACTGTCGAATCAACATATGCAATTTCGCGTGCATTAACAGCCCTATCGCATCTAATTTATCGCTCATAACGATGCACGTTCCTCCCATATTATCATAAAAACCATGAAGAAATCGCTTCCTGGGAAACTTTTCCCACTAATGGGTACAATGGATTCTCTGTCTCTTTATGAACCTGTAGGAAAGACCCCGATGTTGATGGGAAAACTCGTCCGCATCCGTGCGCAGATCGATGCGACTACGACCACGAGCTAATTATATGTATTGTGTGTGAATAGATGATGGACAGGAGAGATAGAGGCCGGCGGTTGTGACGTCAATGGAACGTCATGTGTCTTGTAGGGGGGGGGGGGGGAGGGGTAGGGAAGGGAAGGAAGGTCTAATTAAGCGCTCTAATTACAAATTCTAGAATTACAAGCCCACGTAAAGCACCTATAGTCTAGCATTTTGTGTCCTAATTTGTGCACCTGCACACACTGTACACATAACGCGTTGAATCCTGAATGATCGCCACACGATCTAGTAGATTTGATAATTAATATTGCAGTAATGACAACATTTGCGCGGGAATAAATGTCATGGTTGTGAATGCCAGCAATCTTGCGACTTGCGCGCAAAAGGATGGCCGAAGAGCGCACATTTTGCACATTGAATAATTTTTGTATTTTTTACCAAATAATAATTTATAACCAACATCGTTATATTATTTCTTGTTCATTGTATTTATCTGCACAATCTTACACATTTTCACATGTATTGTTATTCTCACGCGCAAATGTTGTCAGCAATGTTACAAATGCAGTATCTTTACAGTCAAATCTATTAAGCCCTATATAAATATTTTGAAAACTTTACTGGAGGTAACCCATAAAAGGGCGGAAATATAGGACGCGCTAAAAAAGGCTTGCTTGGAAAACGCGCCCCATGGCCAATGTCTTCCAAGATGGAACACATTTTGGTAATGTGTGCAATGACACATACAGTAACAAAATGACTACAGCCCTGTACATCTCTATTTTCTCAGTCTCTTTTTGCCACTTGTAAGTTTTTATTTTCTCACTCCCCCTCTGCCACCCCTTCCTCCTCCCCTCCCCTCTGTATCTCCCCCGCTGTTTTGCATTAACAATCCTTGGTCCACATAGAGGTCAGCATAGGTCGCTTGGTAAACACAACGGCTAATGGCACGTACATCGTTTCTCAGCATCACTGCCCTTTCGCCAAGGGATTAGCCGATCCGGATAGCGTAGAAGGCTGTGCGGATAGCACTAAGAAGTGTGAGAAGCTCACACTGACGTGAGTATCTACTTATTAGCTTCAGTAAGCAGCAGATTAGCTCCATATCGGGTGATTTCACTTAGCGAGAAGGGAAGAAAGGAATGGATGAATAATAAGAGCGAAGACCAATGTTGCCTAGTCGACTTAACAATCAATATAGTGTTCTTGCACTGCAGACAACTTTTGCGCATAGAGATTGCGCGCTCCATGGCCATTTTTCATAAGCAAGTCGCAAGCGTTGGAGGCATTTATACATATATGGTAATTTTCACGTAAATGTTGTCGTCCCCGCAATGGCAGTAGTTTGAGAGTCAAGTCTACTATACCGTAAAACCAGTGGCGTACCCAGGATTTCAGCTCGGGGGGGGGGGAGGGGGCGCAGCAACAATCTTTTTCAAATGAAGGTGCGTGGCGTTAGCCACGCACTCCGAAAATTTTTTGGGGGGCTTCTCAAATTTTGCGGGCTCCCAACCCCTAAAACCTGGAAAAAGGGGGCGTGGCGTCAGTGCCCCCGAAATTTTTTTTATAAGGCTAATTTGAATTTTTAAAAAATATTAAAAATTATTTTAATTGTTTACAAGAGTGAACAAGTCATGTGCACATTTTTATAACTCATGTAAGTAACTTTCAAAAAATTCGCGACCCGTTCTCGGGGGGGGGGCGCCCCCCCCCTCGGTACGCCACTGCGTACCACATAAGCAAGTAACTTATTTATTTATTTATTTGTTTATTTATTTATGTATTTCATTTAAATGCTTATTTATTTGTTTTTCATTTATTACATTCTGAACGTAATGTGTCATTAATAAAAGAAAGTCATTACCGAAAAAATAAAAACTTCAAGAAAAAAAACATTTTTTAGCTTCAATTACTCATTTGAAAATGTGCATTGCACAACAGGCAAAGTATTTTACGACTAAGGCGCTCACAAGTCCAATTCCTATGCTTTCTGTTTTCTCACCTTCATTCCAAACAAGTACAAGCAAATGAATTAGCAAATTCTCATCCTGTTCCGTGAAAAATATTTTTACTATGTGCCCACCATAGGTCGTGGAATGTTGCGCAAGGTGTGCAATCACACATATAAAGTATATAATGTCTCCACTATAGCCAAAAGACTTCTCTACAAGAAGCAATATCTAACTCCATTTGGAAATTTCCCCTGACTACTATTTTCCCCCACATGAAACGACCCTACTAATCACTATCTATCACCATCGTGAAATCAAAAATCACCCCTTTCCCCCTTCCTAACTGCTATTTTCAATCTCCACACGAGGCCACAAATCGCTTAAAATGTCATGCGAAACAAGAGTGAAGATCACATCTCCGCTAGCAGTTGTATAGCGATAAAGATCAGACACCACAGACTAACATTGAACTGCCATAATTCACACCCTGCGACGATCGAAAAGTGTATATTTTGGGAAAGTTCATTAACTGTATCAAATTTGTAGCTGTAGGGATGAAAAGGGTAACTTGTACTTGAGTTCAAGGACTATTGCCTGAAATGTAGCTTGAAATTCAGATTTGTCAAATACAAATGAATGGTATTATCGCGTGAGTCAATCGAAAGCGAAAATTGTAAGTTTCAGCTTCTCGACCAGACCGTATTCCTTGTGGGCGGGTCAACATGCCTACAGTACCCACGGGGCGCTGATTGGTTCGCTCGGAAATGTTGAGTTAATATAGCAAAAAACGACTACATTCAACATACTGTCTGCCTATACTACTACTCTGCAATTTAGTTGAGTAACTATATTTTTATTTTTGGAGTTCCCTGCTTTTACCAACTTCACACTTCGACGGTTTTTCAGCGTCTGCAAGGTTTGCAGCAAACCAATTAGGGAAGTAATCAATGCCAAAGAAGTAGTCTTGAGAAAACTAGCTTCAATTTGAGCCCTGCACGGGAGTCTCTAAAAATAGACAAAAATGTAATTGCAAATGTAGTTATCATGAAGAAATAAGGAAAAAACACATTCGGTAAAGAAATAGTTCATTTGAAGTTCTCGCATAATATTTATTTATTTATTTATTTATTTAATGTACATTCAAGGGCATAAATAACACAAAAACAAAAAAGATTACAGCATTACCAAGTGTGAATTTTCAAGAATGGGAAATCCGGACGATCTATCTCAGGGATGCCAGAACATTACCATTATGAAAAAAATGGTCCTTTATCAAATTCGTGACGACCTCATATCCATGATCTAAATCCAGCTGATTTCCGTATGCTTTGTTTACTCCCCTTTCCCCCCTCCCTCCCCCCATCCTCATCCCAATCGTTCTTTACAACCTAAAAATAAAGGTCAGTTAATCTTAGTGCGTCTTATAACCCTCGTGTCTATCTAATAGATTATTGCAATTCATTTCCCTTACGCTTTTAGAGCTTCTCTGTGCCTCTGCTCAGAGAACGTCCAGTATCTATAAAGTAGGCGCATAAACGAAAGCCTAAAATGGCATAAGAAGAAGGCAGAGTGAGATGGCATCGACTAATATGAGATGTTCCCATAAATTTCATTACGCAAGAGATAAAAAGCTTTAGAAAAAAAGTGGAATGGATTATGACATATAAGCGACGCTGGCTCCGCTGTCGAAGTGGACAAACCTGTGTATGAATTTCCTATATGAAATATTGTCCAAGCAACAACACAAATTCATATGTCGTAAAAAAAATCAATTTGAACTCTAGCCCACCACCGTAACTAACATACCCAATTGGAGAGAATACGGAAATGGACGAGAGTTTAGAGTTGCACCCATAAGTGGACATTTTTCAGCTGCCGCTTGGGCAATGGCTTGATTGAGAAGGTTGAGGACGATTAGTCAGTGATAAGCTCAATCCCCGATGGACAACTGGTACAGGGCTATAATGTATAGTGATATATGGTTTGTTCCAGATGTCTGAGAGGGACCACCCTTTTCAGAAACAATCTTCTCTATCCAGTTGGCACAGTCCATTTCTACACAAGATCCAACCATATTTGCATATAATCTTCCTTGGAGAAGTACTGTAATCTCCCATATGCAGCAAATATTCAATTCACATTTCCATACTGCAAAGAACTTTCATAATCCCTTTTTTTCCTGGCAAGACTAACTATGTCTGCCTTCCTCACATTTATCAATAGGCCTCTTTTTCCTCGAATGCGATCGCGCTGTGCTTTCGTCCCGCACACGAAACACTCAAAGAGCACTCAGAGTTTGTCTGCTTTTCATGCAGTTTCGAACATTGCACGCAAATTCAAGCCTAAGCCCGGGCACATCTGAAAAATCCGGATGTGAAAGTCTGACACTCCATCAATATCTTCGTATAAAAACAGTCTGCACCTCCGTCTTTGATGACATCTTGACTGGAAATACCGAAATCGTAGAAAAACCCCCGGAACGATAAAGCCCTCTCCGCCACTCGTGACATTTATAGCCGTCAATGAGGTTTGAGATCGGATTGGCACCTCCGTTGAAAAAAATGGCAGTGTTGTAAAAACCCGGACAGCTGTCCTTCAACTGGCAATTATAGGACGAGATTAGCACATGCAAGCGAACGTCAAGCAAATTATGGTGTGAAAAAAATAGCGAAAGAACACAGAGAGGGGCTGGTACGGTATTGTGCGGGGGGGGAGGGGAGGGGGAGAGGGGAGATTAGCACTTACAAGTGCACAAGGCAATTTAGCCAATTTAGCACCGCAAAAAAATTGCACTCATTCACTCAACACCGCTAGGATTATGTACGCGATTACTAGAAGCTAAGCGAATCGCTGACGAGGCGCGGAACGGTCGCAATGCGGCTATAGCGCGTATGCGACGCGGTTGGCGCCACATTTCTATGCAAATTCAGAAGCAGGCAAGCCATGAATTCACCAGGAATTGTTCGAGTTTCTGCAATCTTACAATGTTCAGGAAAGCACTGGATTATTGAGCATATTACCAGATGCAGCGTCGCGCTCGGGGTACTGTCGCAACGCGTACGCGACGCAGTTGGCGCTATAAGTATGTTTGTGTGCAAGAACAATGCTTTACTACAGAACTTTTATACGAGGTCCCCGGTCCTTTCAACAAAATAAGAAAAATGAGTTGAACGAAACCCTAACTAAATTATTAGCTCAAAAAATAAGCAGTTTTTGAACTAATTCTCCATAGTTATCGAAAAAAAACCACTGATTTGCGCTTGTCTGAAACAAATTAGATATGATCGAAAGAAAAACAACAAGCATGACCCGGTAGCAACAAATCTCGTTCCAATTAAATCTCTAAAACGATCCATCAAAATGAACTAACACCTATCATTTCACACTTCTTTCATCAACCACATGAAAACATCTCGCACATGTGTTTTCAACCAGTTAAAACGTGTTTGCTAATGATGTTGCATGCTATTTCACACTTTAAAGTAGAGAAATGCAAGAAGTCCCGTAAAGAAAAAAACCCGCCTCATCAAAAGTTCTTTCAATCGGATACTGTATTTACACAACCGGATTTATGTGTGACAATTACGCGCTCTATTCGATCCTTTAAAAAGAAATTTCTTTCGTCTCATTAATCGTTGATGAATAACATCTTCACAAAAATGTTTTTTGAGCAATTTGCGAACTTTTTTGTGCCTACGCAGAAAAAGTGCGCCGACGTTATCGAGGACAGGTTTCGGCAACTCTTTGATGTCCGGTTAATTTAGGCCATTGAGAGGATTCATTGGGCAAAAAATTGCCTGGTCATAATTCAATGGCCCATCAGCACTTTTTTTTGCAAAGGATGGTAAGTACACCGAGACATGGATAATATCTATTTACATTAAATGTACTGGAACTGTTTCAGTGGAACATTTGGCGAAAAACACGAAGCGTTATGACCGTATTTACGGAAGCAAGGCAAAAACAACAACTAGACCACGTTTAAAAATGACCCCTATCTTTGCCAAACTTGACCTCACTAGAAATTCGGCCGATAACACACTTAACTGCACGAAAAAATGGTTTCAATTGGCAAAAAGGGTTTTTCTTAACCTAAGCCTAGACCTAACGTAAGCGCAAGCTACAATTGGTCATCTCTCGTGACATGTGCAATTGCACACACTATTCACATTATGCGTATTCTCCTGGATCTCCTTAGCTGATTTTATAGAACTCTTGAAAAACCTCAGTAGCGGTGTTGTTAAACTCATCCTTATATGGCAAAAATACGGTGAGCCAATTAAATTTTGGAGCAGGCCGGTTGCCGTAGAGCACGATACCTTGACCCTCAGTATAAGTTGCCTTAGATGGTGCCGCGCTCTATCGCTATCGCCCGCTCCAGTTCAAATTCAATGTTTCCACTATGTCTACTAAAATGAGGATGATTCACTTGAAATGAGATTTGAAAAACTGTTGAAAGCACATATCCCAGAGAGATATGCATCAGCATGAGACGAGTACCAGGATAAAACGCGTAAAATGGACATCATGTGCAATTGCACATATAAGTATCGGATTACAAAATGACGTGACTGTATTTACTCTTTCTGCTATTCTCTCCCCGCTTCTTCTTCCCATATTCTTTCATCTAATGTTGTGTTTGCTTCACCATTTCGTCCCCACATCTAGTTGAAAACTCCCCAACATCATTAGTGTCAACACCACCGGAACATAACATCATCAATCCATAAGGGGGGGGGGGGGGGGTAGCAATAATTGATGTTCATAACATGTGCTTATCGAGTTCAGCAACGCATGCGACGATCATTAACTAGTCGACAGATGTCATTTCATCAATCACTGGGGAACATGCAAACGCGCTGCGATAACAACTCCGGTACATACTCCGCTCTGCCATAGCATTCGGGGCCCTCATGGTCCGGATCTATTGTCCACCACCGGGTAGAGAAACGAGCACAATTTTTGGCCCTTTTACTGACAACTGATCTCTTTTGAGATGCTGTTGCATGTCGCTTGAGGACAGTAGTGTAGGCCAGATCCTAAATGATTTCTTCTACCCTTCCCCTATAGACGGGCACGGGACTATATGTCGCCGTTAGGCACCCCCCTCGTGGACAACTGGTACAAACCTGCAATATAGTATTATGTGAAGCTGCATGATCTGTCGTAATCCGCCTGGGACCACCCCTTTTAGCGGCATATATCCTCTACCCCCTACAGACCACTAAGGGAGCTGACAATGAAATTCAGAAACGGCACTCTTGTCATAACTAGAATCATTTCGATGCATTTCAGCCGCAGATTTCCACGTTCTGGAGGCACTGCAGGGCTGAAAAACAGCGGCCTGATGCGCCGCATTCTGTGCCACGCGGAAGTGTCTACATTTAGAATGACAGTATCGGATATAGGTTACAATTGTAATGGAATGTAATTTTTTGACTTTTAAAATTTGTGTTCTATAAATATGAGATCCCACATGAGTAGTAAATTCACACACCAACTCTTACTGATTTACAGTCTGTTCAAATAAATGCAATTTTTGTTTTTTTTTCTTCTGAAAAACATTTAGTACCGACCCTATGCAAGTTGTAAACAAATTCTTGATCACTCAAGCTATTTCATGCGTGGTTTCAAACTCACGACCGTCAATTATTTTTATTGCTAATATTTGAGCACTTTTCGTTTCACGACTTTTGCTTTACTACTAGCAGCCCTAACTTTGAAGAACTTCCAATCCTATGTATGTTCAACGTTTAAGAACTGTTTAGACACCAATCTTTTGTTTGCAGTCGGGTACTGTAACTTTCCAATGTTCGTATAATGGGTTAGTTCAACATTTTATTCTTTATAAGTTGCAAGACCGATAATAGAATATTTATATCGATATATTAGCCAACACACTATCGACTGATTATCGAAATAATAAAAATGTATGGAATTCAACTGGATGGATGGGTTTGCATTGATTGTAAGGGTGTGATTGACTGGGGGAAAGGATAGGCTATAATACAACACATATATAAAACACAAACAAAAAATAGAACCCTTTGTACACGCTGAAGAAGGCCCTAAGGAGTCTCATGTTGAGAAACAAAGAAAAGGAAAATGATGAAGTGTATGAAATGTCTGAAATCTGTGTCACACAACGGGTCTGTCACTTACGCAAATGCTCTATATGCACGATTTTAAAAACACACACACACCAGACGACGAGGAGATTGTACGAGATGCGCCCCTAGTAGGAGAAGAATGTATTGAATGGGAGGAAGGAGTATATATGTACAGATCACACTGACGACTATCTTTTCAGAAATACACAATCATCGACCATATATAGAAATCTACAATGCTGCACCTGTGGTTGACAAGTAAGTGGAAAGGCGATGCGTCGGAGGATGTTGACGTCGGAGCGCGGGACCATTTAGATTTTGAAATACTCAGAAAAATTGTCCTTTTCTAGCTCTGACGTCAGCATCCAACAAAGCGCACCCGGCTCATCGAGTTCGTGCCTAAGATGTACAAACTAGTGGTGAGCCAGGGCACTCTTGCACGGTGACAATACTGACAAGAGACAACAGAGTTTGGGGGAGCACGGGGGCCGCGTCCGGGTGGGGTGGGACAGCTCCGCCCCCAACACCTGCAGCGGGCGAGAGAAGAAGTGAGAGAGAATGTTACAACAGTGTGTAAAGAAGAAAAAGAGGACAAAACGCGAAACACGGTTCACATCTCGAATGGCATATGAATGATGATCGGATGCGGAAGATGATTATGAAGAGACAAAACCGGTTGGATTCGATGGATGAATGAATTTTCAACGTAAAGCTACACCGTTCGGACTGAGAGCTTGGGAAATGCACATCAGAGTGGGGGAAAAGACGAGATTTTGATCATATAGAAATCTTTCAGAAAATTACAGAATTACATTATATAAATAGTATACAACACATCATGACACATACATACATATAACACAAACGAGATGGAAGGAGATGCGTAATGACAGGAATACGAATTGTGATTTGACGACGAAAAAACATACAAAACCCGCTAAAGATGAGAGGACAAGGAGGAGGAAATTCGGAGATGGTTCTTTTAGTCCCTGGGGATATAACAATACAACCCGGTACGCACACATTTTTTGAGAGGGCCCACCGTGCGTGGTGTAGAACGAGCGCGCGACGCTCAGCCACATCGCAACGGGGGTAGACCGGCTTTGGAGGAGAGAAGGAGACAGAAAACGAGATGGGGAGCACTCACTAAGTGAGAAAGAAATGCACACACACACGCCGCATTACACGCACACGAAGGATATCATCTTCAAAATGTGACAAATCAAAGTTAAAAATCCATGAGACAAAATGTCAGACGCGAAATGACAATATCAAAAACACTCGAGACTATATTTGATGCCGGAGAGATAGAGAGAGCAAATTTTTGGTTACCCCGCATTGGAAAGAAGAGAGATGATCACGATCGGAGATAGTTTCGACTTCGCATATAATAATATTATAGACTTTGGACTCGTTTTGATCGGATGCGTGCTTCTGTGGCTGGCTCTACCTTACGTTTTGCACTCGTTATACACACGCTGTGTCTTATGTCAACAAGAGACTACCCTAGTCACACTAATCGTAATACACTAAAAGCTACGAATATACACCGCTAGAGCAACCAACGTCACCAGTAAAACTGAAGTAGTTTAGCGTAAGTTACGGGAAAAACACAACTAGAGAAAGGACCATAACCTAAGGTAGGTAAGGGGGGAGTGGTGACGTCGACCGGGCAGCGAATACACGCTTGAGAATGAGGTTTCTGGCTGTAGGAGGAAGGTCAACAGCGATCAAATTCAGAGACTATGCAAGACGATCCGAAAAACTCTAATCGAAAACTTAGTAAAGGCAGTGGGGATCGCCCAGATGGTACCGCCGTTGACCCTCCTGACCATCACAATTGGTACAATCACAAAATTTCGAGAGAGAGATTGGAGATGTATCGCAAATTTTTTGGCAAACTGACACAAAACTCTGACTCTAACTGCGACTAAACTAAAGGACTGCTTCAAGCGCTCAATGAGCCGTAATCACACTTACTATACACGACGAGAGTGAGAACAAAAACATAATAAATGTAATGAGGAGAGAAAATGAAAACACCGATGATGATGAAAACATGTTGCATGAAATGAGGATGTGTTACACGGAGGGACCAGTTTTGTTTTGGATAGGATTGCCGGCGCCAAGCCGGAAACCAGGCAGGTTTGTGTGTGATGGTGAATGGATGGAAGAGTATGACAAAACACCGGCTAAGCGCCAGAGATCGAACTAGAACTACACTATGCACATGAATGAGAAGGTAGATATATTAGGACATACGTGGGTTGCAGATGACTGTTGTTCTTTCTTGGTTGTTCTGGATTGAGAGCACATTCACACACACTCCGCCGCGTCGTGGTGTGAGCGAAGAGCACTTGCGTGTGTGTGAACGTCGGCGTTTAAGCTTGAAGCAGCACCTGTGATGGGAACAGATGCTGTAGCTCGAAACGGCTCAGGTTAGCGGCGCCAAGCGGGTCGGCTCCAACTCCCCATAGCGAATCGAGACGCGATGTTGCGCCAAATGGCGTCGCGGAACCCGAGCCACCTGCGCTCCACCACAGGTCCGAACTGCTATAGCTATTGCTGCTAGTGCTGCTATTGCTACTGCTGTAACTGCTCGTGTCATCTGTTGACCAACTCCAACCCGCAAACGATTCGCCCAGAGCATCCTGGAAACATAGAAGAATAAGAAAAGCTCAGAAATTTTCACAGAAGCATAAATGGTTTCTCTTCCGTGCATCGCATTCTGCTAACAAAAAACCCCAATCAAACTAAAATTTGATGTACCTACAAGGCCCATACACAACTGAGTAGAGCAAAACACCACCCTAGCTGCCCCTCCGCGGACAACTAGTCCCGCACGATACGAAGTATCATCGCGAAAGAACTAGTAATCTGGAGGTGGCGCCTGGTGGCGATATTCCTTTCTCTGTCCCCTTTGTTACAAAGAGTGTCCAATGAGACCATTCAAAGTTCAGTCAAAACCTCAAAACAAACGATTCATGGAGAGGAAGTATTTTGGCTATAATGTCCCCGCAACACTCAAATTCGCAACAGCCCACTCTACCAAAACACCCTACAATTTATCATAAATGTATATGTCCTTTCCTCACTTGCACTCTCACTACACACGCACACCAGTTCTCTCTTGCACGAAAGAACAAAAGAAGTTGTTTTCGTCGTTTCGTCGTTTCATTTTACGCGATCTTTATTGTTTGGTAGGGAAAAAGGAATAAAGGTGCACACCACACGCGGCCACAAAAACCTCAGCGCGTCTCACACAAAGACGATAATGACATTGGCTGCGCGATGTATGCGTTGACAACAGATGCGGATCGTCAGCGCGAACGAGCGAGTCCGTCTTGAATAGGCGCATTCTCATTTACGCCACGGGAAAAAACCTTCGCAATGGCTCCGGCAGCGCTACGCATTATTTTTGTGAGCACAAAATGATTCATGAGGGCCAGCATTTGATGTGACAGTATTTGAAGGACATGAGGTACAAGACACGTAGAGCTTCGCAAAAGAACAAGACTGGACAAGGTCGCCCAAGCAAAGGAAAAACGAACTCGTCAAATGGTGAAAAAACGTTATACGCGCTAATCTATTACACAGTCATAAATTCGACTGTGACCACATAGAATCTATCCATGAATAATCGACTAGCACTTTTTCTCCCCAGTTAAGTTATAAACATGTGCATGTACTTTAGCTGTCTTCTTTCAAAACCCTTTATTCTGCTCAAGCGCTCCCCTTTGCTCACAACAAAAAGGCTGTTCCACAAAAAGTAAAAGGTTCTAAAAATAGAACTCTATAAAAACCTCATACACATCCGACATGACCTTCTTTCTTTCAAAGAGGTAGAATAACGTCAACACCCACGATCATGAGACCGCACCAGCAACCCCAAATTACCTTCGCTCTCTAGTCTCAACGCAATTTTCGCAAAACCCGTCGCCCATCATGTGAGAGCGCCGATTTGCCACGGCCTCGTTGCTGGTGAGCTGAGAAATCGAAGGGCTATGGATAGTGAGGCGCCGAGAGGGTTGCCAGACGCGAGTCGCGTGACGCTCGCCACAGCGCAAAGGGGACAAAGCGAGTGAGCAAATAAGCTCGCTCGACGACAAAAGAGCGAAAAGGCGAAGAAAGAAGAGAAATCATTTGTGCAAGCGAAACCAAACACAACAAAGAAGGGAGTGGGTTACTTGCCTGGATGGATTCGAACAGATGGAAGCCGCCCGAGCCGGTCATGGTCGTACCACCACATGTGGTCGTTGTAGTAGTCGAGGTAGTATCAGTCGTTGTCCATGACCAGGTCGGAGCCTGCTGCTGCTGTTGGGGCATCTGCTGACACACGTCCATGTCGAGATCATCAGAAATAAGAGAAGTGGCCTCCTCAGCTACGCGGCGCTCCTCTTGCTGCGGAGGTGCAACCGTCGCAGTCGCAGAAGTGACCGCAGCCGCCGTCGCCGCCGCCGAAGACACGACAACATCACCTTCTGAAGACGTCAACGACGGCAAGGACGAAGATGTCATTGTCATGCAGGGCGAACCCGTCGTGCCGCCGATGCCACCAAATGATGGCCAACGACGTTCGTCAACATCCATACGTTCGCCGCAGCCTTCGCCCATTAGGTTGCAGTACAGCTCCTCGTCGTCGAGCAAATCCAGATCGCGCTGAAAAGAAAACACTCTTCGTCCCCTGTCACAGCTACAAGATTCACTTCTACCGTACCTGGAGCTGCTTGACGGTGTTATACACGAGCAGATGCTTCCGCAGAGGCATGTTGTTGGAGGCGCGCATCTTGAGCAGGCTGGCATCGAGCAACTGCCGACGCTGCTGTCGCTCAATCTCGCGTTCGGCCGAAGACCGCGACGACGAACTGAAGAGTAAAAAATGTCATTCAGTACAGTAGCCAACATAAATGATGACGACAGACTAGAAGTCCTCTGCGCTACGGGCAATTACCAACCTCGATTTGATGGAGCTTATAGACTCCGCCGACGAAGAGAGCGGAGAGTAAAGTCGCTCCATCGGAGGCGAGTCGGCCAAGTCATCGTCCGTAGAATAGGGAGACCTGAAAAAAGCATTGTCTGAGAATTTTGAATTTTGCATATCACATTTTCATACTAGAAAATTTCAAAGCATTCGAAGAGAGGTTTTGCAATCTTACCAGCTTGACAAACTGCTGCAGCCAGACTTATTAATCTGAGAACAGCAGTTTGTCAAAATAGGTCCTTTTCCCCCAATTTTGGAATCAAAAGTTGTATTCAGCCCATTTAATAAGCGCTTTGTTAATCTGATGGACAATCTTGCGCAACTGTTGCGCAATTCAGCCCAATTATTTCTCGGAGGATCTCTCGTGAAGAAAAGTATTAAACAATACTTCCATATCACGAGAGATCCCAACAAGCCTGCTATAAGTTTAGCGCTAAGTCTGGCTAAGCTGTCTCAGACTTAAATTTCTTCACGCTTATGCGGATCACACACAGTAAGATCTTCCAAGCTCACACACTGCTTTCAACGCTAACGACTCACATTGAAATCTCCATGCGGTTCCAGTGTGTGAGAGGTAGCTAGAGCCCACGAATGGGTGGATGAATATGGCGCTCATGCGGCATTCGTTCGCCTATTTAAATGATCGTCCGTGTGCTACACACGTGACGGCAACACGTCAATGACGAGAGGAGGGATGGGGGCTGGCCTAGGCGCTGAGGGGCGAGCGCGGCTGAGAGACAGAGAGAGAGCGCGAGGAGAATTGAGCCCGTCATGCACAGCAGGCGCGCCGAGACGGCAGGGGCTTGCTTATTGCAGAGAACAGCAAGCAATTCAGCAATTCCATGCGCTGGATGGCCTTGCAAAAATGAAATTGAAAATGTCACGAGTGGGGAACTACAGGAATGTTGGAAAATGTCAGCTGTCCAAGGACAGATATTGCTTTTTGGAGTCACATTCAGAAAGTTCAACGGAAGCAATCTGAACATGAACTTTCGATATATTTTCGTACTAGATTGCGAAAAAGGACGAGAAAATGTCGAAATATCCACTTACACAGTGAAAATTTCAAACATTTCGTGTCTTCATGTCAGCTCAAGTGTCATTCGGTTCTTCCACAAAGAACGAAAAGACACTCTTGAGCCTTTAGCACCATATTCTGTTATTTTATTCTGCAGTAGTTACGGTAAGTATTACCGTAACTGTTGCTAGAAAGATATTCCTTATGCGCATCCATATCGCACAACGAATAAATTAGAATTAGACATCCAGGATGCTGCCTCCCAGAATAAACAGGCATGATTACGGTACGCTCGGATCGTTTACGCTTATTGGAGCGTGTTATTTAGGGCAACTTCGCCACATCATAAGGGGTTCCTAGAGCGCTACATGAAAGAGTGGACCGCATTGCGAAGTAATATTACGCAACGTGAACTGCAAAAAGGATAGAATTACAGCGCTTTTATTCTGTGTTGACAAAGGCGCGTCATTTAGCGGTACGGAACACCGGCACTTTTTGAGTTTTGACCTTTTTCTAGCGTCAAATTATAATCTAAAAGAATTACACCGCCTTTATTCTGTGTTGACAAATGCGCGCCGTTTAGCGACACGGATCCACATCTGCACTTTTGAAGTCTTGACGTTTTTCTAGCGTCAAATTATGATCTGAATGATTATTTTCAAACAAACCTGAGAGAAATCGGCTGCGATGTGGGTACTACAACACCACCGCGCGGCATACTCGTAGGCACCTCGTATCGACAGACATCACCATCGTCGCAATCGTCATAGTCGTAGGGGAGAATAGAGGAATGGGCACGTGAGTTATAGGATGCACATAACACCATTGTCGACCCGAAATAGTTAAATACTCTGAAATAATAACCAAATTGTAAGAAAATCCATCACATCTCAACAAGAAATTCGCGAAACGCACGCGAAAATACGCGAGAGAAGTATAATGGGATTCAGAAAACTGGCCAAACCACTACGGTATTTGTAGTTACCCAACAATCAGGAATTTCAGAGTTTCAAGTCTTATTACTGAGAAGTTTTAACAATAGAGTGTTCTCAAGAACTCCTTTAACTTATTCACAACGCGCACTACAAAACCGTGTAATCACGGAAGTGTGGCGTCCGAGATGCGAAACAATAGAAAGAATGAGAACAATGGAAGCATTGCGAAGCTATTCTAAGCTGTGTACCTGGCAAATGAAAGAACTAACAAGTGTGTGGAAGTGTGAAGTAATCAACAACACCCACGAAAAGAATAACAGAGTGAATTTTAAGTGATGAAAGTATGAACGAGTAGGCGGACGGAATGAATGAATGGATAATGGACGAGGAAAGCATTGTCGAAAGTCAACAAAAAGTAGAAATGAACTAATAAATGCACATTTAGTTCAGGACACTGGGGGATACGTCCAGAAATAGGTGAATAAATGAATGCTAAATCGATAAATAAGTGCTTAAAGGCTATGAAATGTCATCATGAGGATGAATGAACAGAACAGATGCATGTTGCTGTATACTACAAGCACTTAGAATTCATGATTCAACTTACTACTGAATGAGTGAAAGACAACACGGTAATCAAATAAACGTAACATTCAACTCTCAAACAGCATCATTTCTTCGTTCAGTTCCACCATCTCGGCTGCCTATTCTAGAATGTTCCATTCATTCAACAACCGGTCGATGCGGCTGCTGTGCTGGCTGCTACACCCCACCGACGAGGCACCCCCTAAGAATAGTTGACGAGGGGCTGGACCCTATCGCGCTGGGGGAGCGGCTGCCGCACGGGGTGCGAGAGATTCGGAGAGTGCGGACGGGTAGACGGGGGGTGAGAGAGGGAGAACCAGTCCGTCGTCGCACCCCCGTCCCACACTACGGGTTGTATCGATCACGATTGATCGATCTGAAGCGACTGTTCGCCGCTGTCGCACGACGGCGGATAGAATTATTGATTACAGGAGGAATGAGAGAAAGGCTAGGGTAGCTGACGGGGGAGAGAGGGGGGGGGGGTGTCTCAAAGAACAGTACTATTTTTACGAGTCGCCTTCGCGAAATTTCTAAAACGTACGAGAGGTGTTTATAGTGCAACCACTTTGTAGTGAACGGGATTTTGTCCTTCAGAATTGCCAGTATTCTTTGGACGATTTTGATGAACATTTGGAAAGGGCTTCCCCATCAAACAAATCATTCAAAAGTCGCACAGAAGAGGAAAAACATGGAACACTACTGTGATACACACTGAATTCGCGCCCAATTCAGCCAATGAGCGCATTTGCGGAAAAATCATGATTCCTAAAGCTGATGAAACAGAATTTCGCTAAATCTTGCGTTATAGCACAATTTGAGCTGATGAAACTGACCATGTGATGAGTCAGCCGAAGATCTCGAAAGAGGAGTTTCCAAATCATCGAGTATCTTCGGCTTGACTCATCACATGGTCAGTTCATCAGTAAAATTGTGCTAATACGCAAGATTTCGCGAAGCATGTGCCTAAGATAACGCATGGCTAGCTCTAAATAGAGTAGATTGGGCGAGATCGTTGATGAAACGAGCGCTGAAGCGTACGCAAATGTGTATTAACGTCAAAAGCGTGAATAGGTGGGCAGAAGAATAGTTGCACTAGTAAAACCGATGCTAAAAACAGGACTTGTAAGGGCAAGAATTGACGAAGCACGAACTCACAGGAGAACTTTTAGCAGTGTCTTCCATCACGAGCAAATTCGTTTCTGTAAGGTGAGCGCAGCGCTGAAACCCAAGTAACACGGTCGTGCATAACTGAATTTCATCGCAAAACAGGTTCCAAAACATGTTAACGCCAAATTTTGACATATAATAAGTGCAACGTGGACATGTATGGGCATGTATAGAAAGGGAAGGCGCAAAAACGCGTCAGATGACGTGTAAATTGCATCGCAAACGTCTCGCGCGTGCAATGCGAATCCAATTACTGCCACTGCCCGAGAAAAAAGAAAGTCTATAAAGTTAGGTCTGAGAAAGTACGAATAGCTTCAGAATTCTAGATTCCTATCTGGGATAAGATGTGCTGTGAAATGCTATAACAAAGAAGTGGACGAGTTAGTTCAGGACAACTGCAAAAGCTTTTGCAGAAAAGAGAAGACTGGCGCAGAGAGCTGAGCGCTTTACGATGGATACGACGACGAACGTAAATATGAGGCGCTCGTTCGGGGGGACGGGGGACCAGTCAGTCGTCGACGACGAGCGCGATTAATCGGGCGCAGCGCTCGACGGCCCCGAACTGGGTCCGCGCGCTGCAAGCGCTCACACTGGACGACCTCAAAACGACGATGAACGAGCGGGGGAGAAGATCGCGGAGATCGAACCGGACCGGGGCGAGGATGCTGCTGCACACACGGGTCGTCGACACACTCGGGCCGCGGCAAAAATCTTCTTCCTCGTCCTCCTTCGACAACTTCCAGCAATCCACAGTTGTTCCGCCCGCACACACTTCACAGCTTTGACATCGCTTTATTTCCATGTGCTGCGTTGCAGGACCAGACCCCCCTCAGCGCTTCTTGCTGTATAACTTTTACAGCAAAGTTTTGTGCGCTTCTACAGAGGGATGGGAAGCACAGCCGGCACCCGCTCGACTGAAGCGAGCGATTGCCTGTCGGCCGTCGTGGCTGGGGGAGTGGCCCGGCGCCAGCCCCCACACACACGCTCCGCTCTTTCACAGCACAGAACGTGCACGTCACTCGACGTAAACATGCACCGCCCCTGTGTGTGCATGTGGAATTGATGTGTGCGAGAGTGAGTGAGCGAGGAATGAGTACGACGAGCCAGCCAGCGGCCAGCTGACGTCAGCTGGTCCATGCACGCTATTCCAGAGATGCATAGAGTGTCCCCATTGTCGTTCTAGGAAAGTCATGGGGTAGCAGCTGCAGCGGAATTTTCTAGAATGCAGATTATTTGTACTTGGTCTTCTGATTTGCACAGATTTACGTATGCTAGGGCACCTACAGTATTCAATGCATTCAGGCCGCATCAGTACACGAAATTTTTGAGATAGTCCACCGCAAGAAGAAAAAGAAGGGTTGCAGGATGAATTTAGAAGGGTAGGGAAAGGACGAGGTGAAGAAAGGAGGACGCATTTGTTGGTCATTATGTTGGTTCCTACCCAGAGTCTTCGGGTATGCTTGCGTCCAGAATGGATTCTCTAATTTCCACAATAACGAACAGTAGCATCCAAAGACTCTAAGATTTTTGATATTTCCAAGTCATTTGTAACTTATATGTGAGTCTACAAACTACGCACGTTGATCGAGACACCTTGCTAGAAACTTATCAGTAAAACTTTTCTGTAGCGTGGCAAACCGCAGAAGTATACTAATTGATACATGTCCAATCAAATCAAAAGAGACAACAAAACAAGAAGAAGCTAATGGAAATGGGCAGGTTCCCATCTTCCAAGTCGTCAAGTAGCGCGCATGGTCTGCAATAACTGACGATAGATGGAAGAGTTCCATAACTCACATTTATAGGAATTCTGCAGTTCTAATTCATTTGCAAGGAGATTTAGAGCGGGTGGTGTAAAAATGTACAAATCATCATTCCAACATCTATCATAAAACTACTTCCTCGGTTCTAGTATACGCTGGAAAGATGAGTTGTACATTTTTGCATCACCCATTCTGCTAAATGTGTCTAGAAACAAATTGGAACCACAAAAATCGTGATAAATGTGAGTTGTCAAGTGTTGGAACTGTTTAATTTTTCCAAAAAATATGAAAATCACCGAACCAGTTGTGAAATCTTATTTTTCTCCCACCACCAAGTGCAGTGACACATTGAACAAAATTGATGATAGTTGCGTCGTTACACTGTTCGCGACTTCGAAAAAAAACTTTTCCAAACTTTCTGTGAAAATGTCTACTGCCGAGTGGAAACACTTTAAAATTTGCGGCACATGTGTGTTCTACTTCTCACTCGTGTTTTTCTAGTTGAATTCGCGGAAGCACAAAAGCGTGTAAAGTACTGGCGCCGTAGACAGAAAACACTCCCCCACCTTCGGGAGTTTACGTAAGCTAGTGGAAAAACATGCGAATTAGTTTGACGTGAAGCTGCTGTACACAGCCAGCTGGAATTCTATAATTCCATGGTTATGAAGACTTTATGGCGCCTGATAAGAACCAATAATAATTATAGGATAGCACAAATACCCGATGAGAAGGCATCACTCATTGACGTAGGTAAATCGAAAATAGCGGCTTTAGCTGGCGCTATAATTTCAAGATCGCTATAGCATCGCATGAATCAAGATTATGGCCAACGTATGATGCGCTGACGCAAGACGAGGTAATAGGTGGTGGGTTGAATGGTATGCTATTTTTTCGTATAAATACGCGGATTTATTTCGTCCGAAAAGGGACGGAGCCGCTTCGCGACCATACGTAAGCGCGGCGCGTAGGCGATATTGCAGGCAACTTGTCAAACAGCTTATATTTTCGCAGCTCTTCGGAGATGAAAACGCATACTTATTTCGAGAAGCGAGCAGCTCGCTGTTAATGACATGGCTTATTTTTGGATTCAACATCTTTCAGATTCCGATATTGTGATGAAAAAAATAGATTTAACTATTAGTGCTTTCGGCAGAGTAAAACTGTGATTTTCCCCACTTATCAAATAGGTGAGGGAAATCCCCTATTTTCACTCGAATATGAAGGATACCCTACGATCGGCATTTGCACGAGAACGACAGGTGCATGTCCTTCAATATGTACACAAACTCAAATTAAGCTTTACACAAACCTAAATCAAGCTTTCACCAGTAATATGCAGTACCTTGCACTTTTCGTAATCAGAAAATGAAAGAAATCTTGTAAAGAATTCCTTACTATTTGAGGTTCAGAAAAAGAAACATAATGCTTACCGTAGCCCAAGGGAGCGATGCGGCTGCGAAGCGAAAGATGCTTGCGTCATAATGTCCAGCTAGTATACCACAAAAAGTGCATAACTGAGTAATAAATTAGTACGACCACGTACACGTCATTCTTAAGATCAGCTGTTCAGCTATTTTTAGAAAATAAAGAAAGAAAAAAGTACGAGTTTTCTTTCATTCAAGTAATAAACTTTGATGGTGAAAAACATGTGGATTCCCTAGAGAAAAGCCTTTACGTCATGGTGATGGAGTGGTCATGTGCGTTTATTATCTTCAAACACTACAACACGGAAATTGCGAATAGTGTAAACATAAACTTCAGACTCGCTGATCTCTGCTTAACGCGAAGATCAGTCAGCCCACTCCCTTGCTAATCAACTGCTTTCCACTCGAGATTCCATTGAGATTAGAGGTTTATCAGTGATTTCAAGCAAATTATTTACTTACGATCGAGAGCAATTTCGATAAAAACAAAGCCAGCCTGATCGTTTCCAGACGCGTAATGTGGAATATACGGTAATTCGCGCTGCTGCTAAAACGAGAAGGGCAGAAGTTGATTAGTGTGACTGCCTGAAATAACGCTTATGTTAATAGGATCATTCAATCATTCGTCATAAAAACGAGAAATGTGATATTTCATGGTAAGATGGGATTGAAGTAGCTCAAAATAGGCACTTGATAAAAAGGGCAAATGAACGTTTATCACCACGAAAATTCTTTGTCAAGAATAATTGTACGACATTTACGGTCTGTGGGGAGTGTCTGATTCTAAAATGAGAAGATATTACTTTTTCAGCGCCGTATAGCGGCAGAACGAGAATTGAAAAAAGTTCCCGACTATAGCCGAGTAAGTTTTTTTTTGGGTGAATGTGCACTTGCACAACTTTCAGAATGTTGATGATGTGACGTAGATCCAAAGTTTGAGATACATGACGTACAAGAATTCACATTTTCGAATACAAATTTGCCTAAACATAAAGAGGAACTCAAAAAGAATGTACTCATATTTTATCTCGAAGCTTGCGTTTGGATTTCTTTCCTTTACTTTCTCCTGGTGCACCCTAGTATACTGGTAAACTAAAGTAATTAAAGACGTAGAACAACATGTGAACCGCAACCTGTCCTGAAAAATATGCGACTGCACAAACTCCCGTAAAAACCTATAAAGTATACTTGACTGTAAACTTTGAGCTGCATACAATTTTATGCTATCTAGTTCTACCGTAGTTTTGCGCTCGTTATTCCCGTCTGGGTACTTTCATTTTTTATCACCGTTCTTTTATTATTTCGTACTTCAAGACCAAAGAACAAACCGAGAAACACGACAGTCTGAGCGATTACCAATCACTAGAGAAACATAAACCTTCCCCGAGGACTGAATGATTAGCTTCCAAATGAACTTTGCTTTTGGCAAATAGCCAAAAATGTCCCTCGAAAGTCCATTTGTAGGAGAATTATGCAAGTGCTTCGCAGCTTCACACAAATATGGCCAAAAAGGAATTCGGTGGAGATGGTGACATGCTCTCACTTTGCCCATTTTCATCAACATGAGATCCGCAAGGATAGATAGCTGAAAGTTGTTACAAGAATAGTGTCTTCAGCACACGAAGTACAAACATAGACAACAAAAAAGTCCAGAGTGAAAATGAATCTACAGAGAAAATCTAGTTTTCACTAGGACTGTAGTGTAAGAAGTTTTACTTGACTAGAAGTAACTCAAGAATTGATTCAAAGCTGCTAGTAGCCCTGATTGTCCAATTTATATGCAAAAGCAAGCACGACGAAACCATGGGAAAAAACGCAGTGAGTGACGCCGATGACGTCATTGAAGGAGGTGTGTTGTAAAATGCAACATACGTAATTGCAGAAAATTTCTGGAATGACCGAATTCAAAGTCTGCCAGTCGTACGATTGCGCACTTCGCACCCTTTAGAATTCACCCTAGCTTTCGTTGAATACGGACTATCTACTTTCGCGTTCTGCTCTTTCCAAGTATTTACGAGTGGGACGATGTTTGAAACAGTTATTTTTTCCATAAAAAGTATGAAAAGTCGACAAATCAGGATGGAACGCGCACATATGTAGTTTGTGCAGTTACACGGATCAGCGTATAAGATAAATAAACTATAACCTTGTCTTATCTCCTCAAAGCGTTTTTTTCCATTGTGCACTTCCATGATTCTTCAAAAGATCATGTCATATTCTTACATTTCCTTAGCGTTGAAATATCATATGTGTTCACGCGATTCCTAGTACTAATGTAATATTAGCACTTCCGCCTTTGGTGTAGTAAACACAGCTGTAAAATTAACACAATTCTTTAGTGCGCAGCACTTCATGTGTAGAATAACTTCGTCACATGTTTACTACTAGGCGTAGATCCCAAAAATATCGTAAGGAAAGGCGTAGGCACTAACGGCAATACACTAGCAATTTGGTTATAGTCCATTCTGAGAGTAAGAGACTCCAAAACGCTTTGCACACGTTGCACAAACAAGCTCGAACTTGTTCTTTCTTGATTCCAAGCGGTAAAATCACTCAAAACGAGATAGATTACAAGTTTGAACATGTTAATCAGACGCGTACAAGCTTTTTCGAGTTTATTGTCTCAGAATGAATGATAAAACGCTTTGAAACATTTGAGTTGAAGTGGAAGACAAACAGACAGCCAGACATATAAAGAACAATGATTGAACTGTAATAGTAGAACGTATTCAAACAATGTTGCTATTGGGTGTGTTGACACCTCACGAACAACGATTGTAATGTGTGTCGTGAACATGTCGTTAACTTAGAGCCTAAGCCGGTTTTATTGGTGTAAATAAAACCTGCTGAATGTTGTGTGTAATTCCGTTGTTTTGAGCGCAGTTGCTGTATTCTCAAATGTATTGGATTGTTTCAAAAGTTCTACCCGTTTTCGATACCTTTTTTTAAACTGCCGATTTTGGAGGAAGAAACCATTTTTCATAAATAACGCTTATATCATTCAAAAGCTCCTTTCTTCTAGTTTTTCAGGCATATATTCGTTTTCATAGATCTTTATTCACTGTGTGGTTGCGTACTTTGAAAAGAAGCGAAACAAATATGAAAATTTTCGTCTTTGCTCTATTGCCGTGAAATCTACAACCAAAAGAAAAAATTTCTTTTAAAACATACATAATGTTTGCTGGGGACTTGTGCTACGAAACGCTCATCGGCATATGATTTCAGAAAAATTTTGAACCTACAAATTTTTAGCTCAAACATAATCTGTCTCTATGGACCCTTCAAGTCGCATAAAATTCATAAACATATTGCAATCGCGGAACTTTTACTCTATAGAGTAAGATTAGAGCTAAAACAACTGCTACTAGAAGAACGAAAAGATTTTCTGGTTTGCCAACGGCGAACAAAATCAAAAATGTCAAAAAATTGCATTTTTTGCCGACTCAGAAAGAGCAAAATAAGTGGGTCCTTTCGGATTTTTCAGCACAAAATTTTTACGAAAGAGTTTGATGAAATCCAAAGTTAGCGGTACTGCTCAGTCGACTATGGACTACACTGTGAGCAGTGCTTGTGCAACTCAGCTATATTCCAAATCAAGTTATGCTTTTGCAAAGTGAAGGTTTCTACAAGGAGATGTTCCTCGATTTTCGCCTATAAAATCTTCTCCACTATAAGTGCAATAATCTCAAAGAGTGCGCAGAATAGCCGAAGATCTGCAGATTGTAAAACAGTTTATAGCAATTGCTAAGATTATTCCTGAGAAGAGTTACAGTGAATCAAAGTCAAAGTTCGAAAACGGGTAGAACTTTTGAAACAACCCAATAATTATAGGGACTCAACGATGTACATTCTAGTAAATTTGGCACTTTATATGGTGCATCTACGGTGGCGACAACAGTTGCGCGGAAAGTAATGATAAACTGAGGCAAAGTCTAATTAACAGGTTTATACTTGTGATCTATCTCATTTTAAATGATTTACCGCAGGGAATTAGAAAGAACAAGTTTCAGCCTATTTAGACAAGTCTCCTTGTCTCAAAGGCAGTGGCTTGAGAAATCGCGATTGGGGGCTTCCCACAACTAAATGGCCTTCTGGACCAGCTGAGTCAGGTACTGTGCTCAAAAAGTCAAAAAGTGCTTGTTGGGTTTTCCGGCTTTGGAGATTGCTGGAGAGGCGGGGCGAGAAATTCCTGTCAACTGTATCGCGGTTGGTTACCTGGGCTGATTAGCCAATTGCCTCCAAAATAGGTGGAGCTTCTCCTGCAGCCAGTTGCTTTTTATGGTGGGATTCTTTCGCCCCTCCTCTCCAGCGATTTCCAATGTCGAAAAATGCCAAAAAAGCACTTTTTTAACTTTTCAAGCACTGTACCTAACTCAACTAGTCCAGAAGGCCATGTAGTTGTAGAAAGCCTCCAGTCGCGATTTTCCCAAGCCACTGCCTCTGATGAACAGCTCATGCTAGTAGATTTGGCATTTAGCTTGACGCCTTTGCGGTGGCTACAATATTTGCGCGAAAACAAATGCTATGCTCATACATGCTGGCAACGTGCTTGCCACTTGCGTTAAAAAAGTGGCCCTAGCGCGCTTATTATAATTATGTACGCGTAAATGTTGCCGGCAACGCAAGAGCACTCAACCATCAGCTCTGTTAGGCTATAAAAGGAGCTGTAGAACCTTTGGCTACTTTGCGACGGCTACAATATCATTGATTTATTGGGGCGTAGTTTCTGCTTTAGAGATATAGATGTTGGCTTAGACTTCATTCTTTTACTAATTATAAGTAACACACTTTCTTCTAAGCCTGAACTTCATTCGTTGCTTATGAAAGTTACTGTAGATATAATTACCACAACTAGTTACTATAAAAAATCTAAGCCAACGCTTATATCTCAAGGGCAGAAATTACGCCCCCAATAAATCAGTGATATTATAGCCGTCGCAAAATAACACCCACAGGTTTAGCCTCACAAAGTTGTACGAGGAAGCAATCAGCATGCGCTCATAGAAGTGCACTTATCCGCTCGCTAAAAATAGCGATTGAGATGGATCACGTGGGCGGGGGGGGGGGGGGGAAGGGGGGGGAGACTGACAACTTGCTACATACAAATACGGGCTTTCACAAGAGCACGAAAATCTCAAAGTTACTTTGTTAAAATCTCTTTGCTGTATCGTCGATTCGTCGACCGCACGGACTGCTCAAACGCTGCGGCCCACGCGCGGCGCGGCTGAATTGTCGCGAGAGCAAGACTTGTACAATGGCGGATTTGTACTGGAGCAAGTGTTTTACCTCGCGGCGCGTGCTCCACAGTGATGTCCAGTCCGGGCGGTCAACGAATCAACTATAGCTTATGTTAGCATAGAATGGAGGAGTAGCATGGCTTTCGCGCATCAGCGCAAGCAGAACCGCGCTGCGGACGCAACTTGTGCACTGTCTGCGACAACCACTCAGAGCCAGCAAGCACAGTTGTGTTTGTCCCTCAAATCTATTACTTCGTCCTTCTAAAATGTCGAATTTTTGCTCAAATTCCCCACTAAATGCTCGATATGAATCTACACTTAGCTTTCAGTAGGGAATTTTCCTTTTATTACAAAGTACAGAAAATAACGTAAAACGTGCCCAAAGTGCATCGTGTATTTACGTTTACAGCCATAGTCACGTAGAAGGTACATTTTGGAATGAACAGCAATTAGCCTTGTGCGTTACTGAGATCGAAAACAAAATACATAATCCTAAGGGAGAATTTAGATCTCACATTGAGCTCCTATAGAGAGGAAATTAGCATTAGCCTCGAATTTAATTGCTCTATCAATCATAAAGATGCACGGCACAAAAAATGAACTCGAGGAATGCTATCATTAAAAAAATTGGGATGTTAAATACTTTGAGTGCTGGCATGAGTCCAGCTGACGCTTTCCAGGAATTACTCTTGACTCTTCAAGAGAACAGCGGTGCGTTGGCTGTTGTGAGTCAACAGAACTAGAAAAAGCTTGTACAAACTTCTAATCTGTTGGAGAAAAGTGAATTGTAAGTCCAACAACTAAAGAATGGTAGGGAAATACAAAACTCGTCCGAACGATGATTTCACGCACTTTTTCTCAAGAAAAGCTGCTTTGAGCCCATGCAAAATTATTCCCGGAGATGTTTTGTAACAAAGATCTTCGTACGAAGCTCGCGAAGAATAGTAATTTTGAAAATGTGAAGTTTGCGCCTAAAAATAGATTTTTTTCAAGCAGTGAGGCAGGAGCCAGACTTATCCGGTTCAACCTGGTCATTTGGTTCACCTCATTCGCTATTGGTCAAGTCAGTAATTTGGCCAATAGCGAATGGGTGAAGCGAACAGACCGTTGAACCGAATAAGTCTGGCCCTACCTGAAAGACGGTTGTCTTCGTACAATTAGATCACCTGTAATATGTGCGTTGCACAACATGCGCGACATTCTACGACTTACTTGCTTACAAGCTCCCAATTCTCAGGATTTATTTTTATTTCTCTTTACAAAGCCAAATACCCTTCGACAGTTTGCTCAGTTACTCAAGGTTTTATTGTCTAAGGGGATGAACTGATATATTACTGCTCATCAATAAATAGTCGTGAGGTGTTGCTTGTGGTGTGCAATCACACATAAGTGCTGTCAACCACTGTGTTGACAGACTTTGGAACTGTAAGAACGGAGTGGTGGAAGGTTAAAAAATTTGCAGTGCAGCTAGGCTTTGCTACAGGAGTAAGTCTTAATCAAATACGTGCATTTGCACACTACACGCTAACTGGATACTTGATATCAGTGTTAAGGAAAGGTAGTGGAAGCGCTCAAAAAAGCAGTGTTTCGCTATCAACATGATCCTGGCTTTTGCGCGCAATGCTTACATTGTGTGCAATTGCAGATATTGAGTTACAAGACTCGACTGAGTTGGAACTGATATTGATATGTTTGTTGTATGTCCGGGATGTCCAATATGAGAAACTTGTACTTTCTTGAGTGGAGGAACCAGTACCGCCATCAGACGCCACTTCCGCGGACTACTGGTCCTGACACAGTATGCAAGAGCATGCGGGAAAGGACTAGTTGTCCGCGAAGGGGCGCCTAATGGTGGCATTCATTTCTCTGTCCAGTCCCGCCGTCGACAATTATCAGGTCATACTTGGCAGAGATAAATTCTGACAATGAACTACTTTTTTGTTTTCAAAGTCGTAATGCCCATTTATGATCATTAAATCAAATGTGAATTTAGCGACTAACATTGATGTGGTGCTTTTTTCTGCGTGCACATCGAATTATGCCATAAAAACAGCGATAAATCATAAAGCGTTGTTGATGGTATGCGTCGGCGATGAAAGCATTCATCGATGCACGCATTCGCTATATGCTAGATGCTTTTTGCATTTGTTTGACGTAGCCACGCATTTTGGAATTTATTAGTTGAACGAAGAGAATGGTGAAAAACAAAACTTTGATGGGGAGATGGCATTTACAAAATGGGGATAATTTGCTGAACAAAGGAGTTTTGTACGTCATTGACTTTTTACGTAGTCTAGAAGTCGGTCTAGAGCCAACACTTTTCCATCAAAGGTCATCAAATAAAGGTTCAAATGTTTGTGCATAAAGGTAAAAAATGAAATCTCCAAGGCTACCCGCTAAGCAATGCAATATTGTGACTACCCCCCCCCCCCCCTCCTTTTTTATTCTAAGAGGGCTGAAATAATAAGTCTCGGAATACATCGACATAGCCTTCTAAATAATTTTCCACTTGAAAAGTAGTTGAAAGATTAACAAGAATAACTTTTAAATGTAACCTTCCCTTCCATTCAAAAAATGAGTTTGCTCCCCCCGCCTTCTGAAATATCCCGCACCATCTCTGGTAGTAACGTATACCTTTTCCCCTAAACGGAGATTAATGATGAGAGTACTCTCCCCGCTCCCAGAGATATTCCTCGGACCATCTTTGATAGAAATGGATAACTTTCTCTAAAATTTTTTTAGCAAGATCTTTCACAGATGCGATGCCTGGCGAGGGTGGAGGGGAGGAGGGAAGGGGCGGGGGAAGGGAAATTACTGGTGAGGGTAAAGTATTTCTGCTAGTGGGCACTAAATCCTTTTTCAAACTAAATGTCGTTAAATAACACTTAGATGTTCCTTAATTTGAAAGCAATAGTTATACAAGCGCAGGGTTTCTTGGAACATAAAATGAGTTTCATTGCACCCACCGTTATTCTTGCTCTCAAAGAGAATTGATTTCAAGTCGGTTAGGGGTGAGGGGGGGGGGTTGATTTATTATATGCTATGTTTACAATGTGACTCATATAGAACTTTTTTTTGAAGTTCTACGAATTATCCTCAAAAGCGAAGCGGAATGGGAGCGGAGAGATAAGCACGTTGTAGATAATCCTACTCCAAAATGACGATGATGTGATGATGATGACGACGATGATGATGTTAAGCCATATTAGGACTAAGAAAGCAGACAGCTTAAATCAGTCACGCTCTAGTAGTTCCTACATAATCTCACAGCAAGACAAGGGTTAGAAGTAACAACTTCGAATGATGTGCAACTGCGTTAAAGGGGAATGGATTCCAAGATAATCTCTATAGCAACCGTTTTAAGGAGGATTATCTCTCGAAAAGGAAATTTCAAAGTAGAATTATGGGGCTATAGCCACTGCAGAGGACACTTTCAAATGGAATGAGGACTTGCAATGTGCGCTTGTCAGAGGCACAACGATCGTCGGCCGGTTGCGTAACGAGGTGCTCTTGAAGGCCGAGACGAGGGCCCTCGACTAGCAAAGTTCTTATTGAAGTGGGGGGGGGGGGGGGAGGGATGTGCGATTCCAATACGAGCTATAGTGGGGGACACTTCTGTTTTCGACGCTAGAAGACAATAAATCTATTTTTTCTTTTCTTTTTTTTTTGATTTGGAGAGAGTATGCGAATTGTGAATCTAGATTACTTCTAAAAACAAAAACTACTGTAAGAGTGCTCGATTCTATCTTTCTCTTTATATTTTTGAACTTTTTTCAAAAAAAGATATATGAAGTGAAGTATTTCCAGATATGCAATTAATCCCACTACACCTACGCTGTAATAAAATTTAAAAAAAAAACACAATTCCTGTAATTTCCTTCTCGTTCTTCCATAAACGGAAATAGAAAAGTGCGGACTTTGCTGGAACTCATCAGTAGTGCAGAACCGTCAGTGTTCAAAAAAAATTCAAAAAAGACGAAGTTATACTTTTTCTTGGCATTTCCAATTAATAGCGGTTTGTGGTTTGTATTTTCCTTTCTTCTTGGGTAATTGAACCGCACCCAGGGTTACTGCTTCATGTAGGTAAAGTACGTTGTTTTAAATGGTTTTCCTACAAGCAATTTGAGAAATGCGGGGGGGGGGGAAGAATGACGACAAGTGTAAGTTTTAAAGTTCACATAATTAGTAAAGCAGTTATCGGTCAAAAGAATGGCGGAATTCTATGACTGTACCGACAGGTAACGGTATTTTTTATAATTTTTCAAAATTGATGAACATTGAACAAAATTTGCACGCTGATTGTGCGTAGGTCCCATTATGAATCACTATTTTGTCATACTCAGAGGTACAGTAGAATATGAAGTAGGTAATTCAAGTTAAGAATGAGTCAGCTCTATTTACCCAACCTCTCGCCCGACCTCGGTAGTCTCGATAGATTCTCGGGAATGTCCCAGATTACCAGAAATCCTAAAAACTCCGGACGTTCCCAGCTTTTCGAGCTATTTTTCCCCAGCACTCGTCCAGCACACACAAAGAAGCCGCTCTGCAACGCAAATGAGCGAAGATAAAAACGGTTCTCTCGAACTTTGTTTACGCGACCTCGTTCTCTGTGTGTGACCCGTAATAGGGCAAGGCTAAGGGTGTGTATTAACAGTCGAGTCAAAAAATCGAGATGAAAAGCAAAGATAGAGGGGTAGATAGCGTGAGCAAATAAATGAATGAATAGATAAATAAGGAAGGGCGAATATCGATGCACGACTATCTCCATGAAATACTGAATTAGGGATGGGGGGGGGACAGAAGTGCAAAGTAAATTTTGAATGAGTTGAATAAGAGCTTCATGGGAATTAGAGTGAACTGAACTTATGAATGGAGTAGCTTGAATCTATTCGCATGAGATACCCCAACCCTGCGCTGGTCTTCATCAATCATTGTCACCCTTGCAGTGCACAGACATAACTGGGACCCGGATTTTTCTATGTGAGAATCAATCTGAACGCTTTAACTAAGGCATAGTCCAAAAATCAGCTTTCCCGATTCAATCATCGCTGAAAGACCTGGCTTCAAACTCCCGCCCGGTACAGTGGCCCTTAAGATGAGCAAGTGCCCTCACACGGTACCGGACGAGAGTTAAGAGTTAGAATTCTCGGTCACAAGTAGGTATTGTAACCCAAACGCAGCGACAAAATTCAATGTAGCCGAGAAATCTAACTTCATACTTTGCCCAGTACCGTACTTTTTCTAGGAAAGCCAAGTGCCTTAGGTACTGGGCGAGAGTTCAACATCGGAATTCTCGGTTAATTATATTGTTATTATTGTTACCCGGTAGGCAACTCATACTTGAGCCAAGTAGCCGAGAAATCTATCTTTGAACTCTGGCCCAGTACCGTATTCCTGACAGGACCAGGAGCCCTCATACGATACTGGGCGAAGGGTCAGACTAAGATTTCTCAGCAACGAATGACTCGTACAAGCTGCCGCTTTGACAAATTCTCAGCTGTACTCTTTCCCTGTTCTCTTTCGGTTCAATCAGTTTCCACACGTAGATAAAAATTATGGTCTGGGCTGAAATCTAGAGTTCAATTTCTCAGTTGCGAATGAATCATATGAGCCACTGCCGCTTGGAGGACTTCTTATATAAGACTTCCCAGATTTTATACAAGAAACCCAAGTGTTCAGATTTGCCCAGGCAATGTCCGATGCAGCGAAATATTACAAAGCCCATACTGTACGTTTTTTTCAATCACTTGGCGTTTTTCCAAAGCGCAAAAGACGGACATCACAGATCAAATTGTAGAATTTAATCGTGCATTAGCGAGAGTGCTGACTCTTCTAAACGACGCAAATGCGATAGCATCTTATCTGTCGAGTGAGAAAGAGCGAGAGAGGCAGGTGGCCGGCGAGGTTGTAGAGTGGAGGGGAGGCCAGCACTTGATGTGTCGGCGAAATCAAAAAGAATGTGAAATCGCTCGATTCGACAACCTCATCCTTTGAGAATCGGCGCCCGTAAAGTGCAAAAGAGCATGATTTGTGGGGCTGTTTTTATGGAGCCCTTTGGAAGAGGGTGGGGGACATCTGTCGTGTAATAAAAATTGCAATAAACACCTCATCATAGCCAGAAAACTTGCTTATGGTCATTTCATTTATTTACTGCGTTGGTAAAACTATCACAAAAAATGTTTTCTTCTCTTCAAAAATCAGACAATCAAGTCTTATCAATCTCCGTCTCATTGCTGCAAAAAAATTGTTTGTCAGGTGACCAAAATTTGCTAGGAGCTGAAAAAAGCCTAACCATTGAAAGTACATCTGTCAGAAAACAATAAGATTTATCGCCTTATCTGTGCATCGAGGGGTTATAAATAAAAAAATCTAACTTTCTAATTTTGGAATCTTTCAAGGTGGAGTGCGAGGGGCTTGCCTTAAACTTTAAAAAAAGGGGGGAGGGGGAAGGAGCTGCAGCACACCTTTGTTTCGTTTCATTTATTACGCTCAGGTATTTCAGAAAAAATTTCAAAAAGGAACCATTCCATCATTTTTTTCATTAATTTTTCCTTCTAAAGTTTTCCAGCTTCAGAAATTACAAAATCACTGATTTTTGATAATTCTTCAAGCGAGCCTTGGTAAATTATGGTCTCATTATTTCAGCAGTCACTTTGTGTAATTGCACACTTTTTGATTTCACTCGGCAAGAGATGGTACAAAATAAAGGACCATAAGATTATTTTCTTGTTACTTTTCAGCATTTTGACTATCGTTGTAATGCTCCAATGCGGATCACAAACGTGGTGCAGTTGCACAACTTTGACACACGAAGGGACTGCTGTAGTAAGGATGATCGTGTACGACTCATTATTTAGTCTATAGTACACGGTATATGTTTGGCAAAACCCAAACTTCATTTTCAGTGAAAAATTGTCAAAAACAGATTTTATGAAGTCAAAAAAATGACTGGTACAAAAAGATCCAGTAATCGCCGTTCCGAATTTCTAATTTTGAACGAAATGCTCTGGCTTCGCACTAAACGTAATGAGCCCCCATTCACTCAGTTCATCAGCTGATGGACCGAAAAAGAGAAAACACGCTAGTTTACGAGTGTTATTTCCACTCGTTCAAATCGATTTCACATTTGACGGGGCCCATAATGTCCATGTGTTCATTTACTGCAATTACTACTATATACGTCGTTGGTCTTCCCCCCCCCCCCCTTCCCCTCCCCCTTTAACCCAGCCAGCTCCATTACTGCGTCTCCGCTCAGTCGTAACATCGACGGCGCCGCCAGTCTTAGCGGAAATACACATTCACATTGATGTCGTGCATAAGAAGAGGGGGGGGGGGGTGAAGAAGGGGTAGAAGAGATGCAAAACTTGTTTCTACTGCGGATATAGTAACCAGTAATGTTAGGGAGTTTGTGTAGAGAAGTGGAGAGCTAATAAGATCCTCCGTAAATCCGTCACTCTCCTCGTTTGAGTGATTGATGTGATTGATGATGTGGGAGGTCGAAGGAGCGAGGGGGATGAAAGATGTGGAATTTGGGGAATTTGGAACAGTTGTTCGGGTGAGAATAGAAGAAGACTCCTATTCTTTCAGAAAATTTGTAGGTTACTTGTTTTATTTCGTTTTGAATTAGAAAATATTTTTCGTTTGAGAGATCTTTTATTTTTGGGAAATAATGAAAAAGAGAGAACGGTATCCTCATCGATCCTTTCTAAATCAAAAACAAAAATTTTTCCCATGAATTTGAGAGGCTTTCTGCTAATGTTGTTTCAATGATATGATTTCACCAACGGCGAATCGAAAAAGGGGGCGGGGAGGTGCCCTCTCCTTCCGAGAGTAATTCGAAAAAATGTTGAGATGTGGTCCATGAGTCGCAAAGTTGTGCAAGCGATTTGTTTTTTTTAAATTTTTTTCTGAATGAAAAGTAGAATTTCAAGAATTTTCATTGAAATTAGTTCTATTTTTGAATTATTTACAGCCAAAATACAAATCAAAAGTGCACTATTAGGAGTTCAACATTCATTTTCAAAAGACTGTAGTGGGCCAACATTTGATTGAACTGAAATAATTTTTCAATAAGATTGTTAATTTTTGATTGAGACCCATAGGAGAGTAGCCCCACGTTCATCCGAAAAAAAGTTTTTTTCGAACAGCCATGGATCCCATTATTGTAGAATGAAGCTTTTGGTAAATTTTTATGAACAGATGATTGTCCAGGAAATTTGCGGAGCAAAAATGCATTTGCTACAATTTTGGTTGAAGAAAATTTTTGTTCTTTGCATACTATTTACCCCATTTTAGGATCATCAACCATTCTTTTCCGAGAACTATCATTCATACGTTTCCGTGCTTCTCCACCTGTGATTAATTTAGTGAATTGAGATTTTTGACTTTTTGGAAAAACTTTGTGCATTTGCGTATCAATTCAGCCTTTTTCAAAATTATGCCATTTCTAACAATAAGAACTATCGGCCCAAGATACATTCCTAAGTTTTATTTCCTGCCCACGCAGTTCCCCTTCGACAACCCAAAAACGGCACTTTCGCCACTTCAGCGAGGCACCCCCAACAGCCTAAAAACATGGCACTTTCGTCAACGAGGGAAATCCTACTAGCGCAAAGACGGAACTCTTTTTCCTCAGCATGTTCGATGAAGCCAGCGCGAATCCTTTCATCTATTCTCGTGCACGAAGTTAAAGCAGCTTCAATCTGACATGTTTTTCATCAGTATCTGCACTTTCACGCCTATTTTTCTTCCGCCCGTTGACGTGACTAGCTGTGCGGCTGCGTGAAAACGGGGGACTAGAAAATTGCTTCCGGGTACGCGGCTGAATATTTTTGCTGCAGCGGCTCTCGGAATAAAAGAAGATAAACAGGGAAACACCTGCTGCTTTCAATATTTATGTTTTTTGAAAAAGTTTGTGTGCAAACACAACTGTCTGAGATGACGTAGAGCTTGGTATCTGTCATAAATTCAAAAAGGGAAACTTTTTTCCCCGTGGAGAGGACAGTAGGGTATCCCACCTCAAATTAGAGGATTGGTAGAGAAGAGAATATAAAAAAATAGAGAGATGACTCATAGTACAGAAAGTAATATTATAATCAGGCCAATGTATTCTCGATAATTGGCTTAACGTTTTTTAGTCGGCATTGACGTACTTGCCCACGAATCCTAATTCTGTTCTTTTCTCTAATCGAATTGATTTTGCAGGGGGTTCTAAAATTTACTTAATTCCATGAAGCATTTGCTAACAGCTGTTTGTGTGATTAATATTCTAAGAATACAAACGTTTCCAGTAGAGGGATTAGGGATTTAGAATAGCGAACTCCGTGATGCACCATGTGTAGCATAGAGTGATGCACCATGTGCAGCACGGTGAATGATTCACCATGTGCAGCATGGATTCGAAACGTGTCTACGTAGCCAGGAATTTTCTTACTGTGGAGCACCCCAACATTACATCCGGGATAATTGCTATGTATTTTTAGGCAAACAATGGATTTTGTCTATATTTGTATGAGGAGTATAGTGAAAGTCTGTAAACCATCGGCTAGCTCTTCGTTCATCCAAAGATGGATCGTTTTAATAAAATCCCAAAAAATAACTGCTCCACCGCTTCACTATAGTTATTCATCATTCACTTTTTGATGCATTCGACTAATTTCAAAGTAAGTTTGTGCATTGCACAATCCGCGCGGTATTACACGATTCATGTTTTGCAAACAGCTAATTTTGGGTCATTTTTCTTCCTGTTTTCTTCTCTTGCGCAGCTTTCTCAATCGTAAACAGATGTAAATAATCGTTTTTCGACAGCTTGTTCGATTACAAATAGTTTTTTCAAAAATAGTCAGTATCAAGTCGTGAGCTGCCATGTGCGGTGTGCAATCACACATATTTAGTCAAAAGTCTACTACGCATCTGCACTTGATCGTTCATTTCTCCCTCTTCTCTCTTTCTTTTTTCCTTACTTTTCGCTCTTCGACTTCTTCAATAATTTCTTCCTTTTCCTTCCACTTTACTTAATTTCTGTACTTTTTCCACAACTTCAACTTCCAAATTAAGCTTCTTTATCCCCGCTTGTCAAAAGAACATTCCATTAAACATACTAGTAGCGCTGCGCTATACGTTCTCCTTAATGAAAGTTTCTATTCTCGTCTCTCCTGTCGCATTACAACGACGAAGAACGACAGGAGCGTGTTCTTTCGCCTATGATTTTATTCATCACACACTCCCCCCCCCCCCCGCCGTCGTCGATGAGCGACTTCCGTATGCAAACGACAAGCCTCGGGGTGGTTGTCGCTCTTTTTGGAGAAAGAGCAGAAGCTACTAATCCCTAGACTGTTCAGCACAAATAGCAGCAGTTTATAAACAAGAACGGATAGCCTATATGGAAAGTCGGGGGGGGGGGGGAAGGGAACACAACTGACAGCGAGAAGAGAACTAATATTTTTAGAGCGATAAAAGGTTACTCTCTGATGGTCATGTGACACGAAATTACAGAGTGAGAAAGAGAGACATGAGAGATTGTAGTGTTTGAACGTCAAATGATAGAGCGAGCGATGCGATAAGGGGGGGGGGGTGAGAGACGGGGAAGAGAGAACGATGGGTGGTGGCGAAAACGATTGACGCTGTGGCTGATAACGGCCACGTTAACGCGGTCGCATAGAGTCAGCACGACGCCGTCAATGCCGGGGGAAAATGGGGGACCAACATTGGTACGATTGGCGGGGGGGGGGGAGAGTAATTGGAAGTAAATCCAGGAATGAAAGGTCAATGAAATAAGTGAATAATAAAATAATCAACGAGCAACAGCGGTAGATTCAGGGGGTGAGATTTTTGGAAGTGGTTCACATCAACTGCGGAACGATACAGAACTTTTCTTGACTGTAAATTGAAACCGTAAATTTTATGGAAATCTGAATCAAGAAATCTTTTGTAGAATTTCCCATTTCTCAAAGTAATGTTATAAGTTGCTTTAAAAACTGTGAAGCTATTGAAATTTTGTTCGAAGGGTGTGGCTGACACTCCTCCCACTCCTTGCGGAAAACTTCTGTCGATCCCGCCCCTCTCGCAAAAAAATTCTGCAATAACCACTTCCAAGCCTTGTCAGTACATAAACAATCATCAACGAATTTGAAAATTAGAATTTGTTCAAAAGAAATGCAGTTTTCCACCCCCCCTCCCTTCCCAACCCAGAATAGTACGCACAAACATTTGTAAGAAATTGAAGAGGATGAGGGAGCAAAAAATTTTCAAAGGCTTGTATTAGATTCTCACCGGTAAATAATGTAATTTAATGATTTTTTGAAAGTAAAAGGTTGAAAAATTATTTTTTGTGTGGCTGAAGTTGCTTTTCTTTCAAATTTTTCGTTATAGGTATGCTAAAAGTTGGGAAGCATTCGAAAAAAAATCCGGAAGAAAACGCCAAGTTTTTTTTGAGAAAAATACTGTTTCCTCCCCCTCTTTCTCCACGTTTCACTGATAAGCAGCCTTATTTATATTTTTAGTAAACCAACCAACTCCATAAATGCAAATTTTTTCTTTTGCAGCCAACTAGTGCCCAGAAACGTTCACCTACCCACTTATACGTGACTAGTTCCCCAAATTACCTTACCGGTTATCATGGGCGTTTTTTCCCGGCTTTCTGTCTGTGTGGACTTGGACTCGAAACCGGAATACCGTCATAGTTCACTGACCATTGCACACATACAAGGGTGGCCCTATGTATTCATCATCATCAACTGGTTACCAATGGTTGAGTACGAAAGTGTGGGGTGGTCGGCGGCTCATTATTTGTGAAGAGAAAATTGAGATGGATTACGGTCTAGGCGTTCTTTCTTAATTCGTACTTGAAAGTTGTTTTCGTGAACGCAGGGAGGGGTTTATTCTGTAAATGTGGAAATTTGTTTCTTCTTGATTTTTGCAAAAATGAAAAACTTCTGGCTAACCAAGAATTACTTGAGCTACTTTATCGAAAAAAGAACAAAAAATGTGTCCCAAAAATATTTTTACAGAATTCCTTTTTATCCCAGATTACGACAAAAAATAAAAATTAGGTTCTCATTTGATGCATGAATATCCTTGGAAAATAAAAAAATCATGTAGAATCTTGTGTAAATATTTCATCACCCGGAAGTAAAATTCTGTTTTTTCTAAAGTACGTGCAAGCGAAAACCACATGTTTTTGCGAGTCGTACAGCAAGTTCTGGCCTTGAAGTTCCGCATTCGAGCTAATTTCAGCCGTATTTCGGCGGAAGAGATTCGTCATCTTTATCTTTTTACTGAATTCCTTTCAGGGTATGTCAAAAATGTTCTTTTCCTTATGTGCAGTTCCTATTAGCAAAAAAGTTATTAAAAGACAGAATTTTTCAAGTGCAGTACCTTATAGTAGAAAATTTTCTTTAATATGTTACGAACCCATATTTACAATCCCGCTTAGTTTGCTTTATGAAATCAAAAGCTTGATTGATAGAAATCAAAGCGATAAGTATCAATCCATTCCCATCTCTTCCCTTTTAAGACTAAAAGGCTAATGATAATGTTTTTTATCTTTGTTGTATCTAACTCTTTCCACGTAGGTTTTACGAAACTGTACTTGACTCTCTTTGATGTCTGTCGCAACACACTATGTATCATAATGCACTGCTATATTCGGCTTAGACCGCAGCATAAAACGCAGACTTGCAGTTACAGTAGGATCAAGACCATTCAAAAGTGACCAAGATTTTATGCTAAGTGGAAAACTTAAAACTTTGAATAACTAGCTCGATAAAATCTCCGGCATGGTATTTTTAGACCTTGGATTTGAAAGGCATTGTCGAGCTCTAAAAATTATTTGTAAACAGGTCGTGAAGTTCGGAAATGTGTAGTATAAAACTTGTTAGTTCAAATAGTCAGCATCTGAAAATTTATTTAGAAAAATTTTAGGAAAATTATCGCATATAAGTTGCGGAGAATGTTGCAGTACTGTATTCAGTTCACTATCACCATTGGGAAAACACTAACAATAAGTAGGGACGATGAATTTTTTACAGCTTTTAACAGTGCATATGATGCAGCATATTCTACAGTTTTACAATAACCCTACAGTATTACTAAACTTATTCCTTCTCTACCGCATTAGAGGCACTGTCTCGGCAGAAATTCGTGTCCCAGATTTTCACCTTTGCGCAGCCTTCCCGCCAAAAGGAACACATATCTGGGCTTTTCCGCGCAGAAAATGGTGAAAATGGGCATTTTCCGAAGCTTTCTAGGTCCTCATTCAGTGGCGAACAGGGTGTAATTGGGCAGGGCGCGGGAAATTTCCGACGTATCTCCACTGAATGTAAACTGGAAAGCTTCGCAAAAAACTCGTTTTCACCAATTTTTATGTGCTGAAAAGCTCAGATATTCCTCATGGCGAGAAGGTTCCGAAAAGGTGAAAAACTGGGAAACGAATTCTGCTGAGACATTGCCTTTAAGCAAAAGAATGCATGATAATTGTCAATGGGTTCACTTTGTTTGAGACCCTTTTCTCATCCTTCACCCCCAATTTTTTTCTTTCTATCTTCAACCTCTTAAATTCTTCTCCTATCTCTCATGTGCCCACATGAGAGATTGAAAAGTGCCACACCAGCAGGTCTTCCCCTTCAATCGCCACGTAACCAAACACTGAGAGCAGATGGAAAAATCACGCGATCATAAAAAACGCGAATTGGCCAGCTGATCACGAGGAGCGATTTTCCCCTCTCGTTATCAAAAAACTGCCTAAGCGAAGCGATAAAAGCGTCGTAATCGTAGCAATCGCATGGTTGTAAAGTAGCGATTAGCAAATCCGCTTTTTTTTTCGCTTTGACTGGCATTTGTTTTGCTGGGGAGGGAGGGGGCTCTTATCGCAAAGGCGCTTTATCTGAATTTTTTCCACATGCATGATAATCTAGATCCGTATTCTTTATAAGTGATTAGAAATTAGAAATAGAACAGACAGGGGACAGCTGAGTCATAAACTAGGATAATTTCCTCTCTTAAAGGATTATCTGTAGGCAACAGACATTCATCTAAAATTGTAATTATTATGAAATCGCGATCTTATAAAGTTTTTGAGGAATACATTTTTTAAAAATATGAGTGCACGTGATAAAACACTGTGAATCTCACAATTAGTGTAAATGATGGATCAGTTCATCATTTGAAAACTTATTGGTTACACTTTTTGCTTAATACATTTGACTGATCAGCACTGACTTAATGCTGACAGAAGGGGAAGCATTGGCTTGAATTAGGGGGTGGCTAAAAATGCATATATTCTTCATGGTGCGGTTTTTGCCTAAAAGTCTAAGTACAATTGAGCTCCTAACTCATGGGAAAAAACGGATTGCGACAAATTTTTCCGTCGCGACATATTTTTCTTCGCAAAACCGCCGCAATGCTATAACTTTCTTTAAACTATTATAGTTTTCAAAAGAAACGGAGAACATCATTCGATTGCTGAGAACCTAGCGATTCAGAATAACTGTTAAAATTTTAAAATTGCTTTTATTTTATCTATCGCGACGTATTTGTCGCGACAAAACCGTCGCACCGAATTAAGTTGCTTGAACATAAGTTTCATGGAGTAACAAGTAGATTCTTGGACTCCTGGCAGAATTTTGACTTAAAAGATGCTTCAAAAATCAAAAAAGCTCTTGCACAAAGCATTTAGTGATTATTTGAAATGTTTTCATCAAATTTAGGTCAAATTTACGAAAATTTTGAATAAATCGCAAAATTTATATCAAAAATTGACAGCAATGAGCATTGCGTGTAGATTTTTAATTAACTCGAACAAAAAATTTTGTGGCAAAGGGATGAGAATCCCGATACATGATTAAATTTAACAAGGACACATGAAGCTGTGTTCAGACAAATGTGAACAGCTTGATTTACTTATGTGTAAGCCGATTAAGAGACCTCAAAAAGCCACTGTCCAAACCGCAGCTCATATGCTTCATTCTTAGCCAAGTAATAAAGCTGTAAAATTAAGCCCAGAACGTACCTTGTTACTGTACTCCAGGACGCTGATTGGCTCTTATATTGATTTTTCTTCAGAGCATAGCCGATCGTATGACCTTTATTGATGAGTGACTTTTCTTTTTTGAAAAAATGTCGAATTAACATGCCAAGTTTTGGAAAAGATCAAGCTTCTAACGAGCTGATGAATCCCTCAGAAAGGCTACGGTACTGGGCAAGAGTTTGGAGTGAAATGTCTTTGCCATGAATGGATTATGTAAGCTGCCATTTGCACAATGGCTTACCAAAAGCCTTATATTCAATATCCACAATATAAGTCCAAATCAAAAACCCTGCCTATAATAATATCTTCCAGTTCCAGCATTCGTTTCCAAAAAATTTGGCGCCCAAAGTCACGGATATTCAAAAAGTCGAGGTTGTCAAAGACAAATAAATCATTCGTCAAAGACCATTTATCTCAGAATTTTATGAGCTAAGCGATCATCCATTATTCTTTATTAGTTTACGTAGGAAGTTGTATGGACGGACGAGAAACAGCCTTGAATGCTTCAGGTGAGGTGAGCTAAAAAGCTTCACCAAAGAATAGAAGGTTCTTTGGGTATTCAGCCATTAAGATTTATATTCGTAATAAGACGAAAGACCAAGGCGAAAACTGTAATCGGCATGCGAACCGTTGGGATTAGAAGGAGGGGGGGGGGGGAGGCAGGGGGTAGAAAAAGCTTGCGCACACAATCATAGTGTCATTATTCGCTATTCTACTTGAGAGAGAGAACGCTGCGTGAGGCCATTAACGCGCGCTTTTTCGCGCGTGCGCGCGCACGCGGACATCGAACGCGATCGCGGCGCGGACGTCACGCAGATCGCGCAGCGGATCGCCGTGGCGTGTCCGTGACCTTTCGCCAGGTGTTGGCCGTTCGACAACGCATTGTGTGTGCAGAAACGACCAGCCGTTTCGATATAATCCATCCAGCCCATCTGCCCCTCGTCGTCTGTACATAGAGATGTGGGGGCCGGGGCCGATGGGGCCGATGGAGGCTGTTTTCAAGAGGCTGTTGATGAAGTCGTAAAAAGACAGAGAAGTGCGCAGGGGACGCTCCGAATGTCCGGGATTCGTAAAGTGCTCGTGTTTTTGCGCGGCGACGAGATGGACACTGCAGAAGAATCCTCCTCGAATGTAGGCTTGGAGTGGGTCTAATGCATATACACGCGGATAAAAAAGGGGATTAGAGGGGGTGAAATTGGGGTGGAAAGGGGAAATTTTAATGGAAAAGCGAGGACTGAATGAGAGGGATCAAATATTGACGAATTATAGGAGACATTCCAAAAAAAATTTGCAGATGAAAGAGAATGATTTACCTTTTCAGAAAAAGATGATATGAAATTGAAGACTGCATTGATTGCTTTTGTAGAGTAGAGCAGATGAGAATATGGAAGTACTAGTGACTATGTATCTTTACAGCTGCTAGTGAACCAGTAATCTAAAATGCTAGATTGTAGAGGCGTTCGCTTCGGGACCCGCCGCGATTTCCCGCTATTGGAAGATTTTTGGAGTGAGCTAACGGTTCTTTATGCATTAGATTAGATTAGATCGGGTTTGAACATAAATCTTACAGTAATCAAAAATTGCAGAAGATCCATTTACTAATGCTCAGACACACAAGACATCTGTTCTACGAATCCATGTCTCTGAAGAAGAGGAGATCGTTTAGAACCCAAATGGAAAAAAAATTAGAGGCTGCTAGACCTTTTATTTAATACCGAAAAAGAAAAAACAGTTTGAAAGATTCTCTTTATTTTACCCATGTTATGATAGCAATAAATTGCTCTAAGCACTGACAGAAAGCGCATGATTTTCTTTCTCTATATATTCTAACAAACGGGTTCACAAAATGTTGAGGAATTTACGATTTGCAAATTGGTGCAAAAATGTTCCTAATAAAATATGAATGAACTGTAGAATGGTTGACTGAACTCTCCATTGTATGATTTGACAAATACGTACCATATACTGCTACTACATTCAAAAATACACAATACATATTAGGTTGATGCAAAAATAATGGGCGTTTTTAAAATTCTCACTTCAACTTGCTATAACTTTCTATACAATCAACATTTTGAAACGTAGTAAAGACGATCGGATGCAGCGAACCTTTCGCAATACAACGCACATTATATCGTACTCATATCTCACATGTGCAGAAAAATATGAATTGAAAAACAAAACAATTTCTTTTCCGGAGTCTCGTCTTTCACAAAACATGACTCCCTTCACAGTTTGTTACATAATTTATAAGTAGCCTATCTTGTAGCCGCATGTCAGTAGTACAAACAAACATGGAAAGAGCTTGGAGAAAAGAGATTGGCGGAAAGAAAAAAATCAAAATTCAAAAATATCAGCTTTTTCAGCAGTTATTCAGTAGGCCTCAAAATCACGAATCACGAATCATAGAATTCTCTGACTTTTTGCGTGCTGAACAGCTAAATACCTTTGCTAAAGCTGTCATGAGAATGCTCTACCCTCACGCTTACAGAAATGAGCAAAACTATAGGGATTGCATTCTGCAAAAGAAAGATGTGGGCTATAGAATATCGCAACCATTACCCATGTTAAGGCGCTGATAGCTCAGCTTAGATAACTTCAAAGAATATGGTTAAGTATGCGTAATGTAGACAACTTCTATTACATATAGTGGCTAAATTTTTGAAAGCGCGCCTCAATTTGCACTCGATTTCTAGCCAGAAAAGTGAATGCAAAAAATCTGGTTTTGAGTGCTGTCATTTGAAGCCCTATAAATTCTTAACAGTCCAGGCCAAATGTCCGTTTTGAGCAGTTTTGTATAGAGCATGAAAGGAGCTTTTCAATAATGTGTTGAATTTGTTTCAAAGGAGGAAGTTTGAGAAAAGTTGTCCACAAGAAAGTCCTAAAGAAACGCTCATTAATTTTGCATCAACCTAATATTTGCTATTGAAAGTTGAGAGGAGAAGCGCGATTTATTGCTGCCCTGATTATTTCCATTGATTTAGACACTAAAATTTTTTGAAGGAACTAGCATAAAAACTCGGACTGATATAAAACCTTATTATAAAACGAGTAGACATTGCATGGATTCTAAATGTCCTGCTACTGACAGCATTTCGTCAACTTCTTGGTTAATTATAGTCCAGCCGTCAAATCCACAACTTGTTGACTTCTAGCAAGTCAGCAGAGTCCTAGCTTCTGCTGCAAATGAAGGTTTCGGCCCAGCATTATAGCAGCAAATTATGCTAAGAAATTTGTTGCAAAAATATTGGTTTATGGAGAATTGAGCGTAAGGAGCAGATTTCGCATTTTACGCTAGCACAGTTGAATAATATTTTTCTTTAACAACTATAAATGGCGTATTGAGGATTCTTCTTTCTAACTCGAAAAAATGTAGTTGATTGTTATCTTAATATCACGCGCTCACAGGAATTCTGTAAGACGGAAGTTTCGCCGAATAAACTATTTGACGACATTTTAGGCAACTCTATAGAAAGGGAATGTTGCACCTAATCTATTAGAGTTTTTCTCTACGAAAATATGCCAAATTAACATTTAAACGCAAGAAGGAAGGGAATCGGCGGCTTCTAGATGTTTACCTTTCCCTGCAGGAAGCACAAAGCACAGCTGTTTGTGGAAAAAAGAATTGATGCAAACGTGGTAAAAGCGAATTTACTTAAGATAATCAATTTAATCCTGACCAGCATCGATCTGTATCGATCACAAACTACAAATACCACATAGATCCCGTTGATTGATTATTACGGTTTATTGGATGTATCACGAGTATCATTTATTTCAAAATTCCCCAATAAATATTGATTGATTGATTTCCAAGATAGCAAATCAGAGACTAAAATCTCAAGGATGATTATGGTGATTATTTGAATGAAAATATTCTTTGGGCTTTGATGGCGCTGCTAGAAACAGTTTAATTGCAGATGCTCAGCAAAAATCCTTGTAATATTGATTCAACCTCAAACCCAACAGATGCTATTCAAAATTGCAAATTACTTGCACGCAAAAATTTTTAATCTATTTTTAGATCCTTCTTATGGATTCAATTTCTAACTCTGTTGCCATTTATGGCAAATTCGCCTAAGAAACCCAATTTCAGCACTTGTCAAAATGAGATATTGCATTGTGCGTGAATATGTCACTTGGAATCACTTTACAGTAAGACCACTTTTTTGATGTCACCGCTTACCAATGAACAAATCCTAGTGGATGTCAAAAACTTTTCTATGAATTCATTCATCATTTTCTTGCAAATGCGGTTTATATCGGGGGTTTTCGAGAAATACAGGGTGTCCCAAAAGTAAGTACACAATCGTCAATATCTCTCCTCCCAATTAATCTTTTTCCGTCATTCAAGTACCATTCTTCAGAGGGGGCTTCAACTTAGATTTACAGTATCGAGCGTTTCACCGATCGCTCTTCGTTACTGTAGGATTACGGTAAGAACTTCCACCATGTGGAACCATTGTGAAATATGCCATCTGACAAAATTTTTTCAAAAAATCTGAAAAATCGTGTACTAGAGTTTTCGCGCCCGCTGATTCCACTACACAACTTTTTACGAGTGTTTCCAGCTTTTTTGACGTTTTAATCACATTTTTGAGAAATATCGGGAATTCATTTATTACGATCTATCTGGGATAACTTTGCTAAGAAGCATTACAGTAAAGTGAAGATTCCATATTCGAAATTAGCGGCTTCCATTACCATAGTATAAGAGATTTTGGCTTGTTTGGTTTTGTTCCGAGGCAGAATACGGCTTTCAATGGCCTAAAACCCTTGTCGAAGTTCCTACAGTAATCCTACAGTAATGAAGAAAAATCGGTGATTTGCTCGGCACTCCAAATCTAAGTTGAGGCCTCCTCTACAGAATGGTACTTGAATGGCGGAAAAAGACACAATGGGAAGAGAGATATTAACGATTGAAAAGTGTATACTTACTTTTGGGACACCCTGTATATTGCTGGTGGTGTGATCCCTCTTTACTCAGAAAACTTTTGGAGGAACTGCTCAGCAAGTTTAGGAACCCGTTCTTTTTACGACGAAAAGGATTTGGGAATCTTGATTAGTTATTACACAAGCAGCAGTTCATATGAATCTTTGTAACTGAAGATCAACTTTGAACTGCAGCCCAAAACGTAATCTTTCGAGTGAACCAATCACCGTCCTCCCATAGCAGACCAATCAGAGTCCTCGCGCAGCGGAACGATCAGCGATCTAACAATGGCAACCAGCGCCCTCAAGTAGTGGTCAGAGCCTCCCAATAAACAATCACCGTCGTTGCGAAATGACCAATCAAAGCGTCCTACAGCAATGGATCAGGTGTTCGTTGACCAATCAGCGCCTTACACTAGTAGACCAATCAGCGACCTCCAGTAGTGGACCAACCAGCGTCTTACAGTAGCGGACCAATCAGCATCCTGGAGTAGTGAACCGATCAATGTGCCCTCACTTCCTCGAGTGGTGGACCAATCAGCGTTCGCTCTATAGCAGTGGACCAATCAGCGTTCGCTCTATAGCAGTGGACCAATCAGCATCTTCGACCAAGTTCCGCGAATAGAGGACCAGTCGGAGCCCTCGTGAGTGGGCCGATCAGCGTCTTCGAGTACTCGACCAACCAGCGTCCTCGATATTAGACCAATCGCAGTCTTCGAGTGCTGGATCATCGTCCTTGGGTAGAACAGCGCTCGACTATGGTAATATGCAGTAGCCGATTCAGAGCCCTCGTGTACTTAACCAATAACGATCTCATAGTAGTGAACCAATCAGCGCCTTGGAGCAACGGACCATTCAGCGTCCTTTAGTAGTAGATCAGTCAAGGCCCTCGCGTGTCGGACAATCAGCGTCGAGTACGATAAAAGATACGGTCCGGTCTGGAGTTCAAAGTTGAATTTCTCACCCATGAATGTATCTTATAAGCTGAAACTTGGGCAGTGAGTTAGTTAATGTCTCCCAATCTTCTCCACATAAGTAGCCCAGGTAAACAATTTGCCTGGAAACTATCTCTGAGCAAGTTCTTATGCGTTTCCCATGCAAACTCGACTATTTTTACTAGCCAATGTGGAAAAGTGCATCATTTTCTATGCATACGATGGGGAATTCATAGAAATCGTACAGCAGCTGCGTGTTCTCGACGCGGCACACATACGTCATCAGCAGTTTTTCTCAGCTTCAATGTCGTAGACGTCAGCATCAGCGATAGTGAGGGCCCCTCGAGAGAGAACATCGTTTATAGTTGTGCCAACGCGTTCCTGCCACCGAATAAAATGTTTTTCCCAGCAGAAATTTTTTGTTCCGCATTGACGAGCAGCGACTCTGTACTTTAGGCTGTATAGTACAAATTTGCTGCATCCATTACGGTTTTTTAAATGCGGATAATCAGCAAATCGTATAGTTGTATAGCAATGGAAAAACGAGGGGATTGTCTCAGACTAAATGGACATAATTCAATCAGCCACTTATACAACCACACATTATCCAAAAAAGCGTACACTTCGCAGTTTATTGCATAGGTTATTAACAGGAGATTAACAATGCCATTTTTAGCAAAAACTGCAAAAGGTCTAGTTCTTGCAAAACCCTCGTTCAGGTAACGCATAAATTGATGTAAATGCAGATGGACGGGCAAAAGATCGCCATTACAATCCGCTCAACCGATTCCCGTCATGATCGTTTACATTCATGAAAGTCGGCAAAGGTTGAAATTGAGGGGGTTTCAAGTCGACCTTGAAAATTTCAAAAAATTGCGCTTCTCACTTTCAAAGGAAAGTCGGGTTAGCGAAAATGCATTGAGGGTTGTGAAGTTCTTCTTTTTAGGTAGTTAATGAATGTTTTTGAAGACGCTGTAAATTGACTAAACATCAAAAGTTTACGACAGATAGCGTCTTAGGAGCTTCTTCGTAGGGGGCCCAAAAAATTTTTTGGAGGGGGGCGACTGACCTCCTCAATTATAAAAACGCTTCAGGACCCTCGAAATTTCTTATAAAACTTTTCATTTAAGATTGTAAGCAAACATAGTTATTGGCAAAAATTGTTCATCCTTCACAAGCAAACTTCCGCGAAGGAAGTAGGGGGCAGCAGAGTTTTTTTTAATAACAAATAAGAGGAGTGAATTAGCTTTTCTTAATTTTACTTCAGAATCCATGCCGTTAGGGCTTTCCGAAAATCTCAGTGTTTTTAGAAATCAAAAATTTCCAATTTACTGATCCAAGGCCATGCTGTTGGAGCTTTTCTGAGAAACTACTTGTATCTTCGTGGTCAAAAAAATGTTTCAATAACAAATGACCATACAGTGGCATAAACCTCAACCATGAACTTCAAAAAAAATTCTGGTTCACGAGCTCAGCTTTTTGATACTAAAATTTTTACGAAATTCATGAAAATATCTATCTGATATAATGCACATAAATAACCTGTAAATTTTTTGAGATCTGAAGCAATTTGAAGCACAAAAATTTCGTGGGATGGCACGTGCTCAAATATTTTTTCCTTATGATGCGTATTTTTTGACTGGATGACATCACGAATAAGATGAATAATTATATTGTAACAGCTATTCTGGATATTCACTCAAGCAAGAAAATCATATCGCAAAAAAGAACTTTGATAAATGTACATTTATGCCACCGCATTTGTAATGACATCATAGCCGAGTCCATTAACATTTAAGGAGCACTCAATTTACAGTCACAAAATCTCAGTAAGTACAAATGAGGACAAAAATACTATTACAGCAATAATTGGCGTCATGTGAGTCTTCAATTATTCCGCAAGACTTATTCAAAAATAAATTCGGAAATGAGGTCTCAGACGGCTTCAAAGATTTCAACTTATAAGATCAGAACTTTCCATGATTGGTAAGCCGTCAGAAAAATAAATGAATTCATCCAAACAAAGTTACTGTAGCCCTCCCAGGACTTGCTTATGGGCAAAAATCCTAGCATAGCAAGTGAACAAAAACGAGATGGTGCATGTTTTCCGAAAACATAGTAGATGAATCTGAAAACTGATTCCCTATGAATTATGTAATGAATTGATGTGATGACTCTCTCATGACAAACATGGACACTTGGAGGGTGACCCGAAGAACAATAGTACTGCTCCGGCAATGAGCATGAAATACCCATACTCTATACGTATCTATCAGTGGCGTACCGAGGGGGGGGGGCGGGGGGGGGCGCGCGCCCCCCCCCGAGAATGGGTCGCGAAATTTTTGAAAGTTACTTATATGGGTTATAAAAATGTGTAAGTGACTTGTTTATTTTTGTAAAGAATTATAATAATTTTTAAAAATTTTTAAAAATTCAAATTAGCCTTGTAAAAAAATTTTTTTCGGGGGCGTGGCTGACGCCACGCCCCCTTTTTCCAGATTTTAGGGGTCGGGGACCCGAAAAAATTTTGGGAAGCACCCCCAAAATTTTTTCGGAGTGCGTGGCTAACGCCACGCACCTTTTTTAGAAAAAAATTTTTGTCGCGCCCCCCCCCCCGAGCCGAAATCCTGGGTACGCCACTGGTATCTATTAAGTTGTCCCAAAAGTAAACTCCATTTTCAAACAAATTGAGCTGTTTTTGTTTTCCTGACAGACCTAGAAACATTCGATAAGGCGAAGCAAGCTCTAGAAGACCACCAACAATCCACCGAAGTCGTAATCCATGCAAAAATTTGGAACCAAAAATCAAAACTTATCAGCTACCCTAAAAACCGGATCTCCTTCCAGAGAATTCCTACGGACTTCCAACTTGCTCTCTATATAAATAGACACATAGTAGTACACATGTATTTAATGGATTTTTTCAGGGCTCAAAATTGAGAAACAAAGATGGTCCAGCCAAAATCCCACTATTTTCGGGTTTTTCATCAAATCTTGGTATTTCTCGATCATAAGAGCACATAAAAGGATGAAGTTCTAAAATTATACTTAGGCGGAGTTTGCCATTTTGGACCATCTTTTTCTCCTCGCTTTCTATGCGCGGAAAAAATCCAGTAAAGGCATATTTGAGTACTACTATGTGCCTGTATAATGACTAAGTTGAGGTCCGTAGGGTCCTTCTTCGCAAAAATGCAATTCTCAAGTGACCGAATTTTTTTTTCGATTTGGCTTCAAACTTTACATGTAATACGACTTAGGTGGTTACTTGGTGGTCATTTTGTAGAGCTTGATCTGCTCTATCGAATGATACCCTAGCCTACCAGGAAAGCAAAAACAGCTTTAAGAAGAGGAATTTACTTTTGAGATGACCTAATATAATGGTTTTCTCTAGGCACAAATATCATTTTTCAAGTTAATCATATAATTTTCTCCATCAAAAACGGTCAAATATCATAGTTTAAGGATTCTAGAAGGAAATATTGTTCAGAAGTAAAAATTGATTTCCACCGATCAATAATGAGTCAGAAATCTAGTGATTTGTGCGTTGGCTCGAGCGCTTTTTTTTGGTTAGGGAACTTTTTTTGAACCTTCCACGGAATGTTAATGTACATCTTGATTTGTTCATTAGCTTCTTTGCGTTTCGAGCTTGCGATAATCATGCGGATCATTTTGATAGTAAAAAACAACAAAAAAGTCAAAAAAGAAATTTTTCGTCTCTTCTTCTTCACAGTTTCGAGCCAACATAAGTTTTTCTCGATTGATGAATTGAGTATGAACCTTGCAGATCTTTTCTAACAAGGAAAGTCACTTAACTTAGGTCGGCCTTTTGAAATGAGACACACATATTTAGAATCAGCTCGGAACGCTGATTCCAAATATGCTGTCCTTAGCTGCGAAGCATTCCTCTGAAGCTAGTTATGAGCTTTTTAGTATGTGTAATTGGCATATAACTGAATATGGAAAGAAGGCCTTTAGATGAAAATCTGCCTAAAAAAGTGGTGGGAAATCGAAAGAACATCGAACTGAGTCATTTGGCTTTGATAGGGTGTTGTATGCATTTGAACTGCTACCTGGATGACGATACCGTAGCATGCCCATGTCGGTCAGCACGCAAACTTTGCTTAGGAAAAAGCTCATAACTCGCTTTAGAGGAACGCTTCGCAGCTAAGGACAGCATATTTGGAATCAGCGTTCTGAGCTGATTCTAAATATATGTGTCCCGTTTTAAAAGGCTGACCTAAGTCAAGTGGCTTCCCTTGTAAGTATTGGACAACTAGGTATGGACCTTTAATGGCGTAAAATAACGAGAAAAATGATAAGATGCGCACAATTATCATAAAAATCAAATCTAGTCGACCTGACCTTCGAAAGCGTGTGCAGTTATCCTTTTCTTTTCGAAAGAGTAATCAAATTCGGGAAATAATCCACTTCCCCCCCCCCTCTCCCTATAGCAGCCGTATGATCAGCTCTCATCTAGCATGCCAATAAGAGATCAGATATCCTCATTTATTCGAGCGACCCCGTTCGAAACACAATAGCCGCGCCGATCTGCTTAGCAATTCGAGCGTCAACAAAGCTGATCTCAATTCGGAGCGCGCGCGGCCATCTGCCCTCCATAAAGCATTCGCAGAATAAACGGGGGGCAATTTTGCAAAGGACAATGCATTTGTAATTAGCATCCTGCTTGAAAGATTCTGACAAAAAATAGGCATTGGGTACAGCAGAGCAGCTTTATCTCCTTCTCATCCTGTTTTCAGTTTCATCAATTTTCCCGAGAAAAAAATCATTTCCGAAAAGTCGATCATGAAAATTTGGTTTCTTTAGCAGAGCAAGCTATGGGGTTGCCAACCCCAAAAATCGTTTTTACTTCAACTCTTTGCTCTAAAAAAAGATTTTTTCTTGTTCTAATCATATTGACCTATTCATGAATTTTGCATACACTTTTAGCAAATTTCAGTGAAGAAACCTTTAATTCATTCGTATTCGTTGATTCTAAATGCTCAGTTTGGGTGGAAGCAGTTGGTACTCCAAGCTACTTAATTATCAGAATGATCTCAAACATCTACCTGTTAATTCACCTAAGCTGAAAAAAGTAAATATTTAATTTATTATCTCCATTATATGCCGGTAAAGTTCCAAAATGGGACATCATAGTCCTAAACTGATATCGTAAAACCTTCCACCTATAACATCCATAATTTTCTTAATTTATATGCCCGTTCCAGATATTTTTGTCGTTCTCATGAATTTCCTTTCTGTATCCCCATCGTAAACATTCGGTTATGAACACCTCAAAGTAATTTGCAGTTCTTCAAAATAGTTGTACATATGTAGTCTTCTTCGAAATATTGTCTTCCCTTGTGGTTCATCATAATTCGACATTTACCTGGACTTCATGCATTTATCCACAGATAACAGTTTAAAAAAAAGACAGACTGCGCCATAAGCATGACATTCTAAATACTAATTTACTTGGGGGAGAAATGCCACCAATTTTAGCGAAATGAAAAGCTTCTGGAGATGCAGAAGTTAGGCAGGTTGCAAACCACAATCATATTCTCTTAACAAAAATCTTGTGGTGCTTGAATTTTCTTTGGGACCCCTCTACCCCCTTTTATTCTATGTAGGAATTCTTTGAAATCGTCATAATCAATTCACATAAGCTCTGCTGTTTCCGAAACTGTGGGAAGTGAAGGCGTTCAGGTACTAAACAAATTTTTGGTAAGTAGGGGGGATCGACAATGACAAAAGAAACAATTCCACTTGAATACCATCATTCAACCTATACTCGATACTTTTGTCTATTTTATGCACCTCTAATGAGAAATTCTCAGCCACTCAAAAAACCTTTTTGTCCTTCTCAGTACCGAAATAACGCTGTCAAAGTTTCCCAGGTGACCAAAAGTAAGTCACAGGTGCGAAAAAAATTTGTCATATGCATGCTTACGCATTATTTTGAGTTTAAACTATATGATAATTTAAAAATCTCATAGCATAATATAAAATCTCACAACCATGACAGCAGAGCAATAATCTCTCGCACCATGAAGCAAAAATTCTATGTACTTTTCTGAATTTTTAACCATTTTTCGGAGATCCTTTGAAGGATGTCACTAAGTTTTCTTGATCCTGAAGGAATCATCAAATCAACGCAAAAAAGAAACATTAGGTAACTTGTGTGTACTATTTGTCACCTTCGTAAATGTTCTGTAGTTTCCACTATTACTGTTACTATTACTTTTTGTGCAGTTACCCTTTAATTCAACTGGCTTGGCGGCTGGAAGGCGGGGTTTCGTGACCTAATTTAGGCTAGGTAATGATCAGAGAGCACACGCGCGGGAGAGACGCAGATTGCGTTGCGGGCGCGAGCGGCCTTAATTAGGTCACCAAGCCCCGCCTTACAGCCGCCAAACCAGTTGAATCAAAGGTTAATATCGCTCATAATTGGCCTTAAAGGTCACCGAACTTCACCGGAGATCACCGAATTCTCAGAGTGACGAATTCTGATCCAGGTATAATAGCGTCCAGGATAAAGTAGGCGGTCAAATTTCACGAATTTTTGCTTCGGTGTAGCTTACACACTGTTGAGTGTATGAGCACACCGAGTAACCTACCGTACCTGACCTCCCACCCTGCATCTACGGTCACCAAAAGGGCAATTCAGACAATGTGTTTATCAGAAGATGCGCCTTGCCGAGCTGAGTTGAACGGCGTCCCTGGTCTCGAGTTCGTCTGTTCAACCAAGATACAGCGATACGACGCGAATTTCGGTAAACCCGGTGGAGTTCGGTGGTTCTTCTGACGAATTGTGAGCGGTGATGCAGTGTGGAAGACAAGCCGAACATCACATTGTCATCTTTAAAAGTTACTTCGTCATCAGTGAAGCATGGTTCAAGTAAATGACTCAAGAATTCTTTGTTCTCTTCAAATGCAGAACTCACATCACGTCTTTGCTACGCTTTCTTCCCACGTAAATCACATCTGAATAGATACCATTCACATCATCACAAACGTTCTCGCTCGCATTGTGAATGTTCTGTTCTTTCTCGTCCTGTTGACATTCACTTCAGAGTCGAAAGTTTCTCTTCAAAGCAGATGATTGGCAACTGCGTGTACATTTCGGCAAAGGAATAGCTATTGTGACGAACGTTGGGATGCTTTTGAAATGCAACGAATGTGCGAACGTTTTCATTATGTGTGCTGTGTATGAGTGTTCATGCTTGCCTGCTGCTGACATCAAAACTGTTTTCGACAGAGCTGACAAAGAGAATCGATGGAAAAGTGTTTGTGTAACTTTTGCATGCATGTGAGGGACCGAAACTGAAATATTAGAATTTTTGCAAGGGAAAGTTGCAGAAAATTTTCCTAATTCACACAGTAACAGCTGTAATTCCCAGGTTGTCAAATGTTGCGTCTAATTTCATAGGGATCCGTCAGAGTTTACCGATGTTACCAGTTTACCCGCGTCACTAGTGTTACTCCTGTTACTCGAGTTACCAGTGTTACCCGCGTTACTCGTGTTAATCGTGTTACCAGTGTTACTCGTGTTACCGGTGTTACCAGTGTGAGGCTTGTTACTCGTGTTACTGATGTTACCGCGCTCACCAGTCATTTACTACTCAAGGCAATAAAAGCGGTAACACTAGTAACAACAAGCGTAACAGGTAACATCGGTAACACTGGTGACACGGGTAACAAGAGTAACACTTACAACACGGGTAACACTGGTAATATCGGTTAACTCTAACGGATCTCTAACTTTTTCTTTTTCTTTGAGTGTTTGTCGACGAATGTTGCATCTGACTTCATGCATCTTTTTTTTTTTGGAGTGTGGCACATTCATTAGGCCCCGGACAGACTTGACGCGATTTCATCGCCGCGACTGAATCGTGACGAGACAACTGTTACAACATCATTTCATGCCGATCAACTTGCATCTCGGTTGTGGTACTTTTCCAGCCCGAAATTTTTGGATGTGAAATGAAAATAGATGGAAATGTCGGCGATTCAGTCGCGACGATCAAATCGCGTGAAGTCTGCCCGGGGCCTTACATGATATTATATGAGTTATGGTGAGCTCATCGTAATCCTAAGCTAGTCGAGCGATGCTTCAACAGGAACATAAACACCATAAGCATCTCAGCATCATAATATTACAACTAGTCGTATTAGACGACTTTGTAACGCAATATGCGTCAAAAGGGAAGATTTCCAAGGGATAAGCGGTGCTGAGCGCGCAGTAGACGGATCAAGCCGCTATTCTTGCGACAGAAACACTGTTTTTGCTCCTGGGATAAAGAAACTTGCATAAGCTTAGTTTTCCAGGAAATCTTTGAGAGAGGGAGATACAGGATGCGTGAAATCCAAAAAGCCTTTGAGTATATTTGGAATGTATGTAAAGGTTACTGCATAACGAAGGCGCAGAAGCAGTACAAGTTGAGTGGGCCCGAAAGCGACGCGCGCGTATCTTCACCGTTGTAAATGCTGCGTCTCATGCGCTCTGCGGCCAATAAAGCCGCGTTCGCGCGCAAAGAAATTGCGCCTTCGTCATGCAGCAGCATAAGATTTTTTCAAGGCGGTCACCAAAAACTCATGTCTTCGATAACTGCGAGAAAATTTGCCGGTGTCGCCCAAAGGCTTTATTTGAAATGAATTTAAAGATCATAAAAGCGCAACAATCGAATCCATGGCTACCTTATTTCTATAGCGTTCTAGATGAGCGTCTAACTTCAAAACTGCATAGTCAGATTTCTGCATTTCCACATTTGTACTCGGAACTTACGGTATGCGGTGTACACATGCCTGACTAGATTCCAATAATTTCCCCATAATCCTTTGCAAAAATTATTCTACGAAGTATGTATGTCATAGCTGAAAGCTTGCTCTGCCTTGTTATCGAATTGGTCTCCATAAACTTCAATTCTGCTTTTATCAATAAAAAGTAGATCCCTAACTGATGCACCCTGGTTGTTGTTCTGTTGTTCTCTCTAACATTAACATTAACATTAACATTTATTGCATAGGGTTCCTATGCATCAACACAACATAAACAATAACGAACGAACAAGAGATTGAAACAACAAAAAGAATGAGGTAGATGAACATAAAAGTCAGGTCTGTAAAGGAGAAGATAGATAGTTTTTGAGAATGGTTTTAAATTGTGCCAATTTAACAGGAAATCTATTCTTCCTAACAAACTTATCAATATCATGAGTAACTCGGTTTACAAAGAAAAACCGCCTCTAGGCGAAAGAAAACATCGTCAAGTATTCAAAATCGTAAAATCGTACTTATTCGGCAAGTGCCGGGACTCCACGGGCTTACTAGAGTGGCTGCTCAAGTATTCAGATGCGGAAGCTAGAGCCTATGACAATGACAGCCTATGACAAAGGATTTCGTTGGCAAAAACGACAAAGAGGTAAAGAACCGAACGAAGAGAGAAAGAAAAACCATGCTCTTCTCTCATCCCATTCAAAGGGCGCGTTTGGCATTGGCGCACATTCCATGCTGTGGAGCAACCGAATTTCGCAACATTTGAAAAAGGCTTGTTTTTTCGAGAATGCGCCGCAGGTTATGTTGCATTTTCCATCATTGATTGCTGAGGTAGCCAAAGTCCTGGCATTTCCACTTAAATTGGTTGTTGCTCGGAAGTGCTGACAATGCATTTGTGCATGTTGCCTTGGTTTCATATTCTATTTTTCATATTTGTTTTGTTTTTCTTTTTTATGGAATAAGAATAAAAGTCAGCTTGGGTTTCTGACTTATTCAAGAACCGGGAGAAACGAGTGCTTTCTGCATTTTGCACAGTGATTAACAACGAACATTCCTTCCATTTCAAGGTCTAAGATTACGGGGTTGCATTTTCGGCTCTTTTTTCTAAAGAGAAGTCTTGTTTTCTGATCCACATTTTGCCTAATCACAACAAGGACTCACCTTCATTGTGCTTGTAACAAACTTGTAGTATATAGTCGTGTAACTTAGCGGTAAGATGGTGCAACAGACATCAAATGCGCGTCGAAAACGGCCCTGAAGCGCAAATTTATATGTTCTGCACCACATGGTCCTTTCTTACGCGCAGATGTTGTCGGTAAACAGCTGTATTACCGTTAACTCTCCTAAATTGTAGGAGGAACCCTTAATTCTCCACTTTGTGGTTTTTCGTTAAATGTGTAGGAATGCCAAGCTCGAGTGTGATTTCCCCTCGTTTCAGGATATGGCTGAAGTCTACAGTGTCGAGATTTCGACGAACATCAGCGAGTTTCCATACGAGAAGAAATTCCCAGCTACCTTCACACTTAGCGATCTCAAGGCATGACCGTCACTTTGATCTTTGTATGCTTAATGTAGGATTATGGTTGATACAACTAATAATAACTCGGTCGGGCAACATTATCGCTTCGCTGTTTAGAAGAAGCTTGAGTTGATCGTTGGAGCAGCGGCTGACTCTATAAAGGTTGAGCTTCACGAAGGTGAGGGCAAGTTCGTTTCTTCGCTAACCGATAATTCGAAAACTCTAAAGGATCTTGGAGTAAAAAATGGTAGCTTGTCTTCTTCATCCATAATTTCGCAGCGATCTTTCAGTGTGGTTCTTTAGGAATGCGTATCCATGCAGTGGACATATCAGGACATAATGTCGAATTACAAGACGACAGCATGGTTGAGAAATATACGATGAGTGATGCTGCTTATAACGAACGGGAAGGTGTGCGCTTTTTTTTGAGTTTTCCAGTTTTGTCCTATTCTTACATTTCGATATGCTTTTCGAGTGTTGATCCCAGCCTTGGACAAGTTTGAGAATGATTTTTCCCCTGGAAAACTGCTGGCAATTCCAAGAAGAGAATGAGCGGTCGAAGTGGCTATTTTCAACAAGCTAGTACATATCAATTGATGTAGCATAGAACGCCGTTTTTTAATTTTATCTGTTGCCGTTGTGGACGAAGTTATAAGCCTATATGGCAAAGAAATTATGACGAAGTGCGAATTTTGACATATAGATTCATGTATGGCCTGATATTGGACAATTTCTGAAGTTGACTCAGTAAGCGTTCAAATATCTAAGCTTGCGGTTCGGTAGTGAACTTGCATTGAATCTGCTCAAAACTTCGTCTACAAAAGCGATTAGCGGATAGGAGGACAGATTTGGAGTCTACGCTCTACCTCCGATCAAGGGTGTGTCTGCTAACCCCTTTTTTGGAATGATCACGTCGATTTCTGACCATTTCCTTGCAATCACGGCCTTTTCCATTACTGCACCGTACCGCACTCGTTTCCTTTTTTATTTACCTCATGGTAATTTCCTTATTGCGTATGCTTTTTTTCATGTTCCTAATCTCAACCCTATACTCCTAACTTTGCATTGGTCTTAACGTATGTCAAATAATCATTACAGATAGCGTAAGAGCTTGGAAGAAGAAACTCCTCGCTGAACATGGAAAGGACAGTGAACACAAACCTGAGCATGTGGAGGAACTAAATGCTGAGTTAGCAAAGAAAATAAAGGTGAGCTGCTGTTCTTTGTTGCTTGATAGACTTACCGGTTGTTTTTTTATTTCCGGTTCTCACTTAATCCAGTTTTTTCGTTCAGCGACAACCACTGTTTCTTTCAGTTGCCAACTCAATTTCATCATCTTTAGGGTCGAAATGTTTATTAGACGCATTACGAACTAACAATTATTATTTAATCCAAACATGACTGCTCTGATACAATTTTGATGGAGAACTCTACTAGAAATGGCCACTCAAGGGAGTTTTGGGACCGTATATGTTTTATTCCCTCGACAGTAAAACTCACGCATTAGATTGATTGTACGGCTTTGTCTGCTAGGACTTTTTACAAAGTTGAGGTTGTTACAGTTCGAGTTCATGCGAGTAGGAATGTCTTTCCAGATTGGTGACCGCTGCGAGGTGCGTATACGCGGTGAACCTGCTAAGCGTGGCGTAGTCTCCTTCAACGGTGAGACGAAGTTTCGCCAAGGTGTTTGGATCGGTGTCACATACGACGAACCTGTGGGCAAAAACGATGGCTCTGTTAATGGTGAGAGGTAAGCAGTCTTTCTTCTCTTTCCTTCTTTTTTTCTCATTCTCTTTCTCTCATTTGGAATGAGCTTTAGTCGAGGGGCTTGCTCCCGCGCGGCCGCCTCGCCTGGATCCTGCGCTGTGTTTGCGAACGTGTCTTCTAAACTCTTGAGCGTGGAAACGAGCTTAGAGGGGAGCTTTAGTCATTGATAAGGCATGGCAAAATGGTCAGAGAACACCTTAGCTTGCAACTCCAGGCAACGCTGCCACGCGAGACTCGAGTTTCTCGAGTTGGGCTCACTTCATATGAGACACAGGGTACAGGTTCTTAGTTGCCAAACAAACAGAATCCTTAATTTTGTGCCAGTTTGAAGGTTTTTTTTTCAGATATTTCCAATGTGAAGATAAACACGGTGGTTTTGTGCATCCAGTAGATGTTGTGACCGGTGACTTTCCTCCGCTGCCCATCGATGATATGGATGAAATCTAAACTTCTTGGTAACTTTCATTCCCAGCTTTTGTGTTCACTTGTGAGATTTTGCGTGTTTAAATATTGATCTTCTAGCTGCTTACGAGGCTTTTTTTGCTGAGACCTGTCTTACTACTCACTACTTCTTTGTTGTCAGTTTTGCATGCACTGATTTATTAAAACGAAAGCATATAAGTATTAAACGCTTTCAAATAAGGACTGAACACCGCTGATCACGCAGAAGTACATGGTACAAACCAGCACTATAATTTGAATTTACAAGCATGACATAGCGTTGCAGTAGAGAAAAAACAATCGACGGGGGCATTTACAAGGGCACATGTACAACTATACAAGCAAAGCTAAATTATCAAAAATTTACAAAGAGAAAGCTATACAATCGGGATTGAGGGCGAGAACATTTCGTTTCATTGGCAACAAACAGCACAGGTATGTCATGTTTATTTTAGATTGCTAAACGGCGTAGTACTGTTCAAAAGAGGTCATCGAAGATGGATGAGTGGAGGAGAAGTTCTGCGTGATGGCTTTGGTGATATCATAATGATCACATACGGCCGCTAGAGCTCGTAACGACCAAGTTGATGAGATTTACTAGTCAACGGCACATAGATCACATGTTCGATCACTTTCTGTGTGACATTGCCATCAATTTTGTCGACTTGCAGGAATACCTGTGAAGTAGAGTACTCTCACGACATTGTGTGAGGAGTCGCAAAACTTCGTCACTTTTTGGAAGTGAAAAGGGCCCCCTTCTCAGCGCAGCGTCGAGTCCTCGACCACACGAGCTGACCGCAAATTGCGAAATAAACGCGGACTGATCAGTCATGAGAGAACGACTAGTACAGTAGCGATTTGTGCTACAAACGTTTGGCTGCGCGGCGCGGCTCCGCAATCTACGGCCATTGCGTGCGGTCAACGACTCGACGGCATATTTTGTACTGTTACTATTTTGACAATCAGAAACAAACAGAAAGTGTTGGGGATATCCGATGCTTTCTTAATTTTGAGGTTTGCAAGTTTATGAGACATGCCAAATTTGGATGCTTTTGTATTTTATTTGTTGACTTTTGGTAAGGTATGTCACATTCTAAAGCTGCGCAAAATGGCAAATTTAGCAGATGAGCTCAAGTAATGACTGTGTTTCTCCGAGTTCTGTCCAGGTATCGTATTACCAAACGAAGTGTAATTGATCGAGAGAGGTGATGATAATAAATGAATGAAAATAAGTACAGCTTGATGGTTCACATGTCACCATGTGATCAGATATGGCCGCTTAGAGTTCGTTACGACCGAGTTGATGTGATGTATTGGTCAGCGGCACATAGATCACATGTTCGATCACTTTCTGAGTGACATTGCCATCAATTTTGTCCACTTGCAGGAATACCTATGAAGCAGAATTAATTGCACAGTTATATATAAAGACATAAGACACACTTGAAAGATCCTACTATACAATCAAGGAAAAGGAAAACGGGAAAAGGTTTCATAAAGCAGGTATAATGTACTCGAAAAACCAAATTTTCAAATGGGTGTTACTATGGACTATTTACTTGTTACGTTTTGAATAATTGTGTGTCAGCTGACAATATTTCATTTGATTGAATCTACTTTCGTGTGTTCTCTATCCACCTGCCCTAATAATAATTGAACATTCACGCCAATTAGCGTACAAAATAGATGTGTGCAATCTGCCTCAACTGCACGTCCCTGTGTGCAGCTACGCATGCGCGGATATCTCGCGGGTCACCTCCAAGCAAGTGCCGCGCGAGGTACCGGCGCACCTGCTGACTGATGGGGGCACTAGGATTAAAACAGACTGTTCCTTCTACTCACCTAACATAACTACTCGCCTGCTTCCGCGTTGAAATTGCGGGGGTTAGAAGTGACAGAGAAAGATCGGACTTTGGCCGATAGGTTCCATATGGGGGCTGCTACCCTGCGACCTTGTTTTGTCACGGGTCTCATTCTGCCGATCTACTGCCTTTAAGGCAGCGTCCCAGCAAAATGATGGGTACCGGGATTTTATAGTGTTGCAATGGTAGACCCCAGCCCCCCCCCCCTCCTCCCCCCCCCCCCAACTAATCTATCAGGGAAGTCTGAAGCGAAAAAGCGCTTTAGTAAAGCTTAAATCCGCTCCGGAGTCTTCCGGACCTCGCCCACTTACACGTATTTTGGAGCGATCGCGGACATGGAAACCTTCAAAAAAGCTCATTTTTGCCATTTTCAAACGCTGAAAAGCCCAAGGCTTCAGCACGGCGAGAAGGCTCCGAAAACGTGAAAAACGGAAAGTGAGGTTTTGCAGGGACACTCCCTCTAAAGAGATAGTAACTGGGCTGCACTCTTCATCCGCGAACCATACTAGATATTTCGAAGAAGAATTGAAGAGCAAACTTGTATATATTTTCGCTCAATACAATTGCTTGTGGTGCAGCAAAAAGCGGTAAAATTTGTGCGCGAACAAACACGCCAGTACCGCCGGCATTTCGAAAGAAAATTAAGTAACTTGTATCTAAAGTCGATTAGATTTTCCGCTCAATATAGTGTACCTGCGGTGCCGAGAAGAACGATGAGTTTTGCGCGTGCAAGTGGCGGGCACCACAGGCGCGTAGCCATTTGTTCAAGCGCAAATTTTACTATTTTCTTGGCACTGCGAAAACTATATTAAGCGGGATATCCACTCGACTGTATGATAATAATAATAATAATACATTGTATATTCGGTTAAATCGGGTCAGATTTGTACATAATGAAAAACGTCCTATTTTGATTTCGCAAGCTTTGATCAGCATCCAAGGAGGATTTACATGCAAATGAGCGCTGATGCAAACTAGCACTTAGTGCACTCTTGATAATTCTGCCATATTATCCAGTTTATATTTGCAAGCGTACCTTCACATCAATCTTATCATATTATAAACTCCGTTCTCGAAAAGTAACAATAATGAGGTTTTAAGCTTTTATTCGATAGTATATAACAAGCTTTCAACAAAGCGACACTAACCTGATTTCCGTGCTCCCTGCCAACGGGAATTAGCATTCGTCCTCCCTCGGCGAGTTGGTCGATCAGCTGAAACACAATTTGTGTGCCATAATCGTTATACTCTAGCTTCGCCAAGTACTACCTGCTAGCATTCACTATCTTCTGACATTCACTATCTTCTGAGAGCAATGAATAAGACTAGAGCTTTGAGTTAGGAAAATAACAACCAAAGATCGCTGGGAATCACTTTACAGTATCACTCTATGGTTTCCAGATACCCATTTTCAAAAAAAAGCGCGTACAAGACTTTTGATAAATTTTGTATTATTTTGATGATTTTTATAAAAGTCGTAATAACATGTTATCACGAATTCTTCATAGATTCAATTCAAAATGCTGTCAAATATATCTGTTGTAGAAACTTCCATATTTACATTAGAGAGATAACTATTCGGAATTTTATTTTTGGCTGAAGGTATCAAAGAGCACAGCAGTTTTCTTGAAGCAGCAGAATCAAGAAGCAAAGTTTGTCAATGATGCTCTCAGTTATGTACTCTTTCAGTCACCGTGTTTTCAGCTAACAGTGACCTTTGTCTTTTTGATAAGAGAGCAAATACTAATAGCAGAGAGCTTATCGCTTATTTTCCCCCTGTTATGTCAAGAAATTGTAGATTTAGCGACTGACTTTCACATGAAGCAATCACTTTATTCTGTTCTCTTTAGGTAAGGATATATTTATATAAATCATCACCAAATATCGAAAAGCAATACCAACTTCTCTACACATGCAATGACTCAACATCTTAGATTTCGATTCTGCCAGATAAGGCAAGCTCTATTTTTCTCCCGATATCCAAATTGCTGCCAAAAAGTTTACGCTTTGAAACACCTTCTTAAAATGAGAGAAAACTTTGATATGTAAGTTCCCTAATTTACGCAGATTATACTTCCTTGCATTCTGATCGTTCAGATAAGGTGTAGAACAGCAGGCGCAAAAATAAATATTCACTGTTGATCTGCCAATAATATAGAGCCTGGTTACAAGACACATGAGAATGTAAACTCATATTCGTTGACTTTTCCCTACTATAACGCATTACACACACCTATACTATACAACTTTTGATTCCTTGTTGGAAGCATCCCTTCTGAACTCTTACTGCATTCATTTCTGTTTTATAGCAAAGAACAAGATTTACAGCTGCCTAAAATTCATTTTCACTAACTTGAAAACGACCTCAACAAAAGTACAGCCTGAAAGTAATGAGATTCTGCATCAAACCATGGCAATATTCTACCTACGTTTCAAGCCATTCGAACTAATTTCCGCGTCAAACTAAATCAGCCTGTCGTTTGAGAGATGTTTCAGAGTAAGCCATTGTTAACAAGTGCAACGGTACTTGAGTTCAAAAAAGTACAAAGGATTTTCAGTCTACGTTTAATCACTTGCGTAGCAGCTACCCCTCCTATTTTGTCTCAAAATGGTCATTACTATCACACTCACTCGCAAGTCAAAAGTCTGATATCTTATTGCGAGTATCAATGCCAGCTGCAAATTAAGGACCAAAGGTCCATTTGCGTTGTTTATTATTGAAAAATAGTGCGTTTGATCTACTCATTGCTTGAGATACTGCCTTATAGGTCATCTTTTTGGTTTCAACTCTAGGTTCCTACACTTCGCCATGTTTTTGAACCGCATTTGAACTTTTAAACCCCGCTGAGAACAGTTAAGTGCTCTTCTTAATACGAGTTTCGCAACCTATAGTAACTAACAGCTATTTTACCTCTCTTTAGATCATAGTTCCGAACAGCTTCAGTAATTCAGGGCTAGATTTTCTCAGAGTTCTTCAGTTACTGGGCTTGTAGAGCCCTTGCTGTTCTCATGCTAAAAACTTTATTTGCTGCTGTGAAATCAAGCGTTCCATTGAACGCGTGGTCAGCTTACTCCATGCAGTGATAGAATGTCATATCCCCAGGGAGATTTTATATCCCTACCGCCCGTACTTGAGTTTACACACTTCAAGCTCATATTCCAACCACGTTTACACACCAGTTCTTTTCTGATTTCTAAATGTAGAGTTTTTAATGATCACTTGCTGATCTTATTGTTAGTAGTTTGGATATGGCACCCTTTTTTCATTATGATAAGCTTCTCTTGATTTTTTACCATTCATTTTTTCTCGCTGCAACTCTTATTCTTCTTGTCTTAAATAGTTTTGCGGTACCATTCGACTAACAAGGAAAGGTTGGTCGAAGTGGCCTTTTGAAATGAGATGTATACTGCCTTGTAGAGCTTGGAACGCTGATTCCAAATCTACCTTTGTATCTGCTGCGGGCATCTGGGCGAGGAGCTATGAAGGTTTTTGTGAGTAAAAATCTGAGTGCAAGAATAAGCTAAAATCAGTCGTAACATTTTTTGTGGGGCTTAATTGGTAGTTGGGTCACTCACGGTGCAACAAATATTCTTGATTCAAATATACCAGTTCGCTGCTGCCTCATTTTAACATTGGGAAAAGGTTACGACTGATTTTACCCTATTTTGCATTCAAATTTTTACTCACAAAAACCTTCGCAACTCCTCTCCCAGATGCCCGCAGCAGATAGCAAAGGTAGATTTGGAATCAGCGTTCTCTACAAGGTCTACAAGGCGGTATACACCTCATTTCAAAAGGCCACTTCGACCCAACCTTCCTTCCCTTGTAAGCAAGCTCTATTAGATAGCACCCAAACGTCCGAATGTTTGTTTTATATAAAGCTCGAAGTCGAAATCTGAAAAAAAACCTGGATGTCCGAAAAGTCAAAAAATGCATCTCCTTTCAAGCAAAAAGTTCCTAAGGACTTCCTCTTGCTAGAGCATGTATTAGGGTGTCTCATGATTTTGTATCGTTTTTACCCTAGACATCAGCATTTCTCAAGAACTGGGGCACCTACAAAGGATACAAATACGTAATCGTACTTCTGTATATGTATGAGCTGTATAATCACGTGTGTGGGAGGAGCTCAGAACTTTTAGAAGCAGTTTGCCATTTTACTCCACTCATTTTTTTCTTTATTGCTAGCCCTTGAAAAAATACGGAAAGTGTATAATTGAATGCTCGATGTGTCAAGCATATGCTAAGATAAGAGGGAAATTTTAAAGATTTTTTTGGGGCCGAGATACGAATCTTTCCAGTAAAGTTTGGTTTTGACTGTATCATAATTCAGCTCAAAACGTCACTGGAAAAAACGAACTAGGCAGACTATTGATAGCCAACTTGCGACGGTTGTAATAAACAAGGTGAAAAATTATGAGACACCCTAATGCTATCCACATCCGGCAATCATTTTTATTTTTTTCACTGCTAAAAATGGAGAAAATATTCATGTTTTTGTGAAAGCTGCACTGGGTTGCTTCCCACATAGAATTTTATAGTATGAGACTTCGGAAGTATAGCCATGTTTTTTGGCCATACACAGACGAAAATTTTTTAGAAGTATCAATTTCAGCACAAAAATCCAAGAAGGTTTTTTTTGTAAGGCCTATTCTAATGTATGTTTCTCGAGTTCTAGTCATAGAAAGCATAAGCAAATCTACAAATATGTACTAGAGAGAACAGTATAGCGTGAGCAAGTAAGAAGTTCGCAGGACTTTTCTAGACGAAGATAAAATTTTTCTCGACTTTTCGGGCATTTGGATTTTTTAAAGTTCGGCTTCATTTTATGTGTATTGAACTTTGAGCAAATATTAACATACGATCTTGTCAAGCTTGCTTTGCTCTCGAATGATATCGAGAACTTATTCAAGAAGCAAGATCAATACGTTACAACGAGAGGAAGTAAAAACCGTAAAAAACTAGGAGAGACCCTAATATATCTCTCGGAAACATTTCTGAATTAGGTTTGAAGTTGTGCTCACTAGGGATTAGTCAGGATGAATTCTGGCTCAATGTATTGGCAAGACACTTTGGTAAGCAAAACATCCTCATGATAATCCTATCACAAGACGCGAAATGCTATGAATCATGTGTACTGTACAAGAAAATCTGCGGAAGTTTGCCGCAGATTTTGCATCTCGTAATCTCATGTGGTGCTTTCTCACAGGCGAATTCTAATTCGTGCACTCTTTCCTTCGCTAAAATTTCAAGTGAAAGCTCTTAGAATGATGAATCCAAGTGTGCGCAGAATATACACCATTCATTTGCATAACGAACTTAGTTGGTCTCATGAATTCATCTGCATCAAGTCGCAAGTTGGGAATTAGATGCGTCCTGATACCTCCTAATTACCACAATCTCCTAGTCAGAATCGGGTAGTGGTTGTCTATGCTGTCTATTGCTGTTTAAGATATCAATTTCTAGAGCACTTAGTTGAAGTTTAATATGGTCATGGAGTAGATGTGAGAGGAGTTATCAAAATACTTTTGACAATGAGAAGGAACGAGAAAAAAATGATTGATAAGGTGATAAAATAAATTGAGGAAAAAATGATGATGACTGACTTACCGGTTGTGGTATTGTTTCTGCTGCTGCACCCACATGAATAGCATCATATTTACGATCTGTTTCATATCCTTTGCGGCCATCACCCTAGAATGCCCAAAATTAGAAGAAACCTAAGGAACCCGAATTTCGAGTTTTAAAACCTATCGACTATCAATTATATAAAAACTAGCAGGAGCCACCTCGAGGTCGATAAAAATGCCAAAAATTACCTCAATAAAGCGTATTTGACCGTTATCCAGTAAATCAGCATGATGCTTTCTTGTGTTCTCTTTCGATAATTCTACCAGCTCAGGGATGTGCTCAATACCAATCACTTTTCCATTTCGACCAATCTATGAGAAAATCATTGCATAAAAGTATGCCGAAAATCTTTATATACCGAATCATGACCTACCAAATTAAACTCACCATGAGAGCCATACATACTGTCAAATAACCAGATCCTGAGCCGACATCTAAAGCATATGCCCCATCTACGAGATGGTTTTTCAAGTATTCCAAAGCTGCAGCATGCTGAAAGTAGAAAGGTAAGTGTGAACATATTGCGCTTTTCTGATTCTGAATGCATCCGAGTTCGTATGATTTTTCATGGAAAGAAAACTGTTTTATGTTGCCAGCCGATTGGCATTTTGCTAAAAAGAAGATTCTTCGATCCTGAGTTTTGCAAATTTTTCAGGACAGACAACTTCGCTCAGCATATTTTTTCTTGAAGAATGTGTAACTTACTGCTCAAGATATTAATTATGTATAGGTCACCGTATTAATGGAGCCGCAGCGATTTCTCCAAATTTTTACGAAGTAAAAGTTTTCAGCCATAGTATGCAATTCTACTTTACAACATCTCTTCCAAGCAACGTCCCTTCATAATACCTACATTCCTTTATTAAAGAAAGTTCCACATGAAAACCTACTTCCTTTTCTTCCCGTCAACTAAATTCATGACCTATATGTGACCAATAGGAAGTAAGTATCGCTGCTATCTAGGACTCGATAAGCTCTTATCATTGCTCCTATCGCTAGCGTGAGCGAACATAGTAAACAACATGGCTTTCGCGGATTCTTAGAAATTATTATTACTCATTTATGCTATTACTCCCTTATTCTATTTATACTAGCTTCTTAACCCACTCAAAATAAACTACGTTAAGGAGCTTATCTATCACAAAATCTATGTACTTTCGTTATCAAATCGTAGCACTACGAGCCCCATAGTGTCGTTCTGTGGGTTACCATATTTCAAAAAAAAAATGTAAGGCTTGCGCAGAAATACTGACCTACGGAACATTTTCCAAGTCAGCAATTCGCAACCTCCAAAAAGTATAGTAAGACGCAGAGCACAGTATATATCGTCGAGTCATTCAACTTAATATGCACACTGCACACCATGCGCGCTGGTTGACGACTTCTACGACTAAGAACTGCTCATTTCCGATGGAATCCCCTTGTTTCTTTGTCTCTTTCGATTTGAGTGAAAGTAATTTAGTTATTAGTACACAATTCTACAATTTGTTACCCTAGAAAAGCTTATACTAACAAGAAGAAGAAGAAGTTATTAGTAAAGGTGTCGTCGTTTGCTGCGCATAGTGTGCAGGCACACATATTATGGCGCTATTCCACATTAGTTGACCCAAAACTGAAAATCGTGAATTTCGCTAAAACTTCGTCTGGGGAGGTCATTTGATACGCTGAACACAAATATGATGTTAATTTCGTGCGACAGCGCCATCCGATGAAGTTACGGCAGGATTACGGTAGGGGGTCAAAATCACGGATTTGCCCGAAACTTGGCCCAGAGGGGTTATTCGGCCCGCAGATGCTGCATATCGCATTGGTTTTGTACCGTAGCGTCATTTTCTCAGGTTACGGCAGGTATACGGTAGGGGGTCAAAATTTCATAATCCGCTGTAACTTTGAGAGGGGTTATTCGACATGCTGATTAGAAATGTCACACTTTCACTTTCTCCGCACGAAAACGTCTCCCAGCATGGTTGCGGTAGGTTTACAGTAGGGGGTCAAAATCTCAAATCGGCAAATGTAGCTTTCCCCTGTGCTTTGCTTAGGCAAAAGCCGCAGCAGGTTGTGTAGCGCGCGGCGATGGTCGTGTATGCAAAGCTTCACGATCGTCCGAATCGCCGTATACCCGTTTCAGGCAGAGCTATGTTTTATTCCCGTTACCGTGTAGCTACCGAAACCTGAGCTACGGTTCAAAACCAATGTGGCACTTGGCAACAGCGGGCCGAATAACCCCTCTGGGCCAAGTTTCGGGCAAATCCGTGATTTTAACCTTGTACCGTGTCCTACCGTAACTCCACCGGATGGCGCTGTCGCACGAAATAAACACCATATTCGTGTTCAGCATGCCAAATAACCCCTCTAGACGAAGTTTTAGCGAAATTCACGACTTTCAATTTTTGGGTCAACTAATGTGGAATAGTACCCATATTATATTACCAATGACTCGACGATACATTAAACTAGCTCCATTTTCCCTCACTCATTATAGAATCTTTTTCTGTCTCTGACTTTGGATGTTACCAGCGTCACCTCCCCCCTGCCCGCAAAGGTGACCCAATTTGCGATCAGCTAGTCAGCTATTTTCTCGTGTAATTCTTCTGTAGTTTCACTAAAATATCATTATTCAGACGTCTGCGCTGGTCCCTGGTAGTGCACTAGGCTGATCCTTGAGGAAGGTCGGTTAATTCTGGAAGAGTGAGAACGGCGTTCGAGCATCCATCGTTAAAGCTCGTCCGTTCGCGCACGCCTCGTTTCTATGGTCCGCCTTCGTCCCGGACTAGCTTTTCGGACTAGCTTTCTGCCAGTCATTCGATCTCATGGTTTTATCTTTTGCCGAATTACTGCACGTTATTTCTTTTTAGTCTCCTGCACTAGAACAGCTAATAAGCGCTTTATAAAGCGAACCTGACAAGAAAGTTGAACAGCAAATGGCTAACACTGGCTTACCATATGTGGTGCCGAAATTGTTGCATTATAACCAATGCCTTGTGGTTGATCCATATACGGTCCCCGAGGTGCAAAATCGCCTCTATCCGTAGCAAGCATTGCTTCGCGAACACGTGCTGATGAGAAGATTCCGGCTTCTTAACTGATTTATCTGATGATGCGATAAGCACTGATCACTAATTAACCCGCAGTTGAGCGGTCAAGAATGTATGGCACGTTTCTCAAAGTACATTGGGTTTACCCGCGTTATCTTACTATATATAAGGCTCAATGTTTGGCTGTATCTGTATGTCTTTGATTGCGACTAACAACTCCACTCTTGAACCGATCGTGATTAGACTTTGGATACTGCAGGTTACTGCGTAGGCACTAGAAGCTAATGCCCACAAAGGCGCAAAACTTAGGGGCGCCAACGCAATTTTGTTGGCCGCAGAGCGCATGGCCCGGCTCGCTCAAAGACGCTAAAAAGCGTACAAAAGCGCCCAAATTTTTCTAACCTTCATCCACTTTCCACTTTCTCGTGTGAGGAGACATAGAGAAAGTGAGGAGAGGTTAGAGAAATTCGGGTGCTACTGAGCGAGTCTGGACGGGGTCCATGACGCACCACGTACGCGCCCACTTACTACACTGCTTTTGCGCCTTCGTACGGCTTCACTCTTCAAAGCGGGGCGGTGTCATGGGCTACTTTATGTTATCGACCGATATCGATTCGATGTTTTTTCGGCAAAATTCGCAAAATTCGTCAAAATTCGAGCTGAGAGTTGGTCAAAAGGAACGAGTACGGATTTGCTGTCTATAGGCTGTCCCAAACGGCCCGGGCTTTACCGCCACATCGTACGGGCCTCTCGCCGCTCTCGCGAATGTATGGTAGTTGCCACACTAAGCGAACGTTTTATTCACCTGCAGAAGGCGCGCAGAATTAACATTAATTCTGCGCGGGACCTGCCGCTGAAGCAGGCAATCGAGCGCGGAATTACGTAGGTGCCAGAGGCACGCGCCACACTTGATCCGCTTAATCCACTTCTCTATTGGTCAAATCATCAAACTGACCAATAGTGAAGTGGATGAAGTGGATCAAGCGGATCAAGTATGGCGCTTGCCAGAGTAATGTTCAAGTTGGGGTCCCTCGCAGAATGGACGTCACTCACCGTGCTGGCTTCAATCCAAGTGACGTAAATTCTGCGCGAGACCCCAACCTGAACAAAATATTCGCTTACTCTGGCACCTACCTTATCAATTTGCAGCTGAACAAAACAGTCGCTTAAATCTGGCGCCTACCTATCTAGGTTTTTTATTGTCTTTCATTAGCAGCTTTTAGTTACAGCTCGAGCGTAGGGAAATGCTTAAAGGATTCTTCGCGAACACGAAGCGAGGCTTGAGCGATGCAGCCGGAGAACCCGCTTCTTTTAAGGCAGTATGTCATTCAAACTAAAACGTCAACATATAAAACACAAATAAAATATAAAATTTAAACAATCAAGAGACTGAAATAAACACTTACTTTCAAGGTTTCGTACAAGTTCCTCATTTGTGTTGCCACTGCTTCGCCAAGCCATTCTGCTATTCGAACGTATCGCCTCTGTAGTGCGTTTCGTTATGCGTCGAAAAGCAGTTAAGGCTTGCTGCAGGGTTACGCGCGTTTCGGGCATCAACGTGCTAGCGGCGACAACGGTTGCGACCAGTACACCTTGTACTACAATCACACGTCGCCACTTGTAGATTAGCCTGAACGAGCTGGTCACGCAGCGGCGTATTGCCATTTGTCTGTGCGCGTGCGTGTACGTATGCTGAACGAAAAATACCTTTACGACAACACGACAGAACTTTGAGCTTTTCATGCACTTGCGGATTCTCACTTGGTGTGCCTTTGATCAGAGTCTACTTGGTTATACATTACCAGTGTTTCCATGTTACCAGCACCAGCCTTATTATTGTTACTGTTGTCACTAGTGTGATTAGGGTTATCGCTTTACTGCTGCTTTGCTGACCGCTACAGTCTCATTTCTTCGAACGGAATCTCACTGAATGGTGAACGATTTTTTTTCAAAAATCTCGGAGAATTTTATTTTCCTCATTTCTGAAGCAAAAAAAATTGTAATGGCCATCATTCAGTTGTACAGCAGCAGTAAAAGCGGTAACATTGGTAACACTGGTAACGCTGTTAACACAAAACACTGATAACATTGTAACACGGGTGATGTATACCGCCCTAAAGATCAGGTAAAGCTTGCTTTATAGTGCGCAACTGAGCAATCTAGGCATTCACCGATGATATACGACCAAAGAAAGTGCCATTTATGTCCAAAACGCGAAAAACTTGCGCCCTTCCACTGTGACTACTTATCTGGAGAAAACGATATGGAAATGAACATGGTGCGGTAGCGTGATCAATTTTTGTAATTTCAAAAGTCCACTAGAAAGGTACGTTCGCAAGGAACAACTATTCGAGAGGCATGTAAAAAAGTAAAGCAAGAATTGCTGATGCGCCCAGTAAACATTTACATTTGCTCATACGCGATCAAATTCAATAACACAGATCTGCACCTCCAAAATGTCATCGATTAGTAGCACATAAAGCATTGTCCCAAAAAACAAAGAATTTTCTGCCGCAGCGCTCTGTAAGATATACCTCAGAAGAAGGAACAAAATTGAAGCAAACTGATTCGCAAGTGCAGGAAAGCTTTCGTGAGATACCAGCAAGGATAAAAACAACCAGGTAAAAAATGAGTTGTACTTAGCGAATCGACAGCCAGCGCGATAGAACAAGTTCTAACAAAAATCAACGGACATTTGAACACTGCGAGCTTGTCGAAAATACTACAATTCGAACATGCTCAACCCGAAAAATCAAGAAAGAAAAAGTGTTCTGCGGTTTGCACGGTCTTTTTTGAGCCAAAAATAACTAGCCAACCCTTCAAAGAAAATGAGAGCATTATAGAACGAAAGTCATGCTCGGGATATAAAAAAGAAGTTAACCTCCTCAACCAGCCTCTTCAACAAATATTTGCACAAACCATCAAAAACCAGTTCAAATTCAAGAACGATTACTAACCAAGCGCACACAGAAACCAAAACATAACTCAAAATGTATATTTAAAAATATAAGCCTCACAAAATATTCACAAACGCACCCCAGCACATTTTGGCTTCAAATTCAAAGAAATTAACTCCTCTGTGTTTAAACGAAGTGGCCACCTGCAAAGAGGTTGATGAAGCACGTTTGTTTTGCAGTCTCCAAAGATTCCGATTACCGATCAATAACAAGTAAGAGTGCAATGTTCTGCCATGTATTTGACTTCTCAAAATTTCTCACTATTTCCGCCGCTAAATGAGAATGGAAAAGCAGAGGAGTTTCCACATGTACCAAAGAAACTTCCTCACTTGTTTTTTTGCTGGAACGAACATGTTATGAATAAATTATGGAATTTTGACGTTCCATAGATCTCAGCGCGATCTTTGAGACTTTAAAATACGGTGGAAAATAAAAATGATCTACTGAAAAAGCGATTCATGCTGTTCTTTAGTTGAAAGTCTGGATCGAAGCTAACATCAATTTACATCACTGCTTTAACGGGTGAAAAACAGTTCCCCGTATGAACTGCAAAATGTCAAAGCTATGAACGCAAACAGAAACCTTTGGGTTTTGAATGTTTCGAAAAATGTGTTGTTTTTGTCAACAATCTATTGATTTATGCCATTAACAAGCTGCTTTGCGAAATGTATCGAACAAAACACCCGGAAGCGTAAAATTAGTAATAGTGGAAATTGAAAAGAGATGGGAAAACCCAAATCGAAATGTCCAATTGAGAAATTACTGCGATAAAGTACATTTAACCGTTCCAGGACGTTTTCGAGCGCATCCAGAACTGTGCTTGGTCAATCGATTATGTCGGCGGCAGTCATCGGCCCTAGTGCCCTTGTTTTCTTTGCATTTTAGAACTTCTGTGCAAAACATTTGTTTTTTTTTCTTTTCATTTCTGCCTCCCATCCAGTCTAGCTTTGCTGATTGATCTACTGGGCTTTTTTTGCTGAGGAAAAAATTTACCCGGCTGGCACGGGCGCTATGACTGAATTTCGCTTTCTAGCGCATGTAGCAGTCACAAAACAAACATACAGTCCTCGATAGAGGGCCTTAGAACCCTGACACAAGTTATTCTGGAACTTTTCAAAATGTTTATCTTTGAAGGGGAACATATTGCAACAGGTTTTTGACAATTTCAAAGAAAATGCATAAGCATCTTCAAAAATCTAACACATAGTCTAAGGATGACTATATATTCTTGCAAGCTATCTAGATAAAACTCATGTTACGCTCTGACATAAGATGTCAATCTATCAAACCTAACCAATAGGGTGCCTAGATAGCTGTGTATGCACATGCATAACAACAACTACTCAAAAAAAAACGTGCTAGTCAGTTCTATTAAAAAGCAACAAAAATAAGATGAAAACGTGGAAGATACGATGAAAACATGGAAACAATAGGTAATGAATAAACAATAAAATAATAACATGAAACGAACCATCCATGTATTTGCGATAGCTGTGACAAGAGTGAATGCTCCAGAAAACGCATTTCGCGTGCAACCGCGCCCACTAATCAAAGTTCATTCTGAAAACGAGATTTTTGGTAAAGGCAATTTGCTTGAATAATCTAGGTTCAAATGCAGATAAAAATTTACCTATAATCTGCCTATGGAGATACATAGCCGCTGTTTTGCAGCATCTCGAGCCTGAAAAACATGTTCTTTCATCCCTAAATTTTTGCACCATCAGTTAGACTGAGCTTCTTTAATTGTAGATATATTACAAGCTATAATCCATATGTACTCTGCAAGCAGGAGGTTTTGCGTGCATATCGCGAATTTCGATTTAATAATTGCTTAGGCAGGAGTCAACATCAATTATCGGCGCGTTTTGCGTCGTCAGGGCAGTTATGACTCGTTTTTCGAACGAGCTCAGCCCTATAGTCTTTTCCATAAAAGAAAAGGAGGCAAATGCAAAAAAGACCCTGCAGACGGTTTGGCCTGTCGTTGACACAAGAAAAGTCACAATTCGAAAGTATATTATTCCTCGTTAGGTCGCGGATTCCAATGCGATTAGATACCATTGTTCTAATTGAATATTCTACTAGAAATGAGCACATTTGTGATGACGCACATGAGACGTCAAATGCAGCGCACTTTCCCACATTTAAACAGAAAAAGACAATCTCTACTTCAGTTTCGATAGCAACATACTCCATATGCATGAGACGAGCCCTTACTATACACTTTTTAATTCTAGCTCTATTTATCAGATAAAGCCAATTAGAAAGAGTAATAGCATTGAAATGAGCACTAACGCACCCAGCAACCTTCCACATTCTCCTCCCTTGTCTTCCCAAATGTCCCCCCCCCCTTCCGTCAGCTGACGCTAACACATTTTCCGCGATTAAAGGGCCAAAGAGTGGGCCCCCTTTGTTCCCGAGAGTTTTTTGGCCCTCCGAGAGGGTGGAAAGAACGCGCTCTAGTGCCTGCGTGTGAATGTTCCAAATTGATCTGGCTCAGTCGGTGCGAAATTTGAGACGTTTTTCAAACATTTCGGTGGATGAAATTACGACTTTTCGGGGGCAACTAGTGCTTGATGCGCCTCATCCAGCGCTAAATCTTATTCTCGGGAGCTCATTGTCTTGCTCGAGCTGCTCACTTTTCATGTTCCGCTTCAGTGCGCTTGTGATCTATTCCCTCAAAGATTCCTTTGTTATTGGCCAGGGTATTTCCCACCAGCGTCTCCTTCCCCCATCTCCTCATTTCTATTCCTTGAGAAAAAAATGGCACTCAAATCCCCAAAATACACTTTCGCGATATCACCTGTAACTGAGCACTCTCCGAACAACATGAAATTAAATTTATTTTCATACTATTGTCTCCCACATGTATTCGTTTCAAGCGGCAGCTAATAAACAATTACATTTTCCATTTACTCGCGGTGCTGGTGCATTAGTACTTTCCGTTTCTCACATGGATACGTAGTCTCGGTTGTACTCCTTTCCTTTCTACAAGAAACATGCCAGAACTTTAAAGTCAAATATGATAGTTGAAATAAAAAAACACCGTGCAAAGTTCTCCTCTCAAAATTATGTGCGTATCAATCATTTCTTTTTTCATTCCACATATCCTTTACGATCATTGCTTCACCATATGTTCATAAATTTACATGAGCTTGTAAATTGATACTAATCTGGCAGTAAAAAGTGTAAGTGTATCACTTTCGCAAGAGTTGAGGAATTTAAAAAGCAAAGAACGCTCGCTCCCACACAAAAGTTCCCAAAATCTCAGTTGACACACAAACAAGTTGCGAAAGCTAATTAGGTGGCTACAAAGAGACATTCCAAAAGCAAGTCTTTTTCAATGCAGCCCACACATTTCCGAAATATTCGCACTTGTATATTGCTGAGCAAAGTAGCCATTTTGCGATAAATAGTTTCACATAAAAATCACTTCAACAAGGGTATTATAGCGATATTTCAAACGGAAATAGTATAAGTTACTTTGTACTTCAACACAGGAGCTATGGGGATAAAAGTGTCATTGACAAAGATACCATGTATTCTGAGACCAAAAACTCGAGAAGGTTCCGCATAACATGGACTAACAAGTTCCCACTGGTGCTCTAACGCGTTTGATAGATTTTCTACTTGAAATTCGTAAAAAAAACATGTTCGAGCTTGTTGAAATAGACTTGTTAAACAAGTGTATGACAGCGGACTCAAGTATCCTAAGTTCAGAATGGATAATATCCGAGCCTAGAGCCTTGGCATGATGATAGTTAGAGGAAAATGTCATTAGTCAAGGTGATGAACAGTTTTTTACCACTCTTCCTATGATCTGGATCCTAAAGAGTAATCTGTAGGGCCTCGGGCAGAGTTTACGCGATTTTATCGTCGCGATTCGTCGCTACAAGACAAATGTTACGAGTTCATTGCATGCCGATCTTCTTGCATTTCGGTTATGATAGTTTTTCAACACGACTAATCGTGACTAACTATCGCAGCCGAAAGACAAGAAGATCGGCATGCAATGAACACGTAACATTTGTCTTGTAGCGATGAATCGCGACGATGAAATCGCGTGAACTCTGTCCGAGCCCTAAGGCTAACTTATTGATGATACAGAGCTAATGAGATATGTGTTTCATAACAATGAAATTGTTTTCAAAAACAAAATCTTAGCCGAGAAAGAGCTCTTTGATTTCTCATAGAGTTTCGTATTTGCATACCAGAAGGAAATGATCTTTTTGATTTTTTGATGATTTTTGCCAACTTATCATATACGCGCGAGTTGAATGCAGTAATGAGAAAAAATTATAATAATAAAACGACATTAAATCAAAATAATGTACTGGGGATATTTTCACGTGCATTTATCCTATAATTTTCTAGACGTAAAGCCCAGTGAAGCAATTTCATTAGTACCGAGTCATTGTAACTTAATACGCGTATTGCCACTATGCACGCTACTGACGACGTGAACAAAACTGCTCATTACTGATGAATTCTCCTGGTTTCCTTATCTCTTTTGGTCTGACTGGATATGAGTTTATTCTTGATAAACATTTATACAGTTTGTTGCGCTACATAATGTTTTATTGAGGAGTTACCAAATGTTTTATTGAGAAGTTGCTAGAACGTATGTTGTGTTTACCGCGCATAGTGTGCAGACTCACATATCGAGCTGATGACTCGAGAATAGAACGAATTTACTTTTCAGTCAACCTAATTTATACACACGAAGTGAATGCTATGACGAGGGGAATAATTACACAATGAAGTCAATGAAGATAATATACAAGGGCTTTTTGAGTGCATTTTTCCTATAATTTAGTAGATATAAAGCTGCAATTTCTAGTGATTGCATATAAATGAGCTGCTTTCCACAATAGTAGTTCTAGTTCTCGCCAGTAGGCACACGTCAAATCACATCTTCTCAAGACTCTCATCCTTATCGTCTAGCTCTAGCATCTCACTCACTCAATCGAGTGTTCACCCTGCGGCTACTCGCACATTTACAACTAACATCAATTCTCGAGCAGATTTCGTTTCCAGAGCACATTTCGAGCAAGACGGCACTAGCCAAGAACGAAGCGAACAACGTCGACGTTTTGCGACGACTCGGCTCCGGCCACAGCCATCGCCACCCAGCAGCCCCCATCGCACTGCCACCACGCCCCCAACGACTCGCCATGAGGCATATAGTGATGTTGGGCACAAGCCCGCGAACGCAACGCTCAGCTTCTAGTGTTCAGGTACTTTAGTCCTTCTTTGGGCAAACATTCCTTTTTTTGTCAAACATAATGTGCTAGACATCATGATAATGAGTTCCCGTTTTATAATGTTTTTCTCCAAATACCCGAAAAGCATTTATCAAGATATTTTTTCCAGTCATGCATTTCATCATCACTTTTTTTTCAAATTTTCGAAAGAAATGATCATTCTATATGCAAATTTCTGAATTTTTATTATCCCAAAATAAAATGATATTTTTGGCGAAACTCTGTCGTGTTCAATGATAATGACTTTGCGATATTTATTAGGTTTTTTGCTATTGTTCAATAAGTGTAGTTTACCCTTTCTTGGAATATTCCTTTTATGGATATAAAATGTCTTGACATAATGATGGTGAATTCGCCATTTTCGATTTTTTTCAATTCTTGAAAAACTACCATCAAAATATCCTTTCAAATATTTTGCGGGTTCCTTCATTCTTTCTCACCTCAAAAGACTGTGACCAAATTGTATTGTTCAAGCAAGCACTTTTCTGGCGCTCTAATCGCGAATAAAAATGTAATTTTTCATAAAAAAACTGGGAATTCTTGTAATTCCTCTTTAAATTCAGACAATCTAAAATCAAAATTTCTGCAAGCTCCCTATCTTCATGCAAATTTGAGTTTGTATTATCCCACAATATGTTTGGCTAAAAATACATTGTTGTGCATAGTGATAATGACTCTGCGGTATTTGCAGAAATCGCTATTGCATTTAGTAATTAATTGAGTCATCTTTTCAATAGACAAAAACAATCTATTACTTTTTTCCATATTATATTGGGATAAGAAAAGCATTTTCTTGATCTAGGATTCACTAAAGTCTGTTCTTGAATAGGGGGATTCCCATTAATATTTGAGTAAGGTTATGAAAAATTCACGTTCAGAAAGCTCAACCGAGTTGGAGATCTTTTTATGCTCTTATCGCTGGCAAATCACAAGAATATCTTCATCCTTAAACAAGATTCTTGGTCCGTCCTAATTTTGCAACTAATTCAATTCAAATATTTTCCAATAATTTCAGGAAAGGAGGTACTTGTGCTTTTTGCATCATTACGAAGCAGTGCTTTGCGCCATATTTTCTTTTGAATCATTTGAAGAATGAGCAATAATCAAATATCTTGTTGTGTGAGATTACTTTCCTGAATCTTCATTGAGTTTAAAATGTTTTTCATAATTCATCGTTGATAGGTTAGACTCCTTTTCGATTCAAATATCTAGATAGAGTAAACGATTCTTTCAAGCTCTTTTTCCGCTAGTCCTTCGCCCAATTTTCATGCAAATTCTGGCAATTTTGCATAATCCTAGAACAATGTGATATCTTTTCCCTTTGTATTGGCATACGCATTAAGAAAACTAATTCAATCGTATATTTATCCCAAAGTTAGCAGTTTCTAGAAAATTACTTCGTTGCAGAACGTCTCTCTATTTTCCACTGCAAATGTAATTTTCTCGTTGATATTTTTACTCAAGCAGCACTTGAGAAAATAAAATTGCTGCAAGTGCATGGTAAACCGATCCGAAAAGGCACAAAACTCAAAGTTTTCAAAATTTTGGACTGCTGTCATCAAAATCGATAGCGTTCGCGTTTGTGGCTGTCTAGCAGGAGTTTTGCAAATTTCCCACATGGTCTCGTTCGTTGGAATTACCCTATAAAACTACACTACCGCATCCCACAACAATTTGATTGCCTAGAATGTTCCCAAATTACGTCAAGTCGATAGCTAATGTCAATGAAAAAAAGCTTTATGAAGGGCTGAAACAACTCGCACTCAAGTCGTGAAACTTTATGGGATTTTTTTGGCTATGCAAAAACGGCTTTTTGTGCGAAAATGTCGTCAAGGTTAGCGAACCAATCTCATCTCGGAAGCTCTAAATCTCAGATTCGGCGCCATGGAGATAAATACTCAAGATATTAGTGCAGAAAATATCGTACATGTATGATTTACTCAATTTTTCATGCTGAAGCTTGAAAGTGATAAACAATTTTGTCGGAGTCTTATTTTAGACCAGTTAATGCAAGAAGCTCGAATATTTTTAACATTCAGCTTCTATTCAAGACGGAGTTACTTTTTGAATAATGAAAAATTAGATAAATGAACAAACAAGTAAGTGAAGAAGTAAATAAATATCAGAAGCGCCGTTAGCATGACTTGCTTTTTTTTCTGCAAATTTGTCACTAAAAGAACATATTACCGATGAAAACGCCCGCATACTGCACTTAAGAAGTGCATACCAAATTATAGGATGCTACTGGCATCTCATTCTTATTGTACATAATAATTATGAATAATTTAGCTTCCGCCCGACTTCAGCTCTGCAGCATCCACTGTCCCCATCTATCACTACAATACAAGCGATTTCATCATTGATTTACGTGAAAATGCACAACAAGAACCGTCGTCAAGTGTCGAACAATCCGCAAGGTCTAGCGTAAGTTTAGCCATTATAAGCTTGTGAGAAACTGCCTCAAAAGTCTAGACTTATCCCCACGGACTCATAAGAAATGACTTGTACCCTTATACAAAACACTCACTCATTCAAAAAGCCAGCACTTATCGCGCTATTTTCTCCCATAAACTTAGCGAAACCATAGAAATGTACTATATATTTGGTTCACGCAATTTGTTATGAATGACTGCCCTATAATTATAGCTCAAGGACCTACTTCACACGCGATGGGAAGAAGCTAAGAGCAAAAACGCTTTTAATTATGGACTCAATTGTATGTACAAATTACTCGATGGACATTACAATCTATCAATGCAGGTATGTCATCAAAGTCTAAAAACGCTATGCACTCTTTCTTTGTGTGGTTAAACATCGTTGAGAGAAGGGGCATTGTTTGCTCAACGTTTAGCCTATTTGTCGCACGTATTCTCATGCTTTCACAAGAAAAAAGGATTTGCATATTATATGTGAATATTTGATATCTAATTTGAATAAACTCACGTTGATTTAATCCGTTTGCTTCATTTTTTACTTCTAATTTGTTTGTTTTTATAAAATTGCTGGAAAATCTGGTTCAAAAAAGGTATCATAGCCACATCGTGACATCACATAAAAATTAACAGAGTAGAAATAAAGCAACTGATCTCAATAAATATAGATATTAAACAGATAACTGAATGATAATAAAAATAAAATCTTCCATAAAAGCGTTAATAATGACAGGAAAACTTTTGAACGATCTAAGTCGTTTACGTAATTTTTCAGTACTTCGTTCCAAGGTTTTTATCTTCAAAGCATTCAAACTTTGACTTGAAAGAGGGTGGTAAATTTTGATAAAAGTGTGGATTGGTTCGCAAAGATATTGATCTACTGGATTTTAATCTTCTTACATACCTAGTACTGTTTACTTGTAGTCTTCTTCCCCTTCTTTTTCAAGTGAATCACTTCAGAAAAAACAAACAGCAACTTTGTAAGCTCTTTAGATATAATCTGATTATGAAACTTGAGATTTACTTCCTGCTGAAGATTTTTTTGTCTTACCCTAATCATGTCTAATGCTATCCCCTCTATTCCTTCTCTTTTTTTTTTCTGTCAAAATTCGATCCAGACAAAAAATTTTTTGAGCCCCTCATGTTGTCTTCTATTCCATTAAAAAACCCCTTATCCATATTTAGTCGTGACAGATGCATTTCTTCATCACAACCTCACTAGATTCCTCTTACTAGATTATAATGCATATCGAAGCATGTGCAAATATGCATACTAAATATCTTATTCTGCCGTCTCCGAACGATATCTAACCACGCTAAGAGTGTGCTGCGACTTATTTTTTCAACTCCTCGCTCTTTTATCGATCTAAGCCGCAGAAAAAGCATCCATTTAGTTTGATGTATCTCCAAAAAAATCGTAGAAAAAACCATTCTGATAATAATCAGCACTGATGCTAATCTCACCCAATCCCTTTACGATCTTCAAGAGCGATAAGCCCTAATGCCTACATGTTTTCGCCCTCGATTCTGCCGAAAAGGAATTGCGTACGCGTGGGTGTGCACGGCCCGAAATAGACCTAACTAGACGCACACCCATCTGCTTCAATTATCCAAAACTGTCATTACCCAATTTCACCCGGGAGTTTTTTCAATGCTTTCGTTGTTATTTGGTCGAAGGAGGATCGAAACTGAAATGCGTGCCAAAGCATAGTTGCTATGCAGCGCATGGAACATCCGGGAAGGGGGGATGTTTTGAAATGGATGTTTGCTTGGAGTGATGTGGTGAAACTACAAGATTAGGAGGGCAGATTGAATTAGAGCTACATTCAAGACATGTTGGTGGGAAACGCTTGAAGTAAATGAGCAACAGTCTAGAAAAAATTTCGTTACTTCACACACTTGGTAGGGCAAAACAAAATTGCCTAATCTGTCCTTAAAACAATTTCTCGATATAAGCATGCTTGGCTTTTCGCCAAACTCCTTTTTTGTGCATTTCTCTACTCAACTTCATTAAGGCATCATTTATGAATGAGTTGCATTGCAGCATAATGAATGAATCTTATTCGTGAATGTAACATCACTATGACTTTTGTGCCAACATTTTTTCACCTCTGTCTGCGAATACATACTGAAATGAAACATGTATTTTGCACCAATCGTAAGCCTCCCTAAATCCAAAAAATCCTTTATATGACACTAGTCAAAGGAAAGTAATTGAGTGCTTTTCAGTACTAACAAGGGAATGGTCAGAAGTCGAAGTGGCCAATCCATACAAGCTGCATACCATTCGATGCAGTTTAGGATGCTGATTTCAAATCTGTCTTCCATATCTGCAGAGCGCCTTTGAAGGCGAAGTTATGAGCAGCTTTAATGCGAAAAAATCGTAAACAAAAATTGCCAAATTAGGCACATTATTGCTCTTTCAGCTCACCTCTAGGCATGGGCCATACGAGGTGACCTAGTTGCATGTTTTGGTCCAACACTGAGCCAAGAATGGCTTTGTACAGCCAAGTTTGCACTTTACACGCACAATTTCTTAGCAAAATAATGGCATTCAACGGCTTATAATATCCCTCCACAAAAGCGTTCTGCAGATAAGGTAGACAGATTTAGAGTCAGCATTTTATGCCGCATCTAATGGTATGCAGCTTGTACGGATTCGCCGCTTCGACTTCTGACCATTCCCTTGTAAGCCAAGATATGACAACAAAAACTACTGTCGTCATAATTTGACAATGGAGGCTGAACAAACGCTTGTTCAGTGGTTTATCGGAAGCTGTATTTTTCTAGCTTCGGTCGCAAAAAATCCACAAAGTTCATGTGATTGTGATCCTAGTTCTGGTTTCCTTCTCAACTGAAAGGAAATCGTACCAATTGGATGTATTTACACAAAAACTCGTAATGCTCGAATTTTTTCTTTTTCATAGAAATTGCTATTGCTGGAAAATTTTTAACACATGAGTGAAATATTGCAAACACTTTACACAACGAGAAATATGCCACAAATGGAAACGTCGCCTGATGGTTATATGGAGTTCATTTCTAGGAAAATAGAACAATAAGTCTTTATACAAAAATGCTACATTTGAGAACTTTAGTAAAATCAGGAGAGTGCTTAGTAGTTCATCTGAAGACGGAATTTCGTGGCGCTTGTCTTAATGAAAGATATAGACGAAGTTCATAATTTGCTACAAAAATCTGAGAACGCCGAGCTAGAGGGGTGGTTAGTTTGACTTCTGAAGATATGTCTTGCCAAGATTTTTATGCTTTCTAGCGAACAATGAAAAGAATACTGATGAAATAGCACTGATCTAAAGGCTTCCTCACTCTTCCCTCTGCCCTAACAAATCAATTCTTTTGTTCACAATGCACATTTGCCCCGAGCTTTCTCCAATTTACTCTTTACCTTTATCTATTTCAGCTCAATGTCGAACGAGGTGAACTACGACGGAAGCCTATGCGTTTCAAGAATATCCGAGAACCTTTCAACCATTTGCGATGGAATTTTACGAAATTGCATGAAAATGAGGTGAGTCTCATAGAAGCCCAAAAGTGCGTCATCCTCTGTCAATCCTACGATTAATCGCTTTGACGCATTTCGACATAATCTCAGAGGCTCGGCAATAAATCAACAGCCATATCCGGGCTAACGATGTTTGATTTATGCTCGTCACATAGCAAATGCCTTCGAAGAAAAGTCGCTCTAATTTTGCAGATATTGCTCTATTTACGATGTGAAGATCGGCCTATAACTAATGATGCTCTTGATCGACATGTAATTGCGGTTAATGCGAGTCCACTTGAACGAGATCATAGTTTGATCATACCGACTATAAATAAGTGCTTACCACAGGTGAGTGAAAGGGAGTTTGACTCTACAAAGTAGGTAGGATAATTCTTGAGCCAAAAAACCCAAAGTTTCTTCGGTTTTAATAGTTCTGCTCTTAATTTCAGCTGGAGAAAAAAATCATGCGCTTTCTAGTGAATCAAATTGCAGTGCAAAAACTGTTGAAGACAAACACTTTCATTGGTTGCTGGGAATGCTGAAGAGCCCAAAAAATTATAATTTTACTCTTGCTCTCGATTTTGTGCTTACCCTTTTTAACTAATTACAAGACCATAGCAAAATACTATAAACGCGTACAACGAAAAAATGTCTTACTGGAACCGCATTTTGAACAAATTCTTCTGGAATTTTCATCTATCTTATTTTCAACCTAATACATGCAGCTTATGTACATCTTAAAATCATCATCAATCACGATAAAAGCCAATGTGCTCTAATCCACAAGAAGCACTTCTTTGGGGATATGAGCGAGACTATGCAGCTGACACAAAATCCCGCTAGAATCCCGTCTTGCTTCTTTGGGATAGGAAAAAAAGGCAAACATTGCTTTTAGAAACGTTGCAAAGTTGCAAGATGAGAATGACAGACAAGATATATGTAGAGCAAAAGCAAAAAAAAAGACGAGGAAAAAGATTGAAAGGCCAATTAACCGGCCATGCTGAATCTGTCGCACTTTTTCGTTGAGAAGCATCATTAGTACAAGTAATTTTGATTAAAAAGGCAGCCTGACAAGGATGGTGGATCCCCCCTCTTGCGCCCTCTAAGAAAGGGTCGCAAGATCGTCAAGAGTAGCTTACATGGGTCATAAATGAGAATGACAGCAGACTTCGAGCTGACTTTTCACTTGTGAAGAATCAAAATAATCAGTGAAAATTTTTGAAAACCTCAAAAAGCTGTTTAGAAATTCTTTTGAGGGCATGGCAACTCAAAAAAATGCTAAAAACGTGGTCAAGTCTGCGCCGTTTTGCTCAAGAAAACTGCCCTTATTCCAGAAAAAGTTTTTTTTGAACCGCCACCACTTACTAGCCATACTTATCAAATTCAGGTTCTTACATCGACTGCAATTCGAATAGCAACTGATATGATGCTGCTGGTGGCTGATGATTCTTACAACATATTATTCAACAGTTTATTGGGACAAGCTTCCGTCAATCACCTTCATTTGCATTACCTTCGTTGGCCCTACGAGAGTGATCTTATCTACAGGGTTGGTTTTCTTTTTTTCCTTTTTTTTTGATAGACTTATATTTCAAGTTTTCAATCCCATAATTATTCAGTAGAGCATATAAACGATGTGTCACCTTCCTATCAACATTTATGTTGTTTGTTTCAGCGCTTCGAGGTTTTGAAAGATTCTCCGAATGTCTATACTATTGAACCACCGCATTGGATATGTAGCGCATTTGCATTTCAGTTGACGAGTATGGCCGAATATGATTCGTTTTTGAGGTGATTACTTCAAGGAATTAATAACGTTTACAATTTATACTTTAACCAAAATCGACGAAGCTAAAGGTACACATGAAATAATTAGGTATTTCGCAAAATATTGCCTCTTAATCTCCCCAGGCATTTCTTTTTGCGCGTAAGCAAAATCGCATAAGTGTAAAAGCTATTAGATGCGAAGATAGACAAGAGTGTAGAAGCTATCAAAACAGCTAAAGCAACTGAGAAGTAAACATTGATGCTGGATGCAAAACGAGCAAAGACAAAACATGTGATGGCGCAGTAGTTTAGCTTTGTTTTGCATGAAAAAAGTCGATAGTGCTACTGGAAGCGAGGAGTTGAACAGAGCAAACAAAATCAGGAATCAAGTCTTGCTTATCCAGTTAAAGCCGTTCAAACTCTTTGGGAGTGATGGGGATAGAAAAAGATTTTTTGGCAAGATCAATCAATAAGATAAAGTTAATGTTGAGAACAGCGTTATATATAAAGCGTTGGAGATTCTTATTTTCTCATTCTCTTCTAGTTCTGGTTTATGATGCATATATGCGTTTACATATCGTACGCACTTTATGTTCCTCATTTTACGAGGTAATAAACAGAATTAGTTCCCTTGAAATTAGCCAGAAGCTGGAGCAGCCAGAAAAGCCAAGGGAAAAGATTTGATTAATGAACCCCTTAAAGGCAGCGGACAGGGAAAATGGACCCCTGCCAGATTTTGGTAGTTTCGGGTAGTGGACCCCCCAAGTACACCGTAGCCCCAACCCCACATTCCAATTCATGCGCTAAGTCCTGAAAAAAGCGCTTCAAAACTCCACCAGCCCCGCCCACTTGCATTGAGTGGGCGTTATTGGTGGAAGTTTGAAGCGCTTTTTTCAGGACTTAGCGCATCAATTGGAAGTTGGGGTTGGGGCTACGGTGTACTTGGGGGGTCCACTACCCGAAACTACCAGAATCTGACAGGGGTCCATTTTGCCTGTCCACTGCCTTTAATTATCTGTACTTGAAGACCGTCAGAGCTTTGACTAGGTGAGCTACAACCGAAACAGACAAAAATGGTTCAAGAATATCTCGTTACTCGTAATTTAGTCATTTGTTTTAGTCAATTACAATTTATTGAAAAAACTCAATTAAAATTGGCGACTGCTATTTTATCACTTCTTATGCCATTTTACAGAAATTTTACTCGCTGTGTGGAATTCCTTACTGCACAGAACCAGGCGCATAATGTGTTCATTACGCGAGCGCAGCCAATTCGTACCTCAGGACCAGAAAGGCAAGAAGACAGAGAGGGGAAAAGGCCACAGCTGGTGACAGCTTATGTTTTTCCAAGAGTCAATGCTTCAGGTAGGTCAGGTGGAAGAGATGTCAGGGAAGATGGATTTGCGCGGGGCCATTTTTCAATCTTAGAGCTCCAAAAATTCCAGGTGCAAAACCTCCAACAAATTTCAATCCAGCTGCATGCGAACTTGCGGGATGTTTGACTTCTTATAGTGAGTTTTGTATATCCGTAATTTTCATGTATTTGCTTTGAAGCTATTAGTCCATAGTGTGAACGATATAAGCCTCACTAAATCGCCTGTCTTCCAGCAATCCGCTTTTTCGAATCAGTTAGCGAGCAATCCGCAGTGAGAATAATCGAAGAGGAAGCTCAGCTACCTAGCGATGTATTTCACAAGGTTTGTGGATCATTTTCTCTTGAGCGAAATGAATTCACACAGCTAAGAATAGCATATACCTTTATAAGCAAACGACAGAATGCGGAAAACAAGTTTGGAGCAGTTAATAAGACTTCTGTTTTGCTTTCAACTCAAAGATATCAGGGTGAAAATGAAAAGCGATGGAGTACTAAGGAAATTTACTAGGAAAGTCACCAAGAAAACACCACTAAATTGTTCGAGCATTAGCTTTGAAATCCTTGCCTCCTCCCCCCGCCCTTCAAGAGAAACTCCCCGAGTTACAGACACACTTACTACTTGAAAGAATTAGCATTATATTGTGGAAAACTTTAACCTAAACCGCTTGAATTCCGTAAAACCTCGATACCAATTACAAAAGCGCAGCGCACCTTCTTCTTTCAGATCAGTCTCTCGTCAGTCATAAAAGGGATAAAGTAAGTGGAGATGATCACTCTCTCACTCCGCTTTTCCCTTTTATCATTGGCGAGAAACTAAAGGAGAAATTTCCTTACATACAAATGACTTGCTAGTTTCGCTTCATTGTGACTGCGAATTCTTTCAATTCCCAGACAAATGATATTTTTCTTACGTACAAATGCCAATTTCACGCAAAACATGGTGACTGCTTCTTAAAATTACGGCTTTCCAGCTGGCCTTGGACTTCTCCGACATTCTGAACAACCGCCCTATCGGGACATCTCACTGTACACACAACAACCACCTAGAGGTTTGTGATTTGGAAATGCTTCATTTTAACACGTTGACGACGAGCTGTTTTTTTCACGTCTGTCCCTGTGGACGAACCGTTTCCGGGCATTTTAACATCCGGCTGCATATATGTGTGTATGCATCTATGCGTGAAGTACAAAAATGCAAGTGGGCGGGGAAACTCCGCCCACTTTTGGCAAGCCCCGCCCACTTTTCAAAAATGCTGGAAATTGCTCAAAATCAATGAATTCGTGCAAATTCCGGCATTTTTGAAAAGTGGGCGAAGCTTGCCACTCAGGGGGCGGGGCCTGCATAATGGGGCGCGGGGTCAAAATCAAGATTATTTGAGGTTCCCATCATCTACGAGCTTTTCTATGCGATTTGAGAACGAAAAAAGTTTTTTGTACAGGACAACGGATTGGGCGGAGTTTGCCAAAAGAGGGGCGGGGCCAACATGAAAAAATTCCGAGCCTAGACTGATTATATGAACACAAATTGGAACCATTGTGCACATTCGAACTGGTATTTAGGGTGTCGCGCACCATTGCGCGACATCGTCCACAGGGACAGACTGCCTGTCGCGCACCATTGCGCGACACTGTCGTCAACGTGTTAAGCACCTGTCACCTTGAAAAGGTTGAAAACGAGAATGCGGAAACGTCAATGGATCTGACAGCTCCCTTGTGTAATAATAAGATCCTCAACCTCTCTCGTTGATAACGGATCACAATTTGCACCGGTACAAGAAAATTTTTGAAGAAATAAGTTTCAGGACCTGACATCGCCTGAAATCGACGAACTACGTGACAGTTTCCAAATGTTCACACCTCATTCGCCCAATGTTGGAAGCAGAACTGGAAGAGGTCGAAGTGCTTCCGATAAAGGTCTCAAAGGTCGAGAAAATTTCCCGTTTGCTGACGATGATGCAAATCTTTCATTAGTTTAGATTACCGTGAAATGTGATTGAGGATTTCTATAACTTATGCTGTATTTGAACCTATCTCTTCGGTATATAATCGATCAACTTTCAACATATCATTCTTCTAACAAATAGGATACGATGTTTATTGTGATGAACATTACGGACTACGAAGTTGTTTTCAACGGCTTCCTTTAATTGAACTTATTGCTGTGCTCTATGACTGCTGTCGTTGTGCACTGACTATAACAATTGGTGAGAAATGAAACCATTAGTAACTTTGACTGTTTGATAAGAGAACAGCGAAGAAAAAGAGGAGGAAGAAGAAAAATGGTTATGCGGAGAGGATGGAATCACTATGCGGTGTACTAAACTGAAAGAAGCAAGAAATTTGTGCTTAGTATGTCTCAGATAATTTTGAATTCGCTAGCAACACCCCTGTTTTCCTTAACAGATGCACAAAATGCGCTGCAATCCCCCAAACAAGTGTTAGCCATGGCGTCAACAGCTGCGATAACTTTAATTTTTCTGACTTGACCTCCACGACAAAGAGAAGGCGAAATCATGGAAGGAGATATTAATTTCAAGCAAATCTTCACCTATCATGAGCAAAAGCAACTATTGTCAGTTTGATGTTAGAATGTCGGATTGAGTAATCTAATAATTGCTAAGAACAGGGGCATGACTGCGGGCATGCGTGAGTGGGAAAAGATAGATTTAGAGTACTGCAGCAGAGTTCATGTATTAGGCACGTCAACTGGATTCAAATAGTCATGTTATTACTGTCGAGACATGAGGGGCGCTACATTGATAAAGTGTCTTTCATCTTATGGGACACTCACTGGCGAGGAAACAAAACGACAAGAGAACTTGACTGTTTTACATGTTAAGAGAAATCCTACATAATTTTTAGACTTTTGAGCTGACAATGAGCTGCAAAACTAACAATGCAAAACAATGCCTGCACACTTCTTCCACATCATGAAAAACCTCGAACGAATTCGGCTAGTTCGAAAGTTTAACCTACGCATGGCAACGCCTCACCAAGATCTGTAACCCATGGACAAGGAGATGAAAACAGAAGGACGAAAACAAAAACAGATAAAAACAGTATTACTGTATTGACCGGGCATCAGAAAAGCCAAACGAACACCCATAGAGCGGATATGGAAATTTAGCAGGATATTTTGACATACTCAAAAAAGAAACTTATAAATAGAATAGTACCCAGTGGAAAACCCTTTGAATGCATGCAGGGAGGATGGTGATAGTTAAAGATGGATAACATTAGGGAAAATATAGGGGGCTAACTCGTATGCAAATTTGGTTCTTATGCAATCTTATGCATATATGAGTCTGCAGAATATAGGTAGGAAGCCAAACTTCTAACACTACTATGTTTGTTGACAGAAAGTAAGGAAAATTGGTTAGGAAGAAATTCAGTAAGATTTGACGACAAAAAAAAGAAAAATGAGTACTCACTTTTTATCCTTGCAATCGTGGAGGGATACTTGTTTCGTTTAGCATATACGTTCTATAATTATTTGCACGGAAACTGTCGTCGGAAATCAAAAACCGTCTGTTTTCAACCTGTAACATCATGCTCAGAGAGAATATAAGGGCAACCATGGATTTACCTGGAAATTTCCTAAGAAGGCCTCCGTCAGAAGCTTTAAAATGCCTTCTTTCTCTTCCGAAAAATAGCAAGCGGCTGCGCAATTACGATTAAAAGGTAACTTAAAGCATGGAAACTAGTATTACCATTTCAAATGCAGACAAAAGTAAATGAGGCAAAACACACCTGATGCTTTTCTACTATCCTTTTCGAACCGATTGCTAAATAGTCGTCTACATTCCTTCTGTTTTGGTAAATCCGCAGTAAACGAAGTTGGTGCAACCGTAGAAGGATAAATATCACAACCAGAACAGCCGTGCCAGGTAACAGTGCCAAAAGGCCTATCTAAAAAAAACTACTGGTTAAACGCATAGATTGATGCAAAAGCAAAAGTATGCCATATGAGAAACGATGCCGAATGCACTCGTTCGGTGCTCTTATCCAAAAAAAAGGTGCATGTGCACTGGATTTAGCTGTTATCAACCCCTTTCATCGCTAAATGTACTGCGGGGATGAGGCGCTAAGAAACTGCGAAGGTCGTAAGTCTTACTTTTCCAATTTTAGAAAAATTCACTACTCTTCAATAGCAGCAATAAATCAGATCTACCTTATGAGGAGTCGGTCAGGACTCAACTTAGCCTTACCAAACAAGATGTATATTCGAACTCGCCTTTGAAGACAGCGTCCTTGCAAATCTGCAGTGGGGATCAAACGTGGTAGGAAATTTTGGGGCCCCAACTAACAAGGGAATGGTCAGAAGTCGAAGTGGCCAAACCAAAGAAGCTGTATATCATTCGATGCAGTATAAAACGCTGACTTCGAATCTGTCTTCCTTAACTGCTTCCCTCTTCTGTGGACGAAGCTACAAGCGGTTTTATGGTGAAAAAATTATACATAAAAACAGCAAAATTGAGCACATTGTTGCACTTTTAGCTCGGCTTCTGGCTTCAAAAATTTTAAGTAAGCTAGCTGCATGTTTTGGCAAAGCATTGAGGCGAACGAGGCTCTGTACGGCTATATTTTCAACTTCAAGCATAATTTCTAAACAAAATAATGGTCTTTAATTGCTTATAACTTCGTCCGGAAAAGCGAAGCAGATAAAGAAGACAGATTTAGAGTCAGCGCTTCATGCTGCATCTAACGCTGCGCAGCTTGTCTGGAATGGCCACTTCGATTTCTGACCATTCTCCTGTAAGGCATTACCCAAGCGGCAGCGCAGGTGACTCACTAACGGCTGAGATATACGCCTCCAAACTGGACCCCAGGATCGTATTCGCATGGAATCATGGCGCAACCCAATCAGTATCGCGCGAGCCCACTGGTTGCACCATGAATCCATGCGAGATACGATCTTGGGATCCAGTTTCGAGGGGAATATCTCAGCCGTCAGAACACTACCTGAGCTGCCAGTTTGGCAATGCTTGGTTAAGGCCCAAAATTACTATCCACGTGAAATCCCCATATGTCCAGATTTGCCTGGACGCTGTTTTAAAGCTAATCTCAAATATGTTTACAATCTGCTGAGCTATTATCTAGGAGGAGTTATCAGCGTTTAAGAGTGTGGATTCGTCAAGTATTCTGTAGCACGGATTCCACGAAGAATGTTCAAAACCACTTATTTAGGCTTTTATTAGGTGTCTCTCTTGTAGTTAGTATACTCATAAGTGTAATTTCGCGCCCTCGTCTGCTTCTTAACAATTTTCATTCACTGAGACTTGAATAATCCTCACATTCAAATGCTCATAACTCCTTTCAGAAAATCGTTCAACAGTAACAATATATGCTTTAAGTCAGCGTTTTAAGGCGAGTCCGATAATCTACGGCTTGGCAGCTGGGTTAAGCTCGTTAGCCTGACACAAATGCTTATCTAAACTACTCCTTTGGACTGATTTAACGGTTTCAGGCATCACGGATGAATACCTACGACACAGAGTCGTTAGTCGTAGAAAATGCGTGATACCCACTGAAGGACCCGCAAATTGTAAGGCAATGGTGGAAATTAATAGGTACCAAACTACCGTACTCACTTCTTTGACATCCGTAACTAACCGCTGCACCAGTCGATTTCTTTCACTGTGTGCTTTGGTATAAAGTTCATATCCTAGCATTCCTAATCCAGCTATGAAGGCAGGAAATGCAATGGAGACTGCAAGGAAGGATCGCGACGCACCTAAAAAACTTTAATATTTGTGAGCTAACCATATGATAAAATTGTCATTGATAAGGAGAAAAAACATAGTCAATCATTCATAGCACTGGGTATGAGGAAGACGAACGTAAGATCAAGGATGAAGAGTAAGAATCAGACATGACTTCATGTCAGTTAAGTGATATGAATTGCGAGGCCAGCTGATCATTTTGTATCCCTTTGTTCGTGCCAATGTGCCTGTCAGGGAGGAGCGGTAGACTGACAAAGCAACAGGAATAAAAGGAGCCATATTTTGAAAAAATAAAAGCAGAAAATTTAACGACACAATGCAAAATCTGTTACAAATGTTGCAGATTCGGTCAACTGCGAGACGGGATAAATTGGCCCGTCTCTCCCGGAGAAATCCCTGCTCAGGAATGAGCGTTAGATGTATTATTGTGCGATTATTTCTGCAAACACAAAAATCCAACCGCCCAGAGTGATGAGTAAGGCTCAATGTTGCAATCGAATCGAATAATTCGTTAGTCGCGCCGCCTACGTCCGCCTCTTGAATCTTGAAAAGAAGTCAGTCAATGATACAAGTCATCCAATCACAGATTAGGCGACTAAACCACACACTGTCTAACAATCTTTGAGCTTGTTCTTCTCACTTCGATAGATGAAAAATGAGATAAAGCGCATGCATATGCGTAGCGTCAAGGCAATCTAACTTGGATAAGGAATAACATTCGAGGATAATCATATCTTTAACAGGAAATTTCAGATTCAGCTGTTGATTAGGACGAAACTGATATAACAAAAAAGCAGCAGAAAGGAGGCATCTTTGCAGTCTGCACCAGTATATGACCAAATGTATAGTGAGTTTATTTTATGAAACACAAATAGTGAGAGAAATGTGATCACAATGTTTAAAGATGAAGAAACAGTAACATAAATTGACCAGAGTTCATTTTCTGCAGACCCTGTTGATGTATTGTTTTGCACTATAGAACATGATTTGCAGACTAGACGAGATTTTGTAAGTAGATAAAAGACAATAGTCTAGAAGAACAAGTTTTATTTCTTAAGTGAAGTGAAAACGTTTCCATTCGATTGGGCCCTATACGTGTGATTGTTGCCACATCATGATCTTACAGATCAGAAATTCTAAGAGAATACCTGCTTGTATATAATAATCAATTTACCCCATTCTAATGCGCCAAAGTCTTACTTATGGAATAAAGGTCTGATTTTTTGGAAAATTATAAGACGGTATTGTGGAACAGAAACTAGAGCGCAAGGAATTGATATATAATTAAGAAGTTTGCCTCACCTTGGTCTCTGTAGATGAGCATCCATTCCTCGTCATTGATTCCATCTGATTTATGAGATCGCCGGATGCAGTCGTCATGAAAGTTTTCTTTTTCGCTCTGCAAGCACAAATCTGCAGCAGTCTGCAGAAAAACAGTATGATTTATAGAACGGCGATGAGGGACCGCATTCTGGCGGTACCTTTTATAATTCCTTCTCTAGAGGGATCTATCCTATCGATTCGCAAACACCTGGTGCAACATCATTACTATAGATCAGCAAGTAAGACTCAGATAAATTGTTGATGGTTCACATTTCCAAAGTTTTCTATTCAAGCACTGACCACTGACGGATGCGAAAAACCAAAAAGTTGGCCAACGAAGAAAATCACCTGGTTTGGCACAACAACGTAGAGTCTTCAAAATAAACAATAAGCGAAGCAAAAAAAAAATTAGATTATGAAAAATAACTTCATTTGTAGACAGGAGGCCGATCAAAAGTACCGCACAAGCACAGAAATACCACGGTAAGCAAGAGTATCAAGGTAGCGAAATTCTTAACTGTACTTATTGAGAACATCGAAACCTCACAATGTTCAGGCACCCCCAAAAGCCGAAAAGGTGCTGAGCAGTGGCGCTAAAGCGCAGATCCTACAAGATCCTACAATGGCGCTTGAAAGGGGTGTACGCCAAGTTGTTAAAAAGATAAGCTCCAAAGACAATCGCAAAGAAAAGGAACTTGCAAATAATAGGTTGAGCAAACCTAAACAAATAGCAAGAAAAGTTTTAAGTTTAAAAAACTATATTAACAGGAAGTACTTTTCGAAAGAAGCGTGGACCACTACCTTAATAAAAGCTCTTGAAACGCTACTAGAACGGGATGCAAGAAAAAATTTTGCCGAAACAGAGAAACAGGAAGAAAAACTAGTCAAAATGTTGATCAAAACACTACCTCTGTAAGAAATCCTTTCACTCTCTCCCATATATTCTTCAGTGTAGACGAAAATCCGCTTGAACTAAAATGACGTCGACTGGGATAACATGCCTCTCGCTGGACAAATCGAGCAAGGAGCATACACGTATTCGACTGAAACTGAAATCGGTGGTGTTAATGCATTCAAGCGGAGAAAACCGCGCTAGAGAAACCGCGAATTCAATGCAAGAAAACATAGTGACAATGCATGATGAATATTTTTGTATTCTTGTGAACTTCGATAAAGAGGACGCGCGCTGCGTTTATCCGTTCCAACGGATTTAGGCGAATCATCGCACGCAGGGAAGGACGCTTTTGCGTACGCTGTCAACTCTCTCAGATCACGCGATTTCGTCTCTCCTACAGTCTCCTGTCTCTCACAACATTCTATCTATCTTATCAGGACGCAAGTTTCTGTTTTCTGTTCTTCCGGTTTCTGCGCGTGAACTGCCCATACTGTTGCGACTGACTGCGCCTAAAACAATTATTGCGATTATGTCTGAACTTGTCATACTCTTCAGGTCCACAACAGAAGCGCTCATGATGAACGCGCCCACATACAATCTGTAGGGAGAGAGAACACCCATTTTGGCCAGCGTCTCCCCAAAATAAAACTGAACCAGGGCTCAAAATGCCGCGCATCCGCTTGGCTAAGGCCTCGCGCAGAGTTCACCCGGCTTGATCGTCGCGATTCCGCTACAAGACAAGTGTTACGAGTTCATGCCGATCTTCTTGCATTTCGGTTGTGTTTTCTAACACGACTACCCTGCAGACGCGACAACGCTGGGGCGTCAATAATTGCCTGACGAGTTCCCGAGCTAGTGTTTTCCAGTGTTTTCTTTGCTTATTCTGTGCTTTTTAGGTGATTCGTCGCTGATAAAGAAGAAAAGAGTGAGTTAGAGAGTAGTTTCTGTTTTCTGAAAAGTTCTATCATTGCATATTCCCAGATATCCCACATGGAAGCAGTTCGCATCAGCTTCTTGCCTTTCTTTGTCACTTCATGTCTCTTTCTTCTTGTGAGGTACTTCTTTGAATGCTAATGGGTTTCTACGATTGACTAATTGTCTTTATCACATGAAGTACTTAATTAGAATGCTATTTCTTGTAGATGAAAGCCGAAGTTGCAGCAGGACAAGCCAAGTAGCGTTCAAAGAAACGCCTCACAAGAAGGAGGAGGTTTGAAAGAAGAAGTGACAGAAGAAAAGGAAATGACAAAAAAAATAGACAAGAAGCTGACGCGAAATGCTTCCACGTGGATATCTGTGAATATGCGATGATAGAACTTCTCAGAAAACAGAAACTACTCTTTAACTTACCCTTTTCCTCTTTATTAGCAACGAATCATCTAAAAAGCATGAAATAAGCAAGGAAAACACTGGAAAACACTAGCTCGGGAACTCGCAAGGCATTTATTGACGTCCCAGCGTTGTCGCGTCTGCAGGGACACTATATTAAGCAGGAAATCTACTCGACTGTAAATGACAGTTTTTGTGGAACAAGCGGTGATTACTAGTATAGGGCGCGCACTAAATTTTGTGCCGCGCGATCACTCTCCGGTTTAAGGCACGGGGGGGGGGGAGGTAGAGGGGGGGGGAGAGCAGATACAGACTCGACGCCATAAATAACAATGCACAAAATTCTGGGTCATGTACTGCTCACGCACGCTACGGCACCGCTTCGCGAAATATTCGCGCCATCGTAGCTGATCGTTCTAGTACCCCGTCATTTACTGCGCCACTCCCGCTCACATTTCTGACCCGGTTAACAGGTGAATAATGGCGCCTGCCTAAGGCTTCTGAGCTTTTCGTCACGAAATCTTTCATGTTTTACGGGGATGTAGTGCACCATGGAATCACATCCTTCAAGGCTTCCAAAAGAGTTCAAGAAAAAGGAAGATAAAGCACCACTCAGAGCTCATGAGGAAAAGCGAAAGCAAGCGATGTCTACGAGTAATTTTCAGCTTGTCTAGACGAGTTGGCAGCGGCGCAGGGAACCTCCTAGGGAGCGCCAAATTAGCGATCAGCGAATATCTGTGCTGGTGCATTGCAGGTACGTTATATCGATTCTGTTTTAACTTGGCGGGGAGTTTTATAAGTACTAGCTCATCTAATAGTCTTTCGAAATCTTCCTGTACGTTGTGTTCTTTTTTGTATCTTGCAACCTGCAGAAGTTTCTTCCCAATAATATCCCAGAATGATCTTATTTATTGCAGATGCTCTTGGTACCCGAAGATGATAATGGTGAAACTGTCTGTGTTGCTCGGTCGCCTATTCATGTTAGAATGCGCTATCTTAGGAAAGTCTACTTCATATTAGCACTGCAACAGTTTCTGCTAGGAACAAGTGAGCTTCATTTTCCATCTTTCTAAAGTCCATTCATAACTTTCAGTACGTGATATTCTAAATTAATTTTTGACTCCGATCTACCAATGCAAAGTATTGGATTTTCCTTGATATTGACCGGACACTGGGCATATTAGGGTAGTGTTTGGGATAGACACCGCCACCGTAGGCAGAGCAAGGTTAGTGTGCACTATCGCGGGTAGAGGAACGAACGTCTCAATTAGGCATCGCCTCCGCGGGCTGCTGGTCCTTTCGTCCTACTGTTGTGCATCGGGTTGGGACCAGTGGTTCGCGGAGGCGGTGCCTAATTGAGGTGTTCGTTCCTCCGTCCCACTATCGCAGACATCTTTGGCACGCGCATAGATGATCCCCTTGATCCACTTCGCCTTCGGTCAGGCCTGCGATCTGACCAATGCGAGGATCAAGTGAAACAAGTACAGGGTTGGGGGAAAGTCCTTGAACAGTTTTTGATGTCCTTGTATGTTCAGCTTTTCCACAAATTTTTGTACGCTAGTTATATGTCTTTGCTTCTTATACTCTTGAGTACAAGTCCTCAAAAAACTAAACTGTTAGCTTTTTTCCTATCGGATATATGCCTTCTGGAATGGAGCGAGCATTGGTGGAGAAGATGCACGAGGAGAGGATGGCTGACCAGCAAATTGCGCGGGCTCCCCAAAATTTGATCAGGGTCTTTTCCACCATGCGTCGTTTCCAGGATATGAACAGCACCCAGGACTGTTGTATGAGTGGTGAATTGGCTACCGCGGGCAGTAACGAAATTCTGAAAATCGTTCGCCAACGCCTTTGTCGCAATCCTCGGCGAAGCTTGATTGAGCTGGCTTCAAAGCTGTCCATCTTTGGCGGGACACTCTCCGACATCGTCAGAGAGGGCCTTGCGATGAAGATTTTCAGGATGCTAAAATTTCATGCTTTTTGGGAGGACACGAAGCTGAGCTGACTGCGCAGATGCCATCGACTGCTTGAACGTCTCTCCAAGGCACGCCATAGAACGGCACTCTTTTCTGACGATAAAATTTTTATCGTAAAACAGGTTTTCAATCTCCAAAACACCAGAATCATATCCTAGTCGCTGTGAGAAGCCATTAGCAGGGGTTGTCTCGCCAAAGGAGAGCCTCATCCGGTTTTTCTAATGGTTTGGGTGGCGATCACTTCCGGCGGCAAGATGCCACTGATCTGAGCCCTCAGGGCATCAAGGTGGACGCTGCTACGTAATTGGATAACATTTCCGGAGAAGCAACTGATGCCCTAGACCAATATCCATTTTGCAGGGAAAGATTGGTGTTTCCAGCAAGTACCGCACCTGCGCACGCAGCGAAGGTCGTTCAACCGCTCCAAAGCGACTTTAAGGTCTTCACTACTCTTGCGGAATGGCCTCCGTTTTCGCCCAATTTGAATCCCCTCGACTATAGCGTCTGGTCAGTTCTTTAGGCCAAAGCCTGCACTCACCCACGCAAGCCAGTGGAGTTTCTGCGACCTGCTCTTCAGAAAGCGTTGGAAGAAATCGACGTGAAGCATTTTCGTGCCACCATGGACAGCGTTCCCAAGCGTTTCCGAGCTTGTACTCGCGCCAGACGAAGAATCTTCGATTGTAAAGCCAGTTTTGTGTAGCAGACAGTTAAGTAAACATTACCCATTGATTTCAAGTAATCATCTTGCCTAGCTTCATCATTACGTGAAAAATACCGTATTCAAAGACTTTTCCCAACCTTCTACATCCGCTGCGTTATTGGTCAGTTTGCTGATTTGACCATTAGCGAAGTGGATCAAGTGAATCAAGTGAGTCAACTATGCCACGAGCTTTTTCGTGCTGTCGCAACCGCTTGCTCTTGTTGCGCTTGTGTAGGGGACTAGCTGTCGCCGTAGTCTCCTCCCGCAAGGCAGCAGCCGGTACAAATCCGTACCGCCTATAATGTGTGGAGCTGCGGGGTCCGTCGCAGAGTCTACGTGGGACCACCACTTTTCGGTGACATATGGTCCGCTGCCCGCTGCGCTTCGGTAACCTAATCTACGGAGCGATCCGGATGCGATCGAAATGATGATAGCGTTGCATAGCTATTCCACCATCTATAGATATGTGATGGCGACAAATACTTATAGCGCTGCAACAACCCCTCCTTCCTTCCAACTCTCTCCCCCCTCATCATCTGTGGCGGGAGGAGGAGGTGTGCCCAGTGCGTCTCGAGACACTGCTGGAAGAGCGATGAGAGCGATAGGGATCGGCCATACTATTTCAGATGATTCCTGCGATTCCTATGATTCCCGCACAGTTTAGGGGCCGCTTAAACGAGCGCGTTCTGCGTTTGTCATTTGGTGCCGCGTAAGGCAAAATCGAATGACTCAGTATCAGATCTTGCGTTTCACAGAAAACAAGTGTTGCTTTTACTACATTTACAAGTTATGTCGCCAGCGTGTATGCAATGAATGTTGTTGAATGCTCAGCACCAGGCGTGCTGTCTAAGTTTTGTGAAGGCTGTGTTTTTTTGTTTACTCCCTTTTTTTGTTTTGTTTTTTTGTCGCAAGCAACTCTGTGGTAATGCATCTTGTTCTCATAGCGAAATGATGCAGCGTTGTGTTGCTATGACGGAACCTTTTCATAACCTTCCCAATTCCGCTATTTCATATGCCATCGTGTGTACAAAACGCTTCTCTTGCTTTGCTGGAGTCTTTGCTCTTTGCTTTGCTTTGCTGGAGTCACGACATAAAGTTGTAAATGTAGAGAGAGCTAACATCACGACATGAAGTTGTTATGCTGCAAATCGCGACATAAAGTTGTAAATGTAGAGAGAGCAAACATCACGACTTAAAGTTGTTATGCAAATCACAACCTAGAGTTGTAAATGTAGTGAAAGCAACACTTGTTTTCGGTGAAACGCAAGATCTGAAACAGGTGTATCGTTCGTTAAAACCTCTAAAACATCTTAATATTGATAACGAGGTGTGAATATGCCTACAATTAGAAATAAGGACGTTCACAGCAAAATACTGAGTCATTCGATTTTGCCTTACGCGGCACCAAATGACAAACGCAGAACGCGCTCGTTTAAGCGGCGCCTAAACTGTGCGGGGATCATAGAACTGTGCGGGAATCATAGGAATCGCGGCAATCATCTGGAATAGTATGGCCGATCCCATAAAGATTGGGCAGGTTCACACCGCGCTCAAACCGGTGTGTACCCGCCGGTATCTTCTGCTGCTACCCGCCCGTATTCTCCTGAGGTCATTCAAAGTTGTTTGACCTGCGCCAGTACTGAGACAGCGCCGACCAAGCAATGCGGTCCCAGCGCTGCTAAAACGCTACCGGAAATCCTGATAACATTTTCCACCAATACTCGGTAGGTCTCTCTGGGCGGAGATGCCAAATCTCGCTATCTTGCATAGCTGTCGTTTTCGTCTTCTTCTGGCGTCCTTATGTATGTATCCGTTTTTTCTCTGAACTTTTGTAACATGCTGTCACCAAATGGAAAGTTCTCTTGCTGCTGCTTTTTCTTTGGAGAAAAGGTATTTTTCGATGCTTTTTTTGTTCCTTAGAAAAGGACGTATGCAGGCGCTTTTAACAACTCGAGCCCCAACATGTTTTTGTTGTGGATCTTGCTCAAACTCGGTATAGAGGGTTATTCGAGCCGCTGATTCCGAACACCATATTTATTTCGCGCGGTAGCGTCACTCTCTGGGGTTACGGTGGGTATACGGTAGGGGAATCATGGATTTCGCTGAAACTTGGCTCAGAGGGGCTATTCGACATGCTGATTACCATGATTACCAATATCATATTCTACATTTTGGAGCCTTTTGGGTTCCTTCATACTACGCCGCGCACGCCGCGTACGCCGCTGCAGCGCAATGGAAATATGCTCACGGCAGCAGAGCTCCACTTTTTTCAAATGTATCGCTATATTTGCTGCACATTCGTGTCCCTCAATGGTGTTCCTTCACATTATGCATTTCTTCCTTTCTTTTGCTTTGTTTATCCTGTCTATTCTTTGTCTACATCAATGATTGATGGAAGAATGACTTAGGTTGTTGTGCTCCCTCTACTTTTGAGTTTCACATTTTGTATCGTAACTGACTGCACATTGCGTCATCTGGTTGTATATTGGTAGTATATGGTTGTATGGTTGTATGTTGTATCTGGTTGTATATTTGCGCTGTTAACATCTCCTTACAAACACATAACTGGATGAAAAGGATTTCTCTTCTTCATACTGTTAGACTGCCATTGCAAATTTGATGCGCCGTTGTTGCCGCAGTCTGTTTTCTTCGCTCACAAAACATCATTCAAGTTTCGCGCTTACTTCAGCTACATTATACAGTCGATGCGGCAAAAAAAGACTCGGTGGTTCTGCTATTTCTTTGGGTATTAACGTCACTCCATACTCGAAAACATACATCAAAAAAGTGGAGCTTTGCTGCCGTGAGCACATTTCCATTGCGCTGCAGCGGCGTACGCGGCGTGCGCGGCGTAGTATGAAGGAACCCTTTCAAGAAATTATGGCAGTTGTGGTGCAGAGGTGCAAAATCTTAGTTCTGTCTGGCAATTTGATCACGATTACCATACTCTCCTTGCGTTTTGGGCCTTTTTCGCAGAGTTACGGTAGGTATATGGCAGTGGCGGTCCCAGGATTTGGGATCGCGGGCGGCGCGGGGGGGGGGGGCAAAAATTTCTTCCAAATGAAGGTGCGTGGCGCTGGCCACGCATTCCGAAAATTTTTTTGGTATGCTTCCCAACATTTTTGCGGGCCCCTAACCCCGAAATTTCAAAAAATTTTTTTTACAAGGATTTGATTCTTTAAAATATTCAAAAAATTGTTTTAATTATTTACAAGAATAAACAAGTCACTTGCACATTTTTATAATCCATGTAAGTAATTTGTAAAAATTTCACGACCCATTCTCGCCCCCACCCCCCTCTCGGTCCGTCGATGGTATATGGTAGGGGTAAAAATCATAGACCCCTGAAACCTTGGGCAGGGTGGGGAGTACCTGAAATGCTGATCACGAGTATTGTGCTCATTTCTGATGATAAAGGCATTCGTGCGGTGTAGGGTTCGCACGACCGTAATGCTCCCAATGCTTTCCATACATGGTCACCGCCGGGCTCAATACAACCTTGTGGCTTTTGCCTAAGCAAAGCACAAGGAAGAAAAGATTTGCCGTTAAATGACTCTTGGGACAGGTTATTAGGGCGGCGCTGGAGACCGCCTCTGCGAAAAGATCGTCTCCCCATTTCGTGAATATCTGGAGATCTAAATTGGTCAAGGCGAAAAAATGTTCATCAAAACCTTGCTACTCACCGTAACTTCCTTATAATGCGTTATGGCAGCGTGCAAGCATTTTATCACAATAAACATGCCTGTAAATCCTTCTAGGGCAATCGTGAGCTAACCTGAAGCTTCGACCCGTCTACCGTTTACCCACCTAACCCAAGAAAATGGAGCTGTCTTACGAAATTACTGTGGTATCCATATACAGCGCGCCAAATGACCCCTCTAGACGAAGTTTAGAGCAGATCCGTGGTCTCGACCTCAGAAAGATATACGTATAGGCGCATAGCGCATACGTTCATAGCACGCAAAGACTGCGGACGTATCAGCGTCTCTCTGATCCAGCGCTTTGTCGTGTCTCTTATTGCTTTCTCTCCCAGCGCGAACTATCTCGGTCGGACGTAATGGCGTCCAGTCTCTGCGTGTCATGTACCGACGATACCATAACTCCAGAGAATACCTCATTGTGCGGAGCGAGTATGATTCTCATAATCTGCATGTCGAATAACCCCCTACGGACCGAATTCAGCCAGATGCATGATTTTAGCCCCTTACCGTGCACCTACCGTAACCATGCGGGAGGTCTTTTCGTGCAGAGAAAGTGTGATATCTGTGACAAGCATGTCAGATAACTTTTATAGGCGAAGTTTGAGCAAGATTCACGACAAAAAAATATGGGGCCAAGATAGCCGAATAGCGCCAGATCTCATCGAGACTTCTAGTAGCATCGTGCCGCCCTGTCAAGCGCTGCGGAGCTCTCGATGGAAATTCGTCTTGTTGAGCTATTCCAAATCTAATTTCCGTATCTGCTACGTTCTTGTAGGAGAGCTTATGAGCGTTTGAAAGTCCGAATTTGGTGGGGGGGGGATGGAAGGGCTGAGAAAAGGTGTCCGTCGGAAATCTTCGAAACAGCGGAGAAATCTAAGCGCCCAGAAGCTTCGGGGAAATCACACAGCCAATTAGCCAGTTAAGCTGATACGCAGCTTGCGCTATTTTCAAAAATAAGCTCCTCGTTTCCAACTTCTTCGAATCGTTTTTAACACGTTTTTCTTCCCCTTTTTCGTGTCTTCTCTTGGCGTTCTTGATTTTTACTTGCTTTCAGTTCTCTTTAAGGTAGAACATTGCGGATGCAAAGTCAAACCAACACTACCTTGGAGAAACACCGCCTCAAGTAAGGTCTGCTATGTGCTTCCCATTAGTGTTGGAGGAAAAGCAGCATACGATAGTTTCAGCCGAACATTCCACAACAAGGAGTCAAACGTCTGCATAATTAAGATATCGATGTATAACTAGAGCAAACTCATACATTTTTGTTTCTATGTCTTTCAGTACTGTGATTTAATTGCTTATATCTCTAACTCACTGGAGTGGCTCTTGATCGCCGCACTTTTTGGGATCCTCTCTCCTTGCGTTCTGCTTTACTTTTCCTCAAGTTGACAAACCATCGGATTTTGTAAGTTTGTCATGTTATCAAATCGAATCTTGCTGTGTACCCTACCCTGATCACGCCTTCCTTTGCAAGCTTACTCCAAATTGTGAGTGCGGCATCACACTCTTTAACCGTTCGAAGTGAGTTTTCTCCTTCCTAGACCCTGCTATCACGCATTCATGGTTTGGTTAGTGCGCAATGTTCCGTGTTTACAGCTAGCTGTGAACTGATATGTGCTGGTTCCGTTTAATGGCTTTTCGTGGAGAGATGCGGATTTGCTGTGAAGTGAGCTAGGCTGCAATAGTTTGACTCTGCATGGTGCTGATGGACGTGAAATTCCATTTACAACTGGGGCGGTAATTTATCAATCTCCCACACGCTGTTCGGGCGCTTAACATCGTTACACACGGTCCGGACGCGAGAACGTCCAAACTGTGATTTCTGTGAGGTCGGTAAGCAAGGCCTGAACGGGCAGCAGAGCCTGATATGTCGAGATCGGGCCTGATCGGACTCTTGAACAAACGTAGTGTCCTAGGTGAGGTCCAGATAGTATTATGATGGGAATTTCTCATAATAATGCGGTTCATTTCTCATTCCAACCTTCCATTCCATAACATTTGATATATACTGTTTTCATTTAGCCAAAGAACTCTCTGGTACATTTCTGCATTTCTTACTTATCCCATTGTTATGAATTTTCCTACAATACAAAATATTTAACGAATAGCTGGTGATTAAAACGAACTAGCCGTTTTCCAGCACTTTCTCAAAAATGAAATCCTAATCCCTCTATCTTACTTTACAATTGTTGAGGCGATCACTAAATGTGCATATAAACAAAAACTGTGCTCGATAACGAACGGAAAGAAAAAAAAAACAATAAAAAATCTTTCTGTCATTAGCATACGCAAAGTTCACGCCAGTAGGCGTGTTTAATATGCGCCCGCTTGCGCTGGTCTCGACAGTCGGTTACCGAACAAGTATGAGAAGATGTGCGAGAGATTGATATAAACCCCCTTCCCCCCAGGTGAGATTGATTTACAATATACACTTGCTTTTATGATGTTATCTGTAAAGGTTTTCTTCGATTTTGGTTTCAACTTATGTATTCGTTCCACAGGAACGCTCGTGCTCTCTAAGGAAAACGATCTTCTCATTTCTTTTTTACTCTCTTCTGTGTTGCTAAGTGTGATCATTTCCGCCTCATATCTTCTGTCTTCTTTCACTGTCTTCTCTAATCATTCCCATTTTGTATTTGTTTTGACACCAATATCTTATATGTGAATTTTTTGTATTATCTCATTTGGATCTCTTTCATTTTTTTTCCTACAGCAAAACGAATGCTCCTGTCATCATTGTGCTTTTATTTCATTTATAATTGATTAGCTTTGGTTTATCTTGTATGCCTACCTGTTCTCATTTCCTCTTATTTCAATCACCCTATGTCACTTAACTGTGTGACTGCCTCGATTCCATTCCTCAATTGTCATGGTAATACTCCCAGGACTTAAGTTTGTTGATTTATTAATACGAATGAATAGTATGTCTAATAATGTTCATTCTTTTCGAAAGTAAACTAGTTTAGAGTGTGAATTAAGTGTTCAGAGTTAGTGGTGGGATGGCGGAGGCTACAATTGGGTCCATACATTAGGGCTAATTACAGTGTGCCGAGCTAATCATGGCTAGTTACTGCATGCCAAGTACGCAAAGTGCAGGGTTTGTGGGATCTCAATTGGGTGGTCCTCAGAGTGCAAAGTGCAGGATTTCCGTGGAAAATAACCTTTTGTAGGTTTCTGGCGCGCAAATTTTGGTGGGATCTGGGGAACGAATCATGGGAGAAGGGGGGGGGGAGAGACCCGGAAGCTTACTTAAATGTCTCTTACAAGGGAAGGATGGTTGGTCGAAGTGGCCTTTTGAGATGGGTTGTATACCATAGTGGAGGGCATAAAACGCTGTTTCCAAATTTCCTTATTTGCGGCGCGCTCCTGTACGAGGATTTATGAGCGTTTAAAGGAGCAAAAAATGAGTGTTTTTCTGGGATAAAACAGTCGCTAAAATCTTTCCAGCGCTTGAATGAGACAGCCGGAGTGCGGATATATCTCACCCAAGAGTATTTGTTCCATAGAGTGCTGGAAAGATTACCACTGGTCCACTTAAGCGCTAGGAATAATGTTACTACTGTTTTTATATTATTTTCACATTCAATTTTTATATCCAATATTTGCTCATAACTTCTCGTGCAGGGCGGCGCAGATAGGGAAGACAGATTTGGAAACAGCGTTTTATGATCTCCAACATGGTATCTTATACATAAAGCTGAATGTCTGTTTGTCTGTTTGTCTGTATGTATGTCTGTCTGTGTGTACGGATGTTCCGAATAGAAAATTCCATTTCTGAACCGATCCGGACCAAACGTGGCACACATACACTTCGGGCCCCGGCGGGTGTCATAGGCTACTTTTCGTCATCGATCGAAATCGATTTTATCGATTTTTTGCAAAATTTGAGCTACGGGGCTGGGAGTTGGCACAGGAGGGTAATCGAGCATGCCGATTACGAATATAATAATGACAGGGCAGGGCGGAGCCGGGTAAGTCAACTAGTATGGTATATAAATCATCTCAAATGGCCACTTCGACTGACCATCCTTCCCGTATTAGAACACAACACACCCACTGTCTGAGCAAAAATACATACCTATGTCGCAGGTTCATGTGTGCGTTCCTTCTACTCAGTACACTCAACACCATGCTAGTTTTGCACTCCGCTGGTTTGAAGCACATTATGTATTAGAACCCTAATAAATTCACACTTCGATCGCTCATAATTTTTTCAAAGAACCGCGCAGCACATGAGGAAGCTAGATTTGATATCAACTCAACAAGACGAACCTAATGCTATGCATTTCATTCGATTGCTATGGAATCCCAGGATTCTTCCATTGTTAGTCAAACGTGTACAGTCTGCGCGGAGTCCCGCCAGGCCAAAATTGGCATGCCGGGACTCCGCGTCGCTGAGGTTTCGCGGCCACGCCCACGGCCTGCTTCGCGCGCAGGCCCAGCGCTGCGAGCGCGCAAATTCACGCCGACGGTTCGGCCTGATCCCGATTGGAGCAGACTGTAAAGGCGACTCCGGCGGCAGCGGGCAGGCGGCTGCGGCAGTTATAACGAGCGCGGTCCCTGCCCTAACTGAGACGAGCGTGTATCAGATGTATCAGATCCAACTATGTGCAACACTTTTGGAGTTAGTTATATAGCACTTATTCTTTGGCAATGCGCAAGCTGTGTTATAGCTACTGCTCCATTGCTCTGCTACGTACTGCTATTGCTAGCAAAGACTAAGGGAATTGTTAACACACTAATGCTGGTTTCGTTAAGCCTCGGGCAGAGCTCACGCGATTTCATCGCCGCGATTCTTCCAAAACAAACAGTCGACTTTACTGCATGCCGACCATTTGCACTTGTGATAGTTCTCCAACACGACCAGTCGTGACTAACTATCACAACCGACATGCTAGATGATCGGAATGCAATGGACTCGTGACTATTTGTTTTGTTGGGAGAACCGCGGCGATGAATTCGCGTAATCTCTACCCGAGGCCCTAGACTTTCTGACATTAGGGTTATTGTGCTCAAGCTGTGCTGTGTCGTAAGGTCACTTGTGATTTGTTGTGCTCCTTGTGCCTTGTGCTCTGATTTGTCAATGATGCAACATGATGAGGAATGATGCAACATTTATCTTGCAAGTTTATCATGAACTAGCTGGCTTACCCGGCTCCGCCCGTTTCTGTCAAAACGATAAAGGTTCCATTCCTACCCCTGTGCAACCTTTCCCTGTGCCCATCTTTGCTTGAAATTCCCTATTCCCGCTGTGTTAGTAATCAGTATGCTCACCTACCTTCCTCACCAACCTCTAGCCCCGTAACTCAAACTTCGCAAAAAATCGATAAAATCGATAGAAGTAGCGGATGATTCCAAAAACTAATATGTATTCGTAATCAGCATGCTCGATTACCCCCCTGTGCCAACTCCCAGCCCCGTAAGTCAAACTTTGCAAAAAAATCGATAGAATCGATAAAACTAACGGACGTTTCAAAAACTAATATCGTATTCGTAATCAGCATGCTCAATCACCCCCCCCCCCCGTGCAAACTCCCAGCCCCGCATGTCAAAATTTACGAAAAAATCGATGAAATTGATAAAAGTAATCGATAATCCTGAAAAATAATTTTGTATTCGGAATCCTCATGCTCGATTACCCCCTGTGCAAACTCCCAGCCCCGTAGCTCAAACTTTGCAAAAAAATCGATAAAAGTAATCGATAATTCTGAAAAATATTGTATTCGGTCCCCATGCTCACTTACCCCCCTGTGCCGACTTCCAGCCCCGTAGGTGAACTGTGCAAAAAATCGATAAAAATCGATAAAATCGATATCGATCGATGACTAAAAGTAGCCTATGACACGCTCCCCGCCCCGAAGTGTATGTGTGCCAAGTTTGGTCCAAATCGGTTCTGAAATAAAAATTTCTATTCCGCACATATGTACATACAGACAGACAGACATACAAACAGACATTCAGCTTTATATATAAGATAAGCAATTTACAAGCGAACAAAATGAGGCAGTAACGCCAATGAGGTCGGACCATAGACTCACGCTTTTGGCGATTGCCGCTCCTCGTTAATGAAAGCCGCGGCTTTGTTTGCGGGGTGTATTCGACTCAAAGCCCAGTAAGAGCTCATATCATACTGAAGCATACGTAAGCGACTGGCATTGTTTTATGGGTTTGTTGAACGTGGACGTGATCACTAGGTACTCATTTCAAAGGTAGGACAGTTATCGTGAAGTCAAGAATTCATGGTTTGGTGTCTCTCCTCAAAAGCAGCGGCCTTGCAATAGTGGCTCACCATGCTCGCTTAAGCCTGCGCTGATCCCAAAATGCATAATGGAGGCCCAAACTGGCAAACGAGCGTGTTAAAAATCACTGTTTTGGTGGACGGAGGCGCAGAGCTCGCCGAGGTCGGATTCACGCAGCATTGCAGGAGACAATGAGTAAAGGATCAGCGATTGACCTCCTCTGATCGACCCTCGTAGTTTGCACCACACTTTAGCTATCCTCGGCTGCAGCACACAAACACATTAGCAGGGCATACATCTACCAATGCGTCATCTTTGCTTCGCAGAGTTCCGCACTGGTCAGTATGGAACGGTCAGGAAAACTTGTTGGGCTGCCCCCTTTCTACGACATATAGTCCTCTACCCTATGGCTCACAGAAAGGCTGGTTGAAAAGAGCTGAGAGAACTTATTATACACTCTGCATCCTTCAAAATTGCACATGCAACCTTTAACGCTGGGCAGGTGGTCATGAGCGGAACCGTGGTGAGAGGAGAAAGAGGCTTGGCCTCCCTCACCATTTTTAAGAAATCGGCTGCTGTCGTAGAAGGACGGACATACTTTAAATGTTCGATTGGTCGAAAGCTCGGCAAAATGGTTTTTTGCCAAATTTTGATAGTGTTAGTCTAGATTCTTTGAGGACACCATGACCTTAGTTTCACCCTCTAATCTATGCGCTAGCCTTGAAAACGTATCAAGATGGATTACCAGCCACGCCCACTCGCCGTCAGTGGTGTTACCTTGAAGCAAGCTTTCAGGATTTAGCATGAATTAGAGGTGGGACTGATACTATGGTGTCTTCAAAAAATTTACCTCGCTCTCTCGAAATTTGGTTAAAGTCTATTTGCCGAGCCACTGCCTTTGAAGGCATTGTCCGGGGCAAAAAGTCGATTTTGAGATTTTATGCATCCCGAGCTTATTCGCTATGCTGTATCCGAAAACCACACTGAAGAGCGAGAAAACACGAGAAGGGGTTTCAACACAGGAGGGTAATTAGCAGGTGGGCGGGTTTTTCCCACTTTGAATATCTTCTCGATTCCGCTAGCAGCCAGTGGGCAATTGCGAACACGTGAATTGAAATCGAAACCGGGAAGATCGCTTTGGAAGGTGGAAGCGTGAAAACACAGTGAGGAGAATCACGCCCACTTGGTGATTTCTCTTTTGCGTAGGGCCCTTTTTCACCGTTTTCGCACTCCTTGGTGTGGATTTTCGGATTAAGCATAGCGAATAGGCCCAGGTAAGCACAAAATCTCAAAATCGAGTTTTTGTCTGGACACTGCCTGTAAACCGATCAATCGTGTCTCAGTTTTGTGATAATCTAAATTATCAGAGAAATGCTTCGGTAGATTCTATGTCATACTTTTTTCCGTCAGTTAGAATATAGTCAAACATTTTGTCTTAAGCATCCTTCATGCTGTTCATGACGTCTGGTGTTCGCCCATTCGTACAAAATTTCAACTCAGTCATATGGTCAACGGCTGTCTTGCTGATAATAAGGTATCATTGTTGCTATTTTCTTCAAACAACGGAGTGCCAAAAGTTCTTCGAAAAAAACATCAGAGAGTATCAAGGACACGCTTTCATTGCGCTAAATTTTGCTGTTTTTTCATCAGATGCACTTAGCGCTGTAAATCATTTTTTCCAGTCTTTTCCTGAAGAACACTTGATTTTACATAGTACCTTGATTTTACATAGTACAACAACTAACTCTTTTCCAGTTTCTTTTGCTTACGACATGCTGCAAATCACGCGCCCAGATTAGCCGGCCTTGCCTTTTTCCTGTTCTCCCTGGTTTTGGCACTGACTTGCACAGGTTCGTCTGGTTGCGTATGTCTCTATCAAATCTTAATGAGTTCCGTGCTAACATTGGCCAGGAGATCTTTTGGGAAAACGCTAATAGCGAGTATTTTGCTTTATGAGAAAAATTTTTTTCATCACCAAAACTACCACTGCTAACGTTGCCGGTACAACAGGGCTCGACACAGCTGGCACCGGGTCAAGCTGGATATCGTTTTTAGCGCGGAAAGCAAAAGGAATATCGTTTTTTGGGGTCCGGGGCGGAGAAGAGCCGCAAGTATGCCGCCGGCATGCCACCGGCATGCTGCCCATCAAACAAACAAAGGCGTTGTTTTCAGCCAAAGCGCAATAGTATGACACCAAATTTGTTGTGTGCATGCGCGTTGGGAGACTCGAACTATGGCCCAAAAATTTGTGAAACTTATGTGAATGAAAGCTGTGCTGAACTTTTTTCTGTATTAGCTGGCACCGTGCCAGCTGGGTGCCAGCTGAGCTGGCACCGACACTTTGCTCACATAAGTTTTCATACTTTTTTTACATAAAATGTATCTACACCGTAAAAGTTTACATACAGAGAAGGAACAATTTCATAATGATTTCTTTTCGGTGTTTTATACCCATTTGAAAATTACTCGGTCTGCTCCGTAGTCGAAAAATCGGCTTTTTTTGCTTCTCAAGATGTGATTCAACCACTTAAAAATCTCAGAAAGCTGTGAAAAGTTGTTTCATGAAATCAGCATGCATGAAAACCGTACTACATACTTTTACATAACCTTAAATCAATGAGGGTTTTCAAAACAGGTCAAAGGGGACCTCGCACGAAATTTTCAAAATCAAACAGGACTTCGTTTTGAAATTTCCCTGGTGCCAGCTCGTGCTGAGCCCTACGGCACAACATTAATACTCATTATGCAGAAAACATTGCTTGTCTTTTCAGTGGTGACCGCCTATATGGACACTGAATTCTTGTATACCCTTTGTTTCATGAATGGATTCGTGTTTCTTTTTCATTGCATATATTGTGTACAGACTGTGCGCCCGCTTCAGTTCAAGCCTTCTTCGTTGTTTACGATTTTGCTATCGCTTGTCGAGGCTTGGTTCCTCGACTCTCTTCTTATGAAGTTGAACTTTGATTACATTTCGCATGTGGTAATATCCAGTGTGATTTGCATTTATGTTCATTGGAATATTCTGTATTTTTCGCACATGTTAACAACTGAGGAAGTCATTCAAGCATGTATCAAGGTATTTGTATCGCTTCCCAAATTGTTCTGATTTTTGGCTCGTTTTTTTCAAAATCATGCTTCATTGTTTTTTTTCAAATCTTCTACTTATGACGGGTTTACTATTGGCACCGTCCCGGCGTAGTGCTGTGTGCTCGATCTGCTTTACGCTAACAGGGCTATGTGTATTTTCGCGAAAGAGCACTGCCTTCCTCTATCTGGAGTATGAAGGTTTTTATACCCTAAAGTGACGTACCGAGGGGGGGTGGGGCGGGGGGTTTTTTGAAAGTTACTTAAATGTGTTATAAAAATGTGGAGAGGGCTTTTTTTACTTGTAAATAATTAAAATAATTTTTAAAAATTTTTAAAAATTCAAATTAGCCCTGTAAAAAATTTTTTTTCGGAGGCGTGGCTGCCACCACGCCCCCTTTTTCTGAAATTTTGGGGTCAGGGGCCCGGAAAAATCTTGGGAAACATCCCAAAAAAATTTTCGGGGTTATGGCCCGCAAAAACTTCAGGAAGCATACTAAAAATTTTTCGCTCCCCCCCCCCCCTTCGGAAATCCTGAGTACGCCACTGAAATCTCAGGATATCGATGAACTGCTCGCTAGCCATGAATTATCGAAAAATTCACAATCTTCAGATTGCACTTCTCTTGAACCGAACATGCTTACAAGGGAATGGTCAAAAAAAATCAAAGTGGCCAATCCAAACAAGCTGCATACCATTAGATGCAGCATAAATCACCGACTTCGAATCTGTATTCCTTATCTGCTAAGCGCCTATGTGGACGGAGTCATGAGCCGTTAAAAGCTGTTATTTTGCTAAGAAAATGAGCATGCATAGCGCAAATTTGGCAATACAGAGCCATGTTCGGGTTAAAGCTGAACCAAAACATGCAAATAGGTTACTTTTATTCTTAATGCTCAAAGGTGAGATGAAAGTGCAACACTCTGCTCAATTTCGCAATTACTACCTACGATTTTTTGGCAATTAAACTGCTTACGACTTCTCCACAAAGGCGGTAAGCAGACATGGATTACAGATTTGAAACCAGCTTTGAATGCTGCATCGAATGGTGTGCAGCTTGCTTGGATTGGCCACTTCGACTTCTGACCATTCCCTTGTTAGCTTAGCAGTGGTATCCTCAGTACAAGTTTGCAGCATTTTCATTGAGTTTTTAGAAAGATAAGTGACTCTGAAAATGAGAGGTGATCCTTCCATCCCCACCGTACTACACAGAATAGTGAAAATCTAATCTTGTATGGCAGTAACCCACCTGGCATTCATTATGCGCAGGTATCAGGTTATAAGATCCTTCAAAAGCCAGATAAAGAGGAAGAAAGATATCTAGAGTAGCGGGTGTGGCGTATAAGTATGACGCGTCCCCTCTCAGGTCCCTCACTTTCCGCGGGGCATACTGCACACGGGCCTCGCTGTTGCATTACCAAAATCTCATCATCCTTTGTTTGAGTAGACGGTGCCTTTGACTCGAGAAAAGCTCGTTTGTGACAATTTCGAGCTCACAAATTTGCATTTTTGGAGTTAACGAGACGAATAAGCCCGTTTACGGATATAGATCGAGGTGTTGCCGGGACGATTGTTTATTTGTGCGGCCATGAGTTATCAGTTTTCTTATGGTATGATTGTTTTGACGTTCAAAGTTGACTCAATATTTTATTTGTTACGATACACTTTGAGAGTGTTCGTTCCTTCAGTGCTGCTATGTCCTTTTTTTGCGTGTTTTGTAAGCAGTGAGGTGGACGTTTACATCTCGTATATTTTTTGTATAGAGGGAGCAAACATAGTTCAAGCAAATGCTATATTAACGATCCGCATTTGTCAGTTTATTCAAACTATTTGCCATTCCATCACAGAGAGGACTATGAATCGTGGAGACTGCTCAAGCTAAGAAGCTCGAAGTCGAAGTGGTGTTTCTAGATGTGAGGTATATTGTCAAGGAAGGTATGGAATCTTGATGCCAAGCGCTGAAGTGCAATTTTCGATTCATGGAGCAGAAATCTGGGCGTTGTCCAGAATGTTGCTATACAAAATTGTCTTGGATATGAGTTGTACTCGTGAAAATTTTATGTATTTCTCTCATAGTGTCAACAAAGTGTATTTTCTTGTATAAGAAGTATGCAAGCTGGCTTCAGTTCAAAAGCTAGTGGCGACACTAACGAACCTTGAGCTTAACACGTTTCGGAACAGTGCTGCACATGGTGCATCACCAAGCAACTGTCTCTTGCTTCGGGATCGTTCAGAGCGCGCACAAAGGCGCACGAAGGCGCCGTAACTGCCAAAGCGCAGGATTTGCCGGCAAGGTGCCATTATTTGGACTTTCAAAGGACTTGGACGAAGCTTTATTGGCTGATGGGCTGATAGGCAAAGCGTATACAGAACCACGAGCATTTATACGGAGTTTGACTTTATAACCTCTAAATAGTTAGCAATCTTTCCATATGTTTGGGTGAGTGTGTCAAGCAATGCTTTGTCGCGGCTGTGATTGATAAGACAATTATGATAAAATTCCAAACCTTAGTTCTTCTAGGAAATGCTAAGAATGCTATAGGAAAGTGAAAATATGTTACGATCTGCAAGTTGCAGAAACTTTCAGCCGTTAGCCAACAAAGGGACCTTAATTCGTAGATTGTGTGCTACATCTGTAATCAGCATGTCAGATAAGATCCATACCCAAAGTTTTGAGCGAATTCGAAGTGTTTAAATTTTTTCGTCTGAGAAGGACTCCCGTGCTTTCTTGAAAGATAGGAAGAAGAGCTCAGTTTCTAATAGTATCCAAAAGTATCTATGTTGTACACGATACACATCATTATTGGAACTACGGTCTTTCTCTTTGTATTCAAGCCTAAGAAAAGTTGCGACGTTGCACGCGTCGTTCGCATTGCCGCACTTCGTTGCAACTGATGCTCGATTTGTCCTCATATCTCTTGAACAGATATCGATGGCAGAGCTCTACAGACCTTTCGAAAAGGAGGAGCTTAGGCCTTCGACATGATAACCTTGGACAAAAGAAAACTTCCTGTAAACGTTGAAAGGGTCCTTCAAGGGCCCGTGGTGCACCATGTGCAGCACCGGTCCGAAACGTGTTAAGATCCACTCGTAGCAAGGTATAGGAGCATACAAGGTCTGACTGGAAAACAAATTTTTCCTTTTCAGAAAAACGTAAGCTTTCCCACTGCGGTTGAAGTAGCAAGCCATGCTCTACGGGTAGCAGAATCACGGATTTGGCTATTTGTTGATCCGTGGGGATTATTTAGTATATTGAACGCGAATATGGTGTTGATTTTGCTAAGTACGCGCGATTTTCTGTCGTTACAGTGTATATGGGCTACCGGATTGGATCAAACTTGTGACTAGTCATATCTATATTACATCACCCACTTCAAGTGCACAAAACGACTCTCAGGCGCGACCGAGAACATAATCGTGACAAGGATGCTGAAGAAGCTTCCTACATAAATTGTGAGCAAATCAGAGGTTACGAAGCTCGATTTGTATATTCATTTTAACCACACAGTAAGGCGCTTTTGTGCGGGAAAAGTGTGTATGATATTCGTGATCACCACGTCAGGAACCTCCAGTACCAAGTTTGAGAGAAATCCACGACTTTGACGGAGCCTGGAGATTGGTGTAGCCATGTGGCTCCTGCTTTTATTACAAAATGTAGGACCGTGACACGAATGGTGAACAATGTGGAGGTACCATAAGACCATTGCGAACACAACACTTGGCGCAGTTATGCATGAACCTAGCTCAAGATTATACAGCAGAAAGGTCGATCTTTAACGTCTCTCGTGCTGCACATGGTGCAGCACGAAATTTCGCGCGATTTCGCGATCCGAAACATGATGAACTCTGCCTTGGGATCGTACGCTGGTTCGCAACGAACAATGAATCCTTGACCCAGGGGTTACTTCTATCAAGAGGTGAAGTAGCCAAAAAACGATTGACCTTTTTCATGAAACACTTCAAGGTTGCAGTAAACCTTGAAGTGTAAATCAACCTGCATCACTGCCTCAAGGTTCAATTTAAGGTAGTTGGCTAATCCAATGTGAATATGGAATCAATGCGTGTTAGTGTTACCTGAGGCTCCTTTTGAGGCGTGCTATAAAGAGTACATCAGTTAAAAAGCTTTGAACAGGCGACCTGCGCGCGTCGGTAGTGTGGTTGAATGCTGACTACGATAGGCGTGGCAATGTAGGTCATAAGCATCGGGTCAACAAACATATATACCTCAGCAGGTGGCATGTTCCTTATGGTACTTTGGCAGCAGATCTCATACACCAAAGAAGGTGTCGATATTATGAGCACACTCTAACATGGAATAATTAGGCGTAGTTACTTTCACCAGGGCTCGGTACAGCTGGCACCGGGTCAAGCTAGATATCGTTTTTAGGGCGGGAAGCAAAGGGGATATCGTTTTTTCGGGGTCCGCGGCGGAGAAGTGCCGCAAGAATGCCGCCGGCATGCCACCGGCATGCTGGTCCATCAACAAACAAAGTCCTCGTTCTCAGCCAAAATGCAATAGTATGACACCAATTTGGTGTGTGCATGCGCGTTGGTGGACCGGAACTATAGCCCAAAAATTTATGAACACCTTATGTGAATGAAAGCTGTGCCGAACTTTTTTCTGAATTAGCTGGCACCGTGCCAGCTGGGTGCCAGCTGAGCTGGCACCGACACTTTGCTCACATAAATTTTCATACTTTTCTACATAAAATGTATCTATACTGTAAAAGTTTACATACAGAGAAGAAACATTTTCATAATGTTTTCTTTTCAGCGTTTTATAGCAATTTTAAAATTACTCGGTCTGCTCCGCAAACGAAAAATCGGCTTTTTCTGCTTCTCAAGATGGGATTCAACCACATGAAAAGCTCAGAAATTTGTGAAAAGTGGTTCCATGAAACTGCATGAAAACCCTACTACATACTTTTACATAATCCAAAAATAATGACTTGTCTTCAAAACTGGTCAAAGGGGACTTCGTACGAAATTTACAAAATCAAACGGGACTCCGTTTCGAAATTTCCCTGGTGCCAGCTCGTGCCGAGCCCTGACTTTGACGTATGATATTGTTTGCTCGCTTGCCATAGAGTAGGGAGAGCACTGCTAATGCACCATGGCGACTTATGATATCGAGGGAGTACAAAAGAAGAACGGTACCCTCATTGGAGATTTATTAGTAGAGCAATTGTCCCAGTGGTTCGCGTACTCTACGGCAAGCTAGCACCTTATACAAATGCAGTGTTCTCCGTATATTTCTCCTACAAGGGAAGGATACTTGGTCGAAGTGGGGTTTCCATATGAAATGTATGCTGTCTTATAGAGCATGGAACGCTGGTTCCAACTTCTGGGAAGGACGTTATGGGAATTTTTATTGGTAAAATCTAATGGTTTGGCCAAGGTAAAAACAGGTTCTAAGATCTTTGCGATGCTTGAAAGGAGTAATGACTGACAAGAGCTTATCAGATTGACGGTAGTATTGCATAAAACGCTGTGGTAGTGATAATAGCCCCATTCGAGCTCATAGACTACACTTTGAATGATTTCATGGTAGCCGCGCGTTCAAATTTTTGCTCTAAGGAATTCCATAACTTCCCTCCCAGAAGCGCTTTGCCGATATGGAAAGCAGATTCGGAATCAGCGTTCTAAGCTCTATAAAACAGTATACATTTAATAATGAAACGCCACTTCGACCAAGTATCCTTCCCTTGTTAGTCCTAAAAATATGTTCTACAACATAAACATAATACTATCTCAAAATTATTATGGCTGATTTTCAAATCCATCGTGAAGAGAATTTGGGAGCATTTGCTTCACAAATTATATGAGCGTGAGTTGGCCGCTCAGCGTATGGCACCGCAACCAAGCGAATTCCAAGAACGCATGGAATATTTTTGTGGTTTTCTCACTGCTAAGCCGTTCTTTAACACGTTGACGACAACGAGCCTTTTTATTTGTCCGGTGGGGCAATGCCTTCCACGAACGAGTCGAAAATTTCCAGCTAAAGTCAAGCAGACCGTCATCTTAACTATAACACAAATTCCAGAAAACGGTCAAGAAACGTCAAGGTATTTTCTAGGGTTAGAGCGTAAGAGACCTCAGGAAACGGATGTACCCAGTAATCATACCTTCGATACATAGAGCCACGTACTCTGGTAACCTTCACTTTGAGTGTCATGAGAGGACACAACCTTCACCTGGAGAGGAGTACAAGTCATCCGGGGCGACGCCCCGGATATTATGAAATAACTAATGACTAACTATGTAAGGATGAATGTGAATGAGGCATATAGTAGTGACATCCAAAGAAAAGCTCAAAAAACCGAAAGACAGCGTTTTCATGGCCTTTTTTGCTGAAAAGAGGGTTTTTCTTCAAAAATTCAGTTAGAAATTAGGATAAAACTTATCAGTTAATTTTTCTATAGACTGCGATTGAGCGTTGGAGGTTCATGAAAGCAGCTGGAGTTCAACAAAAACGAGAAACTGCGTCGAAATCTTGCGCAGAGAGTCGCCACATAAATGTTGGTCTATCTTGTTATGGAGTGAGATTCAAGACCCGCGACGTTGTCAGTGCTCCTGGCCGTGTCATGAGGATCACAACGATATATAATATTATAGGGTTTCATTATGACCCCGCGGAGATCAATGACCAGAGCCAAATGCCCCGCCGGCTCTGGTCTCTCTCCGCTGCTCGTCTGCGTCTCCGCGCGCTGCGCGCTACCTCGCTACCCCAAGCGCGGGGCGGGGGGCATTTGGCTCTGGTACCCTTTTCTTCGCTGTTTCGAACCCAATTTTAGCAACTGATCTCTATTTTTACGCTGACAACGTCGCAGGACTCCTTTTTATGATTTAAACAAGAAATCCGGCAAAAACCTTGTTTTTGAAAATCTCTCGTTTTTCTCCTAGTTTGACTCTTTTCATGCAGTTTTTTTTTGTGTAGTCGATAGGTCTTGTTTCTGTCTATAATGTAGACAACGTCGCCGAGCTTATTTCTTTGCTTATGCCGCTTTTTTGTAGAAATTACTAAAAAATGCGTTTTTCTTTACCTTATTCTTTTTCAGTAGTTTCGCAACGAATTTTCTCCAGCTTGGACGATACTTGCTCAGAATGATGAGCGGAAGAATCGAGACAACGTCGCAGGGTACAAGAGGGACGGCGCGGGGGTAAAAATTTAAAGGACGCATCAAAAATCAGAACCCCGTGTTGCGAATTGCTGGTCCTGGAGCGAAAACTTGCACTCTGTAAAGCCGCCAAATGAAAGATTTCAAATCTTATTGCAGCGTTTTTATCCGGTTTACAGCCGTTTCTTTTGCTTTTTATGTCTGTTTTACGTCATATTCTCTTCTCTGATCTTCTTTGAACAACCTTCACCATTTGTGACGTCAGATGTTCAAACAACCTTCACTTTTGGCGCCCTGTCTCTAGAATATCGAAGGTATGCCAGTAATTGTTATTATTTCAAAAAAATTCATGCCGTGACCCACCATGTGAATCACATTGTCCCACGTGGCAGTCATTGCATGACCCACCATGTGGATCACGTTGTCGTTAGTGTGTTAAGTAAATCTGTACTGCAAACCTTTGTATGTATAATTGTAAATTTCTAGCCTTTTTCGAGCGCTGGTTTTCGAGAGGTATCATATGTAGCTCTCCTTCTCTTTTTTCTTAACTCCCCTTTTTGAGTTTTCTGCTAAAATTGAAATTTTTCGAGAACTACCGCAAGAAAATGGCTAAAAGTTTACAGTTTCACAAACACAGGCTTGTAGAATAGAAATACATAAATCAGAACGGCCCAGCATTGTTTTGAAAAAAAAACACGAACTTTTTGATTTCTCAGTTTTTAATGAAGGGGAAAATACAACAACTTTGTGGCTGTCTGATGTCGATATTGTAGAGTGTGCAAGTGGAGGTCCGTGGAAAGTTTCTGGACGGAGACCCAATTTTCTTCCACTTTTGGGCATTTGAAAACTTTCAGTTTTGGCTCACGTTTACGTGAAACAATCTTTGCGCGAAAGCATCAATACCATTCAATAGAACTTGCTTTTCTCGCTTGCTTGCGGTGCCGACAAATAAAAACGACATTTTTCTTGACAACCCAATAGCATATTTCTGTTACGAATTTTGACATCAGAATGCAATATCCGTCTATTGACGCTATAGTTACAAGGATATTCATTTCAAACAATTTCCAGTAATTAGACTCACCTTTTCATGAACACTGCAGAATTCGAAATGCGATTTCGTTGAAGCGTTCATTAGGGAAGGTTCTTTCCCTTTGGATAATTCTTAATTGCAACGAGTTCTAGAGTGTAATTTTTTCTTGCTATTTTTTCATTTTCTCAAAGCCATAAAGATTTTCCACTTGAAGGCAGTGGCTCGGTAAATCTCAACCTAGTCAAATTTTCGCTTACCTGAGATTATTCAATACGCTGATTCCGAAAATCCACTTTTGAGAGCTTGAAAACGCCGAAAGCAAGCGTTTTTCAATGCCTTTCCCTATGGAATTGGACGAGTGCAGCAAGGCTGATGACGCCGAATCGTTGCACGACTCAGTGGTTATAGCATTGCAACGGGCAGCCTCCAATGGTGAGAAGGAAGTTGCCAACTCGTCCGAATGCGTGTAAGAATGGGCGCGTGTAAGCTTGAGAGCAATTTTCTCGGCAAGGAAGGCATGCTGTGCAACCAGGATTGCACTGTTTTCATACTTGGGCAATAAGGAGTCTACCGCGGTAAAATTTTGAGTTGTTGAGTTTTGCCGACCCACTGCCTTTAAGCTGAGCTTGAGGCTCTTCTTGGCGACTGTTTAGATTGGAGTAGGAATTTTGATCTTGGTGATGTACTCTGTTTCCTTTTATTAGGTGTCCTGAAAGTACTAGGCTGTTGCAAAAATAATGTCCGTTTTTCTAGCCTGCTTTCCGAACAACTTTTTTTCTCAAAAATTTCTTTTATTAGGTCGATTCATAATTAATGCACGTTTTCTATACTTCAACTTACAACCGGGATAATTCTTTTTTGAAAAGACATTTTTGGGCCCAATAAAAACTACTGTAACCACCAAATCAGTGGCTATAAAACTGTTACTTTTGCGTGACTGTATCTATTACAAGAAAGAATTTCTGGTTTGAAGATTGCCAACAACTTTTTTCAAAAGCCTCCACTTTGAGAAAGCATAACTTATGTCGAAATGAAATAGGATAAAGCAGACTTCTCTCATCGTGTAGCCAAAGGTCTCTTGAGCAGTATAGCCAAGTTTGGATTTTACGGAAAATTTTTGAAAGAAAATATTGCGAAAAACTCGAAAGTACCCACTTTTTTCTGGCATCTTGACGGGTTCAAAAATCGGTCATTTTTGAAATTATTTCATTTTTCTTCGCTGAAAAGTGAGAAAACTCTAGCGCTTTTCTACCATCAAATGAGCAAGGTCTACCCTTGCTGAATAGTGCAAAAGATCTGCAATCGCCTTTTGCTTCAAAGTTTTATATGGCACGGAAGGGCCGCGACAATCATTCAAGTTCGCAATTGAATTTCTCGGCTTAGAATACATGGAAAATTTTGTTAAATTAGCATGTTGTAGCACAAAGTTTCCCAATCCTTACGCATATTTTTTGAAATTAATACGGCTATTCCTCATGGATTTAGGGCAAAAAGAGTGAGAAGCTAGAATTTCAGGATTTAGTCTCTTTCATTTGAAGACTTACAACTTTGGAATGAACGGAGATTTACAAAAGCGAAGACCGCATAAGAAACTATAAAAAACACTCTTTTAGGCAGTGTAAAAAGTTTTTGAGGAGATTGATTACACATCAAATACTAGCTCTTGGAAAAAGAGGTAGGAAAAACGTGCATTAATTATGAATCAACCTAATATATTAGGTTGTCCCGAAAGTTCGTTCGCACCATTTTCAAAAAATCATAACTTCTTTCCCTCACAATGATTTTGCGCAAGTTAAATTCTTTTAGAAAGCGTAAGGCATGTAATTTCCAAGGGTCCCCTGGAGACTTTCCAGCATGTTCAGATTGCAGAGATAAAAATGAAAGAACAAAAACATTCGAAATTCGGAATTTTTGAGCAAAAATTCTAAAAATCTAGAAACTGCACGATAAAATCCAAAAAAGCCATTAACCTAATTTCCCTTATATTTGATTACTAACTGAGTTAAGATTGTGTTGATCGAGCTCTTCTTTCAAAAGTATTTTTTTGAAAAAAAAAATTCCGAAAAATCACTTTCTTAAGAATTCCTAAGAAATTGATTTTTTCGGCATTTTTCTTCAAAAAATCATAACTTTTAAAAGAAGAGCTCGATCAGCACAAACTCAACCCAGCTAGTAATCAAATAAGAAAAATTAGGATACTAGTTTTTCTGGATTTTATCGCGCAGTTTCTAGGTTTTTAGAATTTTTGCTCAAAAATTCCGAATTTCGGATGTTTTTGTTCTTTCATTTTTATCTCTGCAATCTGAACATGCTGGAAAGTCACCAGGGTACTGTTGGAAACTACATGCTTTACGTTTTCTAATAAAATTCAAATTGCGCAAAATGGTTATGATGCAAAGAAGTTATGATTTTTTGAAAATGGTGCGAACGAACTTTTGGGACAACCTAATAGATACTGGATATCATCATATAAAAGAATCGTAAACGCTATGCATTTTTTGCAGAGAAGGACATTTGAGCACATCCCTACCTTCTTTAAAACATCGCTGCCGGATCTTGGTGTGTTTGTTTGGACGGGTCCTTTAGTTTTTTGCGGATATAAGAGAGGCATTCACTTCATGAATTCATTACATCCTTTTTTGTGTTTGTTTTCTGTTTCCAGTCTCGAAACCCCCATTTGGAAAAGGACTTTTGCGGCAAGCTTTGTCCTTGAACAAGTGTGAGAAGCAGTTTAGCCGCAGAATTTAGAACTGTGCTTCGTTTCAGGCATGCGTTTCTGTCTCCGGCTGCCATAAAAGCCCCGTATCTCCATTTGGAAGGCCTTTTTACTAGAATGTCATGGATTTTCGTCCCTTTTCCTAGCTTCGTTCGCTTACATTGGCATTTTCAGTGGAGACAACTATCCGGGTTGCCTCACTTCAGGCCAATTTTTCGTCCCTTTTTTCAAAAAAATTTCAAAGTTTTAACAGCATTTCTATTCAAGAGCTTGTCTTCTTCTTTCCATTGGTACCATTTTTGGCAGCATATCCTCAATAGTCGCTGAGTTGTGAGCGTTTAAAGTTATTCCGTTTTTTTTACAAAAAAGTCAGTTGCTAGGGCCACGATTTATATGGTAGGGGGTCAAAATCAGTAATGCTAAAATTTAGTCTAGGGAGTTTTCTGACTTGCTGATTGCAAACGTCATACCTGCGCATTCTGGGGCTTTTCGTGGAATTACGGTGGTTATAAGGTATGGGGGGGGGGTCTAAAATACGAATATGCTCCAATTCCACCTAAGGGGTTATTTAGCCCGCTGAAGGTGAATATCATCGATTCCTCAAAAAGCGATATTTTCTTAGCACGGTGGCTGTACGATAGGCGGATCGTAGTTCCAACTTTGCTTAAAACTTCGGCTCAAAGGCTTTTCAAGGAATCTGATTATATCATGTCGATCGCGGCATCAATGCCTTATTGTGAAATTACGGTAATTTGTGGTGTATGGAGGACATTTTTTCGTTTTTTGGGTTATTTAGATCAAAAAGATTCACCTAGCCTTATCATGCGGACTGAGCACGATTTTTTTGACCAGCAGGAGACAGATGTTTTCAGGCAAGCGTATGATTTTGACCCTCTACCATATATCTACCATAACTCCACAAATAGGTCCCAATTTATACTTCTGATCAGCATGTGGAAAACCCTTCTAGACCGACTTGTAACGATAATCGTGATCAGCATGTCGTATAACATCCCTAAGCCACGTTCCAGCGAAATCCATGATTCTGACTCCTTACATATACCCACCGTAGCCCCAAAAAAGAGCTACCGCGCAAAAATGATAGTTAATTGGCTTCAGCAGGTCGAGTACCCCACTCCCCTTAGACCGAATTTGAGCAATTACTTCAAAATTTGGGGCACGGATACTGGAATACCTCCGTTCAAACTAAGTCAGCATGTCCATCAACATTAGAGTCGGGCTTAAGCATGGAGTTCATAGAAACTTTGGTGACTTGGCAGTGAACTCAATGAAAAAGTATATTGTCACGGAAAAGTGGTGGAGGCAGCGGTGGGAACCTGCTCAATGCAGTGGATGGGAAGGAAAGGCAAGAGAAAAGGAGGGAGGATTTTTTTGAGAAGAATACTGAGCTTTGGCATTGCAAAGTGTTAAGAAAATGTGCGGCAGCCATAACTTGAGAAAAAAATTGAGAAAGAAGTTCTGGGGTTTTGGCATGGAAAAGTTTAGGGGAGCACTGTAAAGAGAATGAAAATACTTTGAAGGAGGAAGACTGGCTTACTGTGACTTATTCCAGTAAGCTTTGAGAAAAGGGGATTTTGAAGACGGGATAGCTTTTCAAGTAACGAAGAGAGAGTGGATAATTCGTAGGGAGTTTTGAAGGGAGAATTTAGGACATTTTGGCTTAGAAAATCGGAAAGGAGAAAGGTTTTTAAGGCTAGAGTGAGAAGGAATTTAGGCGCCTTGAATGCTTTGACGGAAAAGCAGCTAGCGAATGTACATCAAATAAAACACACAATATATTACCTAGGAAAAGTTACAGAAAGGGGAGCTACGGAAAGGATGCTTGACGAGAAAGAAAAGCACTATTTCGATTATCTAATGCGCAGGACGAGTCTAGAGAAAAAAGTATGAGGTGTAGGGTCATGTCTATTTTTGAGATTGAGCTTCACTGAGCGACATCTAGCCAATTCTTTGTTAATCTAAGCGATCTTCTACAAACAATCGTACTTTTGTCAATCAAACTTATATGCGCACCATGCGTTTCCAGCAGGACTTTCTAAAAACATTAATAAACGAAATTTATGACCTTACAGCATTGAAAAGTTGTTGTCCGAGATTTTGGTGACCCGACATGACATTTCTCACACTGATAGCCATTGGGCCGCTAGTCACTGGAAAGCTAACCTTGAGTCACTTGTAGCTTAATATGTGAGATTGCATACTAAGCCCAGCGACGACACCCATACTAGCAACTTCCCAGTAAAACATTTTCTAGCCTAACGAAATGTAGATATGTGTCCTACGACTAACATATAACCAACTAAAACAAAACAAACAAGGAATCAAGGAGAAATCGCTAGAAATGAGCAGGTTCTAGCTTCGCAGTCCGTCAGTTAGCGTGTATAGTGTGCATTACGCAAATTAAGTTACAAATGACTCGACGATATATTCAAGTACTTCTAACATTTGTCAAACTAAGCTTCTATCTTATCGTGAGAATTTTACCAGCATCTCCATAGCTGTACTCAAAATCGAAATTTCGTTGCTCACTTTTTTGGCCACAATTCAGGAGCAAATGAAGGAATTGTTTTGAAAACATAGCTACGGTATGGGATGAATATTCTTGCACCTATTGCGGAAATTTTTCGACTATATCTGGATTGAGAGGGCAGCCAATGTAGCTCATTGGCATTACTGACACGTCAAAACGGGTTGCACAGTACCACCAGTGCACCATTGGTGAAGCGGCGCTGAGGCCTCTGAAGACGAGGATAAGCGGAAACGTAAGTCCGCACCAATAAAAGGCTTCACCAAACCTTATATTGGCATAACAATATCAACATCATAATCTGGATTGAGGAATCGACGCCTTAAAATAGAAATTCGCTGCATGGCACTCTATGGGTTAAGAATTTTTCCTGATTAAGGCAATGGCCGAAGCCTCGCTTATTTCTCTAGCTTGAAGATAGGACATCTTGCCTACAATGTTTGCAGAATAACTTAGCTATTCAGTGCATAAAGAATTCAAAACTTTTATAGTTTAGGGCCTTCTGGCTTTCCAAAAAGTGAACAATTTTGGATTTATATTTTTTCTTTTCGCAGGTTCCCTTCGTTGAAGTTTTTTTTTACAAAACAAGCTGATTTGCAGCTAGTAACAAAATTTGGAAGGATTTATAATCTTTCAAAAAGTATTTTTAAAGGAGTAACTTTTGTTTTTTACGCATGGTTTTTTCCCGTTTGCGACATTAGTATGAGCAGGAGCGCGTCAGGTCGCGAAAGAGTTAATGTTTCTGATAGTCCTGATTGCATTCAAGAATATGCAGACTGGACAAAGTTATAGCCTTTCAAAATAAATTTTTGCAAAACGGATATTTTTTCGCAACAACCCAATGTTTTCGCTTTTTTAAACGGCTACCACAATTGCAGAACAAAGCTGCAAAATATTATGGCAGCATTTGATGCATTTTCTTAACTCTTTCCATGGTTGTGTGTGCAGACCGAACTTTTTTGATTTTTTGAACAAAACCATCGATTTCAGGTAGGCTTGTCTCAGTCACAAACCATAAAGCACCAACATTTTAGGAATTTGAAATTTTCGAAAGAGCGTTATTCAATACCATTTTACAAAGTAAGTGAGCTTTCACAGATTTGAAATATCAAACTCGAAATTTTAGGTGGGGCCGGGGCGCGTTCGAAACTAAGTTACGATGGTTTCATTCAAAAAAATTCCGCCATCAGGAACAAAAATCACTCATTAGAAAAAGGAGAAAAAGTCGCATTGAACGATATCCGATTGCTCGCCGGCTGATGTCCTGTGAGGTTTGAGATAAAAATATGTAATTTCCTTGCTTCAAAGAGATAACTCTGGAAATTTTCAAAAGCAGAGTTTGGAAGAGAAAAAAACTTTTGTATAATATGCGCTTTCTATCCATTACTTGGACGTCTTCAGGGAGTCTGTACTAAAAATAAAAAAATAGCGAGACTCGACCATAACAAAAAGCATAGGGTCAATTTTGATATTTTTTAAAGGCTTGTCATTGCACTACAATAGGAGCATAACCGTTTGATAGAGAATGAAAAGATACATCAGATGCAATGAAGATCTTCTACAAGTCTTTCTGCGCTTGTGGCACCCGTTCCAAAAATCATTTCGGGCTGACCTGATAAATCAGCATATGTGGCACATCTTAACATTGGCCTAATCAATTTGTCTGGCTTACTGTTCATATAGTTCGCTTAACATCAAGGTCAGGAGATAACAATTTTGGCAGTTTCTTACGGTCATATTCATAACCTTGTCCTTTAATTGTTCTCATCAATCCTCCTACGCTGGAAGCGAAAAGTTTTTTAGCCACTTCCATTCAAAACTCTGTATAGCTTTGCTTACTTGCATAGTTTCTAAGGAATTACGTATTTTTTGCTGTTTGAAATGTATAAATATCGAGGATATCACGCCATCCCTGAGCCTAATACCGCTCCTCAGCGCGACTAGGTGCGACGAAACCTCTTTGCAAGAGTTATAGACGACGAGCGTAATTACTACACCATCTGCACCGACTTTGTCCAGCGGTTGGCGACGGCAGCAGTTGCCTGCTCAGGTTACTTGCTACGCGTTCCTTTTTTTGTAATTTTGTAAATATTGGTCAACAATATGTCACACGTGGTAAATTCCTCGCCACACGTCTAAATGCATTATACGCTTAATCGTTGCAACATAATATCATTGATTGCACCTTTTGATAAAAGTTGATCTATCAAGTATAACAATGTCAGATTAATAATGCTGTCAGCTATTTGTAGTACGATATAGTTTACTACTGCTATCACGATGGCGATGAGATCTCTGCGAACAAAGATTTCCTTAGAACACACAGCGCTACAGATTGACTTTAGATTTTAGATCAATGTCGCAGATCAACACACGCTGGTATTTCATTCACTTTCTTAAGTTTCTCGATTTCATGATTGACAGAAAGTAGTTTACGTTGACATTATGCTCATTTGGAAAAGCTTGTATTAGATAAAATTGACTGACAGATATTTTTGACATAAGTACGAAGCACGAAATCTAGTTTATTCAAATAAGATTTTGAAGAGGTAGTATCAAACCCTTCACTATCACGTAAAAGACTGAAAATTTTTGATAGCGATAGGAAGCAATTACGTTTTATATGACTAGCATAAAAGCAGCACATGTCTTAACTTACATGCTGCAGTGATTGCACAAACAAGTATTGTGGTGGTTTACTACTTACACTCTTTGGCTACGCGGTTAATCATCTGGAGTCGATGAATTTCGTGAGCAGAGATCGTTTTGGACAATCTAATCGTTTCACTCTAATATTCTGTGGTCATAGATAACTGTAATAAAAAATCAAATGTGTGCGTAATGTATGTGTGCTTCAGTTATACTTCTTACATCTACCTTCAGCTCTCTTCTCAACTATCTACATTTACACTATTTGGTTATCACAAAATTGCCCAATGCGCCTTTCAGTTCTCCTTAAATTTTCTCGCTGAGAATAACTTAACTTCACAGAACATTGTTCCAAATATTCCTGCAAATTGTCAGAAACAAAAATCAAAATTTTTTTGTCAACCATATTATAATAATAAAATGTATGAGCGTACCACTGAAAAACACTTGTCTTCCCATGTCAACATGCGCAGACATGCTTGAAATTGTGCCATTATCATATCTTGGCTATACATTACAGAATCTGGTTCATGAGATGCTTACTGTACTCAAAAGTTTCACCTGGCGTGCGGCTTACACTAAAGAAGATCGTGGCCCTCGTCGTGACTTTGACAGTTTTGCTGCTTTTCAATGTGAACAAATATTTACACTACGATATACTATTCTGCCCCAGAAGTTCTTGTGCCGCAGTTTCAAAATATCATAACTTCTTCTTGTCTTGGTGGATTCCTTTGAACGAAGTTTCATAGGAAAGCGCAGGTCAATTTTTTTAGTAGCATCCCTCCAGTAAATCAGTATGAGAAAATTCGAGAGCTTGAAGAAATTGATGGGAACTACTCAAGGTTAGCATTTTTGAGGAGGGTTACGAATCTTGAAAGTATTTTTATGAACGAGAAGATTTTGCGCATTGCTATTCTAATGAACTAATCGAGAAAAGTCGAGAGTTAAGGGCAAATGAAGAGAATCATTCTTTTTGCGATTTTTGAGCATGCCCAAAAAACCTAAAAACATCACAGCAGAAACCGAGACAGTAATTAATATATGGGTTTTGTGACCCCCTCTTTCGAATTGAGCGAAATGCGTGCCGATCGAGAGCAGACTTGATTTTCATTTTTTCAATTTTCACGTCTGTGCTTTCCACGAAAATAAAATCTGGTCTCGATTAGCACAAAATGCTTTCACATTTTGTAGAAAGAGGAGGTCTCATAAAACGCATATTTATGACTGTCTCGATTTCCGCTGTGACGCTTGTAGGTTTCTTGAGCATGCTCAAAAATCGCAAAATTGAAGTAATTCTCTTCATTGCTTCTAACCCTTGAACTTTCCCGTTTTGATTCATGGAAAGGTACCATAATAACGCAAAATTTTTTTCACATGAAATTACTTTTCAGAATTTTTCGTAACCTTGCTATGATTTTTTGAAAATGTGGCGCAAGCACTTTAGGACAACATAATATGTGCCAAATATATTTGACATAAGTTCGATACTCTGTAGTATAATCATATTTTCAGAAAACTTCCGATTTTGGAAATATAACGGTTAGCCATCCAGAATCAACCAACGTAAGCTCTTGGCGGCGGATGGGTAATAGTCCACGGCTGCAATAGTTAAGCAGATTATGCTACGAATTTACAGACAGCAAAAGAGCATGCACCATCATCAGCGCTAACAATACTGCTGTCGATCTATCCATGGAGCAACTGTCAATGCAAGAGCTTGAGAATAAGTTCAAGTACTTAGAGCTCGGCGGTCACTATATTCCCAAACATTGCAGTGGAGCACACAGGGTATCCTTGTCCTTTCTTGACAATTCGTTTTTTGTTGGATGACTCATAAGCTTAGAAACATATTTTTTGTGGAGATTTTCATGGGGTAGAGGACATCAGGTCGGCAATAGTCTCCACTCATGCGGGCAGATAGCACGAGGCAGCAACGGTGAAGGCGCGCGGTTTGTTGCAGAATTCTGCGTGGGACCACCCTTCCGGCAACGGGCTCCTTTCATACTGTTCCGGAAGTTCGGGAACAGTTCCAGCACAGCGCTCGAACTGTTACCGGACTTCGGGATCAGTATAAACGCAGACTAATGTCCACTACTCCTTTTCATGTACTAGAACTGTTGCGTCATAAGTGCGGTCGCACTTTTTATGATATGATCAAGATGTTTTTTGGAATCGCATTGATTTTTTTTACGTTTCTTACACGACGGATTAGTCGAAGACTGGGTACGCGGTCATATATAACATCCGGTTTGAAGAAGCACTTTAACAAAGAAGTTCCAACAAGTTCAGCGATCTTTGGCCATTCTATTTACTTTGATGGAATTTTGCGAGCTGTTCGCACATCTCGTTGTTGGCGTTACACCCAAATCAGTAGTCTTGATCAAAAATTCTTTCTTGACGTTCATCATGTGTTGTTGGTAGGGAATGCAATGCGTGGCGATCGTGTAGTACGGCCTTTCAAGAACACTTTGTGGATTGTGAAACTTCTGCAGCAAAAAGACTTCATCTTTCCATTTGGCGCCTCTTTCGTCGTCAGCACTCTCCTGCGGTTTATGGCAACTGCGATAAGTTTTCATCAGTTCACTTTGTTTTGACTGTTCCGGAACTAAACGCGTTAAACTAGAGAACAGAGAATATGAAAAAGTGAAAACAGATATTTTCTAGCAAATCACATTAATCTATTACATACTGACAAACGAACTTGATGCAAGTCGAGCTAGAGGCCTATAATTATATGCATAATCTCAATTGTTTATCTGAAACTTTGATTTGTCCAATATACTGCTATTGGGATGCTGCACCTATTCTCTAAATTCCTTCGTTGCGATCACTTTGTATAGAGAGACTTCCAGTACATGGTTTGCGTGAGTTCCTGAACTTTGATGTAAACGCTAATGAATACTACCAATCGTCGTCCCCAGGTCTGCATAGACAGCTCAATGTCAGCGTCTTAGTAGGGTCTAAACTCAAGTGCATCTGCATTGGCTTCATCCTCTACAGTCCCTAAACGGAGAAAACGGTAATGCTATCAGGCCGTTCTTCTATCGGGCCCTGCCTACGAGATTCTCCTTGATGCGTCCTAAAAGGCAAGCACAGTCAACGCCCACTGCGTACTTTTTGCGTCATCTAATGTGATTGTCGAAGCAGCGAAGGACCCAAGGCGAGCTTACTCTGAATGAGGCAAAGAGGCTAACTATGTCCGTGTTGCATGCGATGAGTCTATCGTCAGAGCATTGTCCATGCCTGCAAGAATAGCGTTTTGAAAAGGGGAGATCCTGAAGTTTTTGTGCTTGCAGTTTATATCTGTAAAGTCGTAAAAGGACCGGGAATCATAGGAACAGGAAGCCAAAATCCGGATGAACCTGTCTTTATGGGACAGTATATCACAAGTCACGCTTGAATGTGCTTGAATACAAAACGTAGTCATGTGTAGAAATTTTCTGTCTGCTTGAAAAGAATTTCCTGAAATTAGGGTGTGTAAATTTTGAAATAATGTTTGTATAGAAATGATGTTTGTATTGTTCTGCATGGGTTACGTTAAGGTGGCTATAATAATTCCATATCGGAACCGACCCATGCACCTTCCCATCCTTCTTAACAATTTTCATCCTTTTCTCACTGAGCAAGAGCTGGATTACTCTATCTTTGTGGTAGAGCAAATCTCCAATCAGACATTTAATCGTGGGAAGGTAAGTTTACAATGAATAGTACACATAATTTGATAATCTTCTCCAAATTTTAGCTACTGAATATTGGATTCGTCGAGGCTATGAAGATCTATGACTGGCAATGCGTTCTACTTCATGACGTGGATTTGCTACCAGAGGATAAAAGAAATTTGCATGTGTGTCCACAGAACAATCCTCGGCACATGGCTGTTGCAATGGACAAATATAATTATTCGTGGGAAGACTGGAAACTTTGAAGCCACAAATGAAGGTAATGTTATAGGCTACATTATGACGGCATGTTTGGCACAAGCTCCCTGCTAAATGTGAAACAATATCGAGACGTCAACGGACTATCCAATCAATACTGGGGATGGGGAAAAGAAGATGACGATCTTTTCAGAAGGTGAGTACTGCCATTCTTAACTAGTTGCATCTCAAGTCCTTCTTAAAATGCGGGTAATGCGAAAAATTCGAAGGGTAATGTGCGCCTCTCATTTTCGATATCTCGTTCTTGTTTAAAATATAGCAACTTCTGTCAATAGAATCGAAGCATAATTCGCTACATTGTCTAAGACCTTCCACATGAGAAAAGTACGTTATGCATTAGTTACGTGGCGGTCCAATATATGCTTTAGAGGAAACATGGACAAACTTTATGTAGTTCATTCAACAAAACGATTTCTTTCTGAAACGAAGTTTTGCAATCAGGCCATTATAGGATTTCATGGTTCTCCTTTTAGTTTGTGCGTATACCAAATTCAGCAGAAAAGCAACGAAGGTGGCCCAAATTCTACCTTCAGCACATGAAGCCGTCTACTCTGGTGATCACTCTGGGTGTTGAAGGGGAAACCTTTTGAAAAACCAAATCTTCTCTTACGCGAAGCCTCATATAAGCCTACAATGACAGAAGAATGACAGTAAATGAGGGAATGAGCACAACTTGACAGCAGATTATTGCGATAACACCAAAGTTTGCGTTTGTGAGCGTTTCCGGGCTAAAATGTAAATTCTTATAAGTTATTAAATATGGTAACGTTTTTGACACGACCGCTCCGTGTATGCTTGAATTCCAAAATTCCAGGAAGATTGATGACATTTTATCCCTGCCTTCAATAGCCTATATCTCAAATGTGAAAAATATTTTTTTTGTCTCAAATTGCAATTTTAAATCAGCAGTTTTGATAATACATTGTAGATTCATATCTTTATTTATTACTATTTTTTTCACTTCCTGCATCGGTGTTTGTCAGAAAAGCTGATAACTTCATATGGGTCATAGCTTAGCAGTTTTGAAATCATTGATCTCTCTTACCGAAATATCAAGTATGATATTTTGAGAAATAACCTTGACAAATTGCGACGATATTTAAATCGATGTGATTCTCCCAAAACTGAAGAGTTCAAGTATTTTAGACTCTGGATATTACAAGTGTACAGGAATAAGCATGATTCTTTACGAGTTTGGGAGCAATGAAACACCAGCCACTAACTTCAACTGAGCAAGAATTTCTAAAAATTGACTTTCGTTAACCGGCAGACTTCACGTTTTCTTTTATTATTTACACAGAATACTCAAAGAATAGTATCTAAACAAGCATTGTCCAAAGTTGTTGGTTAAAGTGCTTAAGGAGGCAAAGACAGTTGCAGTAACTTCAAGCTGGTCTACTCATTATGAACTTCAAACAAGTCAAATAATCACGGCTAGCATTTGCGCCTTGCGCAAATCAAGTTGCGCACGGCGGCGGCTCCACATTTATGTTCAAAAGGCGTAGAGGAATTTTTCGTATGTATATTTTCGCAATGGTACTCTATCGGCCAGCAGCCACATCCTTATTTAGAGTCTTCACACAAATCCGTCTCGACCTCCTGTTTCAAGAAAATTTACCACGTTTTTTGGCAGTCCAGCAAGACGAAGGCCTTTTTTATCTACTTAGGAAGTTTCACTTTTGAGCGCTGGAACGAATCTAGATGTTGGTTGCCTTATCTCAGCATTGACTTCAATCGATAGGCTTTGCACTCTTGGGATCATTCTTACTTTTTCTTAGCATGGTCGATTATTCTGCTAAAGCATGTTGGATGATTTGGTCGGTCTGTAATACGATTTCTTGTTTTTTTCCAGAGAAAACGACTTCCAGCTTAGCATTCACCATCCTTGTGGAAAAGAAAGCGTTTTCTAGGTGGTCCATTTACATAAATCATTCCCTTGAATACAAGGTCATACCATGATGGAATTTGAACGCAGTTGTTCTTTTCTTGGCGTTTGTCACGCTCCAGTACATGCTTACAAAAAAGTTTTTGCTTGAAGTAGCCATTTCTATAGAGATGCTGCTTCGAGAGCTTTAAAATTACTAATCAACGATTTTTGTTGTCTACCGCTCTTCTAATCGCCTAGTTATGAGTGTTCCTTGAGGCAAGAGATGTACGTAGAATCTAGGTGAAATCAGCTGCATTGTTTTTTTAGCGCTCAAAGGGCAGTGTCAGTGTGAGTATGATGTGGAACAACTTGACAACATTGACTTTTTGGGAGCCTTTCCCTCAGGTTCATGATATTCAGTGAATCTTTGCGGGCGTCCGGGTAGCTGATACTATTTGATACTTTTGTAAGAAACAAAACAACTTTTAAGGCATTTCACCGGAAACGTTTTAAAAAAATGTAACTCTGGATCAAGACTCTTTAACTTTTGACACGTAGCAAGTTAACAGTGCTCTTTAGACTTTCAATGACTTCAAGGGGACGAATGGTATAACAGTATGAGGCGCCGCTATGACCAGGTCGGACTCAGGTTCGATCCCCGCCCCTGGGCCAACCAAGCCCTTTCCGGGGACGGTAAATTGGTACCAGAGTAATCTGGGAGGAGAAAAGCACTGACTTGGTAATCGGCTGGCCCCGTAATGCACTGCAATGGGCTCGCACGCATTCAGTAGCCTCTTCGACTGTGAAGTAGAACGCGTTCTGCGCATGACCGCAAAGGTTATTGAAGACGCCGAATTCTTTAACCTTTTATCCTTCTACTGACTTGAGCACGTGTTTCATGAAGGCTCCTAGGGATTTATTTGATCCACGGGAAGGTACCAAATATCATTTGCTATCAAAGCCCTCACTTATTCCTATTTTCTCCCTTTTCTCCTACGGCAATCCTCAGCTCCTATTAAAGTGCATCAATATAAGTATAATATGATCCAACACTACAAACATACATACACATTCATACAGATACTTTGCTGTAGCTGTATATTGAACAAAATGTATAAATGCTGTATATCTTAAAGTCATTTGTTCAATTTGCGTATCGCACACGATGCGCCCTATTTGACGAACATTTGAGATTTGAATCTGCTTATTTCCAGTGATTTCTCCGTGCCTCCTTCTCTTTGGTTTGATTGAATATTTATTCTTCAATGGTAACTGGTTTGCTGTTTGTCACGTTACAAAGGTTTTACTGAAGTGTTACTAATAGAAGTGCCCGGTCTTCGCGCATTTGTGCAGGCTCACATATTGAGTTACGAATGACTCAACGATAGATATATGAGATGAGATATGATGCCAATATTGCACGATACAAAAATTCACGAACGTTCATAAAAAATACTGATTGGAGCATTCTCCTACGATTCTCTTTCGATTCCAGACTTAAAAAGTCAAACTACTCACTGTGCTTTCTAACAAATCTAGCATGGTCTGAATAATCGTGGAAAAGTATCAGAATCAATTTGAAACAGCTTTTCCCCTATTCCCACTCCTGTGCAAATTCCCGCTAGCTCTACAAATGACCGTTGCTCATACCGCAGAAAATGTGCGGAACATCAAGTTCGACTGAAGTATGCGTATTTTGTCGTTTTACTGCCCAAAACTAGCTTGAAAAGCAAAATGCGAGACTTGATGAAGCTTCGTCATCTAAACACAATAATCTTCTGAGTTGCAGAATTATGATAGCGGGCTATGAAGTCGAACGATATGACTCCACTATCGCACGATACACAATGATCAAGCATCAAATTGATGACGGAAATCCGATGAACCCGTAAGGCAGTTGCAAATTCATTCCACTTGACAACAAAGAGACATTTCTCTCAAAAGATACTAACTGTTTTAGAGCTATTCGCTAATTCTGAGCCATTTAGTGCCTGAGAAATTTTGACATTTAAACGCTCATAACTTTTTTCGGAGAGTTATTCCGCAAAAAAGAAAAACAGATTCGGAATCAGCGTTTAGAGGCGCGTTTAGTGATATACATCATATCTTCAATCACCAACTTATGTTGGTATCCTTCCCTTGTTAGCAGCGAGCGCCAGAAAAGGTTATCATAAGTTCGTCGTGGTACTGTATTCTTATGCAATCGCATGCTAAACGACTTCTTAGTGTTTGATTTTTCCAGATGCCGGGAAAAGCTGTTCGAATATACTCGTCAACAGTGGAGAAAGGATGGCTTGAACTCGCTCCGTTACAAGTTGATTAACATCACTTTTACACAAGTGTACACCCGCATTTTGGTCGATTTATTGGAGGAGAAAGAAAAGCCTATCATATATGAAACTTTTTGCGCAGAGGAGGGAGTTGAAAAATAATTACGTCTCTTTTCAATCGAGAGCTGTTACTTGATCTAGTTTCTATAAGCTTGTCTTTCTGTCTAGATTAATCAAAGATCTCATGCACATATAATCTACATCGCCGTGTTGTACCTTTGCTTCCCACTCTTTATCAGTCAATTGCTCATGTTGTTGTTGTTGGGAGAATGGCGGTACCACTTTATGTAATAAAAATGAAACTAGCTTGTCACTTTGGCTACTGCTTCAGCGAGGGTGGAGGACTATATGTCGCCGAATTTGGAAGAGTCCCGCGCAGATTCCCTGCAGGAACGCATGTCCGCGCATGTGCAAGGGTGCGTATTTGTCGCAAATGACCGCGGGGACCGCCCTTTTTCGGCGACATATAGTCCTCCACCCCTTCAGCGACAACCAGATTGTTTAGAAGATGGCAGGTCAACCTTTCGATTGCGAAAAAGTAACATCAAAGCACGGTAGTCTATACCCACCTCGAGGCTTTCGAGCTATCGGATGACTGCTCGAAAGCCGCAATGAATGCATCTTGACAAAACTGTGTATCCACACTTTTTGTTTTCGTTCTAGCAAATTGTTCCTCCGTTGTTTTTATATGTGTTGCTTCCTCATATAATTCACGTAAAAATATATAACACCTCAGATGGCAAAAATATATAACACCTCGATAGCATCACACTCCTTCAATTTTTTGAATTATTCGCAGATATCCTACGCATTTGAAGTTTTGCTGCTATGGCAAGGTCATATGACAAAATTATTTACTCCAAGTTCAAAACGCTGGTACGCCAAGCCGCCAAGCCATTATGCAATGCTGTTCCAAAAAACCTTTTAACTTGGACTCTTGAAATCTGTCCTCTTGACGCGACCTCCATTACAGTTGATGATAGATCTGACAAGGAACATGTTTTTATTCAAAGTGGACGTTTTAGGTGAATTATGTATCGTTCTAGAGAACATCATACGCTGGCTATCACCTGTTTTCGAAATCTGCTGTGATCCTCCAAATGCCAACTTACGAACTTTTTTTTAGGTGAGAAAACTGACCGCGCATAGACCGAAATCATTGAAACACGTTCAAAATGAGGGTATCAAATTACTTTGTGCAGTGGATACTTTCTGTCTGATATGTGCCACTCATCGTTGCTCGATCTGTTGAAGAGACCGTAACGACTGTTTCTATAAAGAAAATGCTACTTTCCGCATCAAAAGCACCAAAACTTGGCGTTCAGAAGTGCACAGCAGCTACTGAAGACAGAGTTGGAATCAGTCTCTGATTTTTTACAAAAAAAAGTATCAAACTTATTCCTACATGCCACTGAAAACACGTTCCTCATGAGTAAGAACTTGTAACGAGATGTCGCGCTTTGCGTTCAACGCTTTTGCTGAAGCTACTATCACAGGGTTATTGAGTTGCATGGTTGTAATTGTGACGTCGTATCAAGCGTCTTTTTGAGACTAACGGGCGGTGCAACGATATCCTAAGTACCCAAAACATCAATTTTTTTCTTCAAGAAATGGCAAGTGCTTTGCTGAATATATCAAAAATGCACGCAAACGACATGATATTCAATCGCTATCTTCTTGCTTAGATCCATGATGGTCAAATCCGCCACTTTCGTGGGTTTCTTGCTTGCTTAACTGTACCATATTGCAATATTGTTCACAATAAAGGACGAAATGCGGGCTCTTCTCATAACTGGAGCACTTGGGCAGCTGCTCTATACATTTCCCTCAACATGACTTTTTCTTTCTGTCAAATTATGTATCAGTACATTGCTGCTACTTACAATGCTTTACTCCTCTATTCTCGTTTGTAGGTGATTTCAACGTGAATAGTTTAAACTGTGTTGCTAACTAAACTAATTGTTGTGTTTTCACGGATTTCTAATGTTAGGGCATGCTGTTTGAAGCATTGAGACAAACATCTAAATCAGCATGGGCGGAACATGTTATACAGCAGTCGTCAATGCACTCACAATGTAAAAGTAATTTAGTCTCAGTTTCAACGCCTTCAATCCGTTAATACACTCGCAAGAGTTGGCGCATTTGCTGCTCTTTTGTTGATTCAAACTGCTTGTATCATCCTTGATTCAACGGGATTGGCGGCTAGAAGGCGACGCTCGCACCCGCGACGCAGTCTGCCTCTCTTTCGCGAGCGTGCTCTCTGATCATTCTCTAGCCTTGATAAGACCTGACCTCCCATTCGCAAATCACATTGAGTCAAAGAGTAGCGGGTGCAGTGGAGGACGATGAGGGTCATCCTGGTTGCTTGGAGTATTGAATAGGTGAGGATTGACACTCAGTCAGTAACTCGCAAGTGTAGGTCATGCTGGCAACATTTCCACGTGAACAAAACGTTACTCCTGTATCGTTGCTAAGTTGAGCTTGCTATATAGCCATGGAACAGATTTTCAAGTTTTGTGACACTACACTTTCTTTGTATGAAATATGGGCATAATAATGCTGAAAGTTTCACTTCAGAAACTTCTCCGGCGACACGATCACGCCATAAGCGTTGATGTAGTGGTAATGGTCTCAGCCATGATTGCTGAGACCATTACCACTACATCAACGCGCAAGTATTAAAATGTTTTGTCGCGCCTTGCTAAGGGAAACTCCAGCATTTGTAGAAAATAATGACTGCGAGTAATCAATAAGTTTCTTCCCCTGCAGCTACTTCGATGTCCTTGTCCGATTTATGGTCAAATCATAGTTTTCTGATTTGAGGCAGTAAAACAAAAAAAACGAGGATCCCCCTTTTGTGCTGAAGCATAAGTTTAAAATTTGGCCCACGGTGTAGAATTGAATTTCCTACCCGGAACATGCAGACAGCAACGCGTATACAGAAACAGTTGATGCGCTTCAGTAGAATTCCCTTTGTAAAACTCTCGTATGTTGTTGCTCCGATCCATTGACATGGAGCAGAAAAACGTTTTTTTATGCATTCTAAGGAGAAGGACATGTCCTCCCTGGTAAACAAAGTTTTCCTCAATTTAAACTTGAGCTATAATGCTACTAAGCCCTAGCTAGTTTTTTGAATCACTCTTGTAGAAGATTTACTGTCAAAATCTTGCTGTGAGATTTTTCGTCAAATCGAACTACTTCATTTATGTGTGATCGGCACGTCATCGTTCTCGAGGAAGGATGTCACGATTTACAGTTGATCGAGGCATAACAGTAACTTTGTATCGTACGCTGCCGCTAAAGACGTGACGTCTCCATCCAAGAATGCTGCACACCCTACTAGCTGATACAGAAGTTGATACGACCGTGATGTACATCAAGCATGATAGGGGATCTCCGGCCCTGGAACCATGCTTTATATCAGTGAAGATGTGAAGTTTTAAGTGACAGGAAAGTCAGAATTGGGGAGAATGACATGCTATGTCACTGAAGAAACAGATTGTCAAGGATGGAGTGATGCATTCTGTCAACAGAAGGAGTAACTCAAGACAAGAGTTACGTGCAGAACTTGTCGCCGATTTGAAGGCAGTAGCAGAAGTATTTCATGGCGAACTAGGGAGATGCACAAAAACGAACGCGAAGCTATGCTTGAGAAATCTTTCAGTTTCTTTATCATGACTTATAATAAGCGGCTTAATCTGAAGTTGCGTGGAGTTTGTCCGTTACGAAATTACAGTGAGGAATGATTTACGATACTAAACATCATGTGAGGTTAAGATAGCGAGTATGGTTCATTTTTAACTACAGCTCACGTTGCAATAAAATAATTTAAGAGACAAGCTCTCAGAAAGTGAGTTTACCACGGTTCACGATGCCAGTGCGAACCTCTGCGAAGCAAAGGTGAAGCACTGGTTCAGGAAGAAGCGGCTAGTACCGTATGCGACTACGAAGGTGGATGCAGTAATCAAGCTGTAGGATGCCGCGAGGACGATGTCTGCAATAGAATACGCGGGGGGGGGCAGTACCTACAGGACTTTGTCAGGAAGAAAGACGATTCTTCTTGCGCCCGAATTCCCAAAGGCTGAAATGATGCCCTGCAGCTGCACCGGCTAGGCCACGTGATTTTTGCTGAGCGACTGAAGCAATTTGCTGATAGTCGAATGGGCATGGAGAAGCTAGCTAACAAACTTCATGATGATAGCCGAAGTCAGCTGAAAGCTCCAATACTTTTCTGAATCGATTTCGATTTGCCAACATCTCTATATATAAAGCAAAAAATAGTGTATCTGTGAAAAAATCTGTGTATTTGTGTGTCTGTGCATGTTTCCCATAGCCATGAAAGATGAGCGGTGAAGCTCATTTTCATTTGCTGGTTATCAAGATATGGTAAGGCCGGTAGGAAGCGAACCCAAAAGAGTCGGAATCAAAAGAAGGGTAAGTTTCGCTAAGACGTCAAGCAGGATGGAGGCTCCAGAACGGAGTGGAACTCGGGATATCAACTCGTGAATTTACAACAGAAAAAGCTGCTTCGTGTACTAGTCAAGTCATCAATAGACTTCCATTCTGACAATTCTACGCTCGATTAATAACGCAAGACCAGGTTCCAATCGACGTAATGTATGTGTTACTGTAAGGGCAAGAAATTCTAATGCCTTTTCAATCTCGATATGTTCCTTCATCGTTTAACTGTTTAGTTCGCTTCAAACTTCTCTGGATCAGAGTTGGAGCGAATGTTGAGAGATTGCAAAGCTTCTTTGCCCTTTTGAATGGTACCTAGAATGTGGGAAAAGCATTTTGGAATATGAATTATTTTATTGCAATATGCTATATCAACTCAACAAATCAATAATACCATCCATACACCCCTGTTATGGAAGCCGCGAATAATGCCTTCAAATTTTTTCACCAGAAACGTTTTGCGGGTGACGCGCCTATTTAGACTCAAAAACGTGAAAAGCATAGATGCTATGGTAATCACTCATTTAAACCTTGTGCTCCTTCATTGTCAGATTCTTACACGCTAAAAAGTTTTGCGCGAGCATGCGTAATATGTTAAAATCGCACGACTTAATATGGTTTTAAGACCAAATATAAGAGGCAATTTGGAAAAGAAGGAAATCCCTTACATTATGTAAAATTATGCAAACCACAATAAGGAGTAGAATAGGTCTCCCAGCTCGTAAGAAAACATGAGAGAGAGATGTAAGGTTCCGAGCAAATTATGACTTTAAAATCCAAAGCTTCTCAATCCTACATGATACAAAGACTAGGAAATTAAATTATCTAGCTACAATTTGAGCAAAGCATTTGTACATTTCGTGTGTATAATTGTGGGTCATCATCATGTCCTGTTTGTCGACGAAGATTGCATACAATGATTGTATAGATTTTCGCATGTTTAAACGGTCATAAAATATCCTGTGAACCGAGCATCATCTTCATTTTTCATCGTATTTTTCTTGAAATCGTTGTCCCACTGTTTTGGCTCATCTAAAACAGATGAAGAAAAGTGGGGATCGTTTCAAATTATTCAAATAGCTTTCTTCTTCTTTCGGCGGTCATGCTCATGGATTTTCTTCAGTTTTCTCTTCATACGCGTTTCGCATGTGCAATTCAGATTTGTAATCTGCTTTAGAAACTTCAATCTGTGTTGCTTTGTGTAGTACATGTTTCCGACAGCAAGAAAATTTCTTACTTACATTTCAATATATATACTCTTTTGTATACTATATTATTCTGTGAGTCAACTGCTCATTAGTTCAGTGACAGTCGAAAAAAACCTTTTGTAAGTTTTTGAGTTAATAATTTATTTAGTCACTGAGTAATACGAAACCAAGCTCTAAAGCATTTGTGATTTAAATCAAACAGGTCTTTAGCACCTCAAATCCAGCTTTGTATGTAGCACCATTTTTACCGATATCTTCGTAATAAGAAAGCAAGGGTTTCTGCATTGTGCTTTTGATTTCAGTGAAAAACTTCTCACTACTACAAACTTTTCAAGAAAAAGAATAATCGAGAAAAATTCCAAAAACATTTGAGATTGCCAATGTCGTTCCTTTTCGCAAAAAAAAGGTTTTTCAATGAAAGTTCGTTACGTCAATTCTTAGGAAACGGCTTTCACCGCTGCAAACTTGTCTAAAACAAGAACGAGCGTTGCGACACTTTTGAGATCTTTCAATCTTGCTGTGTCATACAGGTTTGTAGGAAGGCATATTTATTCGTACCGGTTTAATGCTTAGGTGCAAGCAAGATGGAAATGGAAATTGATAGACGACTTTTTGTCGAGCTTTTCAACATCTTCTTTGATATTTTTCAAGACCAAACTCAAGTTCGCGAAATTCGAAGCGTCATGTGTTTGTTTGGAGGGCTCGTTTTATAAGTGTAACCGAAACTGCTATTATGAAGCGTAAACTCTCTTAGAAGTTCGTAAATCTACTAGCAATTGAAAACTTATCAAACCTCTTTCGGTAAAATTTGAGTATTGGGACCTTGCGGGCATTTGCTTTTTTCATCATTTCTAGACAACTGCTGAAAGTTCAGCGAAATGGATTACCTGCGCGCATACGAGTAACATGCATCAGCTTAAATGAACTTATAGGCTTATTAGAGATTTAGTCGTATTTGAGGCGTACCTCAAGCAATCTGACATTGCAAGACTTTTCTTGATTTGTGGTAAGCGCACTTTGCTTAAGCCACACTTTACGTCGCGAAACTTACAGAATCTGCGCTCCTATGGGTTTCAGCGCAAGATCAATTCGCGAACATCTAGCAAATCGCCAAGTAACATGATTTTGCGATTTGACTCAATGTGGGAAGTATGCCCTAGTCATAAGAGCGTGCACACTAACTAAACAGTTTGATGGAGGTGGGTCAGGACTAGGCACGAAATCGCATTGATATGTAGCAGAGAAAAGTTGCGCTCGATTTTGTAGGAGACTAAGAAGTACCTTTAGATGAGTGAATGTTTCAAAAATCCTTGCAGAAAACGAGAAGATGAAAAGACGAAATGGAAAGACGAGTCGAGAAAAAGGATAAGGAGTTAGCGGAGCGTAGTCAACTGTGCTCAAATTGGTTGAATTGGCATTAGATGACGGAAATAAGCGTTCCTTCTTCCACTTGCAGTTTGAATATAAAAAAGATTGGGTCATTACTTGATCGAGCAAAACATACACAAGTATCATTAGATACGCGTGAAGTTTCAAATCAAAATGAGGAAGATTGAGCGTCAGAGACTTTTAGCTTTGAAGCCTTTTTCCAAGCATTTTTCCTTGGTCAGCATATATTATTTTGTCCTCCCATAGGTCGTATTCGAACTTTCAAATTATTTCATAGAAACCAGGGCACCTACAGGGTTGCCAATTTTCCATATAATCACATATTTGCGAGGGACATAGAATGCTATAGGCGTCGTCAGAATATGAAAAAGCTTATGGGAACAACCTAATAATTTGCGTAGCAAACACTCATATGCATTTGCTTTTTTTCACAGGTGGAGAAAAAAATCCGCTGATTGGCAAACGCAATCGTAAGCTAGTGTTCCAATGTGGTTGTATTCTAGAAACCCTTGGAAGTGAATCTTAAAGACATTTTTGTACTCTTGGCCTGTCTTTTCTTAGCTTCTACCGTCAAAAAATTCCAGAAGCAGCACCTATGTGCTTTTTATGATGAAAGCTTACAAACTCTTTCTTGGCGATGATCCAATCTCTAGGGTCCCACTTTTTGGTTTCGGCTTGTAATTGATGTAGAAGAACTAAGAACTATTGAGAGTAACTCACTACTAATATACCACTGTGTTATAGGGCTTGCTTTGCAGTATTGAAATATTTTATTCAGGGTGCTTGCGATGACGACAGCTGGAAATAAGCATACTGTACCCGTGTAGTTGTCAATATGCAGCGCATAAAAACTTATTTTTTGCAGCGATATGTTCCTCACCGGATTGAGATTGGCATCGAACGGTAAAAATTAGGTATACCTGCTCAGCGTTCTTTCTAAATTAGCATATGTTATCATAGCTTAATTATAGAATTTGAAAATTATTTGGCCTACGCAACGCATATGGCTGGCACAAGTTCATGATGGCTGCCCTGCATTACTTCATAGACACTCAGGCTTCCTGCGATTGCATCACTTTTGCATCAGCTTCAATAATTAGCCTTAAATTATAGGGAACACTTGTAATGCATTGAAAGTTTGTGAGATTTCTGGTGTCATCCTAACGGCACATAGATTTGTAATCGTCGACAGTCGACGACACACAGAAGAACTGTGCTAGATGAGATGTTTGCCTTCATCAACATAAAGCAATGTCAAGCTATCATCTAATGCTTGGTTCTTGCGAATCAATCACACCATCTTGGCCTGCATCAGCCTACAGTATGTCTCTTGCATGTGTGTGCCTCTCTTTCACACCGCACATGTCGAATCAGCTTGTAGGAGGCTTTGCGAGACAGCATTTTTGTCGTTTTTTTTTTCTGCCAATCTCTTTCAAAGCAGCCTGAGAGGAGCTATTTGATGAAGAGTTTACTCTTACATCTGCGAGGAAATTCAATGTAACGCGAGGATTTTGGGAAACTAACCAAGATTTGAATAAATATAAAACAAATTCCTGCAGGAATACGGAAGACATCCGACAGCATGACATTACTGGACAAAAAAAAGGGTTTCTCTGCAATGTGGATAAACGCAATACATTTTCTGGCACGCTGAATTCAAGTGAACATTGGCCACACTTGCGGACCTGTTCAGATAATGTACTTAATATCTAAAGGTCTCTGCGGTGATTTCTTAGTGTCTTGAGGCTTTGAAAGAGGAGCTACTAATGTATACGTCTTCTCTTGAACAAAAATTGTCCACTTGTTGTTTTTAGAAAGACGGCTTTGGTTGGCAACTTTAAATTTCTTTGAAAGACTTCATTTGTAAAAAAGTTTGGTTGGCAACACCAAATTTTTTTTGAAAGACCACAGTAAAAGAGAACCTGTTGCTGTGAACCTGCGAGTGATGTAGTTAGTATTTGAAGTTTCTGCGAACGATTATCTTTGTGTCCCTGAAGACGGTGAAGAAGGAGTTATTAATGCTTTCTTTTCTTGAAACAAAATTGTCCACTTGTTGCTTTTGGGAAGATGGCACTCTTCGCGTAAGCAAGATTTGGTTGGCAACTCCAAATTTTTTAAAGGACACAGTAAAAAAAGATCTGTTGTAAAACCAAGGCTGAAATCAGCTTGTTAACATGATATCTGAGAATCGCAAAATTTTGGAAGAAGAAAGCGTTATCAAAACTGAGCTAACGGTTTTTGAGCATTCGACCATTTGCAGTAAAAACCAAACTACAGGGTGTCCCAAGGGTAAGTACACACTTTTCAATCGTCGATATCTTTCTTCCCATAGTATCTTTTTTCGCCATTTAAGTATCATTCTGTAGAGGAGGCTTCAACTTAGATTATCAGCATAACAAACCATCGATCATCCTTCATTACTGTAGGAATACGGTGGGAACTTCAACAAGAATTTAGGCCGTTGGAGGCTATATTCTGCCTCGGAACAAAACCAAACAAGCCAAACATTCTTATACTATGGTAATAAGAGCCGCTGATTTCGAATTTGAAGTTCCCATTTTACTGTGATGCTTCTTTCCGAGGTTATCCCAGGTAAATCGTAATAACTGAATTTCCAGCATTTGCCAGAAAGGTGATTACACCGTCAAAAAAGCTAAAAACACTCGTAAAAAGTTGTGTAATGGAATCGCGTGCGCGAAAACCCTAGTACGCGATTTTTCAGATTTTTTGAAAAAGTTTTGTCAGATGGCATATTTCACAATGGTTCCACATGCTTGAAGTTCTCACCATAATCCTACAGTAATGAAGAGCGATAGGTGATTCGCTCCACACTACAAAACTAAGTTGGAGCCTCCTCTACAAAGTAGTGCTTAGATAGTGGAGAAAGACATAATGGGAAGGATATTAACGATTGAAAAGTGTGCTTACTTTTAAGACACCCTGTATATATTCTTTGTGCAGACGCAAACAAATACAAACATTTTTGCAGGGAAGACCAGCATCACATCAAAAAGTTGAATTCCACTTTTTTTATACACAGGGCTTATGTGGAGAAAAGGTAACGGACGAAGAGCAACATTAGAGCTCTGCATATATGACAAGGATTTCAGCGACGGCTATACCACCATTCGCGTTCTATCAATCAATCAATGTTTGGACGCAAATGCCATTATTGAAGGGACTATCGATGGTCATGAAATTGTACTAAAACCTCAGTTTATTGGAGAATCGTGTCCCAGATATTTTGCTCCAGGCTGTATATACAACTCACACATATTTGTCGGGTTTTCAAGCGCTGCAGCATATAGCAGCCATTATGTAAGTTTTAAAGGCTTTTCGGTAAGGCAATCAGTGTGCCAATCAACTTCTGCGATTGCGGTGCGACTCACTGACGGCCGCATCAGGGGCGGTATCTATCAATCTCCCACTCGCTGTTTGGGACATTAATAACGAGTGCCCGCACAGGCGAAAGCTCCGTCCCATGATTTATGAAAGTTTGAGGCGCGTGGCCCAAACGGACGGCAAATCGAAATCGGGCACGATCGAGCACCTGTCATGTCCAACATGGCCAAACTTGTCAGATAGGACAATACCTTCAAACATGCAGAGGCCCGATCGCCAGCTTGGCTCCCTGTTATCGCGGGCGCCGGTGCCCGCGCCTATACGGGTTGTGACCTGTGCAGAACCCCCCACCCATATGAGAGATTGATCAATACAGATGACTGATGTGATGGCAGATGTGCAGGCTTGTCACTAATTGGTGAGACCTCATAATACCCGATGTTGGGATGTTAAGCTAATAAAGTATCCACCGCAGAATCTGATTGGCATGCAATCTACCTTTAAAGGCAGTCTCCAGGCAAATCTGGAACATGGGTTTATTGTATAAACTGATGAGATGGTCCTTACTAAAGCACGCCTCAATAGCAGCGCAAATATTCATTCATGGCTGAGAAATCCGTACCCAAACCCTCCGCGCCTGCGCCGTGACCGTAAGCTGAGAATGACTTCGCCCACATCAACATTACGGCTGGGACCCATCCTAAGTCACTTCTGAGTTACGGTCACGGCGCAAGTGCGGAGTGTCTAGAGGTGGATTTCTTAGCAGTGAATGAATCATGCGTTGCTGTTTGGGCGATCGGGACCCTCTCATCACTTTCCAGGCAAAAACCCATACGCCTAGGTTAGCCAACAACTGCCTTCAATCATATCATGCCCAAATTCGATGACAAAAGGTATGCAACGTTTTTCGACGACTGGCAAATTGCTGGTTCTACTCCTTGATGTTATGTTGAGGGCTGCCATCCATCTCCTTTTAACAAATTATTTCAAAGAGCATTTTAGTTTCAGAAACTATGAGTTGATCAAGCATTTAACTTTAAAGATTCCAGATACAACTAAGAAGAGGAAAGGGCAATGTGTCTTTGCCGTTACAAGGCATTTCAAGCAAAGTCAAAGGAAAGCTTACTTTTTGCGTGCCTCCTCTCTATTGGTAAGATAATGAGCTTGATCAATTACTAATCAGTCTCCTATCTGCTAGATTCGCCAAAACTTCATGGTAGACTAAAAAATCTGTGTTACATATAACAATCGCATGCAGTCCGTGTCAAGTAAGCAGTCCCTTTGTGCAGGAATTACGCACCAAAAGTCAAGCGAAAGTTCTGCTTGCGGAGCTTTAATCGACGGTGCCTTCGTGATTGAGCCAAATGCGCGCGAAGCTGCCGCGAAACTCCGCGAAGCTTAACCAATGACAACCTACAGGCATGTAATACCGCCAACGCTTGTAGTATCAATGAAAGATTGATCGAGGTGTGTCGGTTTATCACGAACCAAGATTTGCTCCTTCGCAAGCTACTAGGTTGGCTAGAACATGATTTTGGTGATTTCCGAAAGTTCGTAGAAATGCTGTAAATCATTTTGTGTCTGGATATGTGGCAGCAGAAAGAGCCGAGCAAGGAGAATTGGATGGTTAACTTCGTTTGCTGAAAAACACTTTTTTGACGAAATGGAGCAGGAAAAAGAACAGTCAAATGTTTTTGCCGATTTTTGGTAATTCATGCCCCAACAAACGAACTAAATCTGGGCGCAGAGTACATTTGGTAACCACAAAATAGACCTCGTAATTCTTGACTTTTCATTTGCATGACCGTATATGGTCAAATTTGAGAAATTCAGATTGCCCAAAAACTGACTTCTACGTGCAACTCACACCTTTGGTTGCACAAATTCGTAAACAGCAGGTCACAATCTCCACTGTGATCCGCCATGTATCCAAATGCTGTAAATATTCACTTACCAAATTATTCCTTTGTGCACTCACTGCTGAGAAGAAACTTGGAAAATCAAAAAAAAAACGATTTTTCAGGAACTAGTCATATAAACGCTAAAAATTATCAATTGATGACCGGTAATCTTGATTATCTATAATCAAGATTACCTTTACTTATAGCCTTTATTCTCACATATATTCTATATGTGAGAATAAAGGCTTAAAGTCTCCCAAATCTTCTCCCAAAAAATCTCAGTTAACCAGCTGCTACTCGAATTGTTAAAAAATTCAAAGTTTTATTTTATTTATTTGTTCTCTCAGTAATGTAACCTACGGTCGGCTATCATGATTAACATACTCCTTTTGTATTTAGATTCGCTTCACTGCCTTTGAACAGCGTTTGTTTCATCCGGGAAAACCGTATAAGCGCAGGACATCTCTTGAAATAAATTGAACACAGTAAATTATGTCTTCAAAGAATTGTGGATTGTATTCATAGGATCGGTGACAGCGTATCATTAGGTTGTAACATAAGTCTTGAGACTCTCTAACTTACGGCGATAAATCATGCAGTTTACATTTTCAATAGAAATCCGGGGAACCATTCGATAGAACAAATCAAGCCCTACAACATGGTGCACTTTAAGTTTGCATACAAAATGTGAGTCGTACTGAAGGCTCAGAAAATCGCGGAAAATTTATGCCTTCGTTCAAAAAAATCCAACGGATCAACTTGCTCACAAAAATTGCACACCATATCAAACACTCATATACACCGTTTCTGAATTTTTTCCTCATTTGGAAATCGAGAAAACGAAGATTTCCAGGTTTTCACAAAACGAAGCTAAGCTGTTCTCACTTATGTAATTGTATACCACAATCCTCTAGAAAGGTACTGTAGATTTTCAGCTTTCCATACGCCCTAGTTTTCGAAAATTACCGAATTTAGCTTTCCCCACTTGGGTGATTCATGCTAAAATCAATATTTCTCGAAAACTAGGGCTTGTAGAAAGCTGAAAATTTACGGTTATATCTCTAAGGGATTATAGTGTACAATTGCATAAGTGGAAACAGCTTAGCTTCGTTGTTAAAATTTGAAAATTTTCGCTTTCTCGATATCTATATGAGGAAGAAATTTAGGAACGGTATATATGAGTGTTTGAAGTGGTGGGCAAATTTTGTGAGCAAGTTGAAAATTAGTAGGATTTTTTTTGAACGAAGGTATGAATTTTTTGCGATTTTCTGAGCTATCAGTACGATTCACATTTTGGATGCAGACTCAAAGTGGGCCAAAGCTAGGGCCGCAAACCTTCTTGTAGGGCATGCTTCGCTCTATCGAATGGTGCCTGCATCTCTATTGAAATGATGACTTATCGCCGTAAGAAGTTAGAGCGTCTCAAGACTTATGTTACAACCTGGTACTTTTCACTCTTTTACCTGAAAATGTTACGGTAAACTTCAGAAGACTGTTTTTTCTCCACCTTTTCTTATTTCGAAATCCGCCATATGCACATCTCTGCAAATTTCCTACTTTCAATTATATCGCTGGACCACGACTACAGGTCATGTGTGTTCCCACTGTATGCCGCTTTCTTCCAGCAATTTTGAACTTCAATATATTAGCGACCACCAGGGTCTGCTTTTCCTGTCAGGTATCTCCATGTTTTTCTATTTCATCCAAGACCTTCGTTTATTTCAAGTCCTTGCAAGACTGTCCATTCACTTTATCTGCCTAGCTCCAACTCTTTTCCTTGTGTCCTTCACCATTCGGTTCTACCTTTGGGATATAACTTTCCTCCCTTCATGCCCACAGCATCGTAGCCTCCTTTCCTGCTTTTCTGGGCAACTGAAACCACCTTCTAGATTCGCACAGTGTCGTTGCAAATGTAATCTTTCAGTGTGGCTTCTAAAGTCCATCGTAGCATCCTTGCTTTCATGACATTAAGCTTCCGCTTCTCGTTCCGCGTACAAGACCATCATCCACTGTCATACAGTGCTGCTGTATGGTTAAGGGTCCGGTACAGTTGGAACAAAAGTGCGCTAGCATTCTTTTGTTGCACAAACTCCTGTTAAGGCTCTCCCATCCAAGCGGTGTTCATCCTCCTGCGTCCTCCTCTTGCAGCATTCCTTCTACTGACAAGGGAAGGATACTCGGTCGAAGTGGCCATTTGGTATGAGCTGTATATTAGGAAACCGTCCTCCGTAAGGCAAACTCAAACCTACTTTCGCTAGGTGCCGAGCGGTTTTGTGGGGGGAGTTACAAGGCCATTTTCCTCCGGCGCAGCCAGCGCACCCAGTGATGAGCGAGGCGCTAGAAATACGCAGCAGTGTGGCAGTGGCGCAGTGGCAACGCAGCGGAGTGTGAAGCAGATGGTCGAGGGTTCGAGTCCTGTTGCTACTATTTTGTTCTGCAGTTCTGTAAAAAGTCTAATGGGTGACAGCAAACGAGAAATACTGTTTCTATGCAGTGGAAAAAAGCTAGTTACTGCAAAAAAAACCACTATTTCTGCAATAAGCTATAATCTTCTAAAATATGTAAATCTGTGGAAGTTATGATGTCACAGCAAGGGATTCAAATGATATATTAACATGTATGGAATACAACCACAAAATGCTCAAAGTAGAAGAGCTTCTCGCAGCGCGCACATCAGATAAAATAAAACGATGACAGTCAGCAGCTTCACAATTGCCTATCAAAGTCGGTGAAAAACAGTGCTGAATAGGAGACTCGAATTCGCCGGGGTGGTTGTCAATGTATCCGGCTGCATCCACGGGTATGAAAGCAAATGTTTGAATCGCGGCGAGCAAAATTGTGTGTAATGAGCGATAAGACCTTAAGAATGGAATCCCTATGATGCAAGGTAAAGTTCAGATCAAGAGCCAATAAATGCGATGTGAATCGATTGCAATTTTGCAAGTGCTGCGTTGCGAAAAGCTCTTCTACTTTGAGCATTTTGTGGTATTCCATACATGTTAACATATCATTTAAATCCCTTATTGTGACATCATAACCTCCACAGATTTACCTATTTTTGAAGATTATAGCTTATTGCAGAAATAGTGGTTTTTTTGCAGTAACTGGCTTTTTTCCACTGCATAGAAACAGTATTTCTCGTTTGCTGTCACCCAATAGACTTTTTACAGAACTGCAAAACAAAATAGCAGCAATAGGACTCAAACCCTCGACCATCTGCTTCGCACTCCGCTGCGTTGCCACTGCGCCACTGCCACACTGCTGCGTATTTCTAGTGCCTCGCTCATCACTGGGTGCGCTGGCTGCGCCGGAGGAAAATGGCCTTGTAACTCCCCCCCACAAAACCGCTCGGCACCTAGCGAAAGTAGGTTTGAGTTTGCCTTAAGGAGGACGGTTTCCTAATATACAGCTCATACCAAATGGCCACTTCGACCGAGTATCCTTCCCTTGTGAGATATGAATGTTTAGGCTATGACGTTGTCTTCTTTAGCTCTATACCATCGGTGCTTTTGGTTCCTAGAGATTATTTCTCCCGCTTTCATATATTCTGTCTCTCTGCCGTTGAGCTTTAGCCACACACTTCTAGCGTGTTTTTCCCAGTTTTGTACCTCATTTTGTAACTCCTTTCCGCTGCTTGCTATCAAGACCACATCATTTGCGCAGAAGAGTGTCCAAGAGGTTCACGTCTAAACAGTTTCATCACTGCATTCATCACAGTAACGTTTCAATTTCTCTGCAGTTGTTGTAGACGACTTGAAGCGTTGTGGTAGATAAACTTTAGCCACTGAACGTACTCCTCTGGTCCCATGTGTTTTTGTAAGGTCCACTGTATGACTTCGTGGAGCACCTTATCGAAGGCTTTCTTTAGGACCAGGAAGGCTGCCAATTCTTTTGCTTCCTTCTATATTTCTCCATCCTCAACTCAAAGGAGTTGTACCACCTCTTTCACGAATCCGCACTGGTTCGATGACAATTTTATGCTATCTCGATTATTCTCTCAATGATTTTTGGGATGTGGCTCATCGGTCGGTAGGATGCGCGATCTGCTATGTTTTCTTTGCTCTTCTATTTTGGGATTATCGGTATCGTTGTGCTGGTGCTCAAGTCACGATACTCTTGCTCCTTATGATTTAAAGGACACTTCTTGATCATGAGGCTCCAGACTCACATGTTTTCCAGAACTCGTTGGTATGTCGTCTGGACCAGTCGCATTGCCTTGTTCTTCTTACGACTAGCCGTACTTCCTCTTCCGTGACTGCTGATACTGGTCCTTTTATGAGACTGCCTTCTCGGATGGAATTGATGGTTCGGTGTGTGGTGACCATTTCTTTGAAGTAGGTTCTCCATCTTTCGGTCCCCTTTTCTTAGCGTCTTACCAAGTTTGTCTTTGACATGGAGGAAATGTTTCATTGCGGATTGCGAATTGCGGATTCTGCTTTTCTTCTCGCCCTCCGTTATCTTCTCCCTTGCAAGACTCTAGATGACCGCAGAGCTCTTTCATGTACATCTGGTTTCCCTTCTTTACAAAAGCATTCGCAACGTGTTTGGCTTGTTAGTATGTCTGGCATTCCTCTTCCGTCATCGTCATATGCCATGGACCTATCTTCAAGTATGCTCAGAATCGCTCTGTCTCCTCTTGCAGGCTTGGGAGATTTGTTAGAAATGCTTACTTCACCGTGCTGTTGGTTTTCAAACTCAACCATTCAATGCGTGTCCTGGTCACTGTGGCTCTCTTGATGTGAGATAATGAGATTTCCTGGTATGAGATCTAATGTCGAGGAGCAGTGGTCTGTGTAGAGGTATGCAGCTCTCACCGAGACCTTGTGGCGCATGGGAGGTAATAGCCCATGCTACTTTTTTCCCAGTATCTACTCTTATGCTCATTAGAGGGTCGCTTATGCGCTCAATGACAACTAGCAGCTCCTTAAAGTTTCCGAGTCAGCTATGCCAACTCTGTTTCTGGAGTAGTACCATCTGAGAGGAGCTTACAACCATTTCTGATGTCGCGTGACTAGTGCCGCTCATCTTCTTTTACTATAATTTGATTCGTAGTCTCTTCAAGAGATCTGTTTAGTTTCGCGAACGCCATGTGAGTGTATAGGCGCCGTAAAACCTAATTGCCCGCGCCCAGCCTTGAACACCAGCGTAAGCGAGCGGTCGTCGCGAACGATTGTCGGCGTTCACTATATTCTAAGAAATTTTTCTTTGACTTTCATGTTGCTCTCGCCAATGCAAGGTATATCTTGACGAAAGCTCCCTTTAAAAGTTTATAAAAATATATGTGGAAAGGGTGCGCGCTCACTGTCGCTCGCAAAAAGCCTGTAGCGCTTCGGGACCAAACGTTTCCAGCCGCGCCGCGCGTTGGTGTTCAAAGCGATGCGTGGGCAATTAGATTTTACGGGGGCCTGTACTCGTATTGATGATAGCTGAACGGAGAGTTGCGATTGGTGCCTCTGGTGAACTAGCCGCTTTAGCCGCCCCTCTTGACTTGCTGAGAGATAGCAGTTGCCCTCTGTTCGCATTCGTCGTTCCAACGAGCGTTGTTTCCAGAGGACGCTTCAGGCTACTCAAGTTACTATAAGATGTTTCTCAGCCGAACTGTCGCATGTCCTTTTTTGTAAAAGCAGCTTGACGCTGGGACTGCTGTGAGCAGAATTTTGCCGCAGAAATTAGGCTCTCGAACGCGACCTTCGTGGCGATGTTAAAGCACTAACCACTAGACTAATGTGACCAGACAACACTACAAATACTGACACTAATACTGGCTATCGCAGATAGCAGTTTATGAAATATATACGTACAAGTACATGCATACATGCGAGTTTCAGGTATTCGAATTGGCCGAAGATAATTTTTGCCTTAGAGTTCTGGAAAGCTCAAGGTGTGGCGCACGTATTTGTCTACCATCATTCATCGACGAAAAACGTGTACCAAGTGCTTGATCATTACGAAGCAGAGGTGATATTTTGCTAAAAAAGCTAAAAGCTAAAAGCTGCTGATACAATTATGCACGTTTATTTTTTACACAAAGATTTAAAACAGTCATATTTTCACTATTTTATGTTAACCCTTGAGGATCCCCAGGGAATCACCTCTCATCTTTATCATTCATCTTTAACTTAGTGAAAATGTTCTGATATTGTGTTGAGGATCACTTGCTAAGCATCTTTATGGTAGAAATTACTGAAATTTCAGCATTCAAAAGCTTCGATGAACCACTGCTCACGAGCCAGGGGTTATCGAAAAATGCTCAATCTTCAGATTCAATCTCTCCTGTCAAACATGTTTAGCAGTGCCGTAGTATATTCTCGGTACAGTTTTCAGCGTTTTCACCGAGTTTCACAAATTAAATGGTTTTGAAAATTAGAGCTGATGGCCTGGGAATCCCAGGGGATCAGTCAAACCCAACCTTGAATGACAGTAACCTAGCATTTAGTATTCGCAACTATGAGGGCATAAGAAACTTCATAAGCCAGATAGAGAAAGAAGAAGGAAGATATCTAGAATAGGGATATATGACGCGTCTCCTCTCGGGACCTACATACGGCCCTTAAAATATGCAGCGGATCGCAAAGCGCTCTCCATTACTGCAGGACTGCGATAGAAACTTTTCAAAAGGTTTTGCAGACTGAGAAAGAATCTAGTTCTGAAAATAGTCCAAAAAGCGAATATTCGCTAATAAGTTGCTAACTCGAGATACGAGCATTTTACATGCAGACTTCTATCAATAATTGTGTTAGGTAGATCTGAAGATTTTCCATCTTCACTATATCCGAAAGTTCTCCATGTTCAGAGTGGTTTACAAACCTGTGCAAGGTCATTCACTGAAGCAGCTTATTTGAAGCGCTAATCGCGGTGTTCAAATTTTTTTTGTAGAAACTTTTTGAAAATGTAGCTAGTTTCAAAGATGGCTTGCCACTTAAAGTTGCTACAGTAATCTACAGTGACTAGGAGAATTAGTGATCCATTCCATGGTGTAAATCTATGTGCTCTACAGAATGTACATGAAAGTTGGCAAAGGACCTTTTGGGAAGAGAAAGTTTATGGTCATCAAATTTATGATCAGTGTATACAGTCGAGTAGATTTCCTGCTTAATATAGTGTCCCTGCAGACGCGACAACGCTGGGGCGTCAATAATTGCCTGACGAGTTCCGAGTTAGTGTTTTCCAGTGTTTTTCTTGCTTATTCTATGCTTTCTAGGTGATTCGTCGCTGATAAAGAAGAAAAGGGTAAGTTAGAGAGTAGTTTCTGTTTTCTGAGAAGTTCTATCATCGCATATTCACGGATATCCACATGGAAACAGTTCGCGTCAGCTCCTTGTCTATTTTTTTGTCACTTCATGTCTCTTTCTTCTTGTTAGGTACTTTTTTGAATGCTAGTGGGTTTTTACGATTGACTAATTGTCTGTTGATTGTCTTTATCACATGAAGTACTTGATTAAAATGTTATTTCTTGTGGATGAAAGCCAAAGTAGCTGCAAGACAAGCCAACTAGCGTTCAAAGAAACGCCTCACAAGAAGGAGGAGGTTTGAAAGAAGAAGTGACAGAAGAAAAGGAAATGACAAAAAATAGGCAAGAAGCTACGCGAAATGCTTCCACATGGATATCTGTGAATAGGCGATGATAGAACTTCTCAGAAAACAAAAACTACTCTTTAACTTACCCTTTTCCTCTTTATAAGCAACGAATCAACTAAAAAGCATGAAATAAGCAAGAGAAACACTGGAAAACACTAGCTCGAGAACTCGCAAGGTATTTATTGACGCCCCAGCGTTGTCGCGTCTGCAGCGACACTATATTAAGCAGGAAATCTACTCGACTGTACATACTAGTGGGACAACCTGTACAGTGCAACCATAAAAATGCTCTCCGTTTTACGATTTTCCCTCAATCTGTTCTTGCAAAAGAATGTGATTGCCAATGCTGTTACCACAAAAAGAGGAATGGATTTATAGTTGGTGCTTCTGCTCTCCAAAATTTGTCTAGACCTTTTGAAAACTGACCCAGAGTTTGAAAAGCGAAAACACTTACAGTAAGCTGTGCATGAAATACCTTTTGTCCTCAGTTAGGATCCGGAAGAGCTTGAATCCTTAAGCAAAACAAAGGTTATGATCAGGGAGCGTGGGATGAGGAAGGACACATAAGGGTCGTGTTGAGGGGCCAGAGAGGAAGGATGTCGTGATTGAAGTGACGTTCGTGACAATGAAATGTGATATTTGTTAGCAGTATGTCAGACTATTGAGATATCAACCTTTTACCATATTTCCTATTTCAAGCATAAGAACGAAGCTTATTCAAAGCATAATTGGTAACATTTTCGTGATTAGTATGTCAGCTAACACCCGGACCAAGTTTCGGCAATTTTTGAAGTTTTCTTGTACTTGACTACCTAGATAAAAGGTTATCTTTAAGCATCGCTAACCCTTTTGCACTCAATACAAAGCATTTCTTGTTGGCCCAAATCAGGAAACTCACTTCGAACAGCGCCAAACTGTGGAAATAGGAGCACAGCCAAATCGCGTTTATCGCTTTTTATTTCCAGTCTTTATGTTATAAGTGTTGATGCAGTTAAACATTTTGGCATGAGTGGTTCGCTACCTACCCTAAACTGCAATCATTGAGGTGTCTCAATTCTGCGTTTTTGATTATAGTGGATCTTACGCCTATGAGGAGTTTGATGGGGTTCGTTACTTTTGTTTTCTTTTAGACCTTGAAGAAGGCGGAGTTGAAATGTCAATCGCACAAGTAAAGTTTTTACCAAATTTGCCATAGCAAACAAACATAATGAGTGAATGCCCTTTGCGCGCTATCCGAAAGAAAAGTAAGCAAAAATCACAAAAATGAACGGGGCGGAGAGCATTTATGACATTTTTCAGGGAGCTGTAGAAGTATAACAATATCAGGACTGTAGGGATCTGAAGTCTTGGCTATCAGAAAATGAAAAAAAAACTGTCGAGAGTCGAATTTCACCCAGACTCATTTTCCCTGTAAATTTTGTGGTAATGGTAAGAAAAACCTTGAAAGGCTAGTATGGTTAGAAAAGCCTTGAGAAGGACCTGACATTTCGATGACAAATGTATTTAGAGGAGCATCACAAAAATTGTGCATTTGTTCGACTTGACGAACATTGTGATATACCAAAATTCGTGATATCAATTAACTCGTCATTTATGTTTTAGGGTTATATTACAATTGTTTCTTGGCCTTCGCTTCCTCGCAACGCGTTTGAAGATCCTAACCAATCGGTCTACCGTGTAGCTCATTCGTTAGCGCACAACGATTGTCTGATGCGACTCACTACTGAATTCGGAGCTGTCATCGATGTTGATGAAGTTATTATACCTAGGTTAGTTCCACCTAGAACATATTACTCAGATTTTGCAGAGATTCCAGGAAAGGTACACTTATGTCCTTTATAATCGACAGTTTTGCTTCGAACGCATCAGCCGGTGCATTATTGTTCCAGCATCGCACTCTTTCTATGCATCCTTCTCATGCTGGACAAAATTTCACGTTTGAAGCGCTAGACTTCTCTGGCATCTGGAATGCTACAGAGCATGAGTACAGAGGCCCACCGAAGGTACGCTTCAAACGTATTTGAATGGTCATAGGGCGGCAAAAACACTGTTGTTCCCTTAGAACAGCAAGAGAAATAGCAAGAAGAATGTGCGCAGTTTATGACTTTTTCTATCAATAAGAATGCTGACGTTAGAACAAACTTTACCATTCCAACAAAAATTACTTCAAACTCCCCAATTTTACTGAAAAATGCAGGCAAAAACTAGCAATTTTTTCACGTTTGCGCTATGTAGAAACTGCAGCGGTGCAGCATATTTCGGCCGAAGTTACGACAGTGAAACTCACAACAATTGAAGTCCCAATTATGTTGTAGACAAAACATTTCCTTTTATTGAGTTGGCACATAAGTTTTACAATTAGTAATTTTCCTCTTTTTGGCTATAACGCATTCATTTTTGACCAAATGTAGATGAGTTAGCAGGCTACAAAGGAGAAAATTCATGTATTTTTCGAAAGCCGATCAAATTCGAATTTAAGGGTTCGAAAAACAAAAATAAAGCCGTTCTCAGCTTGAAACAAAGGATACAAGCCGAAACTGTGCACATCATTAGAAATTTCTCTATCAACAATCTGGGCAAAGTTCCGGCTTGATATATCTGATCCAGACTGAAAACGACTTCATTTCTGTTTACAGAGCCTTGAATTTTAAGCTCAACCAACTTTCGAAGAAAAGACTTTTGTTAGCGAAGTGGATTTTCTCCATTTCGCTAACAAAAATCAAACTCTACGCCATTTGCTGCTTACTTCCTAATCTACATTGTGTTCAGAAATGAATGCATATCTATAAGGTTGGCTAATAAATAAGTTCGGTCGCTTTTGCGGCTCTTACAAATACTGCAGACATATCTCCAGTTTTTGGTATCTTTGGAAAGAACACTTCAGTGCGAATTGGAGTATGAATTCTGTTTGGGAAGAACGTATCTTTCAAGGAGAAAAAAAGCCACAAAGAAGTACAAAACTCCATTTTTCCCATAGTTCTCAAAAACGAGGAAATCTGATTTTTTTAATAAAAGGTTTTCAAAATGGCTGATCATAGTTTTTATTGTTGCTCGCTGAAGAGGGAAACTCCTCTATTTCCAAATACAAAGTCGCTGTTCTTTACATCCATTATAGCATGAAAACGAAGCTTATAAATTCAAAGAATTGAGCTTTTGGAAACTTAGTCATAAGGTATAACTGTCTTTACTGATAATGGAGTATCCTGAATATTTGACATGTGATAAGATGAAGATTTCAGCTACTTTTCCACATTCACGCAAAAAACAACAAGAAAAATTTCGATGAAGTTTGCATGCCAAAATAAACTTATTCTAGCCAACCTAATAAAAAAAGTTACGAAACTATTATATTTGTAAAATTATGTGCCAAACAGACCTAATTCTACATCATTAGTTGAGATTTTCAAGTCTGCAACATGTTTGGAGCTTATAACAGCGACGAACTGAATGAGACGTTTCTACGAGAATGTTGTGGTCTGTATGCTTACGATTTTCTTTTTGGCCACTTAATATTGAGGCATGGTAAACAGAAAAAGTTTATATGCTATGTGTTTTTTAGCTTAGACTCAGTGTAGTCAATTAAATAATTTGCGGGCGAAAACAATGCTAAAGTACTGCGACGCATCAGTCAGTTCTTGTAAATGGAAATGGGAAAGGTAACAATCCAAAAGAAACTCTTAAATAGTCAATCTTCAATGTCTTATTCACATAAGCAATCAAAAAACGTTTGAAGCCTGTACGCAGCAATAGCAAATATAAGCTGCGTACAATAGCAGATGCAAGGAGCAAGAAAAGGCAATGGTTGAAGGAAAGGGATTTTCGTGTAACTTGTTCTCCTTGTTTGAATTTTACCTTCTTAAACTATCTGTTTTCTCGGTAGTCTGCTGAAGCTCTTAATAATGTATTATAGAAGAGGAGGTGCGTCAAAAGTCTGGAAACTTAGTAATCTTTCAAAAAAAATATTAGGGAAGCACCTAGAAACAAAAACGGTACAGAATTTCAACCCTTAAGAAATATAGCTCAGCTGTCAAACAAATCAATCTCTTTTGATTTCGACGCAGCTTTTCAAAATCTTGGTGAATCCACCTATCATGGCACGCTGGTAGTCGCAATGATATTCGTCTCACATTTTCGGTACTAGTTTCTTTCGCTTGGCAAATGTGCAGCATCATACAGCAAGCTTGTGGCTACAACCCATTTCGATGAAAACTTTTTGCAAAGTTTGGGAACAAAAATATTGGGATTTTGATTGAAGGCATATGCACTTTGCATACTAGAAATTTGGCTACAATTGCGCGAAGGAAAAGAATCATCTCCTAAAAATTTGAAACGATTTCATCGACCAAGAATAAATACATATACAAAGACCACACTGAAAGAATATAGTCTTACAATCAAAAGACCGCTGCGCTTTTGAAGCTCAAAAACTTCCTTTCAAAGAGAGAGCCATTGGAACGTAGATAACAGTTGCAGAATTTGATTTTTTGTCTTCGAAAGAATAGTTTCCTCAAAGCAACCACTATATGCTAATGTAAAGCCTCCTCTACGCTGTGTATATTGAATTTTTGTGGAATTAATTGTGAATACTAGAAAATTAGATTTTCTCGCTCTTACTGGTTCAATAATTCAGTTCTTACAATCTTACAAAAACATATACAGCTATTTGAAGTAGAAAAATTACATTTTCCAGAAAATAATTGCGGCATTATTTGGAATAAATTCAGAATCAAAACCCAAGTAGCTTTTCAATCGCAATACTGCAAAGTTGACTTCCAGACTTTTGATGCACCCGGAATGAAGTATATTTTCAGGTTATATTTCGGGCAGAAGAGTTGGAGTCAGTAAACACTCACAACGTGAAGCAGTTCAGAACAAACTCTACAACTATAAACGTGAGCATAATTTTGAAAAGCATTTGTTCTGGGTGCAAAATAAGAAAGCGATATCACTTGGCTCCCATAAGAACTATAAATGTTGAGTATTCAAAATGTTTAATCAGTAGGTGCGGTTGAAAGTATCTGCTCAAAAATTCGTGACAAATGAGGCTCAGTTGATGAAAAAAAAATGCCACTCTCATGAAGGCGAATTTGCTATACCCACAACGAGAAGTGTTCAGATAGCCGTAAAGGACGCTGCTCTCCTACATCATCGGTATAACGTTGGAATAGAAAGGATTGGCAACAACTCACAAGGCATTGATTTACTGCCGGACAAAGCCGATCTAATTGCTCTCCAAAACATTCTCAATTACCGCAAGCGTACTATCTTTCCGAACGGTGCTGATTTTCACTTTAGCACACAGATGGAACTTGCAACTTGTTTGGAACAGTAAGTTCACTGTGTTGATAGTTAGAAGGAGAGAAAGATACTAGATTTAGATGGCGAATAACGCAACATGAATGTAAAACACCCATATCAAGCTGTGCAAGCGTTATGCTTCCTTTGGAGGACTGGCAGTTTACGAAATTGAACGAACAATTTCACACATTATAGTTATTATCATCATAAAGTATTGTTACGATGTTTGTAATTAATCAAAAAATTTCTTTTGTGAGAAACTCAGTATTTAGCTTGAATAGCTCGATATCCTTCACCGCCTGAGAGCAAGCAGTATTATATTTAATCGACCTGAAAGTTCCTGCCGTTTTTGAACCGATTTTAGACCATCTAGGACAAGATGAACAAAAGTTTCAGGTAAAGTTCGATGCAAAATTTCTTCGTCTTTCTAACAGTCATGCTTTTGTCCTAAGTTTTGATGGTGGCTCGAATAAACGTCATAATCTCCAACACGTGATTTAGCCACCCTTATTTACACCATTTTTATTCCTCACTTTCAACTTTGAGAAGGACTACAGCGACTATTGGATAAAGTACACAAAATGCAAGACATCAATTTTTTGAGCTTCTTCGACTGGGTTGCGAGTATTTCTAAAAGAAATTTTTTCAAAAGTCTTCATTGCGAAGTCGTGGAATACGCAAACTCTTCAAACACCAATTATTTTGGAACTTGGAAGCTTCAGAAATCGAGCAGGATTAAGCACTAAACATGTAAGAAGAAAAATGAGCGTCGCCTCCGAATACTGATTTTCAAATTTCGGTTACAGGAATGTTTGTAAACTAAAATTACGGTGATTGTATTCTCGAAATCCTCGTGAATCAGGGGATAGAAACAGTTAACAGAAAGAGAAGAACAATCCGCATAGAATGGTACCCTAGTTGCTCGTTGTCTGATGTTCAGGTTTGGGATGACCAAACATGGAGTTTCGTGGCATCAAAGCATCAAAATTTTGAAAATACAGCTATGAATGCTGTATTTTCAAAATTGCTGAATGCTAATGCCAAAAATGCTCCGCCGAGCATTTTGTTCACTCCAACATTGATCAAAGCTCTTTTAGAAGTTATCAGGTTGTCCTATACGTGTCGCATCAGGAACAAGTTTTTGAAAAGAGAAGAAATTTTACGTTTTAAGAAAGAAAAAAAAATCAAAAAGCGCTTGGAATGTTTTTATTCCTACTCGGCTCGGGATTTATGGCTTATTCCAAAGCAAGAAAGAAGTTTCGCGCCAATTTGATACATGCCAAACAAAATATTACAATTATTGAGTTTTCGAAATTTGTTGAGTTACTGGAAAATCTTCAATCTGCTTTCCAAACAGCTCAAACTTCCTAACTGCCTCCAATACATTAGATTTTGCAAAAGTCTATAGAGAAACGAAAAAAAGATAAGTGATGGAGTTTTTGGAGGAAAAAATGGGGTTGAAGCGTAGCCTTTTGTGCCCCTTCCCCCCTCCCCCCCCCCCCGTATACGCGAGATAAGGTTTTGCCAAAGTTTCTAAAGTTGTACAGAAAAAAATGTAACAAAACCTATGCCACGCCTAATCCACATAAGACATACATTTAGACGTTTGTTCAGCCTCATAAGCAAGTTTTATTGACAGAAGAACGTTACCACCCTCTTTTATTCCGCTGGACAAGTCCAACAAAATCACCATTCAGAGTTTGGCGTTGAAGTAGTAGCTACCCCTGCATTACGCAAAGCACGTGAAACAGAGACATACAGACACACAGCAAACGTAGCGCCGTGGAAGCGGCTCAACGGTAGAGACCGGTGGTATATCATCACTTATTGTAAGTAACCAACAATACTGCAATAGGTAATGATTTATTGGCAAAAATATATGAAAGGATCTCAGAGGTCCAACGAGGCTAAATAGATGATGCAGGTGGTTTGGGGTGAAGGCGGCATCAGCCGCTCGGTGGCTGGAAGGTCTCATCAATGAATCTCCTTTCCTACGGCTTTGCTTCTCGTCGACCACGCCCTGAACGAATGAATCATAATATCGCATTCTTAAACGATCTCTGATCTCCTACAGTTTCCGATCTCTTACACCTCCCCCATTTACCAACAAGTCCGTCATCGGACTTAGACGGAGACGTAAGGGGTCGGGATGTGACTTCAAAGAAAGTTAAAGAAGACATACCATTATGAAGGTGGAAGATATGTGCTGAGCTGCGCAGCTTGAATGACAGACCGTCTGCTGTTGGCCCATTGGATGATCGTTGTCCATGAATTGATCTTTGCTAGGGATGGCACATGCCCCAGGAGGAACAAGTTATGACGTGCGCGGGTTAGTGCAACGTTCAAACGTTTGCGGTCGTCTAGAAATTCGGTGGAGTCAGGGTCGATATCGGTACGAGTTGTAAGGAGGATGACAATATCTTTCTCGCGACCCTAAATTGAGTCAATGGTGGCGACTTCCACGTGGGTTTGTTGGGCGAACGTTGAGAGACGACGAAGTTGTTCTTTGTAAAACGTTAGCATGCACATGGAATCCGGCTGAATGTGGCGAGCTCTTAGACTCTCGACGATGGCTTGACAGACTTGTGCTTCAGCATCGTTGTAGTACGAGCGGCTTGCAGCACGTTCTGCGTTCCCGGCAACATTTAGCATTAGAAATGGGGTACGTCCGTCTGGCACTCGCCTGACATTGAAAAGCATGGATCGGTGTGCTTCTTGTACGCCATTTTGTAGTGTTCCTCCATACATGAACGTGTTAGCGCTAAGTCGTTGAGTTCGGGGTGGGCTCGATAAGTGGTAACCAAGGGGGCAACGGGGACAGCTCGTGCCGCTGTCAAGACGTCCATGGTACTTCTGGCTCCGTATTTGGCCAAGTTACTCGACCGGGGGCAGCGGACATGGGGGTCCAATTGATGGACATCACCAATACATATATGGCGGGCCTGCGGCAAACGATTTGCCATTGCAATTAGAACCGGCTCCGGTCTTTGAGAAGCCTTGTCCGAGACCAGGACGGCGTAATTGGGCAGGTAGGCTTCGGAGAGTCCCTTGGGGCCGGACGTGTTCAACAGCGACGCTGTGGTTAAGCAAATAATCTGGGGTGCGCTCACTCGAAACATGATCTTCACCATTTGGTTGATGGTTTCCGAGACATCCTTCTCAGCCAGGATGTATTCATCCCGTTGCTGCTCCGTAAGCTCTTGGTTAATCTGGCCGTGATAGAACTCGTATCGTAATCGGCCGTCGCAGATTCGTTGACAGGTGCTCTTATCCTGTGCATTCAGCTGCGGAGCGAACTCGTCACCAAGACGTGTAACTATTGTTAGAAACCAACGATAGAAATGCCAAAAACAGAAAAAGAGGGCTTTTTGCTGAGTGAAGGAAAATGCAATAAGGAGAGTTGGAGGAGGAAGAGCTGAGAACCAGCAGAAATATTTTGAAAGATATGGTGGCTATATCGCGAAAAGCTTTAAAAAACTGCGTGTGCATAAAAACAGGGGATTTTCAAACAAGTACAAAAGTTATTCGAGAGAACAGTGAGAAAAAAACTAGCGCAAAACGAACGTAAATGTGGTGTGCTTTCGAATGTAGAGAGAAGGAAAATACTTCAAAAATTGCAGGAAAAGGAAAAACAGTAACGAAAATACATTTAGAAAAAATAGAGCAAAAGAAGGGATCAGAGTGGGGTTGAGCTTAAAGATATCAAGAAAAGAGAGCCATGAAAAGTAAAGGAAATTCTCAGAATGCAGAAAAATTCTGATAACATGTAATAACTGTTGATTCGGGAAGGGACGCGATCACGCGTAAAAATATAGCGAAATAGAATTCAAAAAAGAATTTTCTGTCAACTCAAATGAGAAAAGACAAGTCAAACGATTATTATACTACCAACCTTGCAGAAGAAAGAAAGGAAGCAGTAAATGATCTGGCTATTGTAACGAAACAATAAGAATGAAAATGACTCACCAGTGAAGCTGGCGGCCTGCGCAGGCGAGACGAATGAAGATGGCATGCGTTATCAAGCTTGCGATCAGGCCGGCTCATGCTAGAACTACATCGATTGAAGGAAAGCATGCATGCGGGGGGACTTACTTGATAAAAACGAACACTTTGATCGAGTAGTGATCTTGCCGAGCGCTATATCAAACTGCTGAGAAAAAAACGAAAAGAAATGCGAACCAACATGTGGGCAACTGAACCAGAACCACTGAAATGCAGAAAAATGTTTTATAACCCAGCTTCATTACTCTGCGCGCTTTTCGACTGCACTCAATATGAACATTACTGCCCCTCTTCACTATACTGAACTTAGGCCCACCACAACAATACAAAAACGGTTCGCTGCTCGGCACTTCTGTCCCTGCAGGGGAATCCACTTTTCTCTTATCTTCTTAGCCGGCTTACACAAGACTGGGGGCTGCTGGGTTTCTCTCCCTCTTTCTTTGTTTATTGTCGACATACAATTTTTTTTGCCGACAGTCTACTACTATTTTTACTACCGGTAGTTTTCCTTTGAAAAGTTAGACTTTCATTTCAAGGAAAAAAACCGTCGTTGTACATCAGACTGTCATCATTAATTTACTTTAAGCACCTGAGTTTTGATGGGACACGGCTCCGAGGTCACATCAAAACTCTAAACGCTGTGAAAAGAGAAAAAAATACTTGAAGCGCGGTTTCCTCTTTCTGCTGCCTGCCACAATTATTTCCGGTGGGGAACCCAGCAGGGTTACTACGGAATTTAAACCGGACCTGCCTCGCTCATGTGGATCGAAACCACTCGGCTGCTACCAGTAAACGTAGCGCCGTGGAAGCGGCTTACTCAACGGTAGAGACACGGTGGTATATCATCATTTATTGTAAGTAACCAACAATACTGCAATAGGTAATGATTTATTGGCAAAAATATATGAAAAGATCTCAGAGGTCCAACGAGGTTAAATAGATGATGCAGGTGGTTCGGGGTGAAGGCGGCATCAGCCGCTCGGTGGCTGGAAGGTCTCATCAATGAATCTTCTTTCCTTCGGCTTTGCTTCTCGTCGACCACGCCCTGAACGAATGAATCATAATATCGCATTCTTAAACGATCTCCGATCTCCTACAGTTTCCGATCTCTTACAACACTAAGCACTCTCTCTCTGATACGGAATTGCTTCCTTCTTCAACAGCCGTTTTCAGCAGGTTTCCAGCAATTTTTACGAATCACGACTCCTTTCTAAGATTTCACTTCCAAAATTGCTAAGCAAATCAATCCCTACATGCTGTACTTCGCATCTCCCCCTCGATAATTGGTCGCAGTCGTTGTCCAACTATTGCTTCTTGATGTGGACGAGCCACATGGCTACTTTTGCTAAACATATGAACGTTGCAAACAATCCTCAAATTCCTCAAAGTTTCTCAAGTACACAAATGCATACAGTCTTATTGAAAATCTGAATTATTTATTTTCTGGAGCCCGTTTGCATATTAATTTCCAAACTTATCAGCAAGTCGAGTCAAGCCTTTCAGGTATGTGGTAAAACCATGGGCTGCGCTATCCCCACAAATTTCACAATTTCTAAGATTTGCTGGATAAATGCAAAATCAATATTGCTTCGAAAAAAAAATTTTTTTTAATGTTACTGTAGAGAATCCTCATCGACTATAATGTCTCCCTATTTTCCACATTTGCGGATTAGTTGAGAGAACGGCACAAATATTAGATCTGACCTAATATATTTTGCCAAGCTGTCAGTCGAACTAAAAAATTTTCTGGTTCCATATTTAGCAAACACTCTTGTGAGATAACTTAAAAGATTTATTTGCAGAAAAAAATCCCCGTAAGAACACATTATAATTAAACAGACACGCTTCTCAACAAAGAATTACTCAACCTTATTATAATTCAAGGTTAGACAAAGCGATTTGAACGGTTAAAGGCAGTGGATCGGCAAATCTTAGCAAATCGGGAATTTTACGCGGTAGGTTGCTTATCACCTAGGTGTGAAAGCAGTGCAGTCCCGGTCGCACAGCATGTTTTCATAGCATTGGTGGCTGCCCGCCGCAATGCTATAACCATTGGGTCCCGCCACGATTCGGCGTCAGTGCTCCACTCGTCCAATTTCCAAGCAAAGGGCATTGAAAAGCGGTCGTTTTCGCAATTTTCAAGCTCTCCAAAGTAGACGGGATCAGCGTATTGGAAACCCCAGGTAAGCGAAAATTTGACTAGGTCAAAATTTGCCGAGCCACTGCCTTTGAGTCCAACAAAACAGCATTCGACAATCAGATGGTAATGGGCAAAGGAAATCCAAAGAGAATGAAATCATAGTAATATATTTTAGTAAAAAGAGTCAGAAGTGTTTTATTCTCCAACAAAGTCTGCTCAAGTTCTGCACGCCTCATCAATCCGCTGGTTTTGTGAGGCGAACTTCCAACTGAAACAACGCGTTTGCAGAAACGGAAAGAATTAATGTAAGTATTTTACAATAAGTTTCCATGTCATTTCACAATTTGTTTTGCTTCTGTTGTAACTTCAATTGAATGGTAATGCAAAATTAAGTTTTAGAGACGAAGCAGAAAAAGATGGATAGTGTTTTATCGAAACCTTTAGAAGTTTTGCTAGATTATGGACTTGATTATCTGAACTCTGCTAGTGCTACTTGTCAACAGTTTTGCTGGAATGCAAGATAGTCTTATCGGAAACAAAACTTTTTTTTCAGAATTTTAGGTCTTTTTCAAAACCTAACATCTTTGTTGTGTGGACTCCAATCTGGACAACGGTGTGTAATGACGTCTGCTCCCTTTTGCCAGATTGTGACAAATGTTTTGAAGCTAGAAGGACAACTCAAATAATCGCGGGGGCAGGCGGCCATGCGAATTTTGAGCAAGCGGGCACCGGAAAAATAGTTCGCTAATTTCATGCGGTCCATCTGCAGAAATTTGAAAGAATGTTGGCCAGTTTTTAGAGGATTGCTCGGAGAAGTATCGTGGTTTTTCTATAGATTAGTTGCGGCGCATTGGCCGCATTCTTGCGGACTTTCCGCGACTATGCAAAATTATTGAGGACCGCACAGCCCTCAGGTACTTTCCGCTAAGAGAAAGTACCTCAAACTCGAGTAATTAAGCCATCGGTGACACCTCTGCCACATACAGTCTCATCCTTACTCGGCGTATGCCCGAAACTGCGTTAGAAGAGTCCTAGAGCTTGCTGAAAGTTTAGCCAGCGCCCGCTGAAAGAAGATATTTGCCGAGCGCTTGCAGAAAATGCTGTATTGTTGCCCGCTGGAAGAATATGCGACCGTAAAGGAAGTGCCGCCCGCTGAAGATTTGGCAATGCCCCAAAATTTTGCTGACCGTCTGCAGAAAAGCGCGAGTTTGCGGACCGCCTGCCCCGGCGATTATCTGAGAAGTTTTCCATGCTCGTTTCGCTAAACTTGCTCATCGGGTCGCAGAAAAGCGAGTTTTGCATTTGTTCATTAAATTTTCAGATAGTCAAAGTTGATTGACTGCAATTTTTGTTAATTTCCTGTACAAGTTCAAAGAACGGTCTCCCCCTCCCCCCACTATGAAGTGTTACAGACATCATAAAAACAAAAATAGCTTACTGAGCAGCTCTCTGTTTATCTCCTTTCTGTATCGGTCGGGAACATTAGCACTACGAAGAATCATCTCCAGTTTTTGCGTATGTTCCATAATCTCTTCTCGGTTTTCTCCTTGACGAATTATAATATAATCTTCAAAATGATTATAGAAGTCGCAGTACCTAGTGAAGTAAACTAAATTCAAGAACCCATTAATAAAGTACAACGTACCAATTCTGCGGTGCGAAGTGCGCAAGGTCGTAGTTATAGCCTTTGAAAGCCTTATTAATTGCATGAACGTCGTTCAAATACGAATACAATTTTTCAATGAAACAAATCAAATTGCCGTTACACTTCAAGCATAGCTTTTTTTCCAATTCGGCTACACTGAAATCTATTTCTGTCAGAAAATGGAGAGGCTTTTCTTCTAAGCAGCTTTCGCTAAGCACTAAGCTGTAGCTACTTATAGTTGATACTAAATACCTGAATTGACGAGTAATGCAGTTTGTAAATTTTGCCGCCGTACTTATGTGGTGAAATAATTTATAAATTCATTGCCTTTCAGATAAAAAGCTGTTACAGTTGTAGATTTCTTACCGAATACATTTGTCCACGAATCCACTCAAAAATCTCTGCATAGGATGCCGGACAGTGACGAACTGTACTCTCGACTTTCCGACTATATCGTTTAATTCATCGTAACCCAAATGTCTATTTTGGCATCCGCAAAATCTGAAAAGTGCAGGGATGCTAATCGTGTGTAGAATGTGCGTGGTGCAGGAAGGATAAGTGCTTCGAAAACAGCGTCTTACTGTACATCAAAACATGCAATTTTAGACATTTTCTTGGGATCGCCGCGGGCGCTTGCACAATCACCAATCCGGCGCTGTAAGTCCCGTCAAGCGCACTAGGAAAAGTGAATAAATCTTTTAGCCTGTCTTTTGCAATGACGTCACCCAACTTGAGTGCATTTGCTTGCTCATTTACCAACATCATTTTGTCTCCTCGATAACCCTCGTCCGACCGTTGGAGCTTTTCTTCAAAACCGTAGAATCTCAACACTATGAAATAAAATAATATCCAAAAAACGATACCTTATCTCATTAACACTTAGCGTGGCCCCACTTCGCGGCCGATCTTTGATAAGGCTCGCGGCTTGCTATGTGATCGGGTTGGGTCCCATAGTTTATTCTCAAGCATTTGATCGCGGCATTGCCGAAAAACCACGCTTCGAAGCCGCGAACTCTCCGGTGCAGTCATCTGAGATCTTGTACAAAATGCTGGTATAATTAATTACCTCGTTAAAAGCAGCGTTCAGGCAGAAATGGACCTATGGGGCTTTTACGTGGAAAGTACTTTTGGGGCCCTAACTAAGGCACTGCCCAAGCGGCAGCTCAGGTAGTGCTCTAATGGCTGAGATATTCCCCTCAAAACTGGCCCCCGCGAACGTATACGCGTGGATTCATGGCAGTTTCGCGCCAAGATCCACGCTTTGCGCCATGAATCCATGCGAAACACGGTCGCGGGGTCCAGTTTCGAGCGGAATATCTCAGCCGTTAGGGCATTACCTGAGCTGCCGGTTGGGCAGTGGCTTAGTTAGGGCCCCAAAAGTACTTTCCACATAAAAACCCATAGGTCCAGACTTGCCTGGACGCTGCCTTTAACTGAAAGGGAGATGATGCAATACTTGTTACCTGATGATGCCATTATCATGAATCTTTTGTTGCCTGCTGCTGTCTTGGACAAAATTATTCCATTTGCATAAGCGCTTTTACAAAGGAATAGTATGATTCAAGCCTAGGTTGATCACTACAAGATGCCTTCAACCAGTAGCGGACCGAGAGGGGGGGGGACGCGAAATTTTTGAAACTTACCTATATGGGTTATAAAAAAATATTCTTTTAAATTTTTTTAAAAATTCAAGTTAGCCTTATAAAAAAATTTTTTTTGGGAAAAAGGGAAATTCAGAAATTTTCTTCCAGATTTTAGGGGTTGGGGACCCGCAAAAATTTTGAGAAGCACCCCAAAAATTTTTTCGGAGCTGGCTAACGCCACGCACTTTCATCTTTTGCTGGCTAACGCCACGCACTTTCATCTGAAAAATTTTTTTGTCGCCCCCCCCCGGTCCGAAATCCTGCGACCGCCACTGCCTTCAACGTATAACTTGAACTGGTTCTCGCAGCTGAAGACAACATATACCGCATTCTAATTTCTTGAAGTTCAAATGGTAGTTTCAAGAAATTCAAATGGTTTTGCAACTCATTTTGCCGTTATTACATACCAGTGCGTCACCTCTGCTTCGCAGAGGCTCGCACTGGCTCTACTATCCACATGCCTTTCTCGTAGTCCCAAAAATGATGGCTCTGAAACTTACCTCGCGATGCCGATCATCACGAATGAAATGTAAACAACTACTCATTCTAGAAGCTTTTTCATGTAACATCGGTGACTGTGAGGGTAAGAAAGTATTCTTCCAAAGATTAAATGCGATTCTGAATCAGTTACTGGGGTTATAATGGCTTGATAGTCGCCATAAAGATGATGACAACCGTGAGTTACATTTCTGCGCAAAAACTTTCTCACATTCCCAGGTAAAACCTTGACAAATCGACCGTCTTTGCAATTATTCCTTTTTTGGCGCCATTCTTACGTAAAGTTAACGTTTTGCTCACTTTTTGGGCTAGAGTTCATGGTTTGCGGATTTAATTGCTAAACGAAACCATGACTTGCCCACTTTGGCGCCCGAAATGCCGCGTGGATTCGTTTGGCGCACAATTTCACAGGTTCCACTAATCGGCTTGTGCTTTTGCACAGTTTACCTACATGCTGATAGGGTGCTATGACCAAAATTCTAGCTCAAGACCTTTGATGGAAGTCGCTCTACGAATTTCGTGACAGACAGACGTACACACAGACACACAGACAAACAGACGTAAACACCCTTAGCCCGTTATTATTAAGTCATAGATCACCACGCTCACTTACTCTTATATCAACTCTTACTCCTTAATTTAGTCTACGAAAACAAATTTAATCAATCAAAAATCAACAAACAGTTTTAAGAATGAGTATTGTATCCGTAAATGCCTACTTATCCTCCCATCTCCTCCGGAAGGCCAAGCAACACAGCTCAAAAGTTTTTTATACCAATAAAGAGAAAGAGCGAAAAATTAAGCTATGACACCCATACCGCCTTAAAGTGTGTGTGCGATCTAGAGGCCAAGCAGCTCTGATGTTCGAGTCCAGTTATTACAGTCTTAGTGAACACTACATACAAAGTGTTCCAAAAAAATGTGCCTACTGTTCAATTGTTGATAACTCATTTGTGATGAAGTCTCGAGAACCTTTGGGCACCATTTTGTAGAGTTGGCTTCAACTTAGATTTGCGGTATGGAGCGAATCATCGGTTGCTCTTCATTATTGTGGGATTAGGTAGGAACTTTGAAGAGGCGTTTGAGCCATGAAAGGCCATATTTTACCTCAGAAAGCAAACAAAACAATCTGAAAACTTCCACAATGGGCTAGTTAGAGTCTGATTTTGAGTGTGGAGTTCGCAACTTATGATAATGCTTATTAAAAAGTTATGCGAGATAAGCAGTACCGGCCGTTTCTCCAATGTTCCCAAAAAATGCGGTTACACCGTTTACAAAGGTTCGCAATCTTGTACATAATTGATTATTGAACTTAGCGTCCATGGAAACACTATTACACAATTTCTCTTTTTGAAAATTTTTGGAACGGCAGCTTTTTCACAGTGACACCATATGCTTAAAGTTTCTAACGTAATCCTACAGTAGTGAAGAGCGATTGTTGATTCGCTCTATACTGTAAATCTAAGTTGAAGCCAGCTCTACAAAACGGACCCAAGGCTGCTTAAAAGACTTGATAGAGAGTTACTTGCAATCAAACAGTGGGCACATTTTTTTGGGACACCCTGTATAAATCAAACCCTTTCAAAATGTAAGAAAGGTGAAAAATACTTTGCGCTCTTCCGATTTGGCACAACAGAAGGTAATTCAGCTCGGAGATAGCGAAACAACTTGAAATACTCTCCGTTTTGGGAACTGACAACTTTTTTGAAAATAGTTGATGATGGGAGTTAAAACAATAAGACAGTTTCGTATAAAGACCGCTTCCCGCTTATTCTGAAAACGCAAGAAACGCTTCTTTGAACTTTATGATAATGAGTGATGTAAGCCTTGATTTTTCTATCGCCAACTTTGTGACTCTACTCTCATGGTGCAATACAAAATTTCAGCAAAAATTTTGCCTTCGAATTTTATATGGCCCAGAAAAGTTACAACCGCCGTTTCTGTAATAAATTCTTTTTGGCAAACAATATAAATGCTTTGGAAGAAGAAAGTATTTATGAAAAAAGTCAATAAAAGCAGCTACTTTTTCAAAAATCAATAAAGAAAATTTTACTCTAACACGTGAAGCTGATATAGAAAGTCCAGTACTGCAAACAACATCATAATCAAGAACTTCGGGAAGAAGACAATTCCGAAGTTTTTTTTCCAATTTTTACAAAAAATACAACTTTTCACAATAAGCTTTTGATCGCCGTGCGCTGATACACAGAATTGCAGCCAAAAGATCTCTTTTCGGATTTACCCTACTATTACTAGTACTAGTTAGCAATGATACTCAAATAGATTTTCCTTCAATATTTTCTTTCCCTTTTTCCTTATGTAAAAATTTTATGAGACGGCGGCAGTTTGAAAAATTTCTCTCGAGGAAGGGGTCAAACATTTTCATGAAGTGGCTGTTTGTGTAGTTCTTGTGGTACCCATAGCATCGGATTTTGAAAAGTAGGCGAAAAAAAGCTTTGAGGTTACTATTAGATGAAAGTGTTGACGTATGCTTAATACGACAAACTCTTTGAACGTTATAAATCACACTGTTCTCTTTTAATACATTCCACAGCAGGCAAGGATAAATGAATGGTAAAAGATTAATTGCGATCTGATTATCCACTTCCTAAGTACGCCTATGCGAAAGATTTATTATTCGAATTATTTGCATTCATAGCAGATTTGGCGGTAGTCAATTCTTATCGCTGCCTGTACAAAGGTTCAAATAGTCACAGCTGATATATCTCAATGTTGTTGATGAATACATTGAAGCAAACAAACTGTTGTAATTAGTTGCTTTCAAGAAGAATTTCAACAAGGTATACAAATGTTTTACTCACCTTGATGTATATTCCTCAGTACTAATAGTACGATTGTTTGCTGTAAATTCGGTAGTGTTGGTGAGGTAACAAAAAATAGCATCAACAGTTGTACTTATTACTTTTTCAATAATACAAGTGCTTAAATGATATTTAGATGCCACCTGAAAAGAAAATCGTTAGTGCTGCTTTAGAATATTCTTGGTGTACCACACTTGGCAAATTCTTAGTTGCATATGGTCTATATATAGCTTATTTTTGCATGAAAACGGTTTTTGAAAGAGTTGCCAACAATTCTTATTACTAAGGGTACAGTTAAAAATGTTTTGCTGCCTTATTTTTACTTAAGAAATATCATACTTTTCAAAGCGCTATGCACCCTACCGCAAGCATGTTTGCTTCTTGTTCAAGGAAGTTAAAAAAGAATCTCTACCTCGTACATTCCATATTTAACTGTAGGTAAGCGCTGCCATCCGCATGATGATCGACAATATACAGCAATATGTATATTGTAAGTAACATTATTCTGTTTCGTTCCGTTAATTTACACAGAACAGCAGAAATTGCCGAAACATCAAACTACCTGCACTGCAGAGCCCGTAGTAATCATATTAATCCTCCGAATTGTGTCAAACGTAAAGAAAGCACGGAGATATTTGATTGATGTGCATACTGCTTATGACCTTGCTTTAGTCTGCAAAACTTGCGGGCGCACGAGTCATCATAATCTTTCAAATTATGTAATTTGATCTTGCAAGCTGCTCCGTAGACAGTTTCTTGTGAATGAATAGAAGTTACTAAACTCTTTGACAGTGGTGGAAAAATGGGAGTGTAAAACCTAGAATGCTGAAAATACACAAAAATTGAATGTTCAATAATAATTATAACTTTGGCGCAAAATTGAGCCCATCTATCATTCGCGAAGCCAAACGGTTCCTTTCTCAAAAAGAAAGAGAAACCTGGCGCACAGTCACTGAGAAAGCTATGCGAAGAAATTTGATACGCAGATGATTGCGAAAAAGCTGTGGAAAATTATTTACACGTTAATACTACAATTCTTAAGTTTTCCAAAGAGAGTAAAGAATTCGGAACACTCCCCTTTACGAAGTAACTAGTTGACACACTCGGTTCCTCCCGGCTCTGCCGTTACATTATGATAGAAGCTACATGCCCTATTCTCATAGAACATTTCTTTGTTCCACGGCCAACCTTGTATATTTTAGTGCCCTTCCTCGATTACGTCTTCGCAAGTTGCTTCCTCTCCCTGTGCCAATCCTCAGTCTCGTGACTCAAACTTTTCAAAAAATCCATAAATAATCGAAAATTACCGATAATTCTGAGAAGTAATATTGTTTTCGTAATTAGCATGCTCGCCTATCCCTCTGTGCCAACTTCCTGCCCAGCTTGGAAATTCGATATAGCATTCGTAATCAACATGCTCCCCTACCCTTTTATGCCAACTATCACCCCGTAGCTTGAACTTTGCAAGAAGTTGAATAAAAGCGATAAATGTAATCAATGATCCTAGAAACTGAGACTGCCTTCTAGTCAGCATGCTGTGCCAACTCCAGCCCGGTAGCTCCTTTGCAGAAAATTCATAAGATTGTGGCGATCGATAAATAGCCCTACAACACCCGCCCCACCCGGAATTGTATATGCCCAAATTTGTTCGGATCTGTTCAAACAGAAAATTCTTTTCATACGTATAGACACACACGCGTACAAACACGCAAAGGTTATTCGATTTTGCGTATAAGATTGCGCATAAACACAGCTATGTTTAAGTAATTACCTGCATGTTTGCTCTGTACCGATAAAAAGGCGGAGTAAGAGTACTTTTGTTGAAAGGAGCTGTGTCGTACTTGTCATTTCTAATTTCTTCAACAACACGAAATTGGCGAGCACCTGAAAGTTATAGGAATGCCAACAATGTTGTTACGTGCAAAGAAGGAGCCTACCCATGCTATAAAGCGAACTTATTTTTAAGGTAGAATAAGTGCGAGTAATTTTCTGAGTAATATTGTATAATATAAATGTTGTCAGCAAAATAATACAGAGGGCACCAAAAAAGTCCGATTGAGCTCTCATAGACGTGGATCTGAAAATTTTTTTATTGACATCTATAGGAGTTGAAAGAAAAAACACACATTTGCAGATTATCCAACTGAAACACCGTGATACAATTGCTGTCATTTGAGCTGTCCAATAACGCTTACATATGAATGTTCCGTGGACCACTCTCCCTACACATTTACTGATTGCTAACAAAACATAGAACCTCAAGTTTTTCTGATTGTAAAAAAACATAAAGCCGACTTGATTACGATTTGACGTCTGCTTCTCCGAAAATTATAGTATTTGGGCTTAGAATACGGTACTGTGAGCACAACATGAGTATGCATGATGCGATAACGTTACAAGCCTGCGCAGAAAATTGCTTATCTAAACAGCTGGTTGGGAATAAATCAGAGAAAATTAAGAGTATCAATCCTATTACTATGCCTGTGTATAAAAGTTTGGACTGTGTCTTACAAAAGCAAGTTTCATAAAAGGTGGATACAAATAATGAAATCAGGCATCTGATATGAGATAGAATATTAACCAAGTTGCCCGGAACTCAATAACCATCGCTCGATTGCGAAATAGATATAAAAATCTAGATAACATACTGTTTTGTGAAGAAAAGCAAGCTCTACACAATGCCATTTGAGCAATCGGCTAGACACAAGTGCAGTTTTATTTAAAGTTTCAGAAAAATCAGGGTCCGTTTAAGGAATCTTGCAAACTTCCGACTTGGTCACCGATACAACTCTCCATATCAGATATTCACATGCACGGTTGCTGTATCTTTTTTACGGTCGACAGCCGAAGAATAAAAATGGGTAAAAAATGCAAAGTATCGTTTTCTTGGTTGTTTATACTAAACCTAATTGTACTTACAACGGTTAGTAGCATGGAATTACCTATGTGAGACAATGGCGTACCGAGGAGGGGGGCACGCCCCGAGAATGGGTCCTGAAATTTTTGAAAGTTACTTATATGGGTTATGAGAATGTGCAAATGACTTGTTTATACTTGTAAATAATTAATTATTTTTAAAAATTTTTAAAAATTCAAATTAGCTTCATAAAAAATTTTTTTCGGGGGCGTGGCTGACGCCATGCGCCTTTATTAGAAAAAAATTTTTGTCGCGCCCCCCTTCCCCCCCCCAAACGGAAATCCTGGGTACTCCACTGATGTGAGAGTAGTCCACCACTGCTTTCGCAAAACCATGCCAATTTTCATTTTTCAATTTGTAAACGTGAAAAAAATACAGCAACTGTCATATCAATATCTGATATGGGTAGTGTATCCATGGTCGAGTTTGCGACTTGCAGGATCTTTTGGTAAAGATTTGATTTTTAAGTATGAGAATTTTCCCAGATTTTGCTTTCTAGATTCAGGTGGATCGAACTTTTGCGGTTTCAAGTGTCACCATGTAAAGCTTGCTTTTCTCTATCAAAAGATATGTTATGTGGTTATCGCATGAGGAAAGGCCATTAAGTTCTGGACAGCTTAGTAGACATATTTATACAGGGTGTCCGTAAAGTATGTATACACTGTTTGATCGTTAATATCTTTCTTCCCAACAAGTCTTTTGCCTTGCTTTAGGTACCGTTTTGTAGAGCTGGCTTCAACTTAGATTTACATATGGAGCGAATCGCCCATCTCTCTTCATTACTGTAGGATTACGGTGGAGATTTCAAAGAGGGTTTTGAGCCATTAAGGGCCCTATTTCGCCTCAGAAAGGAAACAAAACAAACTGAAAACCTTTACACTAGGCTAATCAAAGTTGCTGATTCTAACTGTAAAGTTCCCAACTTATTATGATGCTTCGTTGAAGAATTATGCCGGGTAAGAGGTAGCGGCCATTTTTTCAATGGTTTTAAAAAGTGCGGTTACACCGTTTAGAAAGCTTCGCAATCTTGTGAATAGTTGAATATTGAACTCAGCGTCCATAAAAACCCTATTACACAAGTTTTCACATTTTTTGAAAAATTTTGAAACGGCAGCTTTTTGCACATTGTCACCATATGTTTCAAGTTTCTACCGTAATCCTACAGTAATGAAAAGAGATGGGTGATTCATTCTGTACTGTAAATCTAAGTTGAAGCCAATTCTACAAAATGGTACCTGAAGCAAGGCAAAAGACTTCTTGGGAAAAGAGATATTAACGATCAAACAGTGTATACATACTTTACGGACACCCTGTATGTTTATCGCATTGTATTGCCGAATTTTCTTCCACTCAGAAACCAAAACCACTACTCAGCGTTATTGAGATGCGGGGTGTTTAATTGTCTATTATTAGAATGTAGTTAAATTCTTTTTCAGAGAAAGTGAACGCATCCTGCATATTTGAGATACGATCCTTGTCAACCTGCACAGGCTCAAATCGAAGGCATTAAAAATTTAAAGGATCTTCATAAATGGCTCCCCATCTGACGAACACTCCACAAACAGGCTGCGTAATGCAAGAAATGTTGATGACAGAAGAAACAATCGAGGAAGTGGAAAAAATTTTTGAGGTAGAATAACACGCAAGATTTTCATTTTTTTGCAAAGCTTGGTTTGTTTCTTAGTATATTGATCAAAAAATCTTTAGGTTTCATGCCATTGTGACTTCAAAGTGCAAAGTTAAAAATAAAAACCAATTGTGCTAATTTATATCGTTTGCTTAGAAAATGGAGAAATGGAGGACATCAATACATAAGTTTGCAACTTTTCTCATAACTTTTTCTTTGTAAAGATAGTGTCTCATTTTTTGGCTATATGTAGTATGTGATGAAAGCTTCAAGATGCCAAACGATTCTCCATAACACAATAGAGGAAGTGAAAGCCTTTTGAAAAAAAAGGTAAAATTCAAGTTCAACCTTGAGCAAAAAGTGAAATCGTGCACCATCTGAATCAAATACTTTGAGAAAAACTGTAAGCAGCATGTTGCCGAGATTGACTCACTTTTCAGTGAAAAAGGAATTAATTCCGTACAACTTTTTGGCGCCTTTGAAAATTTGCAAGTCAGTGCCCGTCAAGTTTGATGTGTCATTCAATAACTTTCGCATTGCGTACTTGGACGTACTGAGCATCATATTTATTGTTCTAATGCAAAAATCATGCCTTGAATTCAAGAATGAAGCCATTTTTGTGATGGTTATTTTTGTAACCAGCATAGTGAATCAACCTATCTAGACCAAGTTCAGCAAAATTGAAAGCCATCTAAAAATTCTCCCATCGTGCCGTAATCTGACCGACCCTTGAATGCGGTTCCGAAATTTGAAAAATGGCTTTGTAGCTTACATCATAATCTTCATAATAACTAAGAATTATTGCGCCACATTCAAAAGACAAAAGTCTTACATAAAGCTGCATTACCTATGCAATTTATAGGAGCTGACGACGTGATTGATGGATACAAGAAGAACGGCGTCGTAAATTAGTAATGCCTAAAAACGATAAAATCTCTGTCGCCAAAAACGCCGTCTTATGCAGAACCAGTCTACAATTTGATACTTATTACAAGAGACAAGTCCAGCGACAATTGGGTCAGTTGATCAAAGCTTTTCCATGAAAAGTTTTGTAAACTTTTGGTTGTAGGTCTTAATAAGCTCTCTCATCATCTCAGCATCCGCGTTTGAATTATAGACCCCGTTTCAAAAGTTGAGATGCTAAAAGAGAGATCGCTTTCTCCGCAACTCTGCGGACTATTGTATCTGAGTCAGAAACAAATATGAGGGATAAAAATAAGCGAACCCTTCTAACAATGTTCGACGCAGCTCTTCATTTTCTTTCCGATAATCATAATTTTGAAGTAGTTGCCTTTTCGTTCACTAACATAGCTATTTCCATAGTTTTTAGCATGTCTTTCTAGACCTCGATCTTATACAGGGTGTCCCAAAAGTATATATACACTGCTTGATCATTGATACCTCTTTTCCAAGAAGTCTTTTGCCTACCTTCGGATACCATTTTATAGAGCTGGCTTCAACTTAGATTTGCCATTTGGAGCGAACACATCGCTTTCCATTACTGCAGGATTAAGGTAGGAACTTCTGGCTTACAGTGTCACTGTGGATTAATCGTGTTTCAATAAAAGTTTCAATATTTCTGAAAAGTGGTGTATCAGGGATATTACGCGCCCGTGTAATAACAGTTTTAAGGAGCATTGTGAAGGCAGCTACTGCGGTTTGCCTAGCATAAGTTATGAGAGCATTGCGGTAAAATGCAAAATTTGTATTTGGTTACAGCGACGTTGGTTAGCCTAGTTTAAAAGTCTCCAGGCTGTTTGGTTTGCTTTCTGGGGCGAAACAGGCCCTTAATGGCTCAAAACCCTTCTTGAAGTCTCTACCGTAATCCTACAGTGATGAAGAATGGTTGGTGCTATCATCCTTCGAAAATCTAATCATAAAATTTTGGAATTGAATCTGCCCTAATTCTTGAGAAATTTGATTTTTAAGTGGAAAAAACCAAAAAAAGCGACATTCTTTTCTTTCCAATGTAATGTAAGGCTGAATGTGTCTTTGTCTGTCTGTGCGTCTGTGTGTACTGTGTTCCAAATAAAAAATTCTATTTCTGAATCGAACCGTACCAAACTTGGCACGCCTACGCTCCGGGCCCGGGCGGGTGTCGTAGGCTATTTTTCGCTATCGATCGATATCATTTGTAGCGATTATTATTGAATTTTGCTGAGTTTGACCTGCGGAGCTGGGAACTGACAGAGCGGGGGGGGGGGGGGGGGTAATTGAACATGCTGATTACGAATATAATGATATTTTCAAAAATTGTCGATCAACTTTATCGATTTTATCGATTATAGAAATTGAGATACAGGGCTGAGAATTGGCACATGGGATTAAGTGGGGATGCTTATTACGAAAACGAAACGGGGATAGCGGATTGGCAATAGATGTGGGCACAGGAAAAGTAGTCTTGAACATAATTCCGCCATTCTGTTCCATAAGATAATAGAATCTTTGCGCGTTTCAGTAAACATTCGGGCATAACTTGTGGAGCTGGCTTCACTTTAGATTTTCAGTATGAAGCAGACCAGCAATTGTCCTTCATATTGTGGGCTTACGGTGGGTTTTTCCCGCACATAGCGTTATATTGGCTATAAAAGATCTTTTTAGAAACCTGGAAAACAGTGCAGCAAAGTTTTTTTTTTCGCACTGCATTATTGTGGCCAATATAGCCTAGTTTAAGGGATTGCTTGTGCGATTAAGGATTGGAGCACATTTCGTTTTTGGGAAATTTTTTCTACATATGGGGCTCTGCATGCTTATAAAGGTTGGTGAGTTTGCAGCCTTTGCTCACGCATCCAATTTTCTAAGTTTTCGTTCTGCCAAAGGTTTTCTAGTATTGGATGTTAGCTGCCAACTATTGAAGCTTTTGAAAAGTACAGGGATTATTTTACTGATTTGAGGCTCGTGGCATCCTGTGTAAACAGAAAACACAAACACAAACAAACACCGCAAACACACCGAAATTGCCGGTTTGGCAGAGCCGTGTCCTTAATGATGGGTTTATTTGTGTTGTGCGGGCAAATACGCAGCAAGACTGTACCCATTTAGGCACATGTACTCAAATTTAGATCATCCTTTCCGTTTGCAGTTCGCTCCGAAAGCTGTCGTGCAGGTGATCCATCAACTTCCATAGTGAAACTAAAAACACTATGGAAGTTGACGGATCCTGTAGCAATATTAGGAGAATTTTCCCAAGCCGAGCTCATTTCGCGGATACTACAGTGCCAAAACAAAAAAACGCCTTTCCGCGTAATTTCACTGGTACCTTTTGATTCAATGAGCTGTACACTGTTTATTTGTTAAAGGTTAGTTTTTGAAGGAAATCTGCACTTTTCCCATTGTACGTTTTGCAACATGTGATTGTTCTAAGAACACGCAAGTTCGCATGCTGATTGCCAAACTGGAAATCATGAACCAGGATGCAGTTCGTGTAATGGTAGTGTTTCTGTGCTCCTTTAGCGTTTGTAACTGCTGACTCGCAAATCTTATGTAATTCAGGGGAAAGAGACGATCATCAAAAGAAATTTTTTTGATTGCTTTACTGAGAACGGGGATTTTTCTCTAAATCATGGAGAGATCGTCTGAAAGTAAGCAATAATCAGCATATAGGAAGAAAAGGGAGAGGGGCTATTTGAGGCAGGACTTGGAGGAAAGGAAGAGTATCTGACCCTATTGTACTACACCCTATGCTTGATTCCGTGCATAACTTATTGCGGTAAGAGGTCAAGATTGTGAGACAACAGACTTATTCATCTTCTTACTTTCAAAGGTTTGTAGAATACAACTACGTTTGTAAAATTTTGGGACTAACGTGCTGACTTTTTGCCCTGTTCCTGATTTATAGGAGCGTTTTAACAATCATTCAATAAATGCTTCTGTTCGTATATCACATACTGACTAAAAAGGAGGTTTGTGGGGTTTTTTGGGTTTGAAATTTTGGACCAATTTTGAATTTTGAACCGCTTAATGCGTTCAGCGTTTGGCTTCATACTTCAAGAGGGTTTGCAGAGTATGCTTTCTGTATCACAAAATGCCCCATATTTTGTTCGAACTGCGGCTGAAACGCTCATTGCTTTTGCCAACCCAGTATTTATTGAAACTGAATTATTTATATTTATATAATTTCCATTAGGTCTGTCCGAAAGTTCTTTTCGTTTTTTCAGCTTGTCTTAAAAACAAGTAAAATAAAAGCAGGCAAATGTTCTGAGGACTATCAGACGCAGCTTTTCTCCTAACAGTCATGTTTTGGGACCATTTGCCTTGTTGGTTTTTGAGACAATTGCCAAAATCCCAAACCAATGATTTTTACCATGTCCAATTTTGGCTTTTTCAAAATCTTCACTTTGAACTTTTGGAAAAGCCTCGATGGCGGTTTTATAGCGTAAACAAAGTGCAATACAGTGAAATTTTTTGGTACCCATAGTTGGTTTCCCAAAATTTTTAGATTTATATTTCTGATGTTATCAAAATACACTTTTGATCATCTCAAAACTCACAGAACATCAACCGGAGCGCAACTAAGGTGTCATTCGATGCAGCTTTTTCTATCCTTTCCTAGAGGCCTTTTTTCTTTTTACTTGGTGGAGTACTTGGCGATAACATTGTCATAATTCCTAATTTTGACCCCGCCTGATGCTGTAACCGTATAGTGCGAGATTTGATATTTCGAAGCGGCAAATATGCTGATGTTTTGTAAAGTCAGTGTGTTATCATAATCGATATTTACAAGTTTCAAATTCGTTGTTTGTGTTTGTTCGATTTGTTAGTGTTTGGAGCCCTTGTGTATTTTGTGACTTCGCAAAAAATGAAGACTTATGGAATTTTTCTCAAAAAATAATAAGCTAATTGGAGATGCGAGAAATTGCATTGCATTGCGCTTTGTTTACGCTATCTAATTGCTATCAAAGTTCTTCCAAAAGCTCAAAATGAAGATTTTGAAAAATTGCCAAAATTGGGTATGGTAAAAACCTTGGGTTTGAAATTTCGTTAATTATCTCAGAAATCATCAAAGCAAGTGGTCCCAAGACATGAGTGTTGGAAAGAAGAAGAAAAACTGCGTCTGATATTAATTAGAGCATTTGCCCGCCTTTTTTTCAGTGTTTTTATTAGTAGGTTGAAAAACGGAATGAACTTTCGGACCGATCCAATAATTAATATTAATATTCATATTCTATATTTGTTGATATATTAGGTTGTCTCATAATTGATGCACGTTTTTATTTGGCTTTAACAAAGCAACCAGACTCAACCCAACAAAGGGTAAGGGGTACCATCCGATAGAGCAAAGCAAGCTCTACAAGATGGCACTCATGTCTTTGCGCCATGCTCGATCCACGGAGAGTTCGAATTCAAAATCTAAAAATTTCCAAATACCCAAAAAATCGAAACGGACCTCCCACTCGCTCACTTCAATACTATCGATATCTGATATCCATATGTGCGGTTGCCGTATTTTTTCCTTGACTAGAAACTGAGAAAACGAAAATTTCCCTGATTCTCTCAAAGCAATGTTGAGCCGTTTTTGCATATGTAGTTCTATACTACAAGCCTAGGTTAGCATAACTGTAGTTTCCAGCCCATTCCAAACGTTAGTTTTCGAAAAATAACGAATTCGGATTTTTTCGTTTCAGTTTCAGTGCTAAAATCGACATTTCTCGAAAAGTACCGCTCGAAATAGGCTGAAAACCTACAGTCATGCTTACCTAGGCTTGTAGTATAGAACTACATATGCAAAAACGGCTCAGCATTGCTTTGAGAAAATCAGGGAAATTTTTGTTTTCTCAGTTTCTAATCAAGGAAAAAATACGGCAACCGCACATATGGATATCAGATATCGATAGTATTGATGTGAGTGAGTGGGAGGTCCGTAGAAATTATTTGGACGAAGATCTGATTTTTTTTCGATTTTTTGGACATTTGGAAATTTTTAGATTTTGAGTTCGAACTCTCCGTGGATCGAGCATGGCGCAAAGATATGAGTGCCATCTTGTAGAGCTTGCTTTGCTCTATCGGAGGGTACCCCCTCCCCTTTGTTGGGTTGAGTCTGGTTGCCTTGTTAAAGCAAGCAAATAAAAACGTGCATTAATTATGAGGCAACCTAATATTAGTATACATTGAATCTGAAAAAAAAAAACTGTTTTACACTACTGTAATTTCGGTGTTTTTTTAGTAACCCTAAGAAAGATTTATGTTTGGTTTCACTACCAAATCGATATATAACCTGCCAGCAAGCCATCTCTCGCCTTTTTTGGAGTTCTCGTCACCCTGTCGTGGGAATCAAAGCTTTCGAAAATCAAGGGAAACCCAAAAGATGTTAGCACAAGGAGAGGGGGGGGGGGGGCTGATCGACAGAAAAGAAGATGTTATATTATAGTAGCGCGCTTTAGTTACATAATTAGTGAAAGAGGTAAGCAAAGCCATATACGTCAGCTAGTTCAATGTGGAATGCACATGATACACATTTAGACACTAATATTTTTCAAACACATAGTACACATAGAAACAGCTTTACTCAAACTTTGATGATTTTTACAACAACTATACGGCTTTATTTCAGAAATCTGAACTAGCAGTGTGCTGGAACCCATTAAAAGTACTGGTATAAACTCTGACTGAACATGCAGGCCCATAATGAACTCTGTACGTTGTAAACACACTTTCAGGGTGTTCTTGTATGAACAAGCAAAGTCAATTTCTCTAGGGGTATGGTCTTCGTTGTGAATCGCCTCCACACCTCGCCCAATGAAGCTATAGTAGTTTGAGACGTTGCATCGATAAGCGTTTTCGAGAAGTAACTTAACCACAAATTGGTCAAATATATTAGGTTGTCAAGAAAATAATGTCGGTTTTTATTTGCTTGCTTCAACAAAGCAACCAGACTCAACCCAAGAAAGGGTAAGAGGAACTATTCGATAGAGCAAAGCAAGCTCTACAAGGCGGCATTCATGATTCTGCGGCAAGCTCAATCCACGAAGAGTTCGAACTCAAAATCTAAGGATTTCCAAATGCCCAAAAAATCGAAAAAAATCAGATCTTTGTCCAAACAATTTCTACGGAACTCCCACTCGCTCACGTCAATACTTTCGATATCTGATATCTGTATGTGCATTTGCTGTATTTTTTCCTTGATTAGAAATTGAGAAAACGAAAATTTCCCTGATTTTCTCAAAGCCATGCTGAGCCGTTTTTGCATATATAGTTCTATACCACCAGCTTCGGTAAGTATAACTGTAGATTTTCAGCTTATTCCAAGCGGAAGTTTTCAGAAAAATATCGAATTCGGATTTTTCTTTTCAGTTTCAGTGCTAAAATCGACATCTCTCAAAAAGTACCGCTCGAAATAGGCTGAAAACCTACAGTTATACCTACCTGGGCTTGTAGTATAGAACTACATATGCAAAAACGGCTCAGCATTGCTTTGAGAAAATCAGGGAAATTTTCGTTTTTTCAGTTTCTGGTCAAAGAAAAAATACGGCAATCGCACATATGGATATCAGATATCGATAGTATTGACGTGAGCGAGTGGGAGGTCCGTAGAAGTTGTTTGGACGAAAATCTGATTTTTTTGGATTTTTTGAGCATTTGGAAATCTTTAGGCTTTGAGTTCGAACTCTCCGTGGATCGAGCTTGGCGCAGAATCATGAATGCCATCTTGTAGAGCTAGCTTTGCTCTATCGAACAGTACCCCATATTTTGCGTTGGGTTGAATCTGGTTGCTTTGTTAAAGCAAGCAAATAAAAAACGACATTATTTTCTTGACAACCTAATAAAAACACGCGATTTAATAAAATATGACCATGCAACAGTAAAGTTATTCTATTGATAGCAAAGCAAACTTGTCTATGACCAGCATACTTTTCGTAACGATCATGCGCAAATTCGCATGATCTCTTTGCTCCAGAAAGGGTTATGCAGTTTTCTTCCAAACTGCTAAGAACAAACCTAAAACACATTTTAGACGGAAACCCAAGTCATGATCAAGTCTTACCACTTCAAAATCACAACGGCATCCTTTGCTCTTACAAAAAACATGAAACCGCTTTGCATATGCTGGTCTTCTTCTTGATTTCATTCATGTTTGTAGGAAGAAACGTATAAGTTCCTGAATGGGAGACGTAGATGTATTAGGTTGTCTCATAAGTTTTTTTTCGAATTTTAGCTTACTGAAGCAATAAGTCACATATTTTTTCTCAATTCTGATTAGAAAGCAGGGTTCTGTTCGATGTATGCGCTCACATCAGCTTCAGCACATCACGAATTAGAGCCAAAATCCGAAACTTCCGAATGCTTAAAAAATTGAAAATTTTTCATATCTTAGTTTAAAGAAGGCTTACTAGATCCTGAACTCGCTCACGCTTAGACGCTCCACATAAGATATTTATATATGCTGTTGCTGTGTTTGTTTGTGCTAGAAACCGAGAAAACTAAAATTTTCAAAATTCCAAGAAAGCGATGCTGCACTATTCTTGCACAAGTAAATGTGTACTACAAGCCTTCAGGAATACATCGGTAAATTTTCAGCCTTCTACAAGCGCTAATTCCCGAAAATATTGAATTTTCAACTCATTTTGTTATGGTAATCTATGTTGGATTCAATATTCTTCGGAAACTAGCGCTTTCAGAGAGCGAAAATTTGCCGATGTATTCCGAAGGTCTGTATTATACACACACTTATGTGAAAACAGCGCAGCATCGCTTTTAGAAGCTCGAAAGTTTTAGTTTCCTCAGTTTCCAGCATAGAAACAAACACATCAATGCTATATATCATTTGTCTTATGTGGGGTGTATAGTGTAAGCAAGTTCAAGATTTGAAGTCTTTTTTGAACGAAGATATAAAAAATTTTCAATTTTTCGGGCATCCGAAAGTTCTCAGATTTTGGCTTCTGATTCGTGATGTGCTGAAGCTGGTGTGAGCACACGTTCTTGTAGAGCTTGCTTTGCTTTATTAAACAGGTTCCTGCATTCTAATCAGAATTGAGGAGTGTGGGACTCATTGCGGTAAAAAGTCAAAATCGAAAAAACTTGTAAGAAATCTAATAAAAATATGTGCAATTTATATCCGTTTTCGATACCGCTAATAGGTGCACAGTCTCGCATTGCCACTCACACATAATAATTGGTAGCGAAAATATTAGTACATTCTTTATTTCAACAACTAAACCAGTTCAAAATATGCTCAATCTTTTGTGGATTTTCAATCTAGAAATCTCGGCGCATAAATGTATTGCTACCTTGACCGCACATTTACTATTGCACATTTGAAAGAAAGGTAGTTGCTATCGTTTTCGAGAACTTTCGCCAATTTTTTTTTGTCTCCAGATCAGCAGCACTAGCTCAGCAGCTGTAAACGTCTGGTCTGAGTTATATTAGGTTGGTCCGAAAGTTCGTTCGCACCATTTTCCAAAAATCATAACTTCTTTTCGTCGCGACGATTTGGCGCAATTCAAGATTTATTAGAAAGCGTAAAGCATGTAGTTTCCAATAGTCCCCTGGAGACTTTCCAGCATGTTCAGATTGCAGAGATAAAAATGAAAGAACGAAATCATCCGAAATTCGGAATTTTTGAGAAACAATTCCAAAAATCTAGAAACTGCGTGATAAAATCCAGAAAAGCCATTATCCTAATTTTTCTTACATTTGATTATTAACTGAGCTAAATTTGAGCTGATCGAGCTTTTCTTTCAAAAGTTATGATTTTTTGAAATAAAATTCCGAAAAATCAATTTCTTAGGAATTCTTAAGAAAGTGATTTTTCGGAATTTTATTTCAAAAAATCATAACTTTTGAAAGAAAAGCTCGATCAGCTCAAATTTAGCTCAGTTAATAATCAAATATAAGAAAAATTAGGATAATGGCTTTTCTGGATTTTATCGTGTAGTTTCTAGATTTTTGGAATTGTTTCTCAAAAATTCCGAATTTCGGTTGTTTTCGCTCTTTCATTTTTATCTTTCCAATCTGAACATGCTGGAAAGTCTCCAGGGGACTATTGGAAACTACATGCTTTACGCTTTTTAATAAAACTTAAATTGCGCAAAATCGTTGTGAGGGAAGGAAGTTATGATTTTTTGAAAATGGTGCGAACGAACTTTCGGTCCAACCTAATACTAGTATATTTGAAATGCAGATGTAGTCGTCCTCAACACACTATATACTCAATTGTCAATTCGATTTTGAATTTTGCGGCAATTTATCTGATTGATACACTTGATGCACCACGCAAACAAGAAATGTGAACTCTGCGCACTGATGTATTATATTAACAACCCCTAAAAAGTGCAGATTTCTTCGAGAACTACTGCCGACGAAGGCTCCTTAAACTAGTGGAACAAAATGAGACGCAGGGCTCACAAGGGTGAATTTGTGCTCTCAGAATTCGCCTCTGCGGATGTGGCACCTGAAAAATGTCAAGATTCTACTTTTTTTTCGTCTAGTGGTACCCCTATATGTTAATTGGGACTAGTATGAATGATAAATAACCTATCAGAGTTTGAGTAACTTGAGCGTAATAGAAGAATCGGTTGTATCTAGAAAAGGTAAGCCGACTGAGTTTTACAAACTAAGAGTTGTTAAAATTGTCAAATGCGCTCAATCAAATGCAATGTATTCACTATAGAGAACTGCTTGGTATGGCAATCATACCCGATGACATAGTCACCAATTATCGTGACCTACTCACCAACGGAAGCAACATCTTTCAATATATGTTGTTTTTAGTATAAATGCAATCAAGAACGACTGTACAGATATCAGGCGTTTAACACCATTGAGCAATAATTTCGTGAAAAGATATGGAGCATTCAGCGCAACTCATGCATCAAAAAATCACAGTTACACCCATACTATTAAATCTAGTGCGAGACAAATTATGAACATACCTAGGTAACTCGAGACCACTTCTTTTGCGCTCTTTATATGTGTTCTATATTAGGGTGTCTCACAATTTTTTACCATTTTTATCACAAAAGTTGTCTTTTTGTATCTTCCCATCAATTGATGTGGCTTAAGTAAAGCAAGCTTTACAAGTTGGCCATCAATGGTCTGTTCAATTCGTAATCCATGTGAAGTTTTGAGCTGAAATATGATAGCAATCAAAAACGAACTTTACCGTAGAAAACTCATATCTCGGCCTCAAAAAAATCTTGAAAATTCCCCATTTATCCCAGCATATGCTTGACATTCAATTGCACACTTCCCGTAATTTTTTTCATGGCGAGAATTAAAGAAGGAAAAAATGAAGTATAATGGCAGACTCCGCTCCTAGCGATCTTATTTGTCGTATAAAGGTATTCATATACCACGTAGGATCAAATTCTTGGACTGCTACGTCAAATTAGTTGGGTAGGTAAGAAAGCATTATAATATGTGATGTAAACACATCTTATTCAAATGACTGACAGTTACGAAAATGGCTTTCCATCTTCAATCTGTCAGCTTCTTCGTCAAGTTACCTCGATGCTCCTGTGGAAACGTGCGTCCCTCCACTAGACAATTGCTTTGGAATCAGTGTCACTCTGGAAGGGGTTGATTGGGCCATTTTTAGTTTGCATAGTGCGAGACTGCCATAAGCGTTCTACCTATCTATTAAAGAGCAACGCTTACGAATTTTTTCCCATATAGTTGCTAATCGGCTGAAACCGACTAATATTTGCGTGCCCACAATGCTCTTACTGATAACTTTCAGAGCTTTGACGAAAGCTTTACTTACCCAAAGAGGGCTTGAGCGCAGTCTTTTAAAGTACCGACATAAGCATTATCCATCGGACTTCATAGTACGGTTATAAGAATGGTGTTCCGTCTTCGCCATCGAGCAGATTATGCGGCGAAAACGAAATATTGATGGGCGGTCACATCACGAAAAAACAAGAAACTGAACACAAAAACATCTAAGTTGATTTTCAGCGAAACCGAACGTCCTCGAGGAAAACTACGAACGAGATGGGCAGACGTGTTCGTGTAAGGTATGGACCAGGTGAAAAGATGGAGGACGTGCGTTATACTACAAAGTATACTTGGGTCCGAATCGAATAGAAATTCGATCATTCAAATAAAACATTCGAATATATTCGTATTCAAAATTCGATATTCGGAGTTTTTCCATTTTCGAATAATATTCGAAACTTGAATAATTGAGTAGACGGGGTTTCGAATAAAATTCGAAACTCGAAGAATAATCAAGAAAGTTTCGAATAAAATTCGAAAACTCGAATAATCAAAAAACGGGGTTTCGAATAGATTTTATTCGAATGTTTTATTCGAATGTTTATTCGAATTCGTACTCGAATGGACTCCGTATTCAAATTATTCGACTTTGTTGCAGAGCCAACTGCTAAGTATCAAGCTCACTTCGTCCGCGTTTTTTTCGCAAAACTCGGTAATGCAGCTTTTGCAACCGTTATGAAACTGTATGGAGGGTCGCATTCCTCCGACTGCTTGACAATAAAAAATTATATGTGGATTTTAAGACTTTTTGATCAATGAGATTGTTCGCACTGCTACTGGCACCAAATCAGCAAAGAAGCTATCAGATTCAAGCTCATGTTCCGAATTCAGATATTGAAAGTGTTTCGAAATGCCTGTTTTTCTTCCTTTGGATTGCTCATGCTTGTGGTACGCAAAGCCCACCTAGTGAGCACTCTTGCTCGCATAAGTTATATTGCACAACTGCCTCTATTCGCTACATTAGAGTTTTTTTGCGAACTGGTGTATTTTGAGTGAAGGACATCGCAGTTGTAGTGGAAAATTAGACGGTTTAGATCGCCGTACGCGATCTGCCAGTTACGAGATGTCTTCAAATGTAACGCCAGTTTACCACAAATGTTTAGCGTGTACAACTTACTAAAAAGATAAATGCCGTGCATTCTGTACTTTTAGAATAAGTTTTGGACATGACTATTGCAGAACCACGTTGCCACCGAAATGCCTGCAGTATGCCCAGGGCTAGGGGCAATCGTGCTCGTTTCAATGGATGAACCACACGCCTTCGTCCACGATTAGCTTATGCCACACAAGACGAAAGCCTCCGATGAACAGGCAATGATGCATCGTAGCATTTGTGGCATTTAAGTACATATGTGGCCACCGTTGTTGCGGGGCTGGAAGTTGGTACAAGCATAGGTGCGATAAAATGAAAATGACTCCTCCAGGGTGAAGGGGGTCACAGTGGTCGCAGCCCCTGGGTGAAGGGTGTTTCATTTGGTAGAGAAATTATGAAATTTTGACCGGAAGGGGGGGGGAGCCATGATGTTCTCTCATCAGTTTTCCTAGTCAAAGTTTATTTCAATTCTTTGCCATCACTGGTTGTCTTTTTTCTGAAATGTGAACTTTCTGAAACGTGCTGCTGGATTAGCACACATTTATATTTCTGACCAGCATCTTGTATTTTTTCAAACTTTCTTTTCCCTTTTTTACATTACCCAGTGCCTGGTGAAGGTGGGGATAGTGATTTCTGGATATTTACGAGTTTTTAGGATTGAAAATCCATAACTTCTGAAGATAAACAGATAGTACATGGAGATGGTCACTGTTGGAACCGCCTCGTCCTTCGTTTTCAGAAAATATGTATTTTGCCTGGGGTTCTTTACAAAAAGTGCCGTGCGAAGGGTGGGTGAGACTTTCATAATGGGAGTGCTCAAGTGAAGGCTTTTGTACCATTGTAAAAAAGCCTCTACGGGAGCACTCCCGTTATAGAAGTCTCAACCAATCTTCACCCGGCACTTTTTGTAACGAACCTTAGGCAAAATACATATTTTCTGAAGACAAAATAATATTTTCTGAGAACAAGGCGGTTCTAATGGTGACCATCGACGTATAAGATGTTCATCTACAAAAGTTACAAAATTTTCTATGTTAAAAACTCGAAAATCTCCAGAAATCAATGGGACACCCTACACTAGGGGTATTTTGTGGACATATCTCACACAAGCTTTATATTTTCTGAGCGAAGGACGAGGCGGTTTCGATGGTCACTGTTTCCTTTTACTAGCTATCCTTCTACAAAATATTAGGTTGGTCCGAAAGTTCTTGCGCATCATTTTCAAAAAATCATAACTTCTTTGCCACTCGCTATATTTCGTCGAAATTATATCTATTCGAAAGAGGAATTCATGTTCTTTACAACTTTACCTTCGCCATGAATTACTTTGAGAAACTTCGAGAGTTACACGCAGTTAAAGGAAATCAGTCAAAATTGGCATTTTTCGAGCTGGGTCACGAAAAATTCTAGAAGTATTTTTATATGATAGAGAAAATTATGCTCATTATAACGGTACCTTTTTCATTAATTAAAACGAAGCAGATCGAGAGTTAGAAGCAAATAAAGAGAATTTCTTCGTTTTTGCAATTTTTGAGCATGCTCAAAAAAGCCCAGAAACGTCACAGAAAATACGGAAAAGTCATGAACATGGGTTTTCTAATCTTCTCTTTCTAGCTGAGTGGAAATCGTGCTGATCGAGAGCAATTTTGATTTTCGTGAAAAATGCAGGGCCGAAAATCCGAAAAAATCACGAAAAACAAAATTGCTTTCGATCAGCTCGAAACTTGCTCAGCTAGAAAGAGAATGTCACAATACCCACGTTAATGACTTTTCTGTATTTTCTGTGACGTTTCTGGGCTTTTTTGAGCATGCTCAAAAATTGCGAAACTCAAGGTATTCTCTTTATTTGCTTCTAACTCTCGATCTACTTCGTTTCAATTGATGAAAAAGGTACCGTTATAATGAGCATAATTTTCTCTATCGCATAAAAATACTTCTAGAATTTTTCGTGACCCAGCTCGAAAAATGCCAATTTTGACTGATTTCCTTTAACTGCTTGTAACTCTCGAAGTTTCTCAAAGTAATTCATGGCGAAGGTACAGCTGTAAAGAACATGGATTACTCTTTCGAATAGATATAATTTCGACGAAATACAGCGAGTGGCAAGGAAGTTATGATTTTTTGAAAATGATGCGCAAGAACTTTCGGACCAACCTAATATATGATTTTTTTAATGTTGAAAACTCGTAAGTGCCCAGAAATCACTAAGCACAACTTTCATTAGGTACTTCTATGAACGGACTCTAGGCAAACAATTTATACCCTGAAAGCAGATGGGAAAGTTGTACCACGAAACTTTCCTCGCTGACTTGCTGTTCAGCTATAGATGCTACTATTTTTTCCTCCTGGAAGTTCATGAATGCCTATAAATCTTCACCCGATGCACAAACAATTCCCGTACAAATATCTCCTTCACTTAACCTTACCCCACCATTTATTTTTTCCTCGGCTTTTGGTAAAGGGGGTCACCTTGGTGCCGGCTCAGGGTGAAAGGAGGGTGAGCAAATTCTTTATCGCACCTATGGGTACAAGGGGGTTAGTGAGGGTGCTGATCATGGATAAAAATTTGCTTTATCAATTTTATCGATTTTTGGAGTCTTAGCTGCGGGGCTGGGAGTTGGTACAAGGAGGTTAGTGGGGGGTGCTGATTATGGATAAAAATTTAATTTATCGATTTTATCGATTTTTGGAGAAGTCTTAGCGGCGGGACTGGGAGTTGGTGCAAGGGGGGGGGGTGTAAGGATGCTGATTAAAACCGGAATCTATTTTATAGATTTCAGCGTTTTCGGAAAATTTTGAGCCAGGAGTTGGTATAGGGGATATGAGGGTGCTGATTATGAATGGATCGGCTTTAGCCAGTCAGATATGTCAACAAGTTTGAGATATGGTTGCTCTAGTTATTCGATAAATCATTCGAATATTTATTCGAAATTCGGCTCCTAATGTTCGAATATAATCGACATTCATTCATTCGATGTTTTTGAATTTCCAAATTTATTCGAAATTCATACATTCGAGAATTTTTGGACCTCGAATTTATTCAATATTCGTTTATTCGAGATTTTTTATTTTCGAATTTATTCGACATTCGTTTGTTCGAAATTCTTCCTTTTCGAATTTATTCGATATTCATTCATTCGATGAAAAATTTTCGAATTACCCTATACAAAGCCCTCGCCGCCATAGAAGGGACGCGTGCCGTGCTTGCTTACAGGATTCCGCACCCACTTTGCACTGGTGCGCGTGAGCCAAGCGGCAATCGCGCGAACGCAGCCTCGTCTAGCATCGTCGCTCGCGACGTCGCGCCGAAGTGTCAAAAACAAACAAAATGAAACATTTTTTTGTACAAAAAACTGAACAATTAGTGCTGCGTCATTTGAGAACATGTATGTCGGTGTCAAACTAATCCTTGTCTATACATGTCGCGGCACCGTATGAGTCTCCTCATCGCCGAAGGCATTTGTACTAGTAAGTTAAGGCAGCGGGTTAGCATCGCCGAAAGGGTGCTAATCTCAACTTGCAATCTAGGCCACATCTCACAGCAAACTAAGATAACTATATGGTGGCAAAAAGAATCCTGAAACAAAATAAAAAAAAGGAAAATTTGAAAGAAATTGAGGAGTTCCGGAGTCAAACGAGTCTTTTGTTCTTTTTTGAAAAGAAAACAAATATGAACCAAATAAAAAAAAACTGAACAAGTCTCTTTCAATTTTGAACCTTTCCGCGGTGCGATGGATGATACCACGCGTTGAAATTTGTAAAAGCCATTTTTTCTGTGTACCACGCAACTTTCAGCGGAAGTCGCGACATCGCGCGCATACTGACTACGGCGGCAAGCTTTGGCGGCGAGGGCTTTGTAGTATAACGCCACACAGCCGAGATAGTTGGCTACAAATTCGCAGACCCAACCACCGGCGACTAGAACGTAGATGTCAGAAGATTATCAATGTCTGTGCTGGGCCCGCAAGTCATGTGAAGACGAGACGTATAAGTCTAGGTGAGTGAGCCCCGAAACTTTTACACACCTTTCATGCTCACTTACAAACTCTTTATCGGACATTCACGTGTACTACAAGATTTATGTCCGATGCGAGAACCAAATAAACCAGAAACAAGCTAAATTTTTTGGTTTTGGAAACAACAGTTCGCGAGATTCTTTATACGGAACTTCAATGTCAACTTTTTGAACTCCTGTTCAAGACTCACGAGACGTTTATGGGAGACTAAAACCTTAAAAGAGAGGATTCTTCTGGTTTGAATATATAAAAACTCTTAGTGAAGCTCTCCTATATAGCAAAAACAAGCTGCAAAATTATGCTTACGGCAAACATTACCTCCTGGCAACTTTTGTTAACTTATATCGATGCGTTTTCAATCTCTAATTTGCTCAGTTGCTCCTCTCATTGTACATTAAATCACCGCTCCATATTTGCTACATGAGAATATGTGTCAATGAATTTAGGGCGTCATGAAGTAAGATTGCTAAGCCTGATATCGCCGGGTTTGAACCAAGCAGCAGCGTTATCCGTGATCTCCCATAACTTTCAAGAAGATTTTGCCCCACTTTCTCTATCACATTTTTTACATTTCCTCTTCCCCTCTAAAGGTTTTTTTTGGTCAGAAGCTTCTCCAAATTTTTGGATGTCGTAGGCAGATTTTCAAAGCTTGGAACTCTTGTATCTTTTCAAGTTCGTTCTCTCGTTTGTTACTTATCTTTCTAGAAACCTTTTTTCTTAGCAGCACTCTCTTTTGCTCAAATAAAAGGAATAGTTAGATTTAACAATCAATCTGATGTGAAATTAGCTTCTGGAGCTTGCTTTTAAAGCTGGGGTTTTCCTAGATATTCGCAAAATGTTCGGAAAAATGCCGACAGTCTCTTAACTACCATGTCTCATAAAGTCCTTCAATTTTCACAGCAATAATTCATACATTTCTTAATACGGAGTTACTTTCGATAGAGCAAAGCGTGCTCTACAAAACTAGATGTGTGCGTTTGCACGCTTCGCTACATCTCGTCAGGGATATAATACATATAAATTTTTAGCTCTTTACACGTTTTAGTTTCCGAAAAATATGGGATGTAACAATAGACTTGCGAGTACGGAAAGTTAAATGATAGTTGTAATAACAGCACAGCTCGCTTTTCGCACAAAATTTTCCTTTATTCGTTTTTCAGCCTGTGAAAAACTACAGTAATGGCATAAAGTGTTTGTTGTGAAACACACAGCGAACACGGTTCCGTAGGTTATTTCTGAACGAGATGTCAGATATCATATCCTGAACTTTTAGATTTCTCCCTAAAGGTCGAGCGTATATTGCTTCACTTTACCGAACAATGCATGCAACTTACGAAGCTTCCGACTTACAAGGGAATGGTCAGAAGTCGAAGTGGCCAAACCAGAGAAACTGTATACCATTTGATGCAGTATAAAACGCTGACTTCGAATCTGACCTCCTTACCTGCTTCCCGCTTCTGTGGACGAAGCTACAAGGGTTTTATTGCAAAAAAATCATACATAAAAACAGCGAAATTGAGCACATTGTTGCGCTTTTAGCTCAGCTTCTGGCTTCAAAAATTTTAGGTAACTTAGCTGCATGTTTTGGTCCAGTATTGAGGCGAACGAGGCTCTGTACTGCTAAATTTCAATTTCACGCATAATTTTTTAGGAAAATAATGGTCTTTAATGGCTTATAACTTAGTCCAAAAAAGCGATAAGCAGGTAAGGAAGACAGATTTAGAGTCAGCGCTTCATGCTGCATCTAACGTATGCAGCTTGTCTGGAATGGCCACTTCGATTTCTGACCATTCCCTTGTTAGCGCGACCTTTTGGAAAGGGAATTATTCTAAGTCATCTTCAAACGCTGATTCCGAATATGCTATTCCTAGCTGCCGAGCACCATTCCGAAGCGAGTTATGGACTTTTTCCTGCGCCAAATTGGCATTCTCACCCACTCACTAGCATCACGGCATCACCTAAGTGCTAATACACTTGCGTTAAGCTTCTTCTTAGTGAGAAAAGGTTGATTTGTGTTATTTTAACATCTCAGCGCCTTTTTCTTTTCAGATTTTATCTAGAGACAGTCTTTCCTATTTAGTAGTATGCCACTTTTGCGTAGGAAAAAGCCCATAACGCTTCGCAATGGTGCGCGGCAGCTAGGACTAGTACACTTGAATCAACGTTTTGTTGATTCAGTATATATATGTCCCTCGCCAAAAAGCTGTCCCTCGCCTGAGTTAGAATCCTCATTAGTTAGAAATTGCAAGATGTATGACTTGTCGCTGAAAAAAGTGAAACTGAAAATAGAACTCTGTGGCAACTTCATAGCTTTGCGTTCTTTTGAATGTAAAGACTGAGCCGTTTAATAACTATAATCATATGTTCAGAATGAAAATACATTGCACATATCAAAAGCCGAGTTCACTTATTGCGACATTCACCATTCTTGCCATCATCATGCTTTTTATGAGGTGAGGTGGCTTTTCACGCTCCAACTAGTAGCTTGAAAACTGTGCCTTTAGTTGTACTACTAGCTGATATACACAATTAACCTGATCCTACTCCTTTTAGAGAAAAAAGTTTGGTTTGGCCTTATTTAAAGGATTCTGTGTGAGATGACAGTTCGTTAGCACCTCTTTGGCTCTTTTCGATTTTAATCTCAGCAAAAAGAGTGGGTTGCGAAAAACTGCGAAACAAAATATGAAGCAACAAAAAGAAAAGTGGACCTGGGTTGAGACATTTAATATAATCCAAAAAGCTATTAAAAGTATGTTTCTGACTGTTTTCCGATAAGCAAATGTATTGAATGTGTCAAAGTTTTGGAAAGCATCCTCACAATTACTGGAACTAGAGTGGTTTCCTTCCCATGTTTTTCGTGTTTCTCGATTCATCCTGTTTACTAACTACGCTTTGCTGGCTTGTCACCCACTTTCGGATGAGCAACAGCATTGCGCATTGGGACCGTAGACAGCTGTGTTTCACGTATGGCTTTCTCGGAATAAGGCAGGTGTATTCAAGCGTCGGTGGTGTCAGGTTGGTGGATACCTGGCAGGAACCAATCGCAGACGTTTTGGACAGCCCGGAAAGGTGGCAGTGGCATTCCCCAATGCCAACCACCTGACTTCCCTTGACCAAATAGAAATTTTTCTATCTCAACATCTGAGGCCCTTATTCGCTGTCTGTTTGTTCTGGTAACAAATGACAGGGTAGTCTCTTACTCTAGCAGTGTTTCCTTACTCACACAGGCTTTGGCACACGTTTACGTGTATGAGATAAAGATAAAGATGTTTATCTCGTATTGATTAGTGAGAATTTTGGATCTCATCGTACAAAGGTTCGTATCGTATCATCTCATCTATATATATAAAACTCAAAAATTGTCAGTTTGGAGGGTATGTGCGTTATAGAAACGCGCGCCACTCAACCGATTCAGCTGAAGCTTTGCACACATATATTTTCGACCCTTGCGCAGATGATAGGTTACTTTCTGCGGCGATTCGTTGGGTCCTTCTATCGATTTATTGATTTGTTTACATTTTCCTTAGGAATTGAAGGGTTATCATGTTCAATCAAGCATTTTCCATACTCATGTAAAAAAGGGCGGTGAAGCTCATTTTCACCTCAGGATCACGAGGATGCGGTTTCCAAGCGGATGTCCCAGGGTAAGTCATCATACCATATAGGGCGGGGGGGGGCGGCTCGCAGTGCGGTGAACCATGGCCCGGGCTGGACCGGGAAAGCCAACTAGTCATATTATAAAACTAAATAAGCACTGCCCCCCCCTCCCGAGAATGAGTCGCGAAATTTTTGAAAGTTACTTAAATGTGTTATAAAAAATGTGCAAAGGACTTGTCTTTACTTGTTAATTAAAATAATTTTTAAAAATTTTTAAAGATACAAATTAGCCTTGTAAAAAAATTTTTTTCGGGGGCGTGGCTATGGGGACCCGCAAAAATTTTTTCGGAATGCGTGGCTAACGCCACGCACCTTCATTAGATAAATTTTTTGTCGTTCCCCCCCCCCCCCCCCCCCCGAGCCGAAATCCTAGGTACGCCACTGGCACTGCGCTCTAATAGGATTCCAGTCGGTCTTGAAGTGCATTCATAACCGTGTAGACTGAGCATTCATATGCATAGTTGCTATATATTTTCTATAGTAAAGACAAAAACAAATCTGTGCTCAAAGATATTGTCTTTTCTGTTTTCGCGCTTTATTCAATACTTTCCTAAACACGTAAGTAGACTAAAGGCCAATTATGGTTGCATCCTTTATCTGTATTTCAAATCCTCATATGTCGAATGAACCCATTGTGTTTTGCCGCTATCGTTTCCATTTCTGATGCGAATTGATGTAAACAGTATATGTGTAGAGAAGTGGGAGACAGACAAGGTTTTTTAGATGGAGATCAAAACTTAGGATTTTCAAAAGAAATCTTGCGATTGGTTACCTTTCGAATGAATCAAGCGTTGTGCCAATGTTTGGATGCCATTTTGTAGAACTTTCATTGCTTGCCGCATCTATTAGGTTGTCCAGAAAATAATGCCTCATTGTATTCTACCTCGACAGGGTTATCACAAAAAATAGTAAATGGGCTACCTTTTGATAAAGCAAAGCAGGCTCTACCGCGGAAACGTTGTTTCACCTGAAGTTCGAATTTGAAACATAAAAAATTTCAGATACCCAAAAAATCGTATGTTTTCTATAAATGTTTTAGGGATCTTCACTCAGCATCAGCATGTCTTCTTTACATCAGACATTCACGTGTTAAGGTTAGAGCACGTGAAATAAAAATGGTCAAAAGTGCCTGTTCTCTAATTAATTTTTTGAAAACTAAACCTTGGAAAAAACTAAAATCTTTTGTGATTATAGTTTCAAAGGTCTACATTACAGAATTAACTAATTGGGAGAAGCTCAAGATTGCTTTGACAACAATATGCCAAATTTCATTTCTTAATTTCTAGTCATGAGAAAAAACGGAACATGGCATACGAGAGTCTGATGTAGAGATTGTGTGTGAAGCCAGCAGTTTCTAGGATTTTTCTGTAAGGCTAAACGATTTTTCAAAATTTTCCAAGCGTTTAATGCCTTTTTGAATTTGACTACAAACTTTATGCAAATCAAACTCTGGCGCGAATGTTTAAGCTTCACTTTGGAGAGCCTGCTTTGGTCAATCGGATTAGTGCTCCATTTACTTTTTTCGAGCTCACCCTGTTGCATTATCGCATGAAGAATACGATACGGCATTGAATGATGTGAGTTGTAATGAATTAGCTTTGATAGATCTGTAAGATTGTAAGGTAATTTTACAAACATATCCAGAAAATCCACGGATGTCTCTAACCTATCAGGCCACAACTCTCACAAGGAAAAGATGCTTGGTCGAAGTGGCTTTTCTTTATGAGATGTACACTATCTTGCAGAGCATGAAACGCTGATTACGAATCTGCTTTCGATATTTGCAAAGCGGTTTTGGGAGTGGAGTTATGGGAATTTTTTGATGCAAAAATTTGAGAACGCTACAAAAATCATTCACAAATCTAAGCCGTGAGCTCAGATGGGGCCATAATCACTACCAAGACATTTTATGCAATAAATACGTTCAATCTAACAAACTTATGCAAGTCATTACTTCTTTCAAGCGCGGAAAAGACCTCAACAACTGTTTTCACCTCAAATCACTAAACTTTTACCTCAAAAAATTCCCATAACTTCTCTCACAGAAGCGCTTTGCAAATACGGAAAGCAGGTTTGGAATCAGCTTTTGCGCTCTACAAGATAGTGTACATTTCGTATGGAAACGCCACTTCGACCAAGTATCCTTCTTGTCAGTGGGGAGCGTGTGGCCTGTAGTAAACCTCCGTCAGGGCATGTCCCCTGAAGGGGATCGGAGTCGATCTCTCGGCACCCCAGTCCAGCATACGGCGAGCTATCGATCTGGGTGCTGATCGTTTTGCAGACATGACAAAACTTCTCAAGGTAGAAATAGCAGCAGTGTTTGTGCGGGTATGGCCAAGTGGATAAGGATTGCGAGGCAACATAGACGGTCATGGTTCGAGACTGCTTAGCAGAGTCATTTTTGCTGCATCGGCGCGCAATCATTGATAGGGCACACCAATGAAAAAAAATCGATGGTGACCGCTATCAAGAAACTCGCCTAGCAAATAAATGGAGAGAATAATTTCATGGTATTTTAGCGCGAATTTTCATTCGAAAAACACATTTTTGGAACAGAAAGACAACGAAATGAGCAAATAAATATTCATTCATTGCAGCATTCAAAAAATAAGGCAAATCCCGCGAAAAAAGATTAAAAAACTTGATTTTCCGTTTTCTTGCCTGCGAACAGTTGATCATCGATTCTTTTCCTCCGCAGGTCCCCCAAATATGTGCAATTTCGCGCACTCTCGTCTGCATTATTAGGCGTCTTGAGGCGTATTGTAAGTTACTCAGGAGCAACTTACGAGGATTTTCTCTGCGTTTCCTCTTTAGCACACTATTTCTGGACATCATCGCTCATATCATCTCCCATGACCCGGCAGGGAGATCATCTCCCTGCCGAACTTCACCTGAGGCTCACCTCTCAGGTGACATTGCATGGGGAAATGGGCGGTCGTTATTTTACTGACAGAACCTCACATGAAGTTCTCAGGGGAGATCATCTCCCATGACCGAGCTTTACTACGGGCCTATGTGTTTTGTGGTCCTGACGCGGTAGCCTGTACAGTAAACGTGAAGGCCATTCCCGTGTCGCAGGTATGCCTCTTGATGTCTCCAATGAAGTTTTGAGCATCTTCCAAGAAGCACAAAAACTTAAAAATTTGACTTGCTGTTGGTGTTTTTTCTGTAAACTAAATATTATACATGTGTTTGTATAACAATCGTTTGTATAACAATACATGCTTACCCTCCACCAAACAAGCAACTTCTCGACCTAGCATCGTAACGTTTCGTTCCTGTCATTAGCGCAGTTCTTTTAGGTACGCCTTAAGACAGTGAAGCTCCTTTTTTGCAAGTTGTAGGAGTGGGTTGCTTTCAGTCGTTATTTTCTTTTATCAGTCCGAGGTATAGGCGTTTCCCATACGTATAGCGGGCGTGGCCTGCAGACATTTGAACACGTTAAAAAAACTTGTTGAACCTCCACTCCAAAGCATTACTTTTTGTACTCTCTAGCTGCCAAAAACTGCCACGCGCATACGTTGGCAAACGTCGGCAAAGCTCCGCCCGCTATACTGTGGGGAAAGGACGATATAATGCACGCTGTTGTTCATTCGCATTCGGAAAACGTATAAGTGTGAACTAAGTAAAGACGATGATACCACCGCAGCGTTGCTTCCAGTAGACATCGTAAGGATGCGTACTCAGAGAAATTGTTTAGTGATCGGAACGACTAGTGCTGGGTTAAGAATTTCGGCGCTTGTTGTAGTGTGTATTGATCTAGAAATGAAGAGTACTTTATGCATTACAGAGCAGTGGTCGCATAAAAGGGAACTACAAAAGTTCCCAATAACTATATGCTTGTCTATGTTAACATAACACATGGACATTCAATTTTTCTAATAATATTCGAAAATCGAATGATATTCGAAAGTCGAGTGGTATTCAAAATTCCAACGATGTTCATATTCAAATACTTAATTTCGAATTGTCTAAGCATCCTACACAGTGTGCATATCGATGGAGTTTTGCCGCATCACTACGGTCAAAAGACAATTGCTAGGGGGGCGAAATCAAATGGTCGGCTCACCACGACCGAGTGCTCCGCTTCCAGATGTAACTTCTTGCTTCGGAAGCAACCTTTTACAGCGCGCTGCTTAAGGTAGGGGCCCGCTATAGCGCAGTGCAATTTCATCGAGCCCTACTTTGGATGGACAGTGACTTCAATAGTTTAAGTGTTACTCTGCTCTTGGGCACTAACGAATAATTCAAAAGTGAATTTAGCACAAGGTTTTGTTGAAAATGATGCCAATTAAGCTGCTGAATAACCTTGTTTAGGTTCCTAACCGAACAACAAGCAATATGGCTCGCACTATCCTGAAAAAAATTTGGTGTTTCATGTTGTTGGCTCATATATATGTCAACCCTAAAAAGCTTGAAATCGTAAAACGATTAGTGCTAATACTTTGGAAGAGCGAAACAGTTGACTCCGAGGCACTGCAAAATACTCGGTAGGAGCATAAAGCCAAGCACTAATTCGTTCTTAGCAGGCCGGTTGAAAAATAGCGTGCATCTCAAATGAAGATGATCTTCGTTGAAATAGACAAGTACCAGTTGGATGAAATGTTTTTCGTTCATTTAAGTTATAAGAATAGTGAAACTGCTTCCTCATCCCAATCCATGCTTGCAGGGATGGGCGGATCTCATCAGAAGCTGCAGAAAAAGTCAAAAACCAGTTTGAAAATCGGTTCGAATTTATGTCAAGAAGGTAAGAATAAATTTCAAAACTTTCACCCTCAAATTAGCAACTTTTTCCAACATTTATTTTATTTATTTACTTATTTATTTATTTATTTATGCATTCAATGATGCGCCTAACGAATATATTAGTTCAACAGGATTACTAATTTGCAGTAAACGATAAGATGAAGAATAAGTGCTGGTTTTTCGAAAATCAAACTTTGCTGCAAAAGTAAAACTACAGCCCACTCTAAATAGGTGTATAGGTAATTGAGGAAGTATGAATAGTCATGCTGCAACCATGGCGTGAATAGCCTTTAAGCTATCACTTTCAAGCGAAAAAAGAGAAAGACACCAGAGTGAATGGTCTTAATTCCATGCGTACCCCGGCAGGAATACCTCTTTGAGCTTTCTCTTACATCGTTCCCATGGAGAAAGAAGGCAGCAAATAAAAGTGCATTTGTATAGTATTATGAATGAGGTCGTGAAGACCCTATGAGTGAGGCTTAATCCACATTGAGAGAACAGTTAAAAAGAGTTTGATTTTTGGAGAAGCCAGCCCTTGTACATGTCAATAATTATGAAACAGCTGAACTGAAACTAAAAAAGGAACTAATAGTAAGTATTAGCTATTTTCAGAGTATTTCACTTGTAGTAAATCAAGTGTATTGATTCTACTTCAAAAGTAGCTACATTCTCGGCTTGCAGCGTATTACACGGTAGTGTACAAAGCCATCGTGGAATTCTATAAAAGAAACTGTTGAAAACGAAACGAAAACGTTTTCTTTAGATACGTGAATAATAATTGTGAAACCCACCATTTCTACTAGTCGGTCTGAAAATCCAATATTTACTTGCATTGATTCTAAACTCTTTGCGAATAAGTCGGAAAGCAAAGACAAGATCCAAAAATATACGCCTATATTCTGAACTTTTCATCGCCAAGGATTTGAGCCTAGTTTCGTAGTTGGGCATTTCAATATAATTAAACTTCCGTCGGCACCTCATATATAGCATTTTCCAATTTACGTATGTCTCTCTTGAGAAAAGGACTCCACACAACAGAACAGTATTCCAAGTGAGGCAAAACGTAGGCATTATAAAGTCGTTTGAGAATTGAGGGATTATCGGTATGTACATTGCGGAAAATAGCAAATAATACTGAAAATGCTTTGTTGACTGCATAATCAATATGATTGGCAAAATTCAATTCAAAATCCAAGAGTACACCCAAATTCTTGGCAATGGAGCAGTTCTTCAACCTAATTCCATCTATCTCATAAACTGGGAAGTCATCATCTCCAAAATGCATTACAAAGCTTTTTTCCAAGTTAACAGATATGCCAGAGCAAGCAGCCCATTCCATCATGTTTCCAAGAGAAGCTTTTATTGCTGAACGGGCCTGTATTTTATTATAGTTATCAAAACTTTCGTAAATCTTTATGTCGTCAGCATACATCTGAATTGACAAATGTATGGACGTTTTCAAGATGGACGGAAGTTCAGCAGCGTATAGTATAAAGAGCAATGGAAAAAGGACTGCTCCCTGCGGAACACCACTTGCACAAAGTTGCCGTTCAGAAAAGTGTTGTTCAACTTTGATCGTCATGCCTCTGTTGTATAAGTACGATTTCAACCAATTCAAAAGGCTTCCTCTCAAACCGATTTGTTCTAGTCTGTACAAAAGCTTTCCATGATGAACCTTATTGAACGCCTTGGAAAGATCAACGTAGATTACATCAACGGAATTACCACTATTGAGTGCCAAATTCCAATCAAAAACAGAGTCCACAAGATTAGTGGTAGTGGATGATCCTTGCATAAAACCATGTTGACTAATAGGAATCACGTTGAGCCTTTCAAGCCACGAAAGCAGTCTAGCACGCAGGACTTTCTCCATTACTTTTACGGCCGTAGGAGTCAAACTAATGGGCCGAAAATCTGAAAGCAGGCGTGGGTTAGAGACTTTAGGAATCACTGTAATTAATGCCTCCTTCCAGATCTGCGGTACCTCACCGAGCATCATTGATATGTTAAAGATATGGGTAAGAGGTCCACAAAGAAATGAGGCACACTTTCTAAAAACAGTCTGTGGACTTCCATCAAACGGTTCATTAAGAGATGGTTTCAATTTGGTCAAAATTTTCTGGACTTCTGGAGAACTAAAGTAAACTTTCGATAAAGACCGTCGACTAGTAGAGGTGGGTGCGAAACAATCTAAGCGTTCAATTAGGTCACTGGAATCGAAAATTCCGGCGAAATAGCGGACTAAAGCTTATGCTTTTTCTGCATCCATGTAATAGGTACGGCCGGTTTGGTCAGTCAAGGCAGATGACGATTTGGTTTGATTTTTTGGTTTATATATTCAAAAAAGAATTTCGATTTTGCTTTTCTACCCAGATTTTGCTCTCGATTGGATGAATATTTCTTTAAATGGTAATCAATATCTTGGCATACTTTCTTGTACATAGGATTGGATGAAGGATTTACCATATGGTTAAACAGTCTTTCCTTCTGTGCAAAAAGATTTCGTATATGTTTAGGATATAGTAATTTATGTCGGGCCAAGGTAAAAGATACAAATTTTGCGAGAGCACTGTATATCGTGGTACAGAATCTATAGTAAACGTCATCAGTCGAGCAGTACTGATCAAATAAGCCCAACCAATCGATATCAGCAAGATAGCTATTAAGAGAAACATAGTCAACTTTTCGAAAGTCGGGTCGGGGTAGTACACAGGAGGTAAAAGCTGTGGTAGAAATAAAAAACTGAATTATTCAATGATCAGAATTTGCGAGAGAGGGCAAAGTAAAAATTTCAGAGATATTAGGAGAGGTCGAAAACACAAGGTCAAGAACATGGTTGCAGTGCGTAGTTTCTCTAACAAATTGTTCAAAGCCAGAGTTACGAAAGAATTCAAAAAACATTTGAGAAGTTTTATTAAGAGGAGATTCTTTGATCCAATCAACTTTCAAAGTCACCCAAAACAATTGTGTTTTCGTGATCACTCACAAAATTACAAAGTAATTCAATCAACTTATCATCACTTGAAGCCGTGCTATGCGGTGAACGGTAAACTGCAATGAATCGCAAGCAAGTAGGCTGTTGTGTGTAGAAATTACATCAATGCAAAGAATATTGGCCACGGTGTCACAATCAGATACGAATGATTTTACTGGGAAAGTAATTTTTGATAAGCAGCAGATACCACCCCCTCTACGGCTTCGCCAGGCTGCACGAGAAATTAAATAAGGTAAATCTCCCACAATCTCGCTATCTCGAATTTTATTTGTTAGCCATGTTTCAGTTACAAAAAGAATGTCAGGTTTGTTATCCATCAAAAAGGCTCGAAAATGATGCAACTTTTTTACAAGGCTTCTGGCATTGAACATTGAAACTTTAATTTTATCCTGCACACCATGCCGTATTATGCGTTTCCCGATCTCACTTTAGATATCTCCGAAACCTTGACGACCTAACCTTTATATACTACTCACTCACGACTTGGTTTACCTTTATTTCTCTCGCGTGCCACTTGCCTTAGATCAAATTCGCGCTTGCGCTCGTCCTCAGTCGTACTCCTTCGTATGTAGACGTTGGAGTGATTCATTTGACGGAGAAAGCGAGCGTTTTAGCCAAAGCTCTCCGCCAATAAAAGGTGGAGGGCATGACAACTTTAACCAAACGTGGACGCGAATTGTTCGGCTTACCTATCCAGTAAACCTCCGAAGGGACGCAAGTCACGTCCACAACGTTGAGGATCTCACATACTTTGTCTTGGAGATAACCTCGACGTTGGGACGGGCGCATGCCTTCCGGAGGTTCCTGGATTCCACTAATGACCAGGCTTCTCGAACGTTTCTCTGATTCTAGTACTTCAGATAATCCAGAAGAAAATTTTCGGCCAATACAGAGAGCATTTTCTGGATTGCTGGATCTTTGTTAAGTTCGGAAATCGATTTGATCAGGTCCTGTATTGACATAGTATTGAACTCGTTCCTTGGTAAACCTGCATTAGTTTGATTCCTCTGTGTTTCCTGAGGAGCGCTGATCCCATGAACTTTGTTGGAGCGAGTGCGCGCCGTTCGATTACAATTTTCAGTAAACAATCACCAGAAAACTGGATAAATTCGAGAAACTAGAGGAAATAAGGTATCAAGGACAAGAATAGTACTGCCAATCAAGATCGGTACCGAAAAAGATCCAACACAAAGCAAAAAAGCGCAAAGATGCACACTCTGGATAAAAAAATGGAAGTAGAAATGAATTTACGATGAGAGAGTCGAAGGACACCGCCGCACGTGGAGCCGACACGTTTGTGAATGACTCCAAATACAAAGTTTTCTTGTATTTGGAGTCAGGCTTAAGGCTTTGGCCATACTTTGCCCGTGTTACCAGTGTTGAAAGTGTTGCCAGTGTTGAAAGTGTTGAAAGTGTTGCCGGTGTTGAATGTGGGAATCATCAGTCTTGCAGTTTCATTCTTCCTCAAACGATCTCACCGACTGGTGAGTTCGTCTGGAATAGAAATGGGAAATGGGAAATGAGAAATGTGACTGAAATAAATTAAGAAATGCTTTCGCAAAAGCTCCTCGAACAATTTTTTTAGAAAGTGAAGGACTTGTTCAAAAGAAGCAATCTCCAACATTTGAGAACGCTGCGAGACCTTCCATAGGTCTTTTGCTCGCTAATCGCAGAAGCACCGGATTCGACACCTAACACGCATTTTAATTAGACCTTACATCTCAAGTGTTGGAGATTGCCTATCTAGAACAAGTCCTTCACTTTCCAAAAAGTTCGTTCGAGGAGCTTTTGCGAAAGCATTTCCTATTTCATTTCAGTCTCATTCCTCATTTCCCATTTTCATTCCAGACGTACTCACCAGCCGTGAGATCGTCCGAGGAAGAATGAGACTGCAAGACTGATGATTCCCATATTCAACACTTTCAACACCGGCAACAACTTCAACACTTTCAACACTGGCAACACTTTCAACACCGGTAACACGGGCAAAGTATGGCCAAAGGCTAAGCTTACTATTACCATCATTGCTAAGTTTTTACTGTCGTAAGAGCACACGTGAGATTATGTTGGTAATTTGGTAATAAGACTCAGGGTTCAGCACAGATCGTATGGAAACGAGCTGGACTTTGTTTTCGATGCGAAAGAGCAAGGGGGTTTCGTTTTCGAGGTCAAAAAGACGCAAAAAATGCGACGTTTTTTTAGTCGACGCTTCGTTTTTCAAGGACTTTTTACATATGGTTTGAGGTAAAGGGGATATCGTAAATTTAGGCGAAAGTCAAAGAGACTTCGTTTTCAAAAAGCCTAGAAACGGACTCATACCGGGCCTTGATAAGACTTTGACATGCACTGCAAAGTTAATGGTAAAACGCAGGTAAACGCAAACAGCAGATTTCTAAAACAGGAAAAGAAATTTTAGAGGTGTCTAAAGAGCTGTCGCAGGCTTGCGGGTTATATCTGCGGCATCAATCCTACTCGGAGGTGCGCTTTTATGTTCTACGTGCACTTGCGGAGTCTACCAAAAGGAAGAGGAAGTGTAACAGAAAACTCCACCAGCCCAATAATTGACCGTAAAGCCGTCTAAGCTTATAATCGATCATCAAAGACAGCACAACTATGTCAAAAAGGTTTTGACCCTTTTTCAGACTTGATGATAACCAGCTGTCGAAACGCAACTCTAATAAAAGCTCTTTGCAGTCTGTTTGACATACTTTAAATTATCCAGATATCGTATGTCTGTTTTTCAAACTTCTATCGATCCCCTCTAGCTCTCGCAGCCATATATCCTTTGGGTCAGCAGGCATAGCAGTTGGAGGGCGGGGTTTCGTGACCTAATTAAGTCCAGATAATGATCAGAGAGCACGCGCGCGATAGAGACGCATACTACGTAAGGTAGGTGCCATAGTAAGCGAATATTTTGTTCAAGTTGGGGTCCCGCGCAGAACTGGCATCACTAATCATTGTGACATAATGCCAACTTGGCGTTGTGCCACAATGATTAGTAACGCCAGTTCTGCGCGGGACCCCAACTTGAACAAAATATTCGCTTACTCTGGCACCTACCTAACGGGTGCGAGCGGTCTCAACTGAGTCACAAAACCTCGCCTTTCAGCCGCCGGGCGTCAAATCATAGGTTACTCTTCCATCAGATAGCATACTTTATTTCAACAAAGACGCTTCGAGTTCTGTTGGGATCTCGAAGTGGCTTTTTGCGATAAGAATAAAGTCAAATCTGGAAAGTATTGTTGTCACATAGGTATTGTTACACTCTGACTTTTCACCACAGTTATGAAAGTTTTGTTACACTTTGACTTTTCATTGCAACAAGTTTTGATTTTTCGATTTCAATCAAGTTTTGATTACAATTCGATGAAGCAAAGAAAGCTTCAAAGGTAGTCTTCAAATATTTGCCTCAACTCTGATCCTGCTAGGTTTGAACTTATGCTGGTTCGAAGCCAAGTTTATGCTGGTTCGAAACTAAAATAAGCATCCAAATGTTCAAAACTGAGAAATAGTTGAGACTGGGCCTAAACAAAATTCAGACAAAATTCATTCAAACAAATTCAACAAATATTCAATTTGTTCACGCATATACATTCCTCGTCAAACAATAACTTGCTAAGTTTTCTCTATAGCTATAAGTCAAGACAATGAATATGGGACCAAGGCCTTTTAGGTATCAACCCATATTTTTCAGCTATAATTACGCGTACTGCCATCTACAGTACAATTACAGTAAATCTGAAAGGCTGACAGAAAAGGTAGAGGTTACCCCTAGATTTAGCGTAAAAGAAAGCTTATGGAGTAAGTTTATCCCAGGATTATAGTCATTTTTATAAAATTCAGGTATTGACACACATGGTGTGTCAAGCGGTCTCACGCGGTAGTCACTGTTTGACACACATGTGTGTCAAGCGGTCGTCAATGTGTTAAAGGGCTCACAAAAAATCCCATTTTTTCGACTTCCAGCTAAGGAAAAAATGTGGTAAGAGTATGTATGAATGTAATAAATATGCGTAAGCGAGTAAGAGATCAGTATTTTTTGCAGGTTCAAAACTTTTTTTTTTTCGAAGTTCAAAATTTTTATTTTGTGCTCACTTCTTTATTTTTTAATTATTTTTAAAATCTCGAAAACATTTAAGCTTTCTTATTTTCTGACTTCAAACTCCGTTTAAATCCAAGTTAGTTTGAACTTCTTCTTGTGAAACTTGATTTGCCTTATCGAATGGTAGCCTGAAACCTGATTTGAAACGAGAAGTTATGACTAACTGCGGTGAAAAGTCAAATGTAACAAAACTTATGGTATGATCAAACACGTAAAATGCAGACCTTTGGACTTTGCAATATGCAACTCTCGGCATGAACTTTTTAATGCGTTGATGCTTTCTCCTATAGGCGGAATTTGATTTTGCTGCTAGCAAGCTAATTCTTTTATACTAAAAAGCCATGTTAAACATTTACGGGCAAAGTCATGTCGTAGCACAGGCGCCCAAATAATTTTCGAAAGGTTATGTAAACATATGACTAGACTATTTTACATTTATTGGAGAGATAAAGATAGCGATCTCCACCCAATTTGTATTATATGTTTGTGTTTCTACATTTTTTTCTTTTGAATGGCGGACCTTGTAAATGAACAAATAATAAAAATAAATAAGTAAATAAATAAATAAATAAGTAAATAAATAAATAAATAAATGAAGCCATATTAGCTGTGCCAAACTTTGCAATTCAGTTTGGCAACTCTGAAAATATTCGTCACACGCTTTTTCATTTACATATTTCAGCACACTTTCAAGAGAATAAAGGTGAGTTTTGTAATGACCTATTGAACCAAGTCCACCTGAGACTAAATGTACGATTGGCTTGAAGTGTTATAAAAGAATGCTATTGCATGTAGCAAAATGTACGCTAGCACTGTGCGGCATAAGTAAGAATATGAATGTAAATCTAGTTGTAAATGTAGTTCATCGCTTTCAATTTTTTCGAAATATTAGGAATGAAAGACTGTCTTTATCGTGCATACATGTACTTATATTCAAGAACGTCTGGAATATTGAAAGAAAGGCTTTAAGTTTTTATAAATCAGCGCTGTTTGTCAGTTTGCAACTGTCGAAAAATTCGTTTCGCTGTGTTTGTAATCGAGATTCATACAAGAGAATCATCGCAGAAATTTAGTTTAAAAAATCCTTGGTTTTGAAAACTACTATTAAGAGTTTATCTTGAGCGTATTTTCCTTCTGCTTTGCGGGCCTCACACACAAGATGAAGAAGGAACAATGTGAAGATGACAAATTACAAATGTTTGCAAACGATTGAACTTTCTTTGACCTGATTTCAAATATGTTCACTTGTTAGAGGATGCAATGCAGCTTTCAATGCGTTTTCAGCTTTGCCTACTATTTTGCCAGTTGGAGTGTGCAAATACGTAGCGAAAGCAGAAAAATTTATTCCTTCAAAATAAGCAGGCGATAATGCTCTGCAAGTACATTGATGCAAAAAAACAAGTAAAAAGGAAAGGAAATGTATAGTATTAGGTTGTCCCATAAGTCTTTTCATTTTGAACTTTTGCTGTGATAAGTCATATACTTCTTATTCTGAGTAGACATCAAGATACCGTTCGATAGAGCAAAGCAAACTTTATAGAATGGCGTTTAAGCTTTTGCACCATCTTTGATTCACCTCAAGTTTAAAACCAAAATGTGATAAGTTTCGGATGCCCAGAAAATTGATTTTTTTATATCCTCATTCAGAAAAGTCCTACAGATCTCTCACTCGCTCACGCATATACGCTACAGATAAGACACTCATAAGTGCTGTTGCTGGAATTTTTTATAAGCTAGAAACAAGAGAAGGAAAATTTCCATGTTTTCACCAAAGTGAAGCTTTGCTGTACTTACACTAACACTTATTTGCTACATGACCTTAGAAGTACAACCGTGAGTTTTTAGCTTTCTATAAGCTCTAGTTTCCGGGAAATATATAATTTAGCTTTCTTCAAAAAAGGTTTTTCGCGTTTAACTTAACATTTTTCGGAAGCCAGAGCTCATAAAGAAGCAAAAATTTACGGTTGCACTTCTAAAGGCTTGTAGTACATAAATGCTTGTGTAAGAACTGCATATCATATTTTGTTGAAAACATGGAAATTTTCGTTTTCTTGGTTTCTAGCTGATGAAGAAATACAGCGATAGCACACATAAGTATCTGATGTGGAATGTATATGCGCGAGCGAGTGAGAAATCTGTAGGATTTTTTGAACAAAGATATAAAAAATTTTAAATTTTCCGGGCATCAGAAACTTTCTAGTTTCTGTTTTCAAACTTGAGCTGTATCGAAGCTGATGCAAAAGCATAAACGCCGTTTTATAGAGCTTGCTTTGCTCTATTGAACAGTATCCTGATGTCCATTTAGAATGAGAAATGTACGACGTATTACATGAAAACTCAAAAATGAAAAGATTTATGGGACAACCTAATACTTATTCACATCTCTTTATGACTGTACGAGCACCTCCAGAGTGCCTGTTATGTTACTGAGCGTTTTGTATAACAGCTTATGAAGCGAAAAGTTGTGGTGAAATCATGAAGACTTACTGATGATTCATGAGCAAGTATGTTTCAATTTTGTATGGTTTTCTGTATCAACAAGTTCTCCAGAGACGTCATATGGACCGCGAAAGGACCAGTCACGTATGAAGAAGTGGACAACAACGTCTTTCGCCCCAACAACCTGAAAATTGTTGAATACACCTATCCGATTCCAAGATTAGATTTTATTCAAAAACCTTCCTGCGCTAAGGTATGTATAGAATGTCCGATATTGAACGTGGAATTTCCAACTGCTCTCACAAATATGGGTTAATCATCTGGAATAACACACTAAAATTGTACTTATACTTTACCAGTGATGATGGAGTAAAGCTTAAACGCGATTGCTACTCTTCAAGAAAGTCTTTTAGTACCAAATTTCTGCACCGAACTTTTACGTGACGCACTACATCAGACATTTCCTTGCCGCCTCGCAAGTTCACTTTTACCACTTCAGATCATGCAAATGCGACTTGTTTTGCAATTACGTGCTATAGGTGCATACTTTTGCTGGACTTTTTAGCAAGCACAGCTGTTTGTCGATATCTTTACTTTTTCGTATCGTACTTATTCCTACACATATCATAAAAAGCCCAGTTTCAACATTTGTCCAAGTTCAGGCGGTGAAAAATATATCACGCGTTATATCTCCGTATGGGTTCTGAAACAAAAGCTCTCACACCAAAGGAAAACGCTTCCTTTAGGTAGAATTGCATTGGCGGCAGATGGTTTGCAAAGTCTACAAAGCTTTCTTATGTAGATCTTGGTCAATTTTTATGGCGCTACATCACCGTTATGGCTGTTATCTGTAGCGGCTTTGCCTGGCGGCTGGCTGCGGCAGCAGTCGGCTGCCCGGGTACCACTTGCACGCCTCCCTTTATGGTCACTGTGACAATGTCATTGTGTGCCTTCATGCCTATCACTAACTCAACAACATATAAAAGACTATGTTGTTGCCGACATACAAACTTCTTGCAGATGACTGACAACATTTGCAAAGTCCATCTCTTTATTAACATACGCCATGCTAGTCAAAGTAGCACGCCATACAGCATGCGCCACCACTATTGCCGCCTGCTTTTGACTTACACATCGCTTAACAAGTAATAGCAGAGAGCAAGTAGTCATAATGTTGGAGATGAATTCGGTTAATATCTATAAAGTGGACCCCGCTTCAAGGTCTTGCCAATTGCATATGTACGGCTACTATATTCCATCGACATCAACGCAACGCAGTGACCAAGAACTTTTGCTAAATGAACTTTTTATCAAAAACATTCATCTGTCATGCAAATAAATCGACTGATTTGAACTATAATCACATCTTCTATGTACAGTGGAAGGAAAAGGTTGGAATTTAGACCTTTGAAGACTGGCTAGCCATCGCCAGTAAGGAGGTTCCCGAAATTCCACCAAGGGAGATTGAGGAAGAATACAAAAACGCATTCTTGTTAAACGGCTATACAGAACTTCATCCGGTGAGAACATTTGTTTAAATTTCAGTTTCCTTTTTAGCCCAGGGAACAGGAGAGGCAGATGTGCCGCCGCTTGAAGCCTTGGCGTCGCGCGTGGATCTGTTGCATAATCCCTCGAGAATCATAGGCGTCCGGATTGACTTAAGTCATTACACATGCTATTCACTGATTATTAGCATTTGTAGTAGGTCAGTGGACGCTCTGCATTGTAATGGTCTGTGAATATCTGAGGTGCAAACAATGCAACATTTTAGCCTCTTTCTAATTTTCTAAAGAGGTATATAGTATAGGTAAAGCAAACTCTGTAGAAAAAAATGACATGGGACATAGAATAGGCAATATCATTTCAATAGTAGTGTCCATTCTTAGTTTTATTTATCTTTACTTGTTAATTTAGGATGCTATTACGACATGATTTGGGTCAAAAAACAAAAATATCTTCCTGTAAAAAAGACTTAGAAAAGTATATGTGATATAGTTTGCTTTAACTGTTTATTAACTGACCGTATTGTTGAAAGTAAGAACAAGAAAATTTGGTTCAATTGAAAAGTTTTTCTGCCGAAAACTTTAGCATTGTAAAAAATGAAAATTTTTAGAAAAATGGATGCTAAATAAAAGATTCGAAAACGGCTGCTTCTTGAATTTCACATAGTTCACTGATGTGCGAGTTTTGCAAGGCAATGTCGTGACGGCTCGGGGGTGGCACCTAGACAGTATCCCGAAGCCTACTGCTCGCTCGACAAACGATGTATTTAGCCTGCGGTCAATCCAACGGCTGCCAAAGGAAATCTTATTTAACTATCAAACTACAAGACGAAACATCATTTTACCTAGATATATATTATAGAGAACAAAGGTCCGTTCCATAGAGTGCTCAGCAGAGGTGGCTCTTTCATACTCTGAATGGATGTCGTTTTTTTAGAGAGCGATGCAAGAACGACCCGCACAGTTTCCAAAAATTTCTCGGAAAGTTAACTATTGAATCTAACTCTTAGTGGACCATAATATGAGGCTCTAATATAATCTCACAGTAGCAGGTAGATCATTGACACGTTAAAAACACGGGTATTGCATAAACGTGCACAAATTATACACGATTTGAACTTGTTAAAGCGCGATTTTTTTGCACAAGAAAATAAACAATCAGTCACAACGCGTAAGCAATACCGAGCAACCAAATTTGATGAGTATAATTGAATGCACGGAATCGCCGTGCAATCAATTTCATGCTGAACGCTTGCGAGAGTGTCCAGTGCAGGCTAACATTGGCTGGCATTCACGCTCATGAGTTATCATAGCCGGCAGCCGCGTTGCAGGTACTTCGCGTGCTTTCAGCCTACATTATATGAGCGATTGTGCGCAGTCGACTTTACCTCCCCTACGATAACCAAAAAAGAAGTACGAAATATTATGAAAAAAATAATGTGAATGAGAAAAGTTTTAAGAAATTTTCTAGTTTAGGTTGCTTCCGCCCAACCCGCGAGCATCCTGAGATTGCGCGGAACAAACAAAGTTATAATTTTCCTCCTTTTTCACATAGTTTCTCGACCATTCTTTTACATAAATCTGTTCTTCAGGTAAAGCTCTACTTATGAGTACTCACCCAAACCGAAGTTCCTAACCTCTACTTTGCTACAGCCCTTGAAGATATAAAAAACGCCCTTTTTTATACGCTTCTATTACCTAAAATTCCTTGTTTTCCCTTCATTTTATCCATTTGTGTTTGTTTCAATTTATTAGACGTACTTCTACTGACATCACAAAATTGTTTCGTAATTTTCTAAATGTCAAAGGGGATTTCTTTTGGAAAATTTTGAAAGCAGCCTCTTGCTGGGTCCTGGTTCCGTGCTACCGACTATAAGTTAATCTGAGTGCATAGTATTTTAGAGAGGCGCGCAATAAATGCGTTGAATATTTGACTTTACTATACCACGGTCTGAATAGCTAACTAAAGGCATCCACAACATTTTCTATTCCAGAAGGTATCTGGCCTGACTGCTCCTCCCAGTACCCGCGCAACTGCTCTTCCAGTGAAGGGCAGGAGCATATTATGCGGCTAAAAATTTCGAATCACAGGTGCGATAAGGTGAGAATGACTCCTCCGGGGTGAAGGGTGTCACAGTGGTCGCAATCCCTCCAGGGTGAAGGGTGTTTCAGTTGATCGAGAAATCATAAAATGCCGACCGGGGGGGGGGGGAGAGGAGAAGGTGATGGTGTTTTCTTATTTTCCAAATAAAAGTTTATCATATTAAATTCTCTGCCATCATTGGTTGTCCTTTTTTAAATGTGAAAACTGATAGGATTGGAACAACCCTATATGTTTTTAAAAATACCCTAGAAGATGTGTATGCAAGAACATCTGTTTCGGGAAAGAGGTAATTTTTAAGCATTTACGAATTTTTAGAAGAAATTCGTAACTTTTGTAGATGAACAGCAACGTCAGCAATGAAAAGGTTTTTACAACTATCTTGTCTTCCGCTTTCAGAGAATATATAGCTTGCCTGGAGTCTATTGAAAAGTGTCTGGTGAAGAGTGTGAGTAGTGATTTCTGGATATTTACGAGTTTTTAGGCTGGAAAAATCCGTAACTTCTGTAGATGAACATCTTATACGCCACGATGGTCACCTTTGGAGCCGTCCCATTCTCCGCTTTTAGAAAATATATACTTTGCCTGGGGTCCGATGAAAAAAGTGCCTGGGTGAATGGTGTCTTAGTGATTGCTGGAGATTTTCGAGTTTTTAACATAAAAAAATTCAAAACTTCTGTAGATGAACATCTTGTATGCCGGGATGACCACCATTAGAAGTGTCTCGTCCTCCGCTTTCAGAAAATATATACTCTACAATGGTAAAAAAGCCTCTACTTGAGCACTCCCATTATAAAAGTCTCACCCACCCTTCACCCGGCACTTTTTCTGACGGACCCCTGGCAAAGTATATATGTATTTTCTGAAAGCGAAGGACGAGGCACTTCTAATGGTGGCCATCCCGGCATACAAGATGTTCATCTGCAGAAGTTATGAATTTTTTTATGTGAAAAACTCGAAAATCTCCAAAAATCACTAGGACACCCTTCACCCAAGCACTTTTTCCAACGGACCCCAAACACATTATACATTTTCTGAAAGCGGAGGATGAGACGGTTCCAACGGCGACCATATCGGCGTACAATATGTTCATCAACAGAAGTTATTGATTTTTTATGTCAAAAAATCGAAAATCCTCAAAATTCACTAGGTAAACCGTTCACTGCACTTTCTTGAATGGATATCAAACGTTTTATATATTTTCTGAAAGCGGAGACGTAACGGTTCCGATGGTGACCGTCAAGGCGTACAAGTTGTTCAACTACAGAAGTTATGAATTTTTTTATGTTATAAACTCGAAAATCTCCAGAAATCATTGCTCTCACCCGTCACCAAGCCCTTTTTTCAACAGACTCCTCCTTTCCTATACATAAACAATTCACGTACAAATATCTACTTTGCTTAGCCTTACCTCACTGTTGATTATTTTTCTCGGCTTTTGGTGAAGGGGGTCATCTTGGTCCCGGCTCAGGGGTGAAGGGAGGGTGAAAAAATTCTCACACTATCGCACCTGTGTTTCGATTATGTTTAGAACAAAAATCGACTAGACGATAAGAGGCCGAACATCAAACTGAGGCGTTGCTTCTATTTATATCCGCGTGGCTAGTAAAGAGCCAACAAATTAGAGGACGGAGACGATAACCGTCGCCAAATAGCGCAGCAACCGTGCGCTCGTCCTCCTGCTTCTTCCATCGCGAAAAGATAATTGTAGAAAGTGAATAAGTAAAGGTTATGGTCTAAATGAGCAGCAAAGCGCTTGAAGTCCCACTTCGTTTCAACTATCCTCGCAGCTTGAGTTGAACGTTTGTAATGATTAAAAACTTTTCTGTCCGCATTGAGCATACGAGCATCACTTCATAAGGAAGGGTTTTTGCGACAGTCTATAAAATGTAACCAAATCTGTTGAACAAATCGAAGTGATTATACTACTTCAAATTAATCCATTTTGCTGTTAAAGGGCAACTACTTCAATGCCAAAAAAAGAATGGGAGGTGTGGTCTGGGGCAACATTTCCACACTCATGGCAGCTTCAGATCCAGTTGTTGCTTATGAAAAAGAAGGCCGTGAGCGTTTTTTTTACATTTGTATCTTAAGGCATAAAAATCACAAAAATTGCAGTGGCGGTCCATCATGCACTGAGAAAATATCCTGTGAAAAATATGACGGGTTTTGTAATAGGATCACAATGGGCCTGGGTAGAGGTGCTGGCACTTCGCAGTGGTGCTGCAGAGGTACGTAACTTTAAACGTATGTCGAAAGGCGCGATTTTTTTGCCAAATGGACACTGGATAGCGCATTTTTAGTGTTCAGTAAAGTTTTAGAAGATTTTCAAACATCTGAAAAATAAAAAAAAAAGATTTTGCGTAGGCTATTTAACCCCTTACTCAAAACCTTGATATTCCAACGATTTCTCAAGCTCTCGTTAGACAATTGAAATACACATACCAAGTTAAGTAAAAACATTGCTTTAGGTACTCACTGTGGAGTACAGAGAAACAAAAATTGTTGGGACGGAAAGAATAAAATATGTCCACCCTATCAAATTTGCAGAGCAATGGAGCGAGTGAGTTTCAGCTATTTTGTAAGAAAGATGTTCTTTTTTGAGCTTCAGATCCTTCTTGGGCATTTAGAGGTATGGGAAAGTTTGATTTCGCAATTTCATTTTCTTCTATCGAACATAGTGGCTTAGGAAGGTACGTCTTACATTATATTAATCCCGAAAGACTTGTCAGTTTTTTCGTCGTTCACTTAAACTCACAGAACACCCATCAGGGACGATCTAGGTACCATTTGATTCAAGTTTTTATCCTCTTCCTTACAGCTTTAACTAATTTCTTGTCTACGCTGTCTTTGCAATGTTATCGTCATGGCTTTTTGAGCAACGCAATAGTAACGCCAAATGTTTCCTAAATTCTAAAAATTTCATCCTGATGTTTTCAAATAGAGCTGGTAAGTGTTTTGTAGGGTAAGCCTTTGGCTACATTGCAACTATTTTAGATTGCATTTGCTACGTTTGCCAAGTCCGTAATAATTATTTATTTGATAAAAACCGCGGCTTTTTGATTACGTTTATCATGTAAAAGTACCAAGAATTTTAAAAGCTGCATTTTCAAAGCAAATCAAACTTGGTTATGTTGCATAAATCATGTTTAATAAGATTCATGTTTCAATTCGCAGAAACTTCAAAAGCTTTTGTGCATTTGCTGCAGTTGCGTGTTTTTTTGCCAAAAATCGAAAGCTCCGAGAAATTGATTTTTTGACTAAAAATAGCGAATTAGGAGAATCTTGAATCAACACATTGTAGTCCGAGAATTGCTCTATTCGATGCATGCTTAGCCCTTTCCGGAACTTTGGAATGAAATTTCCAAAAATTAGAATAACTTTGAGCAGAGAAAATCGAAGTGTGTTTTGGCAGTTATCAAAAAAAGCATAAAAGATTGGTTCGAAAATGTATTCTTAAGAAAGAGACGGAGAAGCTGCATCAAATGCATGTTGAAACCCATTCAATTCTTTATTGTGCGTGGTTTTACAGTGGTTTGAAAAACGGACAAAACTTTCGGGACAACCTAATAAATTGCTTGAATTTGGTTTTAGATACGGCGATCCCATCGATCCAGTTGGCGACTTGAGGGAGGCCCAAAAAGTACTCTGTTTGCTGAAGGAAGGAGGTTGCAGATTTGCTTGTCCAAAAAATGATAGCGCGCAGGTTAAAAACCATTATGGTTGATGTTGCTCACACGTTGCGTCGACAACTTTATTTACTCCTCGTTTTCTTCTAAACATTGAGGATGACCTCAACTTTAACTAATCGTCAAATGTTTGTAACGGATATCGCACAAATTGCAAGCAGGGCCTGGCACAGATCGTTTGGAAGCAAGCTGGACTTCGTCTCTAGAGCAAAAAGCAAAGGAGATATCTTCTGACGAGTTGAAGCCGAAGACTAAGAATAAGCGTCACTTAGTCGAACACAAACTTTTCAAACAAGTTATCACACGATTCACATGCTCTATGGTGTAGGGCGAAAAATGCGCGCGATTTAAAAGCAAGGCTAAAATAAACAAATTTGTAACTGCGGGCTAGTGTTTAGTGGTATTTTAAGGCTTCCACCTTGATTACGGAACATACGAACAGACCAAAAAAATAAAGTTTAACCGTAAGCAAAACGAACAGTAACAACGGCCTCAAGCCAACAACGAACGAAAACAACAAGAAAAACACGAAAGGGGGAATATTCCGATTTATCCCTCCAGCAGGGCTTTACACGGTCACTTTGGATCAATTCTCGGTGAGTTTTCACGTGGGGAGGTCTGGCTCTCTCCTGACCAGTTTTCGACTCCCGCGAGCCTCTTCTGCTCGCGGCCCCCCTCTCTCTTGCCCTTTTATGCCCTGCTGAAAGGGTCACATCGCCTCTTCTTCCCGCCAATTCCGTATTGGTGATCACCGGCCGCATCTTCCAACAAATTGCTTGTTTACATCGCACACAGAGTCAAGTGATACCAAATTAACACATTGACGACGAGCCATTTTTTGGAGGTCTGTCCCTGTGGACGAGACGTTTCCGTGCATCCTTACGCCTGGCCCCATGTATATGTGCATGTATCCACGCACGAAACACAAAATTTGAAAGCCCCGCCCCCATGTTGCAAGCTCCGCTCGCTCGGTCAAAAATGTCGGAATGTCCAAATTTTGAGAATTCATGCGAGTTCAGCCACTTTTGAAAGGTGGGCGGAGCTTGCCACTTAGGGGGCGGGGTTTACCTAGCGGTTGGCGAGGCCTGGCTGAAAGTTGTTCGGGGTTTTGCCTTCATCTACTGCCTCATCCATGCTTTTCATGAGCAAAAAGTGTCCTTATGAGAGGCATGAGAGTGGGCGAGTTTGCCAAAAGGGGCGGGGCTAATAAATGAAGTACATCTGAGCCAGTGGCTTACCCAGGATTTCGGCTCGGGGGGGGGGGCGCGACAAAAATTTTTTTCCGATGAAGGTGCGTGGCGTCAGCCACGCACTCCGAAAACTTTTTTGGTATGCTCCCGAAAATTTTCGTGGGCTCAGAACCCCGAAATTTCAGAAAAGGGGGCGTGGCGTCAGCCACGCCCCCGAAAATTTTTTTTATAACTCTAAAATGAATTTTTAAAATATTTTGAAAATTATTTTAACTATTTACAAGTATAAACAAGTCATTTGCACATTTTTATAACCCATGTAAATAACTTTCAAAAATTTCGCGACCCATTCTCGGGGGGGGGTGCCCCCCCGCCCTTCCCCCCCCTCGGTACGCCACTGATCTGAGCCTATGTTGATTATATGAACAAGAATTAAGAGGATTGGACAGGTAGTATTGGAATTAAGGCCGCGCGCACCATTGCGCGGCACTGTCGTCAACGTGCTGAACTGTATACATAGAATATTGAAAATATTTGAAAATTTATGCGAAGTATTACTTTTCCAAAATTGGTCCGTCTCTAGACGGTCATCAGACGATCTGAAATTGTCTGGAGCATATATTTCTGACTTTTACATAAGTTTTGAACTTTTCTATCATAAAAGGATTCTCCGGTCAAAAAATTAAATCCTGAGCATAAAGACATTTCCAAATCATTGCCTTTCCTTTGTTTTTTTGCCTTAATTTCTTCATAAATCCTTTATTTAACTATCGCGCTCTAATGCTTAACTCTTGGGCATGCGTAGCATTCAGCTCCAAGTTGAAATTTCGCTCTTATCTCACGTATTTTCTTTCAGATTGGCAAATTTTTCTTGTTTTCATCTTATCCTGAGTAGGTAGGTAAAAGAGGACTCGTGAAACTTCCGAAAGTCAGGGGAGACCTCGTTTCCAGAAACTTTAGAAACCGACCCGTGCCGGGCCCTGATTGCAAGCACCAACAACTAGTATTTTGATTGCTCTTTAATAGTTTTGAAAATCGGCGCACGGATTGGCTGAAAACATCAAATCTCTAAATTAAAAACGACGAAAACTGTGCCGTAAGGTACTTGCGCAACAGTAAGCGTTCATCCCCCATAGTTTTTTTCAACCTTCAAAGTCACTTTTGCCTAGAAAGTATTCTGCAGTGAAAACAGGAAAATGTGGGCGGGAAATGGGCGGGAAAATTCAAAAGAAAGTAACCGCTTGTAACCCTTACATCAACCGCTCGCGCATACGGCGCCTCGAAGCACGGCAGACAGTTAGCTTTTCATTACATTTATAGCAATTCCTCACAGAGTTTATTCTTTGCGAGCGATTTGTAAAGCTCGAGCAAAAGCGATACTACCTATTGGGATCTTGACTAGCACTATGTAGCATCATGAAAGAATCGCTTTGCAAATATTAGGTTATGACATAAGTCTTGTTACACTCTAACGTCTTGCGATGATCAGTCGTATATTTCACATTTTAGATGGGGCTCCAGGGCACCCCTCGATGAAGCAAACCAAGCTATGCAAGATGTTGTGCAAAAGTCGCACCAACATCGATAAAATTTTGCATCCAAAATCCGAATCGTACTAAAGTCTCATCGCAAAAAATCATATTTTCGTTTAAAAAAATCCCACAAGTCTCCAACTTGCTCATAAAAATTGCACACCATCAGTCACTCATATGTACCATCCGTGTATTTTTCGAAAATAAGAAAGCTTAAATTTTCGTGTATATCACAAACGGAGCTATGCTGTTTTCACTCATGTAATTGTATACTACAAGCCCTTAAAAGTATTACCATAAACCTCCTTTCAAGCCCCATTTTCGTGAAATACTAATTTTAGCATGGAACAGCCGAATGAGGAGACTAAATTCGGATTTTTGAAATTTAAGGCCTGTGCAAAACTGAAAATCTACGGTTATACTCTCGAGGACTTATACACTTATATGAGTGAAAACAGTATAGCTCCATTGTATAAAAATGAAGATTTTCGTTTTCTCGATTTCTAAATGAGGCAGAAATTCAGAAACATATGAGTGTCTGATGTAGTGTGCAATTTTTGTGAGCAAGTTGGAGATTCGTTGATTTTTTTGAAGAAAGATATGAAATTTTACGCGATTTTTTGAGCCTTCAGTACGACCTAATTTTCGATGCAAACTTACATCGGGTCGAAGTTGGTGCAAACTTTTACATACCATCTTGTCTTGCTTCTCTATCAAATGGTATGCTGAACCACCACTGAAAATGTGAACTGTATGGCTTATTGCCGTAAGAAGTGAGAGTTTCTCAAGAGTTATGTTACAACCTTACCCATTTGCACATTTTCCCACGGCTAAAAATTAAGTAAAAATGATTTTCATGTTCTTCCAGAAGCTGCATTGGGCTGCTTTTAAATACGTAAATCTATGGCGCAAACCTTCAAGAATGTAACCATAAATTTTTGGCCTCTCACACATAAAGATTTTGGGAAATATCAAACTTAGCGCAAAAAAATCTCGAGAAAAAACGGCTTTTCTACATTTTGACCCATTTTAGTGTATGTACGTTTCACGAGTTCTAGCAGCTATGGAAAAATTTAGCAAATTTGGAGGATATTTTAGACGTAGAAAGCATTTACATGAACGAGTAAGGCTCGTAGGAATTTTATGGACGGAGATTGAATTTTTTTTGTTGGGCATTTTTCGGGCATTTTGGAAAGCTTGAGCAAACATTAACACGTTGACGACGAGCCATTTTTTGAAGGTCTGTCCCTGTGGACGAACCGTTTTGGGCATTTTCACAGCCGGCTGCCATATGTATGCATGTATCTATGCGTGACGTACACAAATGCAAGTGGGCGGGGCAGCTCTTCCCACTTTTGGCAAGCCCCGCCCACTTTTCAAAAATTGCTGGAACTTGCTCAAAAACAATGAATTCGTGCAAATTCCTGCATTTTTGAAAAGTGGGCGGAGCTTGCCACTTAGGAGGTGGAGCCTGCATTACGGGGGCGGGGTCAAAATCAAGATTATTTAAAGTTCCGTTGTCATCTATGAGCTTTTCTATGCGATTTGAGAACGAAAAAAGTTTTTTGTAGAGGGCAGTGGAGTGGGCGGAGTTTGCCAAAAAGGGGCGGGACCAACATAAAATACTTTCGAGCCTAACTTAATTATATGAACACAAATTGGAACCATTGTGCACATTAAAACTGATGTTTAGAATGTCGCGCACCATGCGACACCGTCGTCAACGTGTTAACTTGCGGTCTTGTAAAGCTTGCTGTGTGTCGAATGGTACCGCCAAAAACGGTAAAAAAAATTACGAACACCCCAATACTTATGCTAAAATTCTCTCTTTATTCTCTGACGCACCTAAAAATATGCAAATCTTTCAGATGAATGTGACAAATTTATACAGTACGATGTGCTTGTATATGTAGTACTTGTATACATATTATATCAAACATAGCCTTATTTATGGTAGAGAGCATGGTTAAATTATTTAGGACTTTTTTACCTTGGGATACCTCGCGGGAAAGACTCGATTTTTTTCAACGCACATCGCATTTACGGTCGGATGAGACTTGCGATGATCATGACAGGTATAAAGATAAGTTCTTATTATATAAGCTTATGTCAAAGTTTGATTCAGGATTTGAATGGTTGGCTACATTCAGAGAAGACAATCCATATCCAGAAACTAGGAATGAAAACGATTATAATGGGCCGCCTCAGACTCAGGATGTATATGTACTAAAGAAACTTTGATAATACATTTGGGAAGTTAGCAAATTTGTCTCGCTCTGCTAGAATTTATACAAATTATAAATGCATTTCCGACCGAAAAGTCAAATAAATCTTCTTTGATATGAGTTATTTCAATGAAAGAATGAACCGGACGACACTTGGCTATCATTTCATGCACATTCGTCATGCAAAAACAATCTTATACGATATTAGGACGATAGGCAAGGGAGTTTTTCTTGTTCAAACTTTATCAAGCAACAAAAAAGCTCTGCTTTTCCTCAAATTCCATAACAACGAGCCATGAAAATTCCAACAATTCTGAATGTAATGAATTTCATTGAAGCTTTACTAGACCTTAATCAAAAAGTCACGGGACTACCAAGTTGAGACACTACTTTTGATTTTCAAATATTTTTCATGCGCGAAGTTTGCTAACTGTAGCTGGCCTTGTTGCTCTATATGTATGACCAAGAGAGGAGGGAAAGCGGTAATGCACTTGAAAACGAAGCAATCACAACTATTAGGTCGTTCCGAAAGTAATGTCGCTTTTTTTAAACGAACGCCACATCTCGTGGAACAAAGATATGTAAAAGATTCTGGCAGCATTTGATGCAGCATTTCATTCTCTTTCTAATGCTTCTATAATCACGGCACAAAATTTGATAACCTCTCGAAAAATTATGAAAATCTGCGATTCATGCCTTTTAAGAAGGCCAAGTTTCACAATTTTTCTAATTTTTTACAACAATCCTCAGAAGGAGTTCAAGTAATGTATGGATAGAGCGAACCCTACAGGAAACAGCACAACTTTTTTCCACTTTCCATTGCTCGTCATAATGTTTGTATAGATATTTTGATGGAACCACTGAATTTTAGCAGGCTCGTCTCAGACACAAATGCCTCAAACACTAATGAATCTTCGGATTTTGAAACTTACAAAGTTGGGTTATGGTTTGACACTAATTTTACAAACCATGTAAGCATTCACCGCTTCAGATTATCAACTTTCGAAAACCCCGGGTACGGCCTGCGCCTGCAAAACCTGAATTATGATGACTTTATCCCGGAAAACATGATGAATCGGAAACAAAAAACAACTGTTAGAAAGAGGAGAAAAAGCTCCGTCGAATGACACCCGAGTTGCTTGCCGATTGTTGTTCTGTGAGGTTTGAGTTGAGCAAATATGGAATTTGATAGCATTGAAAAATTGATTCCAGAAACTCTAAGAAGCAAGCTAAGGAGAAGAAAAAATTGCTTTGCGTCCTATAGGGTTTGCTCTATTTATCTATTGCTTGTACATCTTCGGGGAGTGAGTACAAAAAATATAGAAAAATAGCCGAACTTGACCATGGCAAAAAGCATGAGTCGCAGATTTTGGTAATTTTTCGAGAGCTCATTAGATGTTATGCAATAGAATGGTAGCCATTAGAAAGAGGATAAAATGGTGCATCCAATGCTCCTAAGATCTCTCGAAAATTTTGGTTTCAAAATGTGGCGTTCATTTCAAAAAAGCGACATTACTTTCGGAACGACCTAATATTTTAAACTTGAAGACTTGGTTCAGTGATTAAATGTTTTGTGTCGAACACACGGGTATATCAGGTCGTAGCCTCAAAAGTTTTTCTTCCATTTCCAATTCATCTGGTTTGTAGTTTCTCGACATATTAGATTGTCCCACAGGTCTTTTTATATCTGATCTTCACCGGCATGAGGCAGTTCTTTTTGATTTTTCAATAGAATGCGGGTACCATTCGACAGAACAAAGCAAGCTCTACAATATGGCTTTCAGAAATTCGCACTGTGCTTGATCAGCATACTAGAAAAATTTCAGTCACACAAAAAACGAGAATAATCGTAACTCAATTTAGATCAGTATTGCAGGCTTTCCACCTGCTCGCTCATACACTCTCCCCCCCCCCCCTCCTCCCCTCCTCCTTTCCCCTCCTCCATCAGATATTTATACACGTACTTGCTGCATGTCTCTGGTGGCTGAAATCAAGAAAAAATACTGCGCTAAATTCTCAAACTTTACCTGTATAAGTTCTGTGTTCCCGCTGAATAGGTGAATAGGTTGTTCACTCAAAATTACTGCCACAAATTTGCAGCCTTGTATGTTATTTAGCTTTTGTAAAATAAAATCAATTTGAAGGTCCGATTGAAAAGACCTATGCGACGACTTAATACATCAGGTAAGTGCAGAGATTCTCTCCATTTCGGACAAGCTCTCAAACTTCGTAAAGTAAAAATGAACAAACATACTAGATAATCCGATAAGATCTCTTATGATGGTCTTTATTCAGATCACCTAAATTTCGGCGCGTTCGCCGTCCTCAGAGGCCTAAAAAAGGAACAAAACATCATCCACAACGCTAGACCACCTGTCTCTTCTAATTTAGCTACTCTCGACCTTTTTCCTACGGCTATCTTGGAGCGTGAGATGATCTCTGAATATGACCCTTCATTATCTTGAAAGTCCTTTTAGCTTAAAACCTGGGCATTTGAAAGACAACTTTAGTGTTTGTTTTGTGCCGTACAGGTTTTTTATGGTAATACACTTTATTGCCTTAAGTTTCGGCTACACGCCCTCATCATAGGCCTGAAAGGTGTCAGTCACAACGATGTCCGCTCTTGACCGCAAAACACCTTTTCCCACCTGCATATTCGATTCAGCTAATGTCGAAGAAGGAGGTTGAGCCATGATTTTCACTCACCAGTGTATCACCGATATTGCAGTGTGCAACCGCTTTAGGCGAGCCCGTTTGACTGTGGTGACACAAAAATGAGCGGTGTGCATGTCACATAACTGCTTATATACGTTCAGACAATCTATAGCTCGCAAAACGGAAGATAGATACGGCATGAGATCAGCGGTAATGGATAACTGTTCATTCTTGCTGTTCATTTTGGGATCACGTGTAAGAACGGAAGACGTTTCCAAAGCCTTTCGCGCAGTTGTTTGACTTTCATGAGCTAGTATTGTGCACCTTATATCGTAATCCGTTCCTTCGTGCTCTACCTTTCTGTGTTTACCTAGTGGGCTCATCATGCTCTGTTTTCTTTTGCCAGTCAGATGTTCATTCAAGCGTACGCTCAATGGTCGGCCGGTCTCACCAATGTGACGCCACGTGGCGTCGTTTACGAAATTCGTTGTTTGAAATGCTCCGCCAGTTACATTGGTGAGACCGGCCAACCATTGAGCGTACGTTTGAATGAACATCTAACTGGCAAAAGGAAGCAGAGCATGATGAGCGCACTAGGTAAACACAAAAAGATAGAGCACAAAGGAAATATATGATCATGATATAAGGTGCACAATACTAGCCTATGAAAGTCAAATGTTTGGTAGCGTCTTTCATTCTTACGCGTAATCCCAAAATTAACAGCAAGAATGAACAGTTATCTATTAACGCTGATCTCATGCCGTACCTTTCTTTTTGCGAGCTATAGATTGTCTGAGCGTATATGAGCAATTATGTGACATGCGCACCGCTCATTCTTGTGTTACCACAGTCGAACGGGCTCGCCTAAAGCGGTTGCACACTGCAATATCGGTGATACACTGGTGAGTGAAAGTCATGGCCCAACCTCCTTCTTCCACACTAGATGAATCGAATATGCAAATGGGAAGAGGTGTTTGGCGGTCAAGAGCGGACATCGTTGTGAACACCTTTCAGGTCTGTGATGACGGCGTGTAGCCGAAACGTAAGGCAATAAAGTGTATTACCATAAATAACCTGTACGGCACAAAACAAATACTGAAGAATGACCCTTCATTTTTACCACGCCTTTTTTTATTTTCGTTTTTCGTGAATTTAATTGAGGCCTACGCTAATAGCCAGCTTATATGACAATTCTTGCAAACTAGTGCAGGCCTTCGTTTCTTTAGCTACTGTTCAAAGTTTGCTTCAGAGTACAAAAGTTCACCCAGTAAAATCAAGTTTTTTTCAGTTCAAATGTATTAGGAGGGTAGAAAGGTTATTCGCCATTTCTCCAAGAAATCATAACTTTTTTCTTCTCCATGGGTCTTTTAGAATGACTCACTTAAAAGAGAAAATCTTGCTGTTTAAGGTATTACCTTCGTATAAGATTGATGTGAGAAAACTCGAGAGTTAGAAACAAACAGAAAAATTACTTAATACAGGGCTACAGTACCTTTGCCACAAGTTAAAAAGAAAAAGATTGAAAGTTAAAGGCAGCGTCCATCCAGAATTTGGCCTCCCATGTTTTCGTCATTCTGGGGCCTTTCCGTGGCCCTGATTACAGTTCCGAACTTCAAACTCTCTAAAATTCACAAAAAACCCGATTCTTGGGGACCCAGTCTTGAGGGCGCGGACGAGTTTCGAATTGCTCGTCCCCGTCGGCAGGCCAGCGGGAAGGAGCTGCAACTGCATGGGTGCAGTTGCATTGCAGTGTGCAGTGTGCAGCTTCTGCTCACTACCTTGTACCTTGTCATACATGCATACCGTCTGCGCCACAAAGAGGTTCCCATGTGAACCAGCGTGCGTAGCGTGCGTACGTCGTGCGACGCTGCCTTTCGCTCTTTTTGACACGTTTCTCCTGAAATTTCAACGGGATTGCCCGAGGTTGACACGTTCAAAAGTGCGAAAGGCAGCGAGATGACGTGGTACCTATGGGAACCTCTCTGGGGTGCAGACGATACATACCATCGATATCAACCCGCATTGGTCTTTCCCGCGCCGCATTGATCTACTGCGCACGCTTTGCAATGCCCATGCACGACGTGGCGGGCGTCCACTCTTGGCGCTTTGCCACTCATCATCAGCTGATTTCGCGGCCAGCCAGATCACTTTGTTGTAATTTCTTCATTATTTTCTCTTCTATTTTCAGGTTTTCCGCTGGAAAAGTGATGGGCCGGCCCTAATCCGATGGATGATATGCCGTTTTACCAACTCTTGCCAGATTGGTAACTTATTATTATTGGTTCATTGATCCAAAATCGGATATGTCACAATGTTTGACATTCATTCTGCAAAAAGGAGTGTTTTGAATTTGCAGTTTTTGCAAGAAAGACCAAAAGTATACATAATTATTAATAACGACAAACCTCAGAGCGAAAGTGAAGGGAAACAATAACAATAACACAGCATCAAAATGATAGCAGATGATAAAATATTGAGCCTTCAAGGCGTTACTGGAAAAACGGCATATTATCCATCGGATTATGGCCGGCCCATCACTATTCCAGCAGAAAACCTGAAAACAGAAGAGAAAATAATGAAGAAATAGCAACAAAATGATCTGGCTGGCCGCGAAATCAACTATTGACTGCTGGCAAAAGTGGACGCCAAGAGTGGACGCCCGCCACGTCTTGCATGGGCGATGCAAGGCGTGCGCACTAGAGCAGTGCGGCGCGGAAAAGACCAATGCGGGTTGATATCGATGGTACATACAGACATGGGTGCAGTTGCATTGCAGTGTGCAGTGTGCAGCTTCTGCTCACTACCTTGTCAATACGTGTCGGGAGGCACGTATTGACAAGGTAGTGAGCAGTCCTTGGTGGGCGGAGTCTGATATCAGACTATACTCGACTGTACCTGTGGATTAAGAAACAGTATCATGGTAGCCAGGGACTTTCAGGCCCTTATCTCCATTCAGAGACAACGTTAAAAGACCGGACCATCGCAGATGCCCCTTTTCTGGGACCTACATTAAGGACCGACACTAATCGGAGGGGGTTAGGTTTAGCTTGGACGCTGCCTTTAAAAGCGAGTAGAAAAAATTACTTCGGTTTTGCGAATTTTGAGGTCGCTCAAATTCCTAAAAACGTCACAGCAGAGACCGAAAGTCAACATGGGGCTTACGACCTTTTCTTTCTAGCTGAGCGAGTTTCGTGCTATTCGAGAGCAATTTTATCGTGAAAATCGCAGACCGGAAAGTCACCAAATATCATGACAAAATTGCTCTAGATTAGCAAGGACTTTGCTTACCTAGAAGGAGCAGGCCGTAAAAATAAGGCGAGTGATTGTTTCGGTCTCCTCTGTGACGTTTAAGCTACTTTGAGCGATGTCAAAGATTGCAAAATGAAATAATTTCCTTCAAGTGCTCCTAGCTCTCGAGTTTTCGCACAACAATCTGCCATGAAGGTACTGCTGTAAGAGCATGGTTTTTTCTCTTTCACAAAGAAGTAATTCAATGAAAAATGCGCTGAGAAGAGAGGAAGAATTTTTGAAGAACTGGCAAACAAAATTTTGCAATCACCTAATATTTTACTAATTCTGGACGCCACAAAAACAGAAAATTTTTTTTAATTTGCCAAATTAACCCTGTCTACAAACTTTCAAGTCACCTTCAATGTCTCGGATGAAATTTCTGAAAATTAGCGAAGTTAAAGATGGTAAAAATGAAGGATGTGAGTCTGGCGATTATCGCAGCGTTCATTAAAACAGTCTTAACAATTTTTGAAAAGAGAAAAATTTCACATTGAATAGCGCTTGAGATGTTTTTAATTCTGCTCGGGACTTGGATTGATTCAAAGAAAACTTTTGCACCACTTTGATACATGTCACACAAAATAATGTAATATAATTTTTGATTTTTCGACATCTTTAGGATCATTTTTGGAAAATCTCCAATTTGGGTTTGAACTGCTCAAACTTCCTAACTGCCTTCTTTACAGTTGACGCTTTCAGAAATCTGTAAAGAAAGGGAAAAAAAGTAAATGAGGGAATTTCTGGAGGAGAAAATGTGTTGAAGCGTATAGAAATGCCTTTGTACCTTCTGCATCTCATGTCCTAAAAGTGGAGTCCTAAAGGGAGCTAATAGATAGCCTTTTGTGCTTCCCTCGTACATGTCAGGTATAAGGCTTTGCCAAAGTTCCAAAATTTCCACAGAAGAAGAACAAAAAGTATCAAAACTTATGTCACATAATCCATATGACACATGCATGAAAACGTTTATTCATCCTCATGAGCAACTTTATTGGCAGAAGAACTTTAACACCTTGCTCTTATTTTGTTGGACAAGTCCAACAAAATCAAACTTACATGCTGTACTTCTCATCTCTCCCCCGGTAAGGATTTCTACTGCCATTTGCCACTCTATCTTTTCTTTCATATTGCTACTTTTGCCAAATACAAACGTTGCAAACAATCTTCTTATTTCTCAAAGTTTCTTGAATACACAAATGTCGAAATATGCAACCGGAGATCATCCATACGAAGTTGGCGGGAAGAAGAGGCAATTTGACTCTCTCAGCAAGGCATAAAAGGGAAAGAAAACGGGAAGCCGCGAGCAGAAGAGGCTCGCGGGAATCGAAAACTTGTCAGGGGAAAGCCAGACCTCACAACGTGAAAACTCACCGAGAATTGATCCAAAGTGACTGTGTAAAGCCCTGCTGGAGGGACAAATCGGGATATTCCCCCCGATTTCGTGTTTTTCTTGTTGTTTTCGTTCTTTCATTCTGTTCGTGTGCCCAGTTATCAAGGTTGAAATCTCTATATAACACTAGCACTAGCCCTCAGTTACACAAATACATACAATCTTATTGAGAATCTGATTTCTTTATTTTCTAGAGCATGTTTGCCCATTAATTTCCAAACTCAATTTCAGTAAATCGTGTGAAGCCTTTCGAGTATTTGGTAAGTTCATGGGCTGCACTATCTTCATAAATTTCACAACTTTTAGTTTGTTGGATATGCAAAATTAATACTGCTTTGAAAATTTTTTTTTCGCTTTTGTTGATGTAGGGGAACTGCATTGACTATAATTTAGTGTGTCTCCCTCTTTTCCACATTTGCGAATTAATTGAGAAAACGGCACGAACATCAGATCTGACCTAATATACAGGGTGTTCCAAAAAATGTGAACACTGTTTGATCGTTAATAACTCCGTTGCTTTCATGTCTTTCGCCAAGCTTGCTGCACCATTCTGTAAAGCGAGGTTTAACTTAGATTTGTAGCATGGAGCGAATCACCGGTCGCTCTTCGTTACTGTATGATTACGATATGAACTTCTCACATGTGATTTCCTGTGAAATAAGCCATTTGACAAAAGTTGTTCATAAAATGGAAAAATGGTGCATTAGGGTTTTCGCGCACGCCGAACTTTTTACGAGTATGCTTAGCTTTTTTGGCAATGTAATCACACTCTTGACAAATGCTGGAAATTTTGCTATTACGGTTCACCTGGGATAACCTTGGAAAGAAGCATCACAGTAAAGTGAAAATTTTAAATTCGAAATCAGCGGCTTCCATTACTATAGTATGAGAGTAGAGTTTTTGGCTTGTTTGGTTTTGTTCCGAAGCATAATATGGCTTTCAATAGCAAAAAATCTTTGTCAAAGTTCCTAGCGTAATTATACAGTGATGAAGAGCGACCGATGATTCGCTCCATACTGTAAATCTAAGTTGAACCTCGCTCTATAGAATTGTGCCTCAATCCGGCGAAATACATGAAAGCAAGAGAGTTACGATCAAAAGTGTTCACATTTTTGGACACCCTGTATTTTGCCAAAAGCTGCCAGTCGAACCAAAAAATTTCTCTTCCATATTTGGCAAACACTCTAGAAAGATTTATTTGCAAGAAAAAAATTCACGTAAGCGAGGAGAACAGAACTAAACAGACATGCTTCTCATGAAGCGTAGATAATGCGATTTGAACAGTTAAATCTAGCAGAGCAGCATTCGACAGTCATATGGTAATGGGTAAAGGAAATCCAAAGAGTATGAAATCATAGTAATATATTTTAGTAAAAAGAGTCAGAAGTGTATTATTCTTCAGCAGAGTTTGCTCAAGCTCTGATCGCCTCATTGATCCGCTGGTTTTGTGAGGCGAACTTCCGACTGAAACAACGCGTTTGCAAAAGCGAAGAAATTTAATGTAAATATTTAACAATAATTTCACAACTAGTTTTGTATCGCTGTGGCTTCAACTGAAAAGGCAATGCAGGATTGAGTCTATAAAGGCGAAGCAGGAAAAGCTGCGATAATGTTTTTCCGAAATATTCGGAAGATTTGCATTATGGGACTTAATTAGCTGTACTCTGCTAGTTCTACTTGCCAGCAATATTGCGCTGGAATGCAAGATTATCTTATCAGAGATAAAAACTTTTTTTTCAGAATCTTAAGTCCTTTTCCAGAAATTGACAGCTTTGTTGATGAGCTCCAATCTAAGCAACGGTAAATGATGACGTCTGCTCTTTTTCGTCAGATTGGGAAAGATGCGCTGGAGTTAGAAGGACAAGCTTTGCTATACTTACAGTTTGCTGAACTTGCTCATCGAGTCGCAGAAAAACGAGTCTTGCATTTGTTGATTAGATTTTTAGACAGTCAAAGTTGAGCGCAATTTTTGTTAACTTTCCCGTAAAAGTTCAACGAACAGTCTTCATCCCCGCCCCCACTATGAAGTGTTACAGACATCATGGAAAACAGAAATCGCTTACTGAGCAGCTGTCTGTTTATCTCCTTTCTGTACCGGTCGGGAACATTAGCACTGCGAAGAATCATCTCCAGTTTTTGCGCATGCTCCATAATCTCTTCTCGGTTTTCTCCTTGACGAATTATAATATAATCATCAAAATGATTATAGAAGTTGCAGTACCTAGTGAAGTGAACTTAATTCAAGAACCCATTCATGAAGTACAACGTACCAATTCTGCGGTGCGAAGTGCGCAAGGTCGTAGTTATAGCCTTTGAGAGTCTTATTACTTGCATAAACATCGTTCAAATACGAATATAATTTTTCAATGAAACAAATCAGATTGTCGTTACACTTTAAGCACAGCTTTTTCACCTCTTCGGCTTCACTGAAATTTAGTTCTGTCAGAAAACAAGGAGGTTTTCCTCACAAATAGCTTTTGCTAAACACTAAGCTGTAGCTACTTATATTTAGTACTAAATACCTGAACTGACGAGTACTAATGCAATTTGTAAATTTTGCCACCATACTTAGACAGTGACAATAATTCATAAATCCACTGCTTTTTGATTTGATAAAGAGCTATCACGATTGTAGGTTTCTTACCAAATACATTTATCCACGAATCCACTCAAAAATCGCTGCACAGGATGCCGGACAGTGGCGAACTGTACTCTCGATTTTCCAACTATGTCGTTTAATTCATCGTAAACCAAATGTCTATTCTGGAAGCGGCAGAATCTGAAAAGTGCAGGCATGCTAATCGTGTGTAGAACGTGTGTGGCACAGAAAGGATAATTCTACGAAAACAGCCTCTTACTGTACATCAAAATATGCCATCGCAATAAGATGCTATCCAAAAAGCGATATCTTATCTCATTACACTTAGCGTGGCCCCACTTCGCGGCGGGTCTTTAACAAGGCCCGCGGCTTGCTGAGTGATCTGGTTGGGTACGCTCAGGATAATTTGTTTTCGAATTGACCGACCGTGGCGCTCCCGGTAAAAATACATGGGCCGCTGCATGCCATGTAACACGCTTTGAGGCCGTGAACTTTTTGATGTAATTGTCTAAGATCTTGTTCAAAATGCCACTTAGCTAACTTCTGAAAAAAAGGGGACTTGATGCAATACTTGTAACTTGATGATGCCATTATCAGAAATCTTTTGCTGCTTGCTGCTGTCTTAGACAAAATTATTCCATTTGCATAAGCGCTTTCACTAGGAGTAGTATAATTTAAAACTTGGTAGATCACTAAAAGATGCCTTCAGCTTATAATTCAAACTGGTTCTCGCAAATGAAGAGAACATATACCGCATTCTACCTTATTGGAACCGAGCTGGCAACCTGGGTTTCGACCCCGTTCCGGAGCCAATCCATCGTGCTTGATTATGTAGCGAAACTTACTCTTCTTTTGATTCCGACTCGTCTCGGATTCGCTTCCTACAGTTTCTACCATATCTTGATGACCAGCAGATCAAAATGAGCTTCACCGCTCATTCTTCATGACTATAGGAAATGTGCACAAACACGCAGGTTTTCTGCTTTATATATATATTTAGAGATAATTAGGAAGTTTATATGGTTTTGCAAGTAATTTTACTGTTATTACATATCCCACCGCTTACTTACTCTTGTATCAACTCTTACTCCTTAATTTAGTCTGCGAAAGCAAATTCAATCGATCAAAAATTAACGGACAGTTTCCACTCTGGAAGGTTAATCGATACAGATCAAAAGATTTTATATCAATAAGAAGAATTAGCGAAAAATTAAGCTATGGCATCCATACCGTTATGAAGTGTATGTGCGGTTTATATCCGTTCATAAATAGAGCGTACATGCGAACCCTAAGTGTGCCTACATACGTAAGAACAAAATCTACAGACAAGCAGCCCCGATGTTTGAGTTCAATTACTATAATCTTAATGAGCACTACATATAGATCAAATTTTTTCAAATATGTAAAAAAGGTAAAAAAAATGCTTTGGCACACTTCGCGCCCATCCGATTTGGCACAGCAGAAGGTGATTTAACTCAGAAATAGCGAAACAACTTGAAATACTCTCCGTTTCGAGAAATGACAACTCTTTTGAAAATGGTTGATGGGAGTTAAAACAGTAAGACAGTTTCGTACAAAGAGCGCTTCCCAGTTTTTCTAAAAATGTAAGAAATGCTTCTTCAAACTGGATGATAATGACTGATGCAGGCTTTAATTTTTCTAGCGCCAATTTTGTGGCTCTACTCTCATGGTGCAATACAAAATTTCAGCAGAAATTTTGCTTGGAATTTCACATGGCACAGGAAAGTCACAACCATTTCTGTAATAAATTCTTTCTGGCAAACGCTATAAATGCTTTTGGAAGAAGAAAATACTTTTAATAAAAAAAGGCAATAAAAGCAGTTAATTTTTCAATCAATAAAGAAAATTTTACTCTAACGCATAAAGTTGATATAGAAAGTCCAGTACTACAAACAACATCATAATCAAGAACTTCGGAAAGAAGACAATTTCGACGTTTTTACAAAGAATACAACTTTCACAAAAAGCTTTTGATCGTTGTGCTCTGATACACAAAAATGCAGCCAAAAGATCTCTTTTCGAAGTTACATTATATTACTGTACTAGTTACTACTAGCTGTTATAATACTTGAATAGATTTTTGTTCAATATTATCTTTCCCTTTTTCCTAATTTGAAGATTTTGTGAAGCAGTGGCAGTTTGAAAAATTTCTTTCCGGCAAGGGGTTTGACAAACGTTGGCATGAAGTGGCGTGTTTCTGTAAATCTTGTGGTACTCATATCATCGAAATTTGAAAGGTAGGCTGAAAGAAGTTTTGAGGTTACTATCAGATCAACTTGTTGACGTATAATACGCCTAACTCTTTGAACGTTATGAATTACACCGTTTTTTCAATGCAGACCACAGCAGGCAAGGATAAATGAATGGTAAAAACTGATTGCGATCTGACTATTTAATTTCTAAGTACGCTTATGCAAAAGATGTGACTTAAAGCTCCTTTACCAAAGAGGTCAGGAGCTCATGTCCCGATAAAGTTAAAAATTCATGGCCTATATTTAATCTCAGTTTCAAATCATTTGCATTTATAGCAGATTTGGGGGCCAGTTAATTCTTATCCCTGCTTGTTCAAAAGCTCAAATAGTTACTGCTGATCTATCTCAATGTTGTTGATGTATATGATCTAGAAGTAAATGAATTCTTATAATTAACTGCTTTCAAAAGGAATTTTCAACGAGGTGTACAAATGTCTTACTCACCTTGATGTGTGTTCCTCAGTACTAATACTACGATTGTTTGCTATAAATTCGGTAGTGTTGGTGAGGTAACAAAAAATGGCATCGACAGTTGTACTCATTACTTTTTCAATTATACAAGTGCTTAAATGATATTTAGATGCCACCTGAAAAAAATCATTAGTGCTGCTTGAGAACGTACTTGATGTACCAAACTTGGCAAATTCATATAGCATAGGGCCTAAATGTAGCTAATTTTTAAACATAAACAGTTTTTTAAAAGAGTTGCCTACAACTCTTTTTGCTAAAGTATAGTTAGAAAACGCATCGCTTCCCTATTTTTGCCTCAAAAATTTCATACTTTTCAAAGTACGCACCCTACCGCAAGCATGTTTGCTTCTAGTTCATGTTAGTTGAGAAAGAATCTCTGCCTCGTACATCCATATTTGGCTGTAGGTAAGCACTGTCATCCGCATGAGTGTATATTGTAAGTACCCTAATTTCACGCGTACAAGGCGCGGGAGATTTTTTCCAATGACTAGCCCAAATACGCCAAAAGACTTCGCAACCGAAGGACCCTATGCCGCGCTGTTTATCGCTTAACAGAATCGTACGGCATAGGAATCGCTTTCCGAAATACTTTGGAGCAGCTGAGGGGCTTGATTGAAAAATCAAAAAAGGTGCGCCTTGTACGCGTAAAATTGGGGTATTATTCTTCTGTTTCGTTCCGCTAGTTTACAAAGAACTCTAGCAGTTGCCGAAACATCATAGTTGCTCTGCAGGGCCCGTAGTAATCACAGTAATCCTCCGAATTATGTCATAACGTAAAGAAAGCAGAGAGATATTTAAATGATGTACATACTGCTTATGACCTTGCTTTAATATGCAAAACTTGCGGGCGCACAAGCCATCATATTCAAATTACATGATTTCATTTTGCAAGCTGCTCCGTAGACAGTTTTTGTGAATGAACAGAAGTTACTAAACTCTTCGACAGTGAGAAAAATGGCATTGTAAAACCTAGAATGCTGAAAGTATACAAAAATTTGTTTAATAACAATTATTACTTTAGTTGGCGCAAAACCGAGTCAGTCCATTAGCCGCGACTTCAAGCGAACCCTTTCTCAAAAAACAAAGGGGAACCAGGTGCACAGCTACTAAGAAAGCTATGCGAAGAAATGATGCGCGAGTTATTGCGCAAAAACGGCAAGTTTTATATGACACGCTAATAATACACTTCTTAAGTTTTCCAAAGAGAATAAAAAATTTGGGAAACCACCCCCTTTTATGAAGTAACTAGTTGACATAATCGGTTTCGCCCGGCCCTGCCCTTACTTATGATAGATGCTACATGCCCTATTGTCATAGGATATTTCTTCGTCCCAGGCCTACTAGTATATTTTAGTGCCCTTCCTCGATTACGTTTTGCAATCCGCATGCTTCCGCTCCCTGTACCAACTCCCAGTTTCGTAGCTCAAACTTTTCAAAAAATCCATAAATAATCGATAAAAATCATCGATAATTCTGATTGTGAGAACTAATATAGCATTCGTAATCAACATGCTCCCCTACTTTCTTATGCCAACTATCACACCGTAGCTTGAACTTTGCAAGAAGTCGAATAAAAGCGATAAATGTAATCAATAATCCTTGAAACTGAAACTGCCTTCTAGTCAGCATGCTGTGCCAACTCCAGTCCGGTAGCTCAGATTTTGCAGAAAATTCATAAGTGGCGATCGATAAGTAGCCCTACGCAGGGCTCGTCATAAGGTGGCTTTTTCAGTTCTTCAAAAACGAAGTCCACGTAGACTTCCCCAGAAAAAAAACGACATCACCTATGACCCATGAACGGATCAAAACGAATAACGAAATAATGGAACAAACAAAACATAAAAACGACATTCAAAAGACGAAAAAGAACTAAAGTTAATTGTATTCTCCGAATGCGCGGCGTGCTGTGTCCGACGCGCGCCCTTGCGCGCTTGGAGCAGGCTTGCCACCGCCATACAAAATATCTGGAGGGTTATACTAGACGAGAAAGAGGGAGTTTAGGGAAAAAGGAAAAAACTTTTTTTTCAAAAACTCAGATGTAGAGTTTAAATGTAGAACAAAGTTGGGTAAAATATGTGAAAAATTTATATGAAGGAAGGAAAATCTATGACTTTTTTCTTAGCCACCTCAGGTGGCTGTCCAGTTGGCTGGAAGACCACCTAACTCCAAAAAAAGCTTGCCATGTCTTCAGTTCACATCTTTCACAATTTTTTTCACATAGTCCTAACTCCACATTGCCCATCTACCCACCAACTTTGGGGTTATTTCATTTTCTCTTCGTTGTAAACAAGTCTTTTTGAAGTTTTGAATTGCAGGTTTGAACTCGCGCGCTCAACCGGCGAACCTGACGAAACAGGAAATTTTTGGTTTTTGTGAGAATGGGATCAATGAGGCAGGAGTGACAGTTTGCGTCCTCTACAGAAGAATGAAAGGTGACATAAAGGCAGAAGGCGATTGTGTGTGTGGGAGGGGGGGAAAGCTGGTTTCTGCCTTAACGATATCCTCCTTGCATTTTATTCCAAAATTATATCCAGCTTGCCCCGTAAGCCACCTGCGCAGAGCCTTGGCCCTATGACACCCGCCCGCCCGGAATTGTATGTTATATGCACAAATTTGTTCGGATCTTGTTCAATTTTCTTTGAGTCGTAAAAGGTTTACAGAGGAACACTTTATTTACTGCCCAATGTTTCGGCTGATTGCCGTTTTCAGGGGACTGAATGAGAGTCAGCTCATATCAAACGATCTAGACCACCAGACACTTCCTCCAAACCGTATACTTGACTCATTTATCGTGGCGCAGATAAGTTCTCAAGTTGAACAGCTTACCAAGTGTTCCTGGTGAGGAGCGTAAGGATGTTAGCTCTTTCTCACGGTCGCCCACAGCAAATGATGACAAAATGAGCGGTCCGATAAAGTACGACACACTTATACAGGGTGTCCCGAGAAAATGTATCGAACGTTCGAGCTTTAATAATTTCCCTACATGGAAAGCTTTCGCGGATCTTCAAGTGTCATACGGTAAAGCTGGGTTCAACTTAGATTTACAGTATGGAGCGAATCATCTGTCGCTTTTCATTACTGTAGAATTACGGTACGAACTTCCAGCATATGGAACCAATGTGAAATACACCACCTAACAAAATTTTCTTCAAAAAATCTAAAAAATCGTGTATAAGGGTTTTCGCGCATGCTGATTCCACCTAACAATTTTTACAAGTGTTTTCGGCTATTTTGACGGTATAATCACATTCCTGACAAATCTGGGAATTGAGTTACTACGATTTACCGGGGATAACTTAGGAAAGAAGCATCACAGTAAAATGGAAATTTCAAATTCGAAATCAGCGGCTTCCATTACCGTAGTGTAAAAGTTTTTGGCTTGTTTGGTCTTGTTCCGAGGCAGAATACAGCCTCCAATAGGCTTAAATCTTTGTCGAAGTTCGTAACGTGTTCCTACAGTAACGAAGGGCGACAGATGATTCGCTCTATATTGTAAATCTAAGTTGAACCCAGCTCTACCGTATGTCCCTCAAAAATCCGCGAAAACTTTCAGTATAGGGAAGTTATTGAAGATCAAACGTTCGATACATTTTTTGGGACACCCTGTATAGTGTAGACTACTCTCAGCTCGCAAAATGGTAAAAACGGCTTCAAACACTAGTGATAGACAAATGTTCGTTCTGTGACTGACTCGCTTTCATTCCTGAGAACGGCAATTAGCCGAAACGATGGGCAGTAGATAAAGTGTTCCTTTAAAAACCTGTTACGACTCAAAGAAAATTGAACAATATCTACAAAACATGCAAGGTTTTACAAAAAGGAGACATACAATCTACCTGTTCGGATCTGCTCAAATAAAAAATTTTTGTATCGTGAGACACACACGCGTACAAACACGCAAACGGTTATTCGGTTTTGCGTATAAGATTGAGCATAAATACAGCTATGTTTGAGTAAATACCTGCATGTTTGCTCTGTACCGATAAAAAGGTGGAGTAAGAGTACTTCTGTTAAAAGGAGCTGTGTCATACTTGTTACTTTTGATATTCTCAATGATGTGGAGTTGGGGATCACCTGGAAAATAAAAAAATGTCGACAATGTTAAAGATCTAGACGAGTCGAGGCGCGGCAAACAGAACAGCAACGCACAACTTATTAATTTCGTTATTCGTTTTTTCCAAGGTTTTTATGAGGAAACACATACCTTTGCTACGAAGCACTTCCAGTTTTGAAGTGAAAGATGTGCAAGTGATTGCTTGAGTAATGTTGTATATTATAAGTGTTGTAAGCACAATAAAACAGAGGGCACCAAAGAAACGCGATTGAGCTCTCATAGAATTCAATCTAAAGAAAAACTTGCATTGACATACACAAGAAAGAAAAAGGACACATTTCAAGATTTATCCAACTGAGACACCGTAATACAAATACTGCTATGCTCTTTGACAACGCTTACATTTAATAGTTCCGTAATAACTATCTTTAGACTTTCATTGTGCTAACAGAAAATAGATCCTCAAGCCTTTCTGAATTGTAATGAACATTAAGCTAATTTGATTATGATTTGACGTTTGCTTCTCCGGAAATGTAATGCCTGGGCTTAGAATACTATGTTATAACTCAACATGAATATATGGTGCAACTAAATGTTACAATTCTGCACAAAAAATACTTTATGTGAACAGCTGGTTGGGAATAAAAGCAGATTAAGAATCTCAATATACAGGGTGTCCCAAAAGTATGTATGCACTGTTTGATCGTTAATATCTCTCTTCCCAAGAAGTCTTTTGCCTTGCTTCAGGAACCGTTTTGTAGAGCCGGCTTCAACTTAGATTTGCATTATAGAACGAATCATAACCTCTTTTCATTACTGTAGGTTACGGTAGAAACTTGAAAGATATGGTGTCAATGTGGGAAAAGCTGCCAATTCAAAATTTTTAAAAAAATGAGAAAACTTGTGTAATAGGTTTTTGTGGACGCTGAGTCCAATACTCAACTATTCACAAGATTACGAAGCTTCCTAAACGGTGTAACCGCACTTTTTAAGAACATTGAAAAATGGCCGCTACCTCTTACCCAGCATAACTCTTCAATGAAGCATCATAATAAGTTGGGAACTTTACAGTTAGAATCAACAACTCTAAGCCTAGTGTAAAAGCTTTCAGGCTGTTTTGTTTCCTTTTTAAGGCAAAATATAGCCTTTCATTGCTCAAAACCCTCCTTGAAGTTTCTACCATAATTCTACAGTAATGAAGAGAGATGGGTAATTCATTTTGTGATGAAAATCTAAGTTGAAGCCAGCTCTACAAAATGGCACCTGAAGCAAGGCAAAAGACTTCTTGGAAAGAAAGATATTAACGATCAAACAGTGCATACATACTTTTGGGACACCCTGTATAACATTGTCTCATAATTTTTTATTGATTTTACTGCAACCACCGTCTTTTTGTATCTTTCCTTCATCTGATGTGGCTTGAGCAATCATTTGACAGGGCAAAGCAAGCTCTACAAGATGGCTATCAAAAGTCTGCGCGAATCATATCTCACGTGATGTTTTGAGCTGAAATCTGATAGTAGTCAAAAACGAACTTTTCTTTCAAAAAATCGTTTCTCCGACCCAAAATATCCAGAACATTCCCACTTACCCCAGCACATGCTTGACACATCTCATATTTAACTGTTATAATGGGAAGTGGTTTAGTGGTAAGTCTCGGTAGAATCTGATCGACAGAGAAACACGGGTCTGAGCAAAGGAATTGATCCTTATGGCACAAAACTAACAACAACAAGAACGAAACGCTATGTAGAACAACGGGGCTCTTTAACCCGATTCGCCTCTCAGTAGGGTCTCAAGCTATCTTTATTTAAGGAGAGGTCCGCCTCTCTTTGACGGCTGGTTTAAACTCCCCGGAGAGCTCTCTTCACGCTCTGCCTGCTTCCCTCTAACCACCGGTATTTATACCTTGCTAAGAGGTCGAATCGGCCTCTCCTTTCTCGCCTGTAATGACTGGTAGATCGGTGACCAGCGCCATCCAACACTGTACACTTTTCGTATTTCTTCCGCGGCTAGAGATAAGGAAAAAAATGAATGAGACAAAAAGGAAAACTCCGCCTCTAGACGTCCTGATCCTCCCACACACATGATTGTATAGCTCATAAATACAGAAGTACAACATGTATTTTGATCTTTCGTATGTGCTCCAGATCTCGGAAATACTGATGTTCAAGGTAAAAACGATAAAAAATCATGAGACACCCTAATACTTGTTCCCTAACATATTCGCTCATCCATGCATCATTTTTACTTTCGTGGCCCTATCACTATGCAAGTGTAAAAGGTTTGGTCTGCGTCCAGAAGCAAGTTTTATAGGTGGAGTGTCTAAGTATGAAAGGCCGTCTGCTATGAGATACTAGGTCCTTCAGAAAGTAAAGTCGCTTTTTTCAAACGTAGGCCACATCTCGTGGAACAAAGATATGTAAAAGATTCTGGTAGCATTTGATGCAGCATTTCATTCTCTTTCTAATGCTTCTATAATCACTGCACAAAATCCAATAACTCCTCGAAAAATTACCAAAATTTGCGACCCATGCTTTTTGAGAAAGCCAAGTTTCAAAATTTTTTTAATATTTTATAACAACTAGCGACCCTACGGGTCGCTAGCAAGTGGGTTGGGGCAGATACATTCGAAGCTGCAGCATTCTTGCGACTATGAGTAACAACAAACAGATCTATCAATTTGACGATTTTCTTCACCTAATATGATAAAACAGGAGTTCGAGACTGTTGCCACAACACCGTACTTTTAACGAAACAGGCATTAAGCAATGATTGGATAGCTATAATTCAACCTTTGTTGTTCTTACGGCAAAAGCATCTTAGCAAGACATTCAGGAACTAATTTTACGTATTTCGTGTGTTCTTTGTTCGTAAAATCTGGCATTTGACAAACCTGCGTGGCATGAAAAACTTCAAGTTAATCTCACATTCTGAAGACTGCCGCTAAAATATTCTCTATAACAGTATCCCGCCTCAGTCATCATTGAGCAGTCATTTAGCCAAAATCTGCTCACTGCTGGGTGTGAAATTGGGACTACTTAATGTGGTACTCCTTAGAGACGAGGCTTTTCGGACATTCATACCAAGTGTCCAGCGAGATCAAAGTGTACAATTTGCAGCTTCGGAAGGTTAAATAGAATTACTTCAAACTACTTGAAAAACTCATGAAAAGCTGCAATAGAAATTTCGTTGAACGTGCATTGTCGTAGAAATTGTCAGGTCTTTTTCAACAAGAAAAAGGTTTGCACATTTGATTGGGGAGCAGGACAGTGTTTTCCTAAAGTTCCAGCGATTGTCAGGAATTCAAAGGTTTAAACTCAGAGACCTTCTAGCGCGAAACTCTCTTCCCTAGAATTACATACAGTGCAAAGAATTTCCCTTTTCGTCGCAATGCTTTCTGCCAAAGTGACGCCCCCCTCCTCCCCCTCCCCAAATTCCAGGAAATGCATAAGATTTCCTTCTTTGAGGCATCTCTCTAGAAGTGAGGCGGAAGCCTCCAAACACCTCGCTTCCCCTTTCAGAAGCACCGCCATTTCTGCTACATCCTGAAATTCTTTGCAGTGAATCCGATGCCTTTGACATTCCCAGGTTTCCCTCCAGAGACCTCAGTATTCTACCAGAAGTACGAGTATAATTTTACATCCTCAAAAGTCCTTGCAAAAAAAAACCGTTACAGAGTGAAGCGGAACCCTTAGACACCCCTTTTTTAAGAAAACTATACGGATTTTATTCAAAATTAAAAACTCTGCACAGTGAATCTTCTAAGTCAAATGATGCGGACCCTCCCTCTCACCCTCCTCCCTTGGATTCCATGCAAAGAGGATCTCTTAAAGCTTCTCTTTAGATGTGACGCTAAACGCTTCAGACCCCCTTCAGTTTTATTCTCAGCCGCCATTTGTCTCACAATCACTATAGTAATTCAATTCCTTTATTCCTCTGCTATCTGAGGCAAGAAAACAAAGCCCCTCAGATACCCTCCAGTTCTCTTACCAAGAAAGCAAGAATTACTTCCAAAGTCCATACAGTGTGTCAAAACGCTTTTTACGCTTGAAGGCCCCCTGCCAGACGTGTATCAAACTTCTGCTGTGAAACTCCACATGTGCAAAGAGTTTCACTTTTACTTCAAGATTTCTCGCTGGAAGTAAAGCGGTTTACAGCCTGCAATTCCATTTAGTGCAAAGATTCTCAAATTCTGGAGCTTCGCTCTAGTGACGCCGAAAAACCTAGACAATCCTTGGTTTTCTCTTTCAAACGTGTCTCCTTTTCTTCCACATCCTAAAGATGTTGCGGTACACCCAATGTCATCAACGCTTCGAGAATTTCCTCCAGAGGAGATGCGGGATCTCAAGTACCTCAATCTCCCATCAAAAGTACTGGCATCTCTTACCAATCTTTGAAAACCTTTGCATCTCCAGAAGTGACGGAATCCGTCAAGACACGCCTTAGTTCTCCTATTACAAGTAGAGGGATTTCACGAATCTCTGTTTGTTTATGTAGTAACGAATATCTTCAACACTCATAGGCCCTGGAGTTAAGAGCGCCTTGGTCACCCTTCAGATCCTCTGGCGAAACAATCCTTACTTTTGCGAATCGAAATTCCTACCGGGACTGTACATTCCCGAAAAATCCACAGTGAACCCACAGTAACGAATGTCATCAACACCTTAAGGCCTCCATGCCAGAAATGACGCATAAGTTCTCAGTCATCTTCAAAGCTCTCCTTGCAGATAAATTGCAATTTAGTCACAACCATTTTCCATACAGAACAAGCGGATATGCTTCCACTTCGGCTTCGCTTCAAAAGTGATGCAACCCGCATACAGTTTTCGCCTCCCAAAAATCTAGTAAGAGCCGTTATTCCTTTCAACAAAAATCCAAAATAATAGATTGGTACGAGAATAATGTCTTGTTTTTCCAGGCCTACTTTCCGAAAACTTTTTTCTTTCAAAATTTCTTTTTTGGTATAAATTTCGCACAATATTGGGAAGCTTTCTTCATGTACTTTCCAACAGTGATGAGATTAAGCTTCTACCTCATTTGTGAGTATTTCACCAGCATCTCGCACAACTGCACTTGTCGAAATTTCATTGCTTAAACTTCCTTGGCCATAAGTCATTCGTAAACGAACGAATTCTATTGAAAACATAGCATCTGTAGGGGATAAATGTTGCTTACCCAGGGCATGGGTTCAAGTAGGTTTCTCGAGAATATCTGGATTGAGAAATCGACGCTCCCAACATAAATACATGCTGCTGGCATTCTCCTGGTCAAAAATTTCCCATGATAAGGTAATCGAAAAAGTTTCGCTCATTTCTGTAAGCTTGAGATTAGTATATCTTGCCCACAATTTTTGCAGAGAAACTCAGCCATACAGTGCATGAAGAAATCTAAATTTTCGTGATGTGGGACTTTCAAACCTACCACAAACAGGCTCAAAAAGATGGACAATGTTGAAACTTTATCTTATCTTTTCGCAGAACTCTTTTGTTGAGGTGTTTCCTGTATACTACAGGACTACAGGACAAGACACGTATACTACAGCTGCGCGCTAAGTTATGTGAGGCTTGCTGCTTCTGATATTCTTGACTATGTTCAAAAATAGGAGGACCGAACAAAGTGATAACTTTTCAAATTGAAACTTTCAAAACGAACATTATTTTTGCACCAACCTAATAAATGAGCAAGCAGTACTCACATTCAACGATTTCCAGTAGTGAGCGAGATATCTTAGTTTCAAAGTTTTAGTGTGACCGACCCTACAAACTACTCGGGTACCCGCGGGACCACAGTTTGCAAGCGGCAATGTTCTTGAGGCAGAAATAGAGTTTTTCCAATGTCTTCGATTTTTATGCTCGGATTAGAAAACGTATTTTTCTAATGTCTTCGATCTATTTGAAGAATTATCAGGAGAGATCTTTTGTGTAAAAGTGACCTACCCAAGCGGCAATGTTCTTGAGGCAGAAGTAGAGTTTTTCCAAGGTTTTCGATTTTTTTGCTCGGATTAGAAAATGGATTTTCTAATGTCTACGATCTGTAAAAAAATTCATTGCGAGAAGTCTTTTGTGTAAAAGTGACCGACCCTACAAAGTACTCGGGTACCCGCGGGACCACAGTTTGCAAGCGATAGAGTTTTGGGCGCAGAAGTACAATTTTTCCAATGTCTTCGATTTTCATGCTCGGAGCAAAAATAGAATGTCAAATATCTCCGATCTGTAAGAAAAAGTATTGCGAGAAGTCTTTTGTGTAAAAGTGGCCGACCCTACAAACTACTCGGGTACCCGCGGAACCACAGTTTGCAAGCGATAGAGTTTTGGGCGCAGAAGTACAATTTTTCCAATGTCTTCGATTTTCATGCTAGGAGCAAAAATAGAATGTCAAATATCTCCGATCTGTAAGAAAAAGTATCGCGAGAAGTCTTTTGTGTAAAAGTGGCCGACCCTACAAACTGCTCGGGTACCCGCGGGACCACCGTTTGCAAGCGGCAATGTTTTTGAGGTAGAAGTAGAGTTTTTCCAATGTATTCGAATTTCATGCATGGAGCGGAAAGAATGCCAAATATCTTCGATCTGCAGGAAAATTCATTGCGAGAAGTCTTTTGTGTAAAAGTGACCGACCCTACAAACTACTCGGGTACCCGCGGGACCACAGTTTGCAAGCGATAGAGTTTTGGGCGCAGAGGTACAATTTCTCCAATGTCTTTTTTTATGCTCGGATTAGAAAACGTATTTTTCTAATGTCTTCGATCTATTTGAAGAATTATCAGGAGAGATCTTTTGTGTAAAAGTGACCGACCCTACAAACTACTCGGGTACCCGCGGGACCACAGTTTGCAATGTTCTTGAGGCAGAAGTAGAGTTTTTTCAATGTATTCGATTTTTATGCTCGGATTAGAAAATGGAATTTCTAATGTCTTCGATCTGTTTGAAGAATTATCAGAGGACATCTTTTGTAAAAGTGACCGACCTACAAACTATTCAGGTACCTGCGGGACCAAAGTTTGCAGGAGGCAATGTTCTTGAGGCAGAAGTAGAGTTTTTCCAATGTATTCGAATCTCATGGACGGAGCAGAAAGAATGCCAAATATCTTAATCTGTAGGACCGCCCCCAAAAACACTCGGGTACCCGCGGGACCACAATTTGCCTGCCTCAATCTCTCAAAACAAGAGTAGAATTTTTCAAATGTTCGATTTTCATTCAAAACCACGAATGATTTTTTGAAGTAAAAGTGGCCAATCCTGAAAACCGTTTAAGTGAACTTCCCAGCGTGACAAAAGTTTGCTTGCAAAATTCTGAAAGCAGAAATAGAATAATTTTAATGTAATCAGGGATATATGAAGATCGACTAAAAATTGCCTTCTGTAAAATTCTGCGTAGTAATTGCCGAGTGTTTTTCCACATGGACTGAACTTGCGTGTAGCAATTGTTTGTGAAAGAATAGGAGTTCTCAAGAAATTTTCATCGTCAGATTTTTAGGTAGAGGAAAAAGCTGAATCGCGAAATATATCTGTAAAAGTGTTCCAGCTCCTTTTTAATGAAGGAGCCTGTACACAGCTTTTCTTTAAAGTTGAAATTCTGTTCAAGAAAATTCTCTCAGATGGGCATTTCTCATTAAGTCTCTAGCGGATTGTTGAGGGAAATATCCTTTGAAACGTCCCTCCATAGAACTCGCTCAACCATCTTTTCAAAGAGACCAGTGCTTGTTCGCCATATTTGTTTGTAGAACAAGACTCAAATTCTTCCATAAATCCACCCAAGCATCGAATTTTTCAGTGAAGTCAATGAAAACAAATGGAGGTATTCTCTATTTTGAGGATGTGTCCTGAAAATTTTGTTAGCTTGTTAGTTTGACCAAAACTTGTTCTATTATAAAAGCCTTCAATCTTAAACGCGTTTAACAGCTGCTTTGATATTTTGGTTAGAATAGAAAAAGATAAAGTGAGAATCGTAGTATCTCTCATTTTGACTGATTCTTTTCAGAATGTGAGGGTCACTTGTATAAATTACAATTCTCTGGCATGATCTGAGCAATGCACCAATCCCAGCGAATTCGGCAGCTGTTTTGACCCCTAGTATGACCATCTTATTGTGTTATTGTTCAGAGCATGCATGGCTGGCTCGGTTTGCAAAGATCAACTATGATGAGTCAGCTCCTGTCGTGATCAACGGTCCAGACATGTAAATTGGCTGACCCGTCCTCGCTTACTACGAAGATCAAGCGCGATGAGTCAGCATCTATTGTGGTCGGCGGTCGAGTATTGGTGCTATTCCAAGGATCAGTTAACAGCAGTCATCGCCAAATTCTCACAATTTAATATAGGAGCCTATTATATACCAAGCGAAGTGCATTTGACTCTACTAAAATCAAACATGTATATAGTCTAACAAAGATTTCTTGACAAAAAAACTGTGGTGCGATCTAATGTCAGTGTGCCTGATGGAAATGCTCAAGAACTGCACAGCTCAGTTAAAGTTACAAAATTTTGATCGCAAAATTATTGTGTGGCAGAATTGCATTTCAAAGCTGAGCTAGTTTACGCGTATTATATTATATTATATCAAAACACTTCTATCAAACAACATTAGAGTTCCCAGCGTGTTCGGCAGCCGTTTTGACCCCTAGTATGACCATTTTGTTGTGTTAATGTTCAGAGCATGCATGGCTGGCTCGGTTTGCAAAGATCAACTATGATGAGTCAGCTCCTGTCGTGATCAACGGTCCAGACATGTAAATTGGCTGACCCGTCCTCGCTTACTACGAAGATCAAGCGCGATGAGTCAGCATCTATTGTGGTCGGCGGTCGAGTATTGGTGCTATTCCAAGGATCAGTTAACAGCAGTCATCGCCAAATTCTCACAATTTAATATAGGAGCCTATTATATACCAAGCGAAGTGCATTTGACTCTACTAAAATCAAACATGTATATAGTCTAACAAAGATTTCTTGACAAAAAAACTGTGGTGCGATCTAATGTCAGTGTGCCTGATGGAAATGCTCAAGAACTGCACAGCTCAGTTAAAGTTACAAAATTTTGATCGCAAAATTATTGTGTGGCAGAATTGCATTTCAAAGCTGAGCTAGTTTACGCGTATTATATTATATTATATCAAAACACTTCTATCAAACAACATTAGAGTTCCCAGCGTGTTCGGCAGCCGTTTTGACCCCTAGTATGACCATTTTGTTGTGTTAATGTTCAGAGCATGCATGGCTGGCTCGGTTTGCAAAGATCAACTATGATGAGTCAGCTCCTGTCGTGATCAACGGTCCAGACATGTAAATTGGCTGACCCGTCCTTGCTTACTACGAAGATCAAGCGCGATGAGTCAGCATCCATTGTGGTCGACGGTCGAGTATTGGTGCTATTTCAAGGATCACTTAACAGCAGTCATCGCCAAATTCTCAAAATTTTCGCTAATATCTGGGAGAATATTATACACTACCAAGCGAAGTGCGTTCAACTCTACTAAAATCAAACATGTATATAGTCTAACAAAGATTTTTTGAAAAAAAAAGGCTGTAATGCGATCTAGTATTATATTATATCAAAAAACTTCCATGGGGAGCAGGTAATTCGCTTATAAAAGTGATCTGTGAGGCCGATAAACAGAAGCTCATGTATTTTTGCTAATAAGATAAGTTTTGAAACTGAGCACCGTGAATCTAGTTGTGATTGTTTGCGTTAAGTTTTATCAAAAAGCTCTAACTCAGTCTTGAATCAGAAACAGGTTATTCCTAAGAACGTTTTAAAACTTAATCATCAAAAATGGGTGTTTCTTTGTCACTGTCATGAAAAAACGTATCAATGGCACAGCTCGGCAAAAATCTGGCTAAATTTTGTAAACGAAATGATTTTGTAAGCTGAGGTATGAGGTGTAGAACTAAGAGGCTGCTGACTGTCTGTATGCCAGATCAAAGCTTCAGCTCCCATCAAAGTGGTAAAAATAGGGAACGTTGACATGAATGATGGTTTTTGTAACGATTCAGGAAGGCAACGAACAGCAGTATCTGCCGAGCAAGAAAAGCGCAACTGTGTTGGGCTGAATTATTAGCACCATTGCACAATTTGCTACATACAATGGAAAAGCGCTTGATACCCCCTTCTCCTTGAGTTGCTGAGCTTTAGAAAGAACGCCAGCACTGTGTGGCTGTACAGCTGCGAATGCCACTCCGCGAGACCACGCCCCAAAATTCTCTGCGGTCGAGCTGGCTCCTCACTGCGCGTTCTACTTCTGGCGAAACGCCGCCCACAAACCGCTTTCGATGTTATATTATAGGAGGATTCTTGAAAGGAGTCCAAGTAATGGATGGATGGATAGAGCAACTACAGGAAACAGCACAACTTGCACCGATTTTTTGATAGAACCACCGAATTTAGCAGGCTCGTCTCAGACACAAATGCATCAGACACCAGTAAAACTTCGGATTTTGAAACTTATAAAGATGGATTGTGGTTTCACACTAATTTTACAAAGCAAATGAGCGTTTTCCGCTTCAGATTAGCAACTTCCGAAAATTCCGGGTACAGCCTGGGGCGCCTTGGAAAACCTGAATTATGATGATTCTAATTCGGAAAACTTGATGAATCGGAAACAAAAAACAATTGGTAGATAGAGGAGAAAAAGCTGCGTCGAATGACACCCGAGTTGCTTGTCGATTGTTGTTCTGTGAGGTTCAAGCTGACCAAATATGGAATTTGATGGCATTGAAAAATTGATTCGAGAAACTCAAAGTAGCAAGCTAAGAAAAAGAAAAAACTTACTCTGTGTCCTATAGAGTTTGCTCTATCTACCTGTCATTTGTGCTTTTTCGGAGAATAGGTACAAAAATTCAGAAAAATAGCCTAACCTGACCATGGCAAAAAGCATGAGTTGCAGACTTTGGTAATTTTTTGAGAGCTCGATTAATATTATGCAATGAAATTACAACCTTTAGAAATAGGATAAAATGCTGCATCGAATGCTTCTAAGATCTCTTGAAAATCTTGATTTCATGAAATGTGGCGTTCATTGGAAAAAAGCAACATTACTTTCGGAACGATCTAATAAAAAATAAAGGTTGCCCGAAATTTAATAATCATTTCATATGCTATCGCGAAATAGCTACGAAAATCTTGGAAAAATTGATATAGAGAAGCAAGCTATACAGTGCCATTTGAGCAATCGTAAGAAGCTCGACACAAGTGCAGTTTTATTCAGACTTCAAAGAAAAAAAACCCAATCACGCAAAAATCAGACCTCTGTCCAGGAATCCTGTGATTTTCAGATTTTGTCACGCATATAATCTCTACATTGAATGCTAATATGCACGATTACTATATTTTATCTGTGGTCAAGAGCCGAAGATTAAAATTGGATGAAAAATGCAAAAGATTGTTTCCTTAAACTTTTATACTGTACTAGCTTGCTTACCCGGCTCCGCTCGGCCTTGTCAAAACACTGCAATAAAGGTCCCATCCCTATCCCTGTACAGCCTTTCCCTGTGCCCACTTCTACACTTCATTTTCCGTTCCCTGTGTTGTTTTCGAAATCAGCATGCCCACTTACCCCCCTTTGCCAACTCCCAGCCCTGCAGCTCGAACTTTGCAAAAAATCGATAAAATTGACAAAAGCAATAGATAATTCTGAAAATTAATATTGTATTCGGTATCCCCATGCCCACATACCCTGTGCCAACTCCAATCCCCGTAGGTGAACCTCTGCAAAAAATTGATAAAAATCGGTAGAATCAATATCGATCGATAACGAAAAGTAGCCTATGACACGCTCCCTGCCCGAAGTGTATGTGTGCCAAGTTTGGTCCGGATCGGTTCAGAAGTAAAAAGTCCTATTCCGCACATACGTACACACAGACAGGCAGACATACATACATACATACATACATACATACACACACAACACACACATTCAGCTTTATATATACATTTAATTTTTTGAAGACTAGTGCTTGCAGAAGGCTGAAAAGCTGTGGTTGTACCTATAACGGTTTGTAGAATAGAATCATTTATATGAGAGTAGCCCAGCACTGCTTTTGCGAAATCATGCCAATTTTCGTTTTTTCAATTACTAATCGTGCAATACAGCAACCATCATGTTGATATCTGATATGGGCAGCATATTCGTGGCCGAGTTCGAGGTTTGCATGATCTTTTGGCAAAGACCTGATTTTTGAGTATTAGAATTTTTCCAGATTTTGCTTTCTAAATTTAGGCGGATCGAACATTTTGCGCTTGTTCAAGTGTCACCTTATAAGTTTGCTTTTCTCTATCAAAAAATATGTTAGCTGGCGGCGATCGCATGACGAACGGTCATTAAGTTCTGGACAGCTTAGTAGACATATTTATATGTGTATCGCATTATATTGCCAAACTTTCTTCTAATTAATAACCAAAATCGCTACTCAGCATGATTGAAATGCGGGTCTTACGTTGTCTATTATTGAAATATAATTAGCCGTTGCAAAATTCTTTTTCAGAAAGAATGAGGAAGCATTCTGCATAATTGAGATAGGATGCTTGTCAACCTGCAGAGGCTCGAATTAAAGGCAGTGAAAATCTAAATGTTCTTCATAAATAGCTCCCCATCAGACGATCACTCCGCAAATTGCATTAGAGATGCAAGAAATGCTGACAGAAAAAACAATTAAGGCAGTGGAAATACCTTTAAAGTAGAATAATACGCAAGATTTTTTACCTTTCTGCAGTGTTTATACGTTTTCTTAGTATACTGATCAAAATTCTTAGGTTTCATGCCATTGTGCCTTCTGAATGCAAAGTTAACAATGGAAATCAACTGTGCTGTAAATTTATATCATTTGCCTAGAGAATGGAGAACGAAGGAAGACATCTATATATATAAGTGTTGCAACTTTTCTCATAACTTCTGTCTTTGTGAAGATAGCGCCTCATTTTTTTAAAGCTATGAAAATGAGCTATGAAGATAGCTATGAAACTATGAAAATAGCCATGAAAATGATGAAAGCTACAAGAATGCCGAATTATTTGATTCTCAACACAATGAAAAAAGTGAATGCCTTTTGAGAAATTGGTGAAAATCGAGGTTCAACGGTTTTGAGCGAAAAGTAATACTTTGAGAAAAACTGTAAGCAGCATGTTGTTGAGGTTGACTCATTCACACAGTCAAAAAGGATAACTTTCTGGCGCTTTTGAGAACTTGTAAGTGGAATGCCCGTCAAGTTTGGTGGGTCATTCATCGATAACTTAGGCGAAAAAAGAATGAGGAGACTTCGCATTGCGTACTTGGACCTACTGAACACGAACATCATATTTATTGTTCTAAGACAAAAATCATACCTTGAACTTAAGAAAGAAGCCATTTTTGTAATGGTCATTTTTGTAACCAGCATACTGAATCAACCTTTCTAGACCAAGTCCAAATTAAAAACCATCTGAAAATTCTCCCATCGTGCCCTAATCTGACCGACCCTTGAATGCGGTTCCGAAATTTGAAAAATGGCTTTGTAGCTTACATCATAATCTTCATAATAACTAAGAATTATTGCTCCAAATTAAAAAGACAAAAGTCTTACATAAAGTTGCATTAACTATGCTCCAACCTCTTAGCAACTGACGACAGTATTGATGGATACAAGAACAGCGGCGACTCGGAAAGTTAGTAACGTCTAAAAACGATAAAATCTCGGTCGCCAAAAACGCCGTATTATGCAGAACCAGTCTACGACTCGATACAGTCACAATAAATAAGTTCAGCGACAATTGGGTCAGTCGTAAGCTTTTGGTTACAAATTTTAGGAACTCTCTCGATGCATGCGTTTGAATTAATCTTTAACCCCGTTTCGAAAAAATGAGCGATTGAAAAAGGGTGTTGCTTTAACTGCAAATTCTCGACAAATAGTGTATTTAGGTCGAAACAAATATGAAAAATAAAGATAAGCGAACATTTTCAACACGACCCAACTGTTCTTCCTCTTTCCAATAATCATGTTTTTGAAGTAATTGCTTATATGCTTACTAACATATACATTTAAGTCCATGTTTTTTTGAACCATATCCAGCTCTCGAGCTCGATACTTTCTGAGGCTGCGTTCATAGTGATCCATAAGTTCCGGAACAGTTCCAGCACGAATTGTGCGCGGGGCTGAAGCTGTTCCGGAACTTACGAATCAGTATGAACCCAGCCTATGTCTCACCCGAATTTCATCATTCTGTCTCCATAGAATAGCGAAGCTTTACCGCCATTTAGTAAAAATTTAGGCATAACTTCTGTAGAGCTGACTTCAGCTTAAATTTTTAGTATGAAGCAAATTAATTGCCCTTCTTATTGTGTGCTTATGGAGGGAATTTCCAGCATGTAGCGCCATATTGAAAGAAGTTATATAAAAATTTTAAATAAAAAGTCCAGAAAACTATGCAGCAAGGCTTTTTTTCGCATTCTTATTAGTGGTGAAACACAAATAAGGAAAAGAACGGGATCTGGATCTTGCATGACCTTAGGTAGAAACATTGCAGTAAAGTGCGGTTTTTGATATTTGGATTTAAGGAGTCGAAAGAGCTTGGTGTAAAGGATTGTCCGATGCGAATGAGGATTGAGGCTTTTGAATGTTTGAGTGAAAATTATTCAAAAACATCTTATTTCTGAGCAATTTTTGCTGCATATGGGGCTCTTCATGTTCGTGAATGTCGGTGAGTTGCAGCCATTGCTCGCGCATTAAGTTCTCCTTAGTTTTCTCTCTTCTGTCAAGGATTTTCTAGTATCGCATGTTAGCTTTCAATATCTGCATCTTGCGTGAACAATGGCCGCAACCACACCGAAATTCATGATCTGGCAGAGCCCTGTAGCTTAGTGGTGGGAATATTGTGCTGTATCAAGACTGTACGCATGTAGTCACATGCAGTTCGCTCGATATGCTTCGTATAGGCAAAACTAACATGTTGTGAAACTAGAAACACCGTGGAAGTTGATGGATCCTGTAGAGTTAGAAGAATTTTCCCAATCCGAGCTCATCTCGCAGAAACACAATGCTAAAACGAAATAAACGCCTCTCATACCGCGCAACTTTCACTGGTACCTTTTGATTGAATGAGCTATTTCCCTGCTCATTCCTTAAAGGTTAGGTTTTGAGAGAAATATGCACTTAATTCCTATTGTACGTTTCTCAACATGTGATTTGCATGCTGATTTTTGCCAAACTTAGTGTTATAAACCAAAAACGCAATCTTATTTGATTTAACGGAAAGAGATCATCTTTAAAAAACGATTTTTTGATTGCCTTACTGACAAGGGAATGGTCAGTAGTCGGACTGGCCAGTTCAAGCACGCTGCATACCATTAGATGCAGCATAAAACGCTGACTCTGAATCTGTCTTTCTTATCTGCAGAACACTTTGATGGATGGAATTATAAGCCGTTTAAGGCCATTATTTTGTCAAGAAATCAAGCTTGTAGAGGGCAAACTCGGCTATACACAGCCATTCTCGGCTCAGCGCTGGACCTAAGCATGCAACTAGGTCACTACAAATGGCCCTTCCCTATAGATGAGCTAAAAGGGCATTACTGTGCCTGTTTCGCAACTTTTGCGTATGAATTTTTTGCAGTAAAGCTGCTCATAACTTTGCCTACAAAGGCATCAACATGTACGGAAGACACATCTAAAATCAGCGTTCTATGCTGCATCGAATGGCAGCTTGTCTGAATTGGTTGACTTCTGAGCATTCCCTTGTAGGAACGATGACTTTGCAACAAATTAGGAGGAGATTAACTGTAAGTAAAAAGAAGTACCCTAATTTCACGCATATAACGCGCAAGGGATTTTTCGAATTTTCGATTTTTCTCGCTTTTCGAAACACAACGAGGCGGCTGAGCGGCACGTTTGAAAAACGAAAAAGGTGCGTCTTATACGCGTTATATTAGGGTACCCAGTATATAGGAAGAAAAGGAGGAAGGGCTATTGAGACAGGATTGGAAGGAAGGGAGAGAGTCGCATCTAACCCTATTGTACCACACCTTCGGCTCGATTCCGTGTGTAATTTATTGCGGTAAGAAGTCAAGGTTGTGAGACAACCTAATATTTATTTTCTCACTTTTAGGTTAATGGAAACAACACGTTTGCAAAATTGTGAATATTCTGCTGACTTTCTACACTGCTTTGTTTTACAGAAGCGATTTAACGATTGCTATCAATGACTGCTTCTGTTTATACAATGCTGGACATTATTATAAAAGACACTCTAGAAATCGTCGTAATTTGTGTTTTGTTGATGAATCTGTCTCAAACTTTGCTGTGTAATGCGCATGTCAGCCTACCATGATCCCTCAAAACGGGTTCCAATTTTGCTGAGTTCGAACGGAAAAATTAAAAAATTTCGAAAAACCCCCTCGAAAGCTGGACAAAATTGTAATAACACCTGGTTTTTCTAAACTCGCATCCCCTGACTGTATAATTTTTTGTACAATTACATACTATATTATGAATTTGCAACATACGCGACCTGTCATCCTTTCCAAAGAGAAATGTTCACATATTTTTCGCTTCCAAGAAGCACCAAAAGTCATTCTGCTTTAACGAACAACTAGTTTGAAGAGTTTTCAAGCTGTTGTTCATCTCAGATGATAGTCATGGAGTCCACTGAGCCTTTTCGATAAATGATTAGAAGAGCGCTTTCATAAACTCTGCGTGACGCTGCTATTGACGGACGCTCCAACCTTAACATAGGTTTGTCACGCTTTCAAACCACAAAACTCAATTTTCAAGCAACGGAAAATACTGTAATGTAGCCATTACGTCGGCTGTAGAAAGTAAACTTGTGTGCATAGTTAGGAAAGAATTTCGAGGTGGGCATTATGGTTCAGCCGCAGTGTCATCCACTAAATGTTGAGTGTAGCATCCTGCTTAACATAACCAACTCACAAGGAAAAGATTCTGGGTGACCGTGGCTTTTTGCAATGGGATGTATACCAGTTGTGTCTTGAAATGCTATTTTATGTCTATGTGTCTGTTCACTATCAGCTTTGCGACTCTTTCAATAAAGTCATGGATTTTTTTCCGTGTTATTTTCACGAGATTTAAGCAGTCAGAATCATCAGTATTCAGGCTTTTTAGATTCTGGTATATCCGAGACAGTTATTCTAAACTTAATGTAAAGCTTTATTTTATTTGGGCGCTTTTTTGTAGTGCGTAATGAAATTTTAATGAAATTGGTAACTTCTGTCATCAAAACAGTGCAAATTTTGGTGGCAAGAAATTCATAACATGTTCTGAAGAGCGCACAGCAAATACCGAAAGCAGACTTGGAATCAGCGCCATGCATTTAATGATGTACGTTTCATTTCAGAAGGTCACGGTCACCAAGTATCCTATCCTTGTCAGATAACGAGATAGAACAGGAGATCGCTCAGAACTTCAAAATCTTAGCTAATCTCATTCTTTCTTTTAGAATGCGACATGAAACAGAGAGGAAAATACTGAGATTGATGATTATCTCGAATCTACTGCAGAAAATTTTCGTGGAAACTTTTCAGGTCTAAATCGCGAAAGCATCACGAGAAAAATTCTGAAAGTTGTTGCGAAGACTGCATCACCATATAGGCAATGTAATAAACCAAGTCCAGCACATTATGCACATTGCAAACTGAGATTTGTAGTTTGAAAGCCACTTTGACAAGCCTATGTTGATGTTGAAGCCTGTCCGTCCATATCAGCGATTACGCAAAGTTTACGAAAGCGCTCTTCACCTCATATTAAAGCAGATTAAGTTTTGGTGCCTCTTAGCAAAAAATGTGTGAAAATTTCCTTTTGAAAAAGGATGACAGGTCGCATATGTTGGAAATGTCTCATAATTTAGTAACTGTACAAAAATTTTAGAGTCAGAGGGGTGCGATGGTGTTCAAAAAAACCAGGTGTTCTTATAATCTTGTCCAGCTTTTGGTAGAAGCTTTTCGAGTTTTCCTATTTTTCTCCGTTCGAACTCTGCAAAATTGGAAGCCGTTTTCGAGGGATTATGATAGGCTAACATATGCACTATACAGCGAAGTTTCGGGCAGTTTCTTCAACAAGAACGCAAATCTCGACGATTTCTGTCTATGATTTTGTCAAGCACTGTTTATCACATACTGAGTAAAAAGGATGTTTACGGGGTTTTTTTTGTGGTTGAAATCAATTTTTGAGGCGCTTAATCCTTTAAGCGTTTGGCTTCAAACTTCAAGAGGGCAAGGATTCAATGCGAGTATTTGGGTATCTGGGTATTTTGGGTATTTGCAGAGTGTGCTTTCCGTATCGCCAAGTGCCCCATCTTCTGTTCAATATGCGGCTGCAGCAAGAGAAACTCTCATTCTTTTGCCAATTCAATATGCATTGAAGCTTATCTTGAGAAAACCTGTTTTCCACTAGTATACATACATTCGTCGTTTTTTTAGTAAACACAAAAAAGAATTACTTTGGTTTTCACCACCAAATCCATATATAGCCTGCCCGCATGTCATCTCTTGCCTTTTTGGAGTTCTCGTCACCTTGTGGCGGATTGTAGATTTATGAAGCTTTCGAAAATCGAGACTCCGTCTGCAAAAACCCAAAAGATGTTGGCATAAGGAGGGGGGGGGGGCTGGTTGAGTCTATTTCAGTCGGTGGCATGTAAAAGTGAAACAGAAAGGGACATGTTGTTTTAAAGTAGCGCGATGTTCATCATAGTTAGTAAAAGGGCCAAACAAAGCCATATACGTCAGCTATTTCAATGTGAAATGCACATGATACACATATAGATACTAGTATTTCAACACATGGTAACATAGAAACATCTTTATTCATATGTTGATAATTTACAACAACTATACGACTTTATTTTGGGAATTTGAACTAGCGGTGTGCTGGAATCGTTAAAAGTCTTAGTTCAAACTCTGAGTGGACTTGCAGTCACATAAAAAGCTTCGCACGTTGTAAACGCACTTTCAAGTTGTAACTTTCTTGTATGAGCAAGCAAAGTCAATTTCTCTAAGGTAATGGTCTTCGTTGTGAATCGCTTTTACGCCTCGCCCAATGGAGCTAAAGTAGTTTGAGACGTTGCATCGATAAGCGTTTGCTAGTAGTAAATTAACTACAGATTGATCAAATCTAAAAAGAACACGAGATATGCATAAAATATGTCAATACAACACATAAAGTTATTCCATCAGTCATAGCAAAGCAAACCTACCTATGACAGTTAGCGTACTTTTCGTAACGATCGTGTGCAAATTCGCATGATCTTTTTGCTCCAAGAGGAGCTATGCAGTTTTCTTCCAAACTGCAAAGAACAAACCTAAAACACATTTCAGACGGAAACCTAAGTCATAATCAAGTCTTACCACTTCAAAATCTCAATAGCATCATTCGTTCTTATAAAAAACATGAAACCGCTTTGCATGTGCGGGCAGGTCTTCTTCTTGATTTCTTTCATATTTGTAGGAAGAAATGTATAAGTTCCTGAATGAGAACGTTAGATATACAACATGAGCAATTTATATCCATTTCCGATAATGCTAATAAGTGCGTAGTCTCGCATTGCCAATTACACACGATAACTTGTAGCAAAATTATGACAACCCTTATCTCAACAACTAAGCCAGTTCGAAGTATGCTCAGTTTTTTGTGGAATTTCAGTCAAATTTCTAAGCATAGATGTATTGCTTTCTTGATCGCACCTTTACTATTGTACATTTGAAAGTGAAAGGTAGTTGCTATCGTTTCTCCAAAGATTTTCGCCAAGCTTTTCGTCTTCGTACTTGAATCGCTTTACAACAGCCGTATCGAATAAACATCTAGTCTGAGTTACAGCAGGTTATTTTAAAATGCAGATGTAGTCGTCCTCAACACACTATAGACACCCGGTGGTCAACTCTTTGAATTGGGGCACGTCGACTGGAATAAAAATTCAAAACACAGCTCAAACTTACGTGTGTCTCTCTTTTGTTTTTTGTCGTTGCATGATATTTTTTGATCTTAACAATGCCTGTGATAAGGATTCCGTTGTTTTTGAGCGACGTTTCATACGACTATACTTTGAAAAAAAAACTCTTATCAGCTGCCAGCATCACATCTTCCATTCTTTACTAATTTCTTTATATCGACTCACGATTGTAGAAAATACGGTTCAATGTTTAGGATAACAGTCATGTAGGAGAGTAGTTGTTTAGCGACCGAGGAAAGCGTTGTTAGAAAAGCGAATTACACGTTCTCATATCGTTGATAGCAGCAGATCGGGTCAAATGGAAATCAATATGTTAAACCGCCAACGCTGTTTTTACGGGGAAAAGCAAGGATGAAGAACAAAGAATTCCATCAAAAAACTCTACGAAACAAAGTATAGACCAGTAGGAGAATTTTGTAACTCATGTAGATGTCTACAGAAGCATCAAACTTCAACTGAAATTGTTTTGCATTTTAACATTGAGTGCATTCGTGCGCAAAGACAGGCAAAGACAGAATAAACGCTCTAACCGAAAATTGGCGCACTGTGTTTACCATTTGCGATTGTGAAAATGTTGAAGCTGAACTCAACAACTATCACGATATGAACGTGCACATAAGCGCTACAGCTTTGTTACAGTAATACTGTAAAGTCGTTAATTTGCGACATTAGATCACTGTCCAAGCAAAGGCATCATAAACGAGAATTTGTTTACCTGGGTGAGTAGTGATGAATGTGCTGCGGCGAAGTGCCAAATGCAACATTGCGGCGCTGGAATTAAGGACATATTTATCAAATGATTGTATTTTACAGCTCAAAACATACATAAAACGTACATGCATTTACTAATCTACTCTGATTTCAACTAAGACGGCTTACTTCTAGGTTGAAGTTAGATACATTTATAACGAAAGTTGGCTGAGATAGTGCTCATTGTTTTTTTTCAAACCATGGCACTGACCTGGGAAAATTTCCGCCGTTTCTTTTTCTCCTGCCATAAGCGTCATATACCAGAGGACGAATATCTTTCATCCAACGTATGGAGGTATCCATGTACCAAACTGCACCAAATTCTCGTACTGCCGTCTTAAGAAACGTAAGTATGCATTGAGGTATTCTAACAGCGCTTAATTTATTTGTCACGAAACCGACAGCTACAAGAATAGCTTTCCATCTATACTCCGTCAACCTCTTCATGTTTGAGTGATAATGATCAAATGGAAAATTGCGCACCTCCACTAAGCACTTACTCTGCAAAATATGCTTTCCAAAGGGTCAAGGCAAACGTGAATTTTTACCTCAATCTCTTTTCGTAATTCTGGTTGAAGACCTAAATCGTAAACGAAAATCTTCTGATGTGGAAACATAGCACGGAAATTGGCTAGCTGCAACATGCAACAAGAGTCCGTCACATACATCGTTCATGATGGATTAAAATATATTTTCGTGTACGCCATTGTTACCATTGTTCTTCCTTCATAATAATGATTTTGTGATATAGCCGCAATAAACGCTGGTTGCGGCATTTTTTGCGAGCTCAGATCAACCACATCTATGGGCGATAACAGACCTTAAGTGATAACTTTTCAATTTGTATCAGAAACGAACTGCAAACCTAGCTCTTCAAGGTTTGACGCATAGCTGCAGTTGAATCTCGAGCCTTTGATGCTTTTATCGTATGGGATACGATAACAAAAATCGTAACTTTGATTTTTGTAGGAGCATAAGCATTCCTCGTCGTTGCTGTTATTATCCAATAATGTCTTAAATCTCGTGCTTTGTTTTCGCACTTTGTTGTACATACGATGAAATGGCTTACGTCATTCACTTGGGTTAATCTGCGTAAGATGTGGAAAGAAAAAATTGTCAAACCAACTATTAGAAGTAGCCATTTGCATCGAATCACCTACAAGTATTCGTAATCTCAATCAATATCAGAGTTTAGCTGCATAAGATATCCTACTAACAATTGAGTTAATTGCAAAGTGACAATTTGAGCGGAAGTATCGGCACACTAGTTGTTGCATGACCAGGCGAACGTCCTTGATAGAAACGAGCCGTTTAAAAATACCTGTACATACTGCAGCGTAGCATTATTATGAATTGGATATAAATATCACCATATTTTTTGCCTTGCTGATGAAGAAATTTTTTTTTGCGTTTTGTGTATATGTCAACACACTGTCACCAACAAAAAATCTTTTTTGGCTTTGTTTGAATCAAAGAGAAACGAAATAATTGTAAGAGTTGGTACTATTTACTATTATCTAAAATTATCCGAAACTACATCGCTAAGTTGACTTAGACGAAAATTTTTTGCTAAATACAATAGAAGGCGTTTGGATGAACTTAGCGCATTTTTTGACAAATGAGTCTCAATCCTGTTATAGAGTAGGCACGCACACCAGAAATCCAAATTTTGATGCCCTTCGAATTTTCTTTCTATTTCACTATATTATTCGCATAATATGCAATCGAAAGTTGCTGGGATTTCGAAAAAAGCGCACTGCTCTTCAGAAATGACATTCTTCCTATGTAATCAGTAAAGCTAACACAACTTCGCATTCCCATACCTTTCTATCGTCATTTCAACGTCAGGACGGATGAAAGTGATTAAGGAGGTTTAAGAACCACGTGATTGGCTGTCAGAGCAGAACTCATTCTTATTTGGTGCACGACACCCGCGGCATTGCTCAACTAGGAAGAATTTTTTGAATGGGCACATGTTATCAAGGTTAAGAAGGTTGCGGTTAACTCTTGTACAAGCACCGCATGAGCACATTACGCTACGGTCAGCGTCTTACAGCAGCTATAGATTTTGCGCTTCAAAAGGTACCTACGCGGTAGTAAGTTGGAATTATGCCACCAACGGCGGATACTTTCGTCCAGTAGTCTCATACGAGAATCTAATATGAAGTTTGCCTTGTTTTATGGTTAGGTATCTTTCTTAATTGACTAAGTGCTTAAACTCTATAAAAGTTAGTCTTCTCATCCTTTGAAAACTGAAGAAGCGAATGATTGCAAAAAAGAAAAAGAACAGTGGTGCATTTTAAGGGTCGTATGCATCAACATCCCCGCAGATGAGGGAATCTCAGCTTGAAAGAAAGCTTCGTGTTCTGAGACTTCAATTACCTGAATTATTTCATGAAAGAAGGAAAGCTTCATATTCTGAAACTCCAATTACCTGCTAAGCATTCCTACTATCCTTCACTATAAACATACCGAATAGGAGCTAGAAGCTTTACAAGCCTCCTTTTCCAGGATCGGTAGCAAACTCAGAGTTATACTCAGAGTTAACTCTGAGTTATCTCTGCTTAACAAACCAAATTGCTTGAACAGACCAAACTTGGAAAGCGATGATATGGCAAGCTACTCCGTGACCGGTAATTTATTCCTGCAAATTGTACAGACCGCTCTGCACATGAAACAGCGCCATCAAACGCTCAACTGAGCTAACTCTGAGTTTTGTGCACCTTCCAGTCTTCCATAAAACTCAGAGACTCTGAGTCGGTTGAGAAAGAGAAATAGCGCAGAAATAAAGGGGAGCAGCTAAAAAGTCCTCTGGGATACATTTTTATTGTAGTAGTTTTAGCAGGCATGATGGAGGTATCGTGGTGCGCTATGATTGATAAGGTTTTGAAATTCTTTAAAATCTTGGCCCAGAGGGTTATTCGGTGCGCCAATCACGAATACGGTACTCATTTTTCACCTTGGGGTCATAAAGTTGGGTTACGGTAGGCTTGCGGTAGACAGGAGAAAATCACAAAATTGGCCGAAACTTGGATCGATGGCGTTACTCGGCGCGCTGGGTCTGAATATGGTATTCATTTTATACAGGTGGCATCTGGCAAGGTTACGGTAGGTGAGTTAAAGAGGCGGAGATAGCTGAAACTTGGTGCACTGGGGCTATTTAGGGCGCAGATCACGGACAATCTATCTGCTCCGTATACAAGCGTCACTTTGAGTGATTACGGTAAGCTTACTTACTGGAGGTGGGCCAAATCATCGAATAAGGACGAACTTTGTCCGCAGTTTATTCTAACGCAAATTCTAATATGTCATCCGCTCTCCTATTGTTTGAAGCTTTCAGCTGCGCAAAAGACCAATCCTTGCGATAAAGCACCACTATTCAACAGAAATGAAAGTGAATGATGAAAGTGTGTGATGTTGCAACTTCATAAGTTTTGTAGAGTAAGGATTGCCTTATTAGAATATATTTTATCCGTACTGATCCATTGAGATACCGCCGAGATTCAGGCTCTTGAAAAAACAATTGGAAAACGGCTTTTTGAAGTTTAACAGGTCATAACTTCTTCTTAAGTGCTTTAATCATGTTACGACTTCATAGTTTGGATTCCACTCTTCAAGAGCTTTCAGTTGATTTATAATATGTAGGGGGTTGATGATTTTTGCGGTTCTAACTCGGGGTGGAAACTTTTCATATCAAAGTCTCCACCTCGCCCCTGTAAATGTATTGGCTATAGGCCGCCAGTGGAGACTTTGTGATGAAAAGTCTCCACTGGCGGCCGGATTAGAGTCGCAAATCACCAAACCCCTCACATATTATATATCTTCTAGAAGCTCTTGAAGAGGGAAATCCAACCTATGATGTCGCAACATGATTCATGCAGTTCTGAAGAAGTTATGAGCTGTTGAATTTCAGGAAACGCTTTTTTACCTGCTTATTCAAAACCCTGAATTTCCGCGGTATCGACTTGATCAGTACAGCTAAGATATATTTTAATAAGGCAGTTCTTACTCTTCAAAACCTTTAAAGTAGCAACATCACACACTTTTCCATTCAAGATTTATATGTGTTTAACTGTCAGCTGTCACTAAACACGCTAAAATGGCGTAATTTTTTAGAATTCTGGTTTTCGGCGACTTCCTCCGAAATTGACCCGCTTCTTTCACTATGTGTTAGAGGTGCACTTACTCTTGAGAATCTATGAAGTATTGCTGACATCTTCAAACACCAGATTTATAATGGTGAAAATCTTGCATGACTTTTCGTTACTTTATCACACAAAATTCTGGTTCTTGGCGGTTACTCCCTGGATCGATCTACTTTCTTCGCAGTACGTTATGACAAATTTTATTTAATAAAATCCGTAAAGTATAGCTGAGTTTCAATCGATGGCGATTTTTCAAAAGTAGTTTGAACGAGAAAATAGGTTTGAGTAACTGCTGAATTTGTTCTTCTTGTTTCTTCTTTTTATTATAAAGAAGTTAATGAAACTTTTGAGAAAAGAATTTTCTGGAAATAGATAAGTCGAGCTGTGCTTCTTCCTCCCCTCCCCCTCCCCCCCCCCCCCGGTCGACGTTTTTGGAAGGTGAGTGTCCGGCACTATCACCTTCACTTTTGGCCAGGCCGGTGGTAGCTGGAACCATCTTTACTTTTGAGAGGCCCGGCTCCACCTATAGCACCTCTAAACTCAAAGTTATCTCTGAGTTAACGCGGGGCTTTGAGCTCAGAGTTTCGACCAGATTACTACCGACCCAGCTAGCGGTCTCCTGATAATCCTCGGCGGCCAACCGTCCTTTCTCTAGAGTCATTTTTCTTGCTTTGAAGTTAATAAAGACGAACCGAAGGTTTTGCTGACTCTCTAAAAGCAGCGCTAAGCATGTTTCTGATCAGAACACATGATGTATTAATATCATGAAATTTGCGATGAACCACATGTCAAAAGTTGGGGTTTATCGGAAGTCCCGGTATCTCAATAATTCGTTAGTTCAAGTTCGTCCGAAGGTTTAGTTTAAATAACCAGTACGGCTTTGACACGTCCTCATTTATTTTGAAGAAAGAAAAATGACTTTGAAGAAAAAATGGTCGATAGCCGGAGATTACCAGGGGATCGGACAAAAAGCTGGAAAATGCACCTTGTACAACTTCTCGCTCCTGTTTAATGTGTTTACAGTAAAAGATAGTAAAAGTGCTTACGGGCAGATAGATAACGTGAGATTCAAATATCTAGAGCTCCAGAATATGACGCTTTCTTTTGGGCTGCGATCCCCTCCCCTGCAGTGAAGTTTAATCATGTGGCTTAAATGGACGAAATTCGGAGCCGCCTTGGATGGAGATTGTACGTTGACATATACCAGAACAGCATTTGATATGTTGATGGCATGCAAACACTACTTAATGACTTAATTTTTAAAACTTCGATTGACGGCAACATTTAGGATGCAAATAATGTCCGATACTATAAGAATAAAACTTGAAAATTATTGTGCGCGACACTGCTTATCACAGGTCTAAAAACTGAAGTTGCAGTATGCGAATTTCAAGCTAACATGAACTTCAGTGTCAGTTTATTTGAATTGAAATTTTATGGCAAGCGTTGTTTGTAGCAAACACTTACCATACGTATATAATAGTATACTATAGTCGCATCACTCCAAATTTTGAGAATTCAGCATCTAAAAAATCAAGACATTTGAGAACATTTCCGGCGTATTTTTCGGCGCTGAAAAGAGTAAAGCTGATGATGAGAAAAGTAATTCAGAAAAAGCTTTTAGAAGCTGAGAATAAGCAGAAATAAATTAGACAATAGTAGTTATTGGGAAAGCTAAAAATAATCAGTCCAGTTCTACATGATCGTTCAAACATTTGGCTTTAGAATAAAAAAGATATGTTTATTGTCAATTACTTATTTATTAATAGTGAGCTAGTGCATCAATTAACGCCATCAAAATGTAGATGTAAGAGCAGAATCATGATATAGATAGATCAAATCATTCGTAAGGTGATTTTCGTTTGAATTAAATATTGTCTCCTCTGAGGTCGACCAGAACTTTGACCAGCTTAACCCGACACGCACGAATCGGTTAAGGTCTCTGGGCGGATATGTAGTCAAGGAGGACCTCAAGGAGGAGGTCACTAGACCGCGAAATCTTCGAGCGGCTAGCCCGTCAAAAAGAACTAATGTGTGAGCAGGATGCGGAAGCATGCAGCGCACAACAGAAGCATTAAAAAATAACAAAATCTAAATGAAGAAAATACATTTATTACGCTCTAATTTTAAGAACATTGTATCCTGTAGGTTTGCAGGAACTGGAAGAAACTAGAAGAGACAAGGTAATGATGTGGGGGCGCAGGACACATGCCGACGACCCGTAACTGATTTGTTGAGATCCTAAGCATTCGGAATGTTTGAGCCTCCAGACCATCAATTGGGCCAGTTTCTTTCAAAAATTTGCTGAGTTACTATTGAAAGTAGATAAAGCCGTTTTGATGTCCGAAGCATAATTAAGGTAATGGTAAAAACTCTGCTTTGTATTTTTACGATAACACGTTTTACATATGTTCGCGTCCCACAAAGTCTAAAAATCTTATATTTACTAAGTTTTAATCTTGTCTCTTAACGATCAAGCAAAAGGAAAACTTTAGGTTACCAAATTCGCCGATATTAGACTGCCCACTTTTCGGTGGATAGCCTCGTATGATGCGGCGATAAAGTGTGGGGATAATTAAAACTTAAAGCATCTATAAAAGACAATTCGGGTAAAAGTTTTGATGCCTCTATTCAGAAAAGGATTTCACACGGGTGAGGCGTATTTTAATCGAGACAACATACGTTTTGTGAAGTGTAACTAAAACGCAGCATCCAGTGATTACTACGCAAAATTGAAAAAAAAACAGGATAAGGCTTTTCTAGTGACTGCGCCTAATGTTGTGAGTTCACTTGATCATGCATTATAACCCCAAGATCCTTAGTGTAGGAATAGTGTTCAAGTGGAACACCATCACAAACGTATTGGCATTAAAAATTGAATGCGATTTTCGCTCTCATAATAGAAGTATATTTTGTCATCGTCAGCAACACCTGATCTTAGCGCGTGATGTGTAATTAGAAAAATGGGCAATACAGCAATGTAGAGGGTGTATCCCATTACCTGTGACTGTCAATTACGCAGGCGCCGCGCCCGACAGGCTGGCAAATCATTTGCGAGGAGAGCTTGGGTGACCATTTGCAAGGCATACTATTTCAATTTTTGTAGGGGTTTTTACACTATCAATCGAATTTTATTGTTTAGTGGAAGTTTGGCCCCAAATCCTGCAAAATGAAAAAGATAGTGGATGGAAATACGGGAATTAACACGTATCTGGTCACAAAATATGTTCTTTTTCACTATAACAACGTAACCTCTAAACATTTCCTCTGTCCCTACTGCCTCTCGCCCCAATTTCATTGTTAGTGGAAGTTTGGCCCAAATCTTGCGATATGAAAAAAATAGTGGATGGAAATACGGGAATTACTACGTATCTGGTCACAAAATATGTTCTTTTTCACTATAACAACGTAAGCTCTAAACATTTCCTCTGTCCCTACTGCCTCTCGCCCAATTTACTGTAACGCCGCGTCGCGGCAATTTCTAATTGACACCCACAAGTAATGGGCGCCTTTCCCTTCTCTCCCCCCCCCCACAGTGTAGAAGGGAATAGCAGCGGTGACAATATGACTCCTTGCGATGCTCATCCCTTATATTGACGTCGCTCAGAGGTAGGGATTCTTAACTCGGTTCGTCATATCTCGAGCAAATTAAAATAAGGCTAACCGGGACAAGACTTAACCGCGTATGCCATAGTTTTTGAGTTTTAGGAGTGATTTACAGTGATCGACTATGTAAAAAGCTTTAGATTCGAAGAAGATAATTTCGACTGGTTTCCCACTACTGGAAGCTGAAATCCAGTCGTACACAGAATCACATAGTAAGGCGCTGGTGGATCCACCGTGTAGGAAGCCATAATGCATCGCAAAAATGATTCGATTTCCGTTAGGTGGAATTTGGAAAGAGTGCTTGGACATCTTCTCTGGTTTTTAAAGAAAGACTAGCACAAATTTTGGAAGTTATGAAAGACTTTCGAAGCTGCAGATTTTTTAAAAGAAAAAAAAGTTTTGTTGAGATTTACAGTTTGAGATTTTGGTAGATTATTGGTGGTGTAAGCTATCGCAATGCAGTGAAATTAACTTGCTGTGATTTGCTGCGTTATTAAAACCATTGCTAAAGAAAAACGAAGCTTTTCCAGCTCATCAGCAAACGTTTTGCGAACAAATTCAAATATCAAACATTTTACAAGTCCTCACAAGGCATGTGCAACAAAATCACGAACTGCTCTACACGCAAAGCTCAAACTTTCCTCTGTCTAATCTGAATGATTCTCGAAGTTTTAGATAAATGAGATAGTTCAAGGATTAAGCAACTGAAATGACAAAAAAAGTTTTGCCAGTATTAAAGCGTTAATTGAACATTTCTCTGGATTCAGCTAGGGCAAGCAAAAATGCATCAAAAGTTTATCAAGTACTTTTCTGATATATTAGGTTAGCCGGAAAGTTCTGTCCCACCAAGACCACAGTAACTCCAAGTGCGGGTAATTTTCTCTCCTTTTCAATCTTCGGAGCTTGGTTCTTGAAAAGGAGCTTCAGACATTGTTTGAAAAAAACGTGAATTTCTCTTAAAAAAACAGTAGAGAGAGAAGAAAGTCATGAATTTTCGAAATAAGTGCGAACGAACTTTCGTGCTAACTCAGTAATTTGCTCAAATTTCTACAAGAAAAAACTTTGGAAGTGGTCAATTTTCTAAAACTGCTCTGCCACATTTCCAAATGAGGGTAAGAAGATCCGAGAGCTAAGTCAAAGTTTTGAACTAAGTTTGTTGATGCGTTCAAAGTAGTCATCAATTTGGCAGTGTTCAACGATTTTTATTGTCATTTATTGCCTTTATGAACTTTTGGAGGATTACAGTCATTTGAGAATTTTCATTATATTGACTTCATAATCTAAGTTAGAGAGGAAGGAAAATTATAGTAACGTAAAAATTTACAAGAGGTAAACAAATCAATACCTTAAGATTAGAGTTAGAAGAGTGTTTTGATATGAGCGTAAAAAATTTGGCATTCCAAAGGTCTTGTACGATTGTAATCTAAGTAATATAACGACGGTGCATGTGCGGTGCATGTTCGAAAAAGGATTTTTTCTTCATATAACAATAGTTGAACAAATTCTAACACTTAGTTAGCAAAGCCGTATAAACTACGAAATCTCTGCCCGAAATTAGGTCGGCAAAGATTGATCATACAGATAGTGTTAATTGTAAAAAAAACCTGTTGTTTAAATTACATCCTACATGTTAGTAGGGCCGTCATGCTCCGACAAAATGGCGCAACACGGAAATGCAAAATTGTTGATAAGTTGAGCGATCACGGCGAACAAACAGCGAATGACAGGGGGACAAATTGAACTGATATCGACGATTACATGCTCCGAGTTTTCATGCTTATATAAATTTTCATTAATGCTTTTCATGTTTATATAAATTCCATGTAGAAACCTGATTATCAGTAACAAACGGCTAATAAACCCTTCTTTTCGCTCCTTTTGTTTAGTGTGTTGAGCGCATTCTCATAATATTAGTTCACATATTCTTCTCCTTTCTGCTTTTTTCATTGTAACCACATAAATCGTATGTGTTTTTTTTTCGATGACTTCGTTACGAACTGTCTTCGGCCAGCTTGTGCCAGCCTTGCTGACCTAGTAGCCTAATATCTTTGAGAGAAAGTATGTATTGAACAAGGAGATTTATTTTTATTACAAGCACCTTTCAAGCATAAGGATAAACAAACCAATCTAGACTGAAAATATGAAACTGTTCACTTTTCTGCACTATTCTTTTGATTTCAAAACGCATTATACAAAGGTATCCTGATGGCACGATTCTGAAGCAAAGCTATAGAGTGTGGAATTGTTCATCAAGCTTCGTAAACTGCCATTCCTCCAAAGGCAGCATAACGTCGGCACAGCTTGATATTGGTGTTATGCACTCATGCTGCGTTAATCGCCACCTAAATTACACGTTTCGTTCGAAATAAAAACTTGCAGTTACAAAATCTTACTGTTGCAAGCAGGTCGCGAGTTCCACCTGTGTGCTGAAGTGAAAGTTAGCCATATCCGGAAAGATAGTACGCTTGCGATAGTTGAGAATGTTTTGGAGACTAATGAAATCTGATTTTGTTGGCAACAGGTCAATGTTTCCCAGACTTTTGCATACTCTCTCTATTCCGACGTTATATCGGTGATGTAAAAGTGCAGCGTCTTCTAATCTAACCTAAAGAAACTTTTAATTCTATGTTTCAAAATAATTTTCATCGTTCTAGAGGTAAGAAAGTGGAGAATGCTTTGCGCATTTGAGATCGACAAGTATAGCTAAGCACAAGTTAATGCTTGTGCTGTATATCCATTAGATACTTAATGCTGATGAAAAGAGAAAAACAAGTTTGAGCTTATTTATCACACGCGGGCAGAGCGCTTTCTATATGTACATGCCTGAACTACAGGCGTTTCGGGAGAATTAGCGGTAGAACAAACCTAGTTATAATGTGTGTCCAGGCCAGTTCCCTACAACTCCTCCGCGACGCATACGCAGCGCGCGCTCGGCATGTCCTCATCTTGCTTGTAAACAGCGAAGCAAATCTACTAACAGATATGACGGAATTTGGAAATTAGAAACCTCCTAGGCCCGAGAGAAGCCATGGAAGTCGAAGATGTTCGTACAAAACACAAATTCTACTTAATGCAAGGTTGAAACTTTGATGGGTGAATGATATGATATTAAGGAGCAGTAGCCAAAGAACAAGTTCTAATCTTAAAACCGTCCATGATGAAAGGAGAGAATTGAAAAGTTGGCTCAAGTACAAAGCCTCTAACGGCTTCTTAATAGGCTTTATATTAACCTAAAAACGCTTTTATTTTACAGAGACCAATAGACGCAACTATTTTGCAGAACAGCTCGAAAATTATTCCGTAAAGATGACTCAAACATCCACTTTTCGGAGAAAACAGAAAGATTCGTGCAAAAGCTTTCGGACTATTATGTCATTGTCATAGCTTATGACCACCTATTGTCGTGCGCTCACATCTAAGAGACCGGCCACAGTGTTCCTGCGACTCCTGCAGTTCCTACGATTCCTGTGATTTCTGCGCGTCCCGCAACAATGTATATTGCGAAAAAACAATGTATGCTGAAAGTCTCATAACGACCCGTCGTGCGGCACATCGGAAGTAGATGAATCACAGAAACTGCAGGAATTGCAGGAATCGTAGAAACCACCTCCTGAAAGAGTATGGCCGGTCCTTAAGGTGAAGAGGTTCAAGAGCAAGAAGAATGGGAGAAAGGTGCAAAAAACCATTCATAGAGAGTGAAGGGAGAAAGAAATTGAATGCAATTCCGCGCGCTGCGGTTGCGTCGCGGAGGTGCTGGGATACAAATTACCATTTAAATCAATTGGCTTGGCTTTGAGAAGGCGCAGCTTTGTGTCCTAAATAAAGCTAGGTAATAATCAGAGAGCACTCGCGAGAGAGAGACCCAGGTGCGTCGCGAGCGCGAGCGGAATTAGGTCACAAAGTTCCACCTTCCCAAAGCCAAGCCAGTTGAATCAAAGGTTATATGTCCTGTGCAGATTTTACAACCAAATCTCGGCGCAGCGTCCCTGTTTTCAGATCTATCCTATACACTTTGAGTATTTTCCCATTTGCATGAAGCTGTAAAACAAAAACAGACTAAAATTTCAAATTGAGGCTTTTTTGGATTTTTCATGTGAACTTTGTTATTTCCTCGAAACTGGCTTTCGGAAGGCTAAAAATTATGGTTATACCTGCAAAGGTTTTACAACAGATTGCCTTAAGAACTTCACTGCATTGGCAGAAGCGTGCCGCAATTCATTTCATCGTTTTTGAAGATGAAAACAGCAGCAAATTTCTCCAAACGAAAACTCCCCGTTCGAATTCAAAGCATTTAGAATTTTGGATTTTGGCTTCGAAGTTTTCGTTCGAAAGACTTAGTGCCAAAGTTCAAATACCTCTTATAAAGACCGCTTTCCGCTACCGAAAAAAAATTCTGAACTCCATTCCACAAGATATTAGAGTGCGTGGCAGTGAATTGAAAAGATAGAAGGATGGGACAAAATTATAGTTGCGGTTGCAAATTTTTCGCAATTTTACATTGTAAGACGGGGTAAAGTGTTCAAATCTGAGCTTACCTTTGCAACGGACGAGTTTCTTTTGAACTGGTTTATGTTATGGGTGTAAACTGACTCCACATCTTCCGTTCGGAAGACGACCTATAATTTCGCTGGTTGTTCGCTTTAACAAATAAAAAAAAGAGACGAAAAAAATCTGGGGTAGGTAACAGTAGAAAAAACCATCCATAAAACTAGCTACACACACTCAGCATCTCTTTCCTTTCTCCTTTTTGGTCTGCTTTTGTTAACTTGAGTATAAACGTAAAATAGTGAGCGAACGCTCACCTTTGGTGGACCCTTGCACTCAAGCTCGTTAGCATTCCAAATCCCAAAGAAGTTCAGCTCTTTATAAGTGAAATTTCGTTCAGCATAGGATGGATTGAAGGAAAGAGCTCGGTGCAGGAACATTAAGGCACCTGCTGATGTTTTTGCAAAGCTCTCAATTATAAAAGACAGAAGCGTGCCATTCCTATAAAATGTGTTTTCAAATCGATGCCATACCGATAGAAGCGAGGGTACCGATGGGATTCAAAACCTTGGAACGATGATCTCATCTACATCGATGACAGCTCCAAACTCTGAGGATAGGCGCATCAAACAGTCGTTGTTTGCTAGCGAATGAGCAACTCGGTAAACGGATTCATTAGGATCTTCAAATGCGCTACGAGGGAGCGAAGGCCACGGAACAATCGTAATGTATCCCTGAAACATGTGTTACTCGATATAAGCGCCTTGAAACAATTGCTGACTTCCTTACTTATTCCTTCCACAATGTTGTATAAATCATCATTCTTCACTGCAAACTCAATGGGTTTATTTGATAAAGATCTGACAAGCTCAATCTGATGTGGGAATGGCATCAACAAAACCGTACTTCTTCTAACACTTCTTATTGATTAAGGTCACCATTTCAGGCAACTATATCATAGTTTTATACTGTTAAGCTTAATATCAACATTGTCACTTTTTGACTAATTTTTATTGCGTGTAATTATGTGAAAAACCGTTTTTCATTCAGAGTCATGATCCTTATTTCGTAATCATTGAGAACATTTTGAAACTAAATCTATTATCTAACACAACAGTGCCAAACCAGTGAGTTACCAAAATGCTAAATCCGATGGGTTGCAATTTTCATTTGTAACCTACTAACAAAATTCTCATTACTTTCATACATCATTGCTGAAGCGAAACTTGAGCTGTCGCAAACTACTTGACGCTGAGCTGCTCAAAATTGCCATAAGTAAACACTACTAGGTAACTACCAAATGGCTCTGCAGCTCAATCCCTTTCTCTTATATATGGCGCAGACAAATTCTGGAATTAAGTCGTCTTTGATGTATGCTACAAAAGTGTACATTTAAGGATTTGCAATAATGAAGTTGCACCATTTCGAATAAGTGCACGGAGTCAAAACTATACGTTAAGGCTGGGTTCATACTGATTCCCATGTTCCGGAACTTTTCCCGCACAGTTCCGGAACATGGGAATCACTACTCAGACAATTGCATCGGAAAGTTCGCGGCCTCAAAGCGTGCTACATGGGACTTAAAATTTCAGCCGCGCACGCCGCGGCCCATGTATATTTTACCGGGAACGCCGCGGCCAAAGTTAAAATTGGAAAGAGCTTATCGGGAGAGTCGCGGCCCAATCACCTCACTCGGCGTGCCGCGGGCCTTATCGAAGGCCGCACTTCTTACACGCTGTAGCTTAAGGCGTAACCCGCGTGAGGTACGCCGCAGCGGCGGGGCTACCCAAAGTGTTTGTGGGGCTGGTAATCGCTTCTCGGGTTGGGTTTTGTGACAGTTGAGTGTATATGCTCACAAAACAAACTTCAGCCAGCATTGAGTGTCATCGACGACAGCAGATGATGTCGACAGATGAGCTAACAAGTTGCTCAATTTGTAATCAGTCATTGTCATGAAAGGCAGGCCAAAATTTTTTCACTCTTCCTAGGCCGTACAAGCATGCTAATCGGGTCAACCATCGGGCGCTTACAGGATGCGCCGGCGGTCACTTACCGGGTCCAATATCGGTTTATACCGGGCAGCTCGCGGCATGGATGATTGGTGGTCGAGCAAGCACCCGCGAACTTCCCGATGCAATTGTCTGAGTACGAGCACTGTGCTGGAACTGTTTCGGAACTGTGTGCATGCGCTGCATCCGCTCCGCACGCGTTTTGAATGGCGGGAGTTGGAGAATTTTAACCGTTTTAGCGGTTTTTCTTTCAGATTCCTCTTATTTTGGCCTTATTCCTCTATTCGTTCCCCTTCTTGATTAACAGAGTTTCGAACTCGAAACGGAGTTAGAGAATAGCGCTTTTCTGCTCTGCGTATGCGACAAAACGTGTGTTCTTGTGCATTTTCTCTTCGCTTTGTTCCAGGAAGCCGCTGCCTAATCTTCATAGCCGTCTGCCATAAATTAGGGAGTTCGAGCGAAATTGAATTTGCATAATTTGGGACTTTTTTCTTGTTTTCTGAAAAGTTTCGTTTTTAGGCATTCCTTTCCTTTTTCCATATCGTTGCTTCTCCGTTCTTTCTTCTACTCCGCTTCTCTTTGTGATGAGAAAAGCTGTGAACAAGCGTGTTTGAGGATTGAAAGCTGTTCTGCTCCAATCAAGGCAAATGGGCCTTCGTGCGCTCGTCCATTCTCTCATCGATATTTTTGTTCAGACCTACTCCATGTGTTCTAGGAAGGCACTACGTAGTCTCGCATCTGTATTGAAAGGGACATAGACAGGTCTGTAGAACATACGAGATAGGTCTTAACAAAAACAGTGAAGAGAGAATGGACTAGCACAGAAACACACGTTTTGTCGCATACGACGGGCTTCTGCTGGTCAAGAAGGGAAGCCGGGTAGAGGAGTAAGGCCAAAATGAGAGAAATCTGGAAGAAAACCCGTTGAAAACGGTCACTCTCCAACTCCCGCAGTTCAAAATGTGTGCGAGGCGGCCGAAAAGCATGCGGCACAGTTCCCAAACAGTTCCGGCACAGTGCGGGGACTGTACGGAAACAGTTCCGGGACATGGGATTCAGTATGAACCCAGCCTAAGTGTCACCAAAAAAATGAGACCAGACGCCTTTCTAAAGTCGAAGGGGCCGCATGCGTCAGCGCTGCATTAAAATTCATTAATGCCAGTAAATTATAATGTCAGAATCCGCCGATAACACAGTGAAGTTATTTGACTTGCTGAGCTCGAAGTCATATTCAGTTTCACACTCGAAAATTTGTCACCGATATGTTGATAAGAAGCGTTAGCGACCTTAGACTAAGCTTTATCAGAATCTTTAACAATTGTAATTTCCACTTGTCATAAATTGTCTTCCGTATACTTAAAGCTCTTACATGTATTGTCAGACATTTGGCCGACGATTTCTATATTTGTACCACAGCAAAACCTACATATCAGTGCGCAATTCTGGAAGAGGAAAGTTTTGAAACATTCACAAGCAGAGGTTAGCTGCCATTCTAATGGAAATTCCGAAGTCATGAGTATGAAGCCTAAAGGCCGAAAAGTTAATATGTACTGGAATTTCTGAGATTATTTAGATTTTTTTGCGGCTATGATGAGGTTCAGTTTGGAAGACAACTGTATGCATATCCTAATGCTAATTCTTGTTTGGTTTAGAAGTTTTTGCAAAAGAAATCATTATTGCCGTCAGGTTTAGGGATGAGCAAACTGTAAACGAAAATTCAAAGCCCAAATTATGAAGTGAGCGCGACTTCATTTGTCATGACATAGATATAATATTAGAAAATATACATAGATATAGGTTGGCGCAAAATTAATGTCCATAGCCTATAGAGTGGTAACGTTGATAGTAACTTCTCCTAAAAGCCGAAGCAACTATCACCTGAAATTTTGCAGCCATGCTTACGAAGCCTATAATACGCAAGGGAGAAATAGGGAATTGGGGCGAATTTTTAATTTTTTTCTCATGTCCTAGGCGGGAGAAGATTACAGGGGATGTATAATGTATAACGAATGTTACTAACAAGGGAAAGTTTTCAAGTCAGCTCGGCCAACCCGCATGGGTGATATATCACCATAACGAGCTTGAAACGCTGATTCCAAATCTGCTTTCCTTTTCTGCGGAGCAGCTTTCCGAGGAAAGTTATGAGCGTTTAAATGTCTAAATTTGCATGTTCAAAGTGGCTTAAAATCAGTTGAAAGCTGTAAAACAACACCTAACAGAATTTCATTATCTGTGCTCCGTCCTTGTAATCAATATACTTGATACAAAACTGATAAATCACTTTCATTTGTTATTGTACAGGTTTCGCAATTTTAAGCCACTTAAAACATGACAAATTTAGGCTTTTAAACGCTCATAACTTCTCTCGGAAAGCCGCTCCGCAGAAAGGGAAAGCAGATTTGGAATAAGCGTTTCAAGCCCGTTACGGAGATATATGACTCATCCGGGTTGGCCGAGCTGACTTGGGAACTCTTCCTCGTAAGTCTAACTGTGACAACAATTAGGAAGCTCTCGAAATTTCTTTGCGCAAAGATCCGGTTGAAATGTTGACAAATTTTGGCTTTAAAATTTGCATGTTTCAACGATTTAGATAATTCTTAACACATTCACGACAGGGCCGATTTTTTGCTGACTGCCATTTCGGACCAGAGCATATTTCGCAAAACTGAGTTTGCGGAATATTTTTAGGTCACTGATGGGCCCTGTGGTCTGAAGTGTTAATCTTTGGGAAGTACTCTAAGAGGTGTATGCAGAAGTTTACTCGGCTTGTCTAAAAAGTTTCACCGTGAACTAGCAAAATCAAATACTTCAGAAAGCATACGACCCACCGGTGGGTCGTATTGTCCGAAATGGCAGAACACGTACGACCCATAGGTGGGTCGTATTGTCGTGAATGTGTTAAAGCCACTTTGTAGGGCTTGCTTCATTCTATCCAACAGCCTTCCACTCGTAATTTCTGTATTCACATAGCTTGGCAGCATAGTACAGATATTAACTTTGCGCCAATTCAAATTACCTCAGCTTGGTAACGAGTAAGTACGTGATAGACGTTCTTTGTAGATGAATGGTGGTAGACGATAATGTGATCCACACCTTGTGCTTTCCACATTTCTAAGGCAAAAATTATTTTCGGCCAATTCGAGTACCTAAAACTGTTAGAAAATTTACCTAAAACAGTTAGAAAATTATTTATAAAATGAAAAAAGTTTTAGAAAACGTTTGAATCAAAATAAACAAGGCATGCTCGTAGGGCACAAATGTGTAACAATTTACAAGCGATATATGCGACATGGCAGTGGCGAAAAGTGGAAAACATTTTGCCTAGAACAATTTTTGTAGAGGAATATGACATAATTGAATAATTTGAACGGCGGTCTCGGATCTGCATTTCAAATCTGTTGAACGACCATTCTGAAGGAGTTATAAAGGAAGTTTTTCTCACACCTTACGAGTGCCTGTGATAGCCAAAATAGGCAGGAGAAGTAAATGTCAATTTGACATGGTGAATAGTGGCTTCGGTTGTTAGGGGGATTTCAGTTCTGATTTTCCTCTATTTTTTGGCGCTTCTTATTGTTAAAACATTCCCGAAGTAATCGTTAAGCGGAGTTGAAGTGCATACACGTTATCATCGTCCAGAGATGATTAGGCAACATACTGTAGGCGCCAAAAAATGGCGTCTTTAAAACAGCTAAAAAACAGTGTAATTCGGCTTTGTCATGTCATAGAAAGCTGTAAGTAACGAGGAGCCTTTCAGACTCAAAACAATTGGACAAAAAAATTCACCCGCCAATCGCATTTTAGTTATTGATTAATCTTTCATCGAAAACAAAACATACATAACCTACCATCTAACCGACTTACAGTAGCTCAGAATCAAGAAAGCAAAGTCATGCTAAACACGTCGCCGATTTTAGTTCGTTTAGCACCTAACAATACACGGCGCATCTTGTACAGTAAGTTTGTTTCATCTGTTTAATTCAGAAATTGGCCTGGCGGGAGTCCGCTTCGCAACGATTCACGCCACTTTGCAACTTGCGTCTCTTCATTCTAACCTATTTCGTTGAGCCAGTGGCGGCGCGGACGCCCTGCTCCACTTGGAATGTTTCGCCTACTTTCACAATCAGTTGAAAAAGACTGTACACTACTTCACAAATCGCCAATGTCTGTATTATGTATCCTCTCCTAATTAGAACGCTCTTATCTCGCAATCATTGGTCAAAATATAGCTGCATTTCAAAGCATTGTTACCAACTGTAGCTTATCACGAAAAAATTTAGCCTTATACTTGTACTAGGCAGGAAACTAAGTTTTGTAACTTCTTTCACAAATTCACTCATTCTGGATGTGGCTCACTCAAAGTCCGGCAATATGCAGCGTAGTGCGTTATACAACTGCACACAGACTGTTTAGTCTTTGAACGCGAACTAGAAGGAATTCAGGCATTTTTTCGGAAACAACGAATTCAAGGACTTTTGGGGTTGTAAGCCCAAATGAAGCGGTTTGCAGCCTAGACCATGCACAAATAATCCAGAACTGTGTACGAATTGTTGCTAGAGTTTGATTCGGATCCGTAAAAAAAACTTAGGGGCATGTTGAGATTTGGCGCCCTCACAAAAAAAAAACAGGTCGCTATACACAAGGCGGCTGGAGACAGCCGTCAATGATTAAGAAATCAGAGCCTCAAAATTTGCCGAGACTTCACGTAGTAAGGTTTCTTTGACTTGCAAACCGAATATCATATTCATATTTGAATCGCCTCTCTTGCTGTTGAGTGTGAGACCCTATATCGAAAATATACAGTAATCTTACAGAAAGACGTTAGTACTCAGCTTCATACTTTCTTTTCGTTTTCGTGATCAGAATGTCGGATAACCCTTCTATGCTAAGTTTCAGCCAAATCTGTCAAATTTTAAGGGGTAAAGTGTACGTGCTACGACACAAATTAAGCTGGAGAATAAAAATCTTTCGACTTACCAATAAAAAGGCGGCACGCAAAAAGTAAGCTTTTCCTTTTCTTTGGGTAGCACGCGTTGTAATGGCACAGTCACATTCCTCTTTCCTCTTGTTAGATTTATCTGAAGATCATCAATGAATGAAGTGCTTGATTGGAGGTGGTATGCTAACATAGGAACTCCTGGCAAAAATGAACAATTATTTTGAATACGTTGATTACTTAGAATGCAACCTCAGTCAATGAGCCCAAATCACACTGGTTATGGCCTTTTATCAATTCGCGATTTTCATTCACTAATGATTTATCACTCAACCAACTTTTTAAATGCAATGTCGACAAGTTTGATTTGCTGTGCTTGGTTTAACTGAATATATGAATAATTTGCGCTCTTTCTTTCTGCTTTGAATCTTTGCTAGATTTTCAAGAGTGCGCTATTTGATAAAAACTAGACTGTATCAGATTTTAGCACAGAACAATCTAATGACTACACTTTTGCGTTAAATTGAAAAGGAAAACTTTTGGGAACAAACGCATTACCTGATAATCTAGTAAATATTCATAAAGCAAAAAGCTACTGGAGCAGCTTTGTTATAAGTGAAGCAAATTTTCTTACTTATAAACTTACATGGCCGCTGTTATATGCTGCACTATCCAAAACGCCGACAAACATATATGAGCCGTATAAACAGCCAGGAGCAAACTTTGTAGGGCACGATTTTCCATCTCCGATAAAATGAGGTTTCAGTGCTATTTCCTGATCATCGATAAATCCATTAATGACGGTGTTTGTATGCAAACACTGATTGACTGATAGAGCACGAATTATGGTGTATCCGTCGCTGAAATAAGGCAAAACTCACACGTGCAGACTTCACATAAATTCTTCGCATACCTTATTTCTGAATACACTCTATAAATGAAAAAACTGGAGTTAGAAGTGTCAACACTGTGATGTTTTTCTCTGCAAGAAAGTCTCCACGATGAAGTTAAACGGAAAAGATCGTGATTAGTTCTTTCAAGATTGACAAGAGCAATCTGCGCCGTATGTAAAATCAACTGGAAAACCTAGTTGGCACTGCACTCTGAGCAATTATTTGTAAAATCCATTCTGAAACTCCATTGAGGCTCAGAATGCAGAGCTAAATTAAGATTATAGGGTGAGTGAGTAAAGATTAAACTCCTTGACCTTTCGCTACATACAATTTAACCATTTAACCTCTCGAGCTTGGGGCTTTACCGGGATTGGTACCCCCATACTCCGTTCTGTGTTTTCGAAAACAGTGCCAGAAACAGTTCTCTGATAATCGATCATGAAAACTGTTATGAAATGTTTATTGCTTACGTATGTTCAAAGCGTATAAAGCCCTAAATGTGGCACTGAACAACTAAACAGCGCGGAAATGCTGTGGTATCACTACAGTTGGGTGCAAATTACACAACAGTGGTCAAATTCACAGATCTTCTATTCTTTTTGCAGTATTCGCCTGATTAAACTTTGCGTAGCCAAATGTTACTCTTCGACGTTTTTCTGTGAATGCAAAGAAAACTGTCTTTGCTTTTGTGTTAAACCATGCAAAGTCTTCGTCGTCACTTAAATTTCTTAACTGACAACAAACTCACAGAACAATCGTCTTCGTTGATGGAGTGAGCTGATGGCTTGCATAGAAATAGAACGTGCACAAGAGTATATGTAACAGAATAAAACTAAAAACTATCTTCAATACTGAATGCATATAACTATCTGAAAGTTCTACATTGATATCTAACAAAGCTAAACTCAATGGCATGATTGTAAAGGGATTATAGAGAAGGTTTAAGTTCGCAAAACTGTCGATGCATTTTCATTGAACTCCAATAGTCGCAGCATGCTGCAGACGCCTTTTGGAAATCTAGGTTACAGATTTGCATCTTTCAGTGTATAACTTATACATACGCAATGCCTACCTACCAAACGAAAATTTGTGAACTGCTTTCGTCGCTTGGTCGTTGATTTTATGCCATTTTGAATAACAGGCGAGTGAGAATAATGACCTTATGTCAGAGCTTCAAAAATGTTTGGAGATAATGCGTGACAATTAACGATCCCTCTTGTCTTTCCTACCAATTTATGCAAGCCAAAGCTTACTAATCTGTCCACTTTTAAATCAACTTGCACTGGGCAGTTTTGAAATGTTTACTAAGCACTTTCAGTAATCCTGCCGATTCGGACTTAAGCAATGGGTAAAACTGCGTGTACTGATCGTCGATTTTTTTTCGAAGTTGCTTACTTGTCTTTGAACTCGATAAAATGCCAAATGTGCCATTTGGTTTGAGTGAGATTGTTTCACGTTTGCGACTTTTAAAAAAATTCCTACCTGCAGGCAGTGGCTCAACAAAAATTTCGTCATCCTCCACTTATTATGCCTCACGTGATGACTTGTCGGATCATCTTCAGCGTCCGCTCCCATAATTTTTGCATTTTCTCCTTTTTGTCTGGAGCGCTGTTCATGCACTTCCACGTATCAAAAAACTTTGATTTTATTGAATTTTTTCTGTATCAGAACACGCGTTTTTTTGCATCTTCAATTGTTATGATTTTGATCGATCATAAATAGTTATATTAATAACGACATGAAATTCCAGTTTTTGTGACTGCTAGAATTAATGCTGCTGTATGTTTTCTTTTGGTTAGTTATCATCTGAGCTAGCATTTGCACGCTGTTTGGGACCCTTGTTAGTATTTATCACTAACGAGCGTGTACATAAGAGATCGCGAATTGTTTATAACATGCTTCTTTTTAGACAAGCAGTGAAAGGGTCAAAGAGATACACACACTAAAAGGACCGTAATTCACAGCCGATAAGTATTGGGTTGTTCCAAAACTTCTTCGTTTTTTTGAGCTATCATAAAAACAACCGCATAATCTCAGTTTCAATATAACATAAAATCATAGCCTTTGTTTTTGCGATAAATAGAGCAGGAAAAAAAATCATTTTGGTTTCGGTCAAGTGAAGTTATGCTGTTAAATACCTGAAACTTGCAATAAAATTTGGAGCAAGCAGTAAAGTAATCTTTTGATCCACCCCTTCCAACAGCCCAGATTTGTGTTGATTGAGTTCCCTTTGAAGTGTTTGTGATGTATTAGGTGGGTCCGAAAGTTCATGCCCTTTTCTAGACCTATTCTAAAATCGTTTAAAATAAAGATAGACAAATCATTTTAGCATCCGATGCAGAATTTCTTCCTCTTTCCAGCGGCTATGTCTAGTTGTGACCGCTTCGAAGAGCGCTGGAATAATTGCCGAAAACTAAAACCCTTTATTTTTTTACCATGTCTAAGTTTCGCTAATTTTCAATATTTTTAGACCTTTAAAGGTGCTTTTATAACCTCCTTTTTCAAATTAATGCAATTTTTTGCATTTTTTCATCTTCCTCTTTAAATTTTGCTGAATTATTTCACCAGAGCTTTAAATTTTGAAAAAATCGCGTGGACACATAATTGCATCAAACACTGCGAAGTCCTCATAATATTGAAGTTCTAAAACTTGATTAATACTATCACTAGTATTACGAAGTAAATAAGCGACTACGGCGTGAAAATGGATTGATTGTGGAATTTCGAGGAATTTCGAGTATACCCTTGCGCACCCGTGAAATTGGAATTTACAGCGATTTTCTATGCAAAGTCGCATGTTTCGCGAAGAAAAGGTAGCTGTCAAAAAGAGGAGAAAAAGATGCATCGAATGGTGTCTAAACTGTTCAGCATCTGATGTTTTGCAAAGTTAGAATTAGCCAAATACGCCAAATACAGGGTATCCGTAAAGTATGTATACACTGTTTGACCGTTAATATCTTTCTTCCCAGCAAGTTGTTTGTTTTGCTTCAGGTACCATTTTGTAGAGCTGGATTCAACTTAGATTCGCAGTATAGAACGAATCACATATCTTTCTTCGTTACTTTAGGATTGCGGTAGTTTAAAGAGGGTTTTGAGCCATGAAAGGCCATATTTTGCCTCAGAAAGGAAACAAAACAGCCTGAAAGCTTTTACACTAGGCTAATTAGAGTTGTTAATTCTAAATGTAAAGTTCCCAACTTATTATGATGCTTCTCTGAAGAGTTACGCCGGGTAAGAGGTAGCGGCCATTTTTTTAAATGTTTCTAAAAAGTGCGGTTACACAGTCTAGAAAGCTTCGTAATCTTGTGAATAGTTAAGTATTGAGCTCAGCGTTCATAAAAACCCTACTACATAAGTTTTAACACTTTTTTGAAGAATTTTGCGGCAACTATTTGCTATTTCCACATTGACACCATATGTTTCAAATTTCTATCGTAATCCTACAGTAATGAAAAGCGATCGGTGATTCGCTCTATACTATAAATCTGAGTTGAAGCCAGCTCTACAAAACAATATCTGAGGACGACCTAATATAAGTAAAACAAGACGGCAATTGTTAGGTTGTAACATAAGTCTTGAGACATTCTTACTTCTTAAGGCGATAAGTCATGCAGTTCACATTTTCAACAGGGATCCGGAGTACCATTCGATAGAGCAATCAAGCTCTACAAATTGTATGCAAAAGTTCGCACCAGCTTCGACCAAGTTTGCATCCAAAATGTGAGTCGCACTGAAGGCTCAGAAAGTCGCAAAAAAAATTATATCTTCGTTCAATAAAATCCCACGGATCTCCAACTTGCTCACAAAAATGGCACACTACCTCAGACATTCATAGATACCGTTTCTGATTTTCTTCCTCATTTAGAAATCGAGAAAACGAAAATTTCAAGTTTTCACAGAAACGGAGCTAAGCTGTTTCCAATCATGCAATTGTACTACTACAATCCGTTAGAAGTATAACCATAAATTTTTAGCTTTCCACATACCTTAGTTTTCGAGAAATATTTGGTTTAGCATGAAACACCCCAGTGAGGAGAGCTGAATTCTAATTTTCGAAACTAGGGCATGTAAAAAGTTGAAAATTTACGGTTATACTTCTAAAGGATTGTAGTATACAATTGCATGATTGAAAACAGCTTAGCTTCGTTTTTGTGAACACTTGAAAATTTTCGTTTTCTCGATTTCTAAATGAGGAAAAATTCAGAAACGGTACATGTGAGCGTCTGATATAGTGTGCAATTTTTGTGAGCAAGTTAGAGATCCGTAGGATTTTATTGAACAAAGATATGAATTTTTCGCGATTTTCTGAGCCTTTAGTGCGACTCACATTTTGGATGCAAACTTACAGTGGGGAATGTGGACGCATAACTTATCGCGATAAGAAGTTAGAGTGTCTCAAGACTTATGTTACAACCTAATATGTCTTAGCATTTTTTCGAAAGTCATAACTTTTCACAGAAAATTTATTCAACACAATTTTTGCACTTGCAAAAGGTAGATCAAAAATTTCTGGAGTGACCGAGACTGAAGTGATTTTATTTTCATACTTCCATCTCGAAAGCTGCCTCTTCTTAGAGAGCAGCAAAAATTCTATTAAAGAATATGATTCCTTTAGTAAGAAGAATTTAGTGCAGAGTTTGTGCAAATCTGCCAAGTGAGCAAGAATTAATGATTTTGCAAAAATGGCGTTAAAAAACTTCCGAGGCCTTAACGACCCAGTGTATACATACTTTACGGACACACTGTATATTAGATTATTTAGATTTGACAGGTATGCGGAAGCAATCGCTCAAAGCCTTTTAAAACACTCAGCGGATGAATGTTACAAATCTGAAATTAGCATTTCAAGCTGATGGCAAGTATTCACACCATTACTTCATTGCGACTTCGATTTCAAAATCCTCTCCGGTTGATAAGTTATACTGCAGTGTATATTCAGTGAAGTGCATTGCTCACTCAAAAATTTGTGCAGCTGAAGAATTATTCATATTATACTTTGCTTCAGTTTTTCAAAGACGCTTGTGTAAAATTCAATCTTAGAAAATTCAGGAAGGCAAGGCCTATGGCCGTATTCATCAACGGAAAGTAATTCGCTGTCTAATGGGAAGCGAAGACCGTGCCACTGGGTTGGCGAATCCACCTAACGTCGTGAGTACCGGCGACGTTAAGCCTAATGGGTAGCGCAACCCACTGGGTTCGTTGATGAATACGGTCACTGGCCATGTCTCTTTTCTGTGTTCCTTTTCTATCTCGTTTTCCACTACTTGATTTTAAGAAGAACGTTACAACAAACAAAACAACGAGCTTCCGAACGCTTACGTTGTTTGCAATCCCTTTCGTCTCTTCGCCCATAGTTTATTGCAATTCTTTAGATTTGTGAGCAAAATGAATTTTCCTTATGACTCCCTCCTCTTCACTCAAATTTTGTCCTAAGGCTTTGGCCATACTTTGCCCGTGTAATCGGTGTTACTAGTGTTACTTGTGTTACTCTTGTTATCCGTGTTACCAGTGTTGCCCGTGTTACTCGTGTTACTAGTGTTACTCACTGACTGATGAGCAACACTAGTAACACCAGTAACAGTGTTACTCACCAGTCAGTGATATTGCATTTCAAAATAAGACTGTATTGTGATTATTTCACTATTCAACAGCAAAAAAGCGGTCACACTAGTAACACCAATGACAAGAGTAACACGGGTAACACTGGTAACACCGGTAACACGGGAAACGCGGATAAAGTAGGTATGGCCAAAGTCTAAACTTCATTTCAATAAAATTGATAATGTCGATATATAAACAAAAAGGAGAATTTGCAGATGTGTTGTAGGTCTTCATATCATTGAACATGAGCATCTTCTTGACTATCACTGGGATTGATTGTGCCGTACTGGTTGGCATATGAATTCTAAACTATAGAATTCAAGTTACACCAATTATCGAACAATTACCTCACAGCAATTATTTTACAGTATCACTCTATTTATATAATACAGTCACATCAGTATATAATAATGCAGAGACGTAACATTATTGATTGGTTATAGCATTAGTAGAAATGTACGCGTACTATCGAATTGTTTCTAGTGGCAAAGTCGTAATATCTTCCTGCCACCTGCAGGAGATTTAGAGATAGCAAGTTTGTACAGGCATGCATGTATGCGTTTCCCAGACCAGGTTTTTTCATTTGGTCCTCTTTCTATCCCCTTGATCGTTGGATTGAGTTAGTTAGAATTTAGCAAACGGAAACACTGTTATACAAGTCTAAAAAGATTTCTGAGTATAAATGCTACATGCAAAACAGCCACTGCTTCAAAAATGTTCAATCTTATCGGTACACTAAGGAAAAAGTTTGTGTTTTCTTTACAACTATAAATCTAAGTAGAAGGCAGCCTTTTGAAATGGTGAGCGGAGATATGCGAAAGAATTTGAAACAGTGGTATACATCGCAAAACAGGGTGGAGATTTCTACAGTGATTGGTAACATATCTCCGACAATCGCAAAAGACTTTCGGGGACAGCGGCAATCTCTGGCATTTCCGGGGCATCTCTTGACCATTGGAGCTGCCGCGTGAGGGGATGCGTAGGGCGGTCCGCTGATGATAACGTCACAAAAAGCCGAGACACGGACTTCGACACGCGTGTCCCGGAGGTGTCAGGATTGCAAATTTACCGGAGATTTTTAAGCGTACAGCACCTTTAGGTCTATTACAGTAGCCGCAAATTCGTTACGCTCATACTCAGTTTCGTCAATTTCAAAAATAGGATGCTCTCGTTTTTGACTTGCGTTTACGACTCTCGCTTTCGACGCTTTTCTCGCGTTCTTTTCGGCATTTTCGTGTTGCTTATTGGCGTTTTTAGTGTTTATATTGTTTTAAGCTCTTTTTCAGGCTTCAGCTTTCACGTTTTCCTGTGGATGCACTTTCAAACCATTACTTTAGTGTTCGGCTTGCTATCTGTCGTAGAGGAACCTTCGAGTACATGCCTACTGGCTGTCTATTGTAGAGTAGATGAATTTTCGAATGTATGTCGCCTCGTTAAAGCGTCATCTGTTCTTTCTACTAATCAGTATCATCAATTGGGGCGTCTAATTTGTGGATTATGCCCAAGCTTAGTCTTTACAGTTTCAAATGATCCAAAATCGCTCTGAAACGAGTTTGAGGGAAACGGCTTGAACTAAAACAAAAATGATGAAGTCTTCTCGTTGAGTGTGGCTTTTTGAGAAATTCTTGATTTGTTCGATTAGAAGGTCAGGTAGAAGACAAAATAAGCTTTTCGAGCCAAAAGGAAATTTCGGGTGTTTTTCGGGGCAAAAATTTCGAGGCAAGCTGTATATTGGCTGATAAGGCTGAAAAGCACTTCGCCAGTACAGAACTTGTCTCATAATCTTTCTTTTCTCCAAGTTTCGTCGTATTGCATGGAATTGGCGTCGACTGAGAAAAATGCTATGGACGGCCGTTTTCTACACTTTTCAAATGTTTTTGTTCTTTTTGAGTTATTCGAACAGCGGGAGTCGCCCGGAGACGGGCTTAACCCTTGCCCTGGAAGTTTTCTGGGCGTTCTCTCCAGATCGCGTCTTGAGGCCGCTTCGAAGCCCGATAAGGGGTTTTCATGTCTGCAGAGGGATTTCCAGACTAGTATCATCATCAATGTGTTCGCATAGAAACTTGAAATTGTACTTTATGGTTGCAACATATGCACGAGTTCGAAGGCGGAAGGGAAATTGAGAGTGTTATCATGTTCATGTGTTTCTACGTATCTACGTATACTTCAATGTTAGAATTATATACAGGGTGTCCCAAAAGTCCTTAAGCCTAACTTTTCAACGTAGTAACTTTGTTAGTATTCCTCGCTTTTCAGCCAAATTTTGCATTTTAGTTCTTCGTCTAGTTTCCAGTATTATTCAAGAAAATCATACCGTTTGCATTGTACATTCTCGAGATATACTTCTTGAAGCAAACAATACTACAATAGTAAAGGCAAGCCGAAGCAAACGTACCCCCTATTTAAATATTTACAGCTCTTTTGCCTTTGGAGCTCTTGTGGAACCTTAAACTGCATATTATAGGGCTAGCTTAACTTTACATTTGCAGTGCAAAACCAATCATAGCCTTTGTTCATTAGAGTAGGATTAGGATACAAACACTGAAGTTGTGCCGTGCCAATAAGAAGAAAACGTTCTCGGAAACAAAAACCTGGGAAAGCTGAAAACTCCAACACCGAATCAGTTTGAGTCACTAATTCTAGCTGTAAGCCCTGCATTTCCTACTGAAATACGATTTTAAAGTCACTCCCGGTACGCCATAATTGCTGTTTTCTTGGTGTTCTCACACACTTGAATGCTACACTTTGACACTTTTGCCAAATCTCACAGACATGCTTCTCGGATTTACGTGCCTTCAATAGCCGGATCAAGAGGCACTTGACTTTTCTTTGTGATCAGTCATGGACAACAAGGCTTGCTCTATTCCATGCCAAATTTTGAAAAGTCTGGATTGCTTGCTGTAGAAGGTGTGAGATAATCTCGATGTCAACTACCTGGCTGCCATGGTGCATGCATTCCGCTAGCGTCTGAGAGCCTGTGTGAAGGACAAAGGAGGGTTTTCCGAAATTCGAGTGTATCATGTTGATTTGTAGGTTCTTGGCTATTTACCTGTTGAAATTCATGCGTCTATGTTGCTTCGTACATTTTCAGAGGAGGAAATACTAGGCTTAAAGACTTTTGGGACACCCTGTATATACATATATATATATATATATATATATATATATATATATATAGTGTGTGTGTGTGTGTGTGTGTGTGTGTGTGTGTGTGTGTGTGTGTGTGTGTGTGTGTGTGTGTGTGTGTGTGTGTGTGTGTGTGTGTGTGTGTGTGTGTGTGTGTGTGTGTGTGTGTGTGTGTGTGTGTGTGTGTGTGTGTGTGTGTGTGTGTGTGTGTGTGTGTGTGTGTGTGTGTGTGTGTGTGTGTGTGTGTGTGTGTGTGTGTGTGTGTGTGTGTGTGTGTGTGTGTGTGTGTGTGTGTGTGTGTGTGTGTGTGTGTGTGTGTGTGTGTGTGTGTGTGTGTGTGTGTGTGTGTGTGTGTGTGTGGTGTGTTCAGGGGGAGTTGTCAGTGAAGGAGCGGGGTTTAAAAGAAAGTGCGGAGTTGACCACAACGGAGATGGGGTTGGCTGGCGGAGGTGCGGTCAACTTTGCATTCTTTCTCATGCACTTCGTGCATGTAAAAGGCATCTAGAAGGGAAGGGTGGGCGGAGTTGTCGAAGAGGCGTGACCGTTAACAAAACCGTCATCGACACTTCATCGGACTTCGTCGGGTCGTTGTTTGCTCGAAGGAGCGTGTCTTTGCGAAGACTGTAGATAATTTCTTTAACGTGGACGGCAATTGCTACAAGGAGTTCTCTATAGTGTCTACGGGTCCATCTGATTCCCCCTCCGTCCGAAAATTTCGGTTTAATTGCCCAGCTGTTCAAACAAACAATTGAGCATAGTTAATGTGTTTTTGTTGTATACTATAAAAATAGCATAATCCAATAGTGTTCTGTCTTTTCAAAGAATAACATTTTTGAGTGGTATTCAGTGTATTGAGCTAAGAGGCAGAGGCAGCTTAGAGGCATAATTGAGGTTCAGAGCTTGATTAGGGCTAGCTATAGTATGCCAGGATAGGCTTTCGGGAAATCCCGGTGCACAAAGTTTGGTAGGATCTGGGGCCGCTGGGGAAAGTCCGGACGGTACCGCAGTCCGGCGGATGGATCCGGTCTGACAAGGGATGTTCGCTTAGTCGAAGAGGCGATCCGGAAGATGATCTATACCAATGGATAGAGCTTAAAACGTTGATCTCATTGTCAGATATACCTTCTATGTCTGCGATGCATTGTTCTGAAAAAAGTTATGAGCTTTTCTAATGCCAAATTTTCGTGCATTTGTGTCGCAAAATCATGATAATTTCTGCACAAAAGTGTGTGTAAGCTTAACACGTTGGCGACAGTGCCGCGCAATAGTGCGCGGCGGCCTTAAATTCAATACTATCTGTCCAATCCTCTCAGTTTTTGTTCATATAATCAACATAGGCTCAGATGTACTTCATGTATTAGCCCCGCCCCTTTTGGCAAACTCCGCCCACTTTTATGCCTCTCACAAGGATCCTTTTTGTCCACAAAAAACATGGATAAGGCTGTAGATGAACGCAAAGACTTCAGGCAACTTCTAGCCAGGCCCCGCTCACCGTCAGGCAAGCTCCGCCCCCCGAGTGGCAAGCTCCGCCCACTTTTAAAAAGTGGCGGAAATCGCATAAATTGAAATTGAAATTTGAAATTTGGGCAATTTCCGACATTTTTGGTCGAGTGGGCGGAGCTTGCCAGAGGGGGCGGGGCTTGCACATTTTGTACTTCGTGCATGGATGCATGCATACATACATGGGCCACGCGTAGGGATGCATGGAAACGTCTCGTCCACAGGGACAGACCGCAAAAAAATGGCTCGTCGTCAACGTGTTAAGCAAACCACCTAGAAAGCATTGTAGGTCTAGTTCGAGTTTATTCGAACGTTTTCGAGTGATTTCCGACCATCTGTTGCTGTTTATCCACAGGTCGTCATGTCCAACTAGATCACACTTCCATTTACAAAAAAACCCATATGTCCATTTAGAATAATGCGTCGCAGATAGTGGAGGTATTTTTGAGAACGGCGTTCTACGTTCCATCCATTGGTATACATCACCTTCCGAATTGCCACTTCGACCCAACGAAATTCTCTTGTGAGACGCTATGGATGCCCTCGAAAGCCGGAAAAATTTTTCCACGGAGCTTCTTCCAGAAGATTATTCAGGCTTCAATCAGCTTATGTTAGGTCGCCAAGAAATCCGGAAAGTTGCAGAAAAACTTGAAATTGAGAGTACACAAGCTTTATGACCTATAGTTGGCAGATAGAAAAGTGTGCTGTTTAGACCATGCTACCAATTCCATATTTGAGTTTTCAAAGTCAAGAAACATTGAACATTAAGCAACTAGGGTTTCGTTCAATACAAAATCTCATTTTTTAACTATATTTCTCCCTTTCTGATACGAGCGTCTACCGACTTCGAGCATAAAATCGTTACAAACTTTGTGTCCAATCCGTTCCAGGCTGTACCCGGCAAATTCAACATTTGGTAGCTCGAAGCGATAGACGCGGAGAATTAATTGTGAATCCTCAGTTCTGAAAAATTATTAGGTTAGTGCAAAAGTAATGCGCGTTTTGCGAGTTCTCACTTTGACGTGCTACAACTTTCTAAAAAATCCATATTTTTCAGTGCGGCAAAGTTCATCAGAGGCATCAAATCTCTCTCTATACAGCGCACATTAACCTATGTTAACATCGCAAATCGGTAGAAAAATATGGATTGATAACCAAAAAATTTTTTTTTTCGGAAACCTCGTTTTCAACTGATCATAACTTCCTTCAAGATTTGTCGATATAGATGAAAAGTTGACTGTCTTGTAGCCGCAAGCCAGTAGTACAAGAAAAGTACAAAAGTGCTCATATAAAGAATATTTGCGAAAGGTAAAAAAAATAATACATAAAATTTTTCGCTTTTTCCGACATTTTTTCTTAGCCCTCAAAATCCCAAAATATGGAGATTTCTGATTTTCTGTGTACTGAACAGCTTCCACATTTCTGCAAAAACTATCAAGAGGAGGCCCACCCTTACGCTTTCAGCAATGAGCAAAACTTTGGCGATTGTCCACTTCAAAGGAAATCTATGGGCTACAAAATGGCCAAAACCATCACTCATGTTGAGGCGCTGAGATCTCAGTCTAAGTAAATTCTAAGAAAACATTAAAGCGTGCATAACGTAGAAAATTTCTACTACATACAGTAGTTAAATTTTCAAAAGAGTACCTTTACTCGCGCTTGAATTCTGGCCGAAAAAGTAAGAGCAGTGAAATTCTGGTTTTGAGTGCGGTTGTATGAAGCTCTATAAAGTTTTAACGAATGAGGCTAGAAGCTTCTTTCAATTACCATTGAATAGAGCATGAAAGAAGCTTCTTGACAATATGCTGGGTAAGTTTCATAGAAGAAACTTCGATGGAGAAAATTATCTTGAAACAAGGGATAGGAAAACGCGCATTACTTTTGCACCAACCTAATAAATTTTGAATGTTTATCAATATTTGCAGCTTTTTGATCAAGACTCCGCAGAATGAAAGCTTTTGGAAAGATTATCATGAAAACTTGAGAAGCCAGTTCAAATTGCTTGAATAATTTACCAATCGGATTTGGTTCAAATCATTTAATCAATGTCGCTGCTCTTCCAAAAGTTTTGATTGTAGAACATATCTAAATTGAGTTAAGTAGAAATTTGGGTTGGACCTTCTGCCAAAATCCAAACGCTTATTAAAGAATTCAGGAACAAAAACACCATTGTTAAGAAAAACGTTTTGTAGCAAACGCTGTGTAGAGCGTTTGTGTGCATTTAAGGATTGGTCTGAAAGACGACACTCTTCCGGATCAACTTAATATTAGGTTGGCACATAGGTAATGCAACTTTTCATATAACTGTTGTCTTTTTGAACATAGCGCATTCATTTTCTGGCAATAGAAGGATTATGACGTAAATTGCAAATACGGATATTTTTGCCGAATTTTGTCATTTTATGTAAGGGTTACGATAGATTTTTGGTATAACAGAAAATTTTTTAGATTGCGTCAGATTTTGCTAAAAATTTGGCTAGTGGATGGTATTCGACAGCTGATCACAAAAATGAAATCTGTTTCGCATGAAAAGGCCTCCTTCGTAAAGTATTAAAAAAGAAAGTTATCATAGCGACAAATAAAAATAATATTCGTATTCACCGTATTAGATTACCCTATTGTGTAAAGATTTAGCGAATTCTGAGGTTTCACAGCTTAATTAAGGACAGATTACCCTTAAAACTTGACGTATCTGACTTGCTTTAATTTTCAAAGGCCCTTCAAACTTGACGTATCTAAGTATCTGTCTTAGTTTGTCTTTGAATTTCGTTTCTTTATTACGATTCTGATGTGCCAAATTCTAGCTACATGCTGATTGTAATTCCTTTTTTGGTTGTCTGATTCAGGTTTTGACGGCTTCGTGTTTGCCAAAAAAAACCGTGAAAACCTTGATTTTCACGGGTTTTCGAAAAAAGCTTAGATTTTTTTCTACTACCTTATCATAAATCAAACAGTTTGCGCAGGCGTGAAGCTTACGTCGCACTCTAGAGTTTGCCAAAAAAATGAGAGTGCTATATTCAGTAAGAAAAAAGTTGTGGGGAAAGTTCCAAAACTTACGTGCCAACCTAATAATTGATTCCTCACAATCTAAAACAATTTATGTCTATATGTTAAAAAATGATTTTGTTCCGTTTTCTCATGCAGACATTCTATAAGCACGAACATTACTTGCCAAAAGAATTTTATTAGCAGCATCTAATACGGTTGCAACAGTATTTACCGCAAAATCTGGAGATTGTTGTGACTTCAGAAAGAGAAAGCGCCAATTAATACCTTTTTTTCACTTTTAGGAAATTTTTGGCCACATTCGCCTCTGATTACCTTTCACGACTGGAGCAGCAGCATTTTTTGTTCAAACTATTCCACCCCAACTCACGTACTCGTAATTGCTGTATTTTTTCATCTAACTCAATAACATAGCAGATTTTTATTCGCAAACATAAATTCAATGCAATTGGCAAGAAATATTAGGTCGTTCCGAAAGTAATGTCGCTTTTTTCAAACGTATGCCACATCTCGTGGAACAAAGATGTGTGAGAGATTCTGGTAGTTTTTGATGCAGCATTTCATTCTCTTTCTAATAGTTATGAGATTGTTGCAATACAGTCAATGAGCTTCCAGAAAGGAGTCAAAATCTGCGACCTATGCTTTTTGAGATGGCCAAGTTTCACAATTTTTCTAAAACTTTATGACAAACCTCAGAAGGAGTCCAAGTAATGGATGGATGGAGCAAACCCTACAGGAAACAGCACAGCTTTTTTCTACTTTTCAGAATTTTTTGATGGAACCACCGAGATTTAGCAGGCTCGTCTCAGACACAAGTGCATCAAAGCCAACAAGTCTTCGGATTTTGGAACTTACAAAGATGGATTACGGTTTGGCAACAATTTTACAAACCAAACGAGGATTCACCGCTTCGGTTTAGCAACTTTCGAAAATTTCGGGTACACCTTGGGGGTGCCTTAGAAAAGTCAAATTATGATGATTTTGTCCCGGAAAACTTGATAAATCGGAAACAAACAACTGGTAGAAAGAGGAGAAAAAGCTGCATCGAATGACACCCAAGTCGCTTGCTGGTTGTTGTTCTGTGAAGTTTGACTTGACTAAAAGTGAAATTTGATGGCATTGAGAAATTGATTGTAAAAACTCTGAGAAGCAAGCTAAGGTAAAGTAAAAACTACTCTGTGTTCTATAGTGTTTGCTCTATCTACCTGCCACTTGTACTTTTTCGGAGATTAGGTACAAAAATTAAGGAAAATAGCCAAACTTGACCATGGCAAAAAGCATGAGTCGTAGATTTTGGTGATTTTTCGAGAGCTCATTGAACATTATGCAGTGAAATTAGAATTATTAGAAAGAGGATGAAATGCTGCATCGAATGCTCCTAAGACCTCTTGAAAATGTTGATTCCACGAATAGTGGCGTTCATTCGAAAAAAGCGACATTACTTTCGGAACGACCTAATATTTCAGCGTTTTGCTGCCTATAATGGAAAACCCGATGTATTTTTTTGAAATTAATCAAAATGTCGTCGTAGTAACTGTTCTTGCGGTGCCACATTTCCGTAACATCCAGACAACCAACTTTCAAAATAAATGTTCTGCATGCCACATTTTTATAACATTCAGTCTACCGATCAGCAACAGAATTGTACGAGTGTGTTTTGTTATGAATCCTAAAAAGAGATGATTCGAGGCGAGATAAACAGATCATTATAATGAAAAAGCCTTCCACAGTAAGCAGAAACAATTCCTAACTGTAACTTCCCTGTATGGACAGGCGAAGTCTATTTCTGTGAGACTATGGTCTTCATTGTGTATAACTTTGGCACCTTTTCCAATATCACTTAAGTAATTTGAAACGTTGCATCGATAAGCGTTTGCAAGAAGCAGGTTGACAACGGACTGATCAAATCTGAACTTTAAAAATTAATGCCAATTTTTCTATCAAAATTATAAAGAATTCACCTGTGGCAGTTAGCGTACTGATTGTAAGGATCGCGAATATAGTCGCATGAAACTTTTGCACCAGAAGGGGCCATGCAGTTTTGCTCAAAGCTGCAGAGAACATACCTGAAAATCGTCTGCTGACGAACATAAAATCAGGCTGTGACCAAATCCTACCACTTCAAAATTTCGATGGCGTCTGCTGTTCTAATGAAAAACATAAAACCAGCGAGTGCGTGGAGACAGGATTTCTTTTTTATCTCTCTCATGTTTGTGGGGATGAATGTGTAGGTCTCTAAATGTAGAGAACGCCAAAAAATCAAGAACATTTGCATTTACCACTTTTTTTCTTGAAAATCAAGGATTTGTAAACATTGCAACTCTAATTCTCTTCCTCATGATATTTGTCGATGTGTTCGTAATGAGCTTTCTAATCAGCTTAACGGTGCTACTGGTATGAAACTTGAACTTTCTTCAGAAATACCCGAAATATGGCTCATCAGTTGAAAACAAAACGTTGATATTCATTCAGTTTGAACTTCTAGTAGCTGGAATTGATGAGTGATAGAGCCTAGAGCACGAGTAAACTCAAAGTTCAGATCCTTCATTTTGGTCAGCTGAGTACTTGCGATAGGACAACGATAACCTGCTCTGAATTCGCTAAGAACGAAGAGAATACGATTTTAATTTGATGCAAGTAGAACCTGTAGAACAACCTAATAAAATATCTGTATGCTTATATTAGCATTCAATTTGAAGTATGCAGTTTATTTTTGGGTTCGGTACATATATAGTAAAAGGTTTGTATTTATTCCTTTACATTTCTGCAATCTCTAAGATCGTAAAGAGTTATCCATGCAGGTGTATCAAGCGTAACTAGGAACATTTTAACCCAAAATGCATATCATTATCTTTTTCTACGCGCCATCGTAATTTTGAATCAAACTAGTTTTAGGATGTTAACACATTGCCCAAATACAGCGAATTTTTGTACCGCGTTTAAGACATGCGTGTCTAATCCAGACTCGTTACCGCATTTGGCGGATTGCATGCTAATAGGGACCCACCGCTCCAAAGATGGGTTTCCGAGGCGAGCAAAATCTGCAAAAGGATTCAAGTAGTCTGTATACGGCAATGTGGTCAAGTGCCCCGGACTACCAAATCTATCTTTGAAAACATAGCACAAATGATCTTGTTTTCAGTGTCATTCAATGTTTGCAGACTAATGTATTGAGTTGTCCCAAAAGTAAACTGTTTTTTCAAATAAGTCAGGCTACTTTTTGTTTTCTTACCAGACTTGAGGTATCATTCGTTAGATCGAAGCAACGACCCCCAAAGATCCACCTAAGTCGAGATTCAGGTAAAATTCAGAGCCAAATTGGAAAAAATTTTAACACCTGAGAAGTGAATTTTTGCTAATATAATAAATCCTACGGGACTTCAATTTGGCCACTAAACTGTAAACACATAGTGCTACTCACATACGATTTTACAGGATTTTTTTCGCGCATAGAAAATGAGAAAGATAGGACAAAATGGCAAACTTCGTTTCCAACCCATCCCACACAGTCTCGCTGATTATTCGTCAAAGAATCGCCGCGCTTCGGTGCATTCTGCCGGAGCGCTGCAGTGCGCCGGAGTGCAGCGGAGTGCTCCGGAATCGACGACGCATCGCCATATGCTTCAATTCTGAATTCAAGAACACTAGTCGACCCAGTTGGCAAGAAGTATCTTCTGATTAGGGAAGGGCTGCAGCTGTTGGGCTACGAAGTATATGTAGACAGTCAGTTTTCACCGATTCAGATTTTTGCTTACGACTAGATGAGTTACTCAGTCTGCTGATAACAACATTTACATTGTTTTATTATTGATGCATTGTATATGTACTGTAGGAGAACAGTCAAAAGTGCTTTGCTCGCATTTGTCCTAAATTTGCTCAGGGTGTTATCTGAGATTTTGATTGCGATAATTACACTCATTTCCTGCCTGTAACACAGTGCTCAAAGCAATCGATTATGTAAGATCAATACAGTTGTGTTCGAAACGTTGCTTATGGTTGCTGTTGTGTTCTTTGTGCTATGTTCAAAGGCACAGCCGAGACCTTCTTTATCCTATTCTAACTCCCATTCCCATAGACAACATTTGTGGCCGAAGGACACTTATTTTTCGAGATTCCACAGATTCAACTGGGGTGATTTGTTAAATTGGTGGATACCTTGCGCCGCCACGGCGATAACATTCCCCACTGCTACTCATCTGTTGTTACTCTTGCTCAATTATATTCTACTGGATACTTTACTCACTGTCATTAAAGGCACAGTATATTCTTCGGGCCCTTATGTAAAACTTACTTTCAACTGCCTTTGTGTTTAGCTGTTCTATTATTGCGGTCGTTGTTTGGTGTTCGTTTCTTTTCTCTGTTTTATGCAGACTCTGCACATACTGTAAGAAATAAGTAGACTAGTAAAAATGAATTTTTCTTTCTGTTTTGTTTTGTTTTGGAGTAAAATCCCAACCTATACTCATGCTTTGGATTTTCTTACTCGGAATGATGAAAAGAACAATCAAAATCGGCGGTAACAACAAACAAGACGGGTAAATGTCAGAGTTCGCGTCAAACTTTAGATAGGCTTTGACATGCGTTTTGACTTTGTGAAAATGAAGCAATAGTTTTCATAACCTTTTCTTCTGTTTTCCTGCTTACCGATTGCCCTTCCACACCATGAGTGTCGCGGCTGGGGATACAAGTTACATCTCGGAAAGGAGGCCGGGAGCGCTGGTTGTCGCATTAGGCTGAGTTCATACTGATTCTCATGTTCTGGACCTGTTCGCGCACATTTTTCGCACTGTGCTGAAATTGTGCGGGAACAATTCCAGACTATGCTGCATGCGCTGCAGCCGCCCCCTTTCTCTCACGTTGGCCTTATTCCTCCACCGCGCCTCCCTTTTTGATCAGCAGAACTTCGAACTCGAAACGGGGTTGAAGAATGAGCGCTTTTTTGCTTCATGTACCCGGAAAGATGGGCCTTCGTGCGCTCGTTCATTCTCTCATCGCTATTTTTGTTCAAACCCACTTCATATGTTCCAACAAGACGCTGCGTAGTCTCGCATCTGTATTGAAATTGACATAGACAGGTCTCTACAACACATGAAGTAGGCCTGAACAAAAATGGCAGAGAAGATATATGCACAGAAGTTCATCTTCCTGGATACATGAAGCAGAACAGCGTTCAATCCTTAACCCTGCTTCAAGTTCACAGCTTTTCTCATCACAGGGAGAAGCGGGGTAGAAGAAAGAACGGAGAAGCAACGATATGGAAAAACGAAAGGGGCTGAGAACGCCCAAAATCATCAAAAACAAGAGACAAGTCCCAATTCATGCAGTTTCAAAATTGCTTCTGCTCCCTAATTCGTGACAGATGGTTATGGAAACTACGATTTCTGGAACAAACGGATTAGGTCTGAGTAAAAATAAAGCGAAGAGAAAAGCGACGAGCACAAGAACACACGTTTTGTCGCATATGCAGAGCAGAAAAGCGTTCATTCTTCAACCCCCTTCCGAGTTCGAAGTCTTGCTGGTCGAAAAGGGAAGCGCGGTGGAGGAATAAGGCCAAAATGAGAGAAATCTGAAAGAAAAACCGTTAAAAACGGTCAAAATTTTCTAACTTCCGCCGTTCAAAACGGTGCGGGGCGGTTGCAGCGCATGCAGCACAGTTCTGGAATTGTTCCAGCACAGTGCGAGAACTGTGCGAGAACAGGTTCCAGACACGAGAATCAGTATGAACCCAGCCTTATCAAGCGCGATACGCATTCGCGCTCGGACGTCTCCTGCTGGGCGCGTTGCCAAGTCACAGGGTATATAAGGGCGCGCAGGCTGCCTACGCCTCTTCGAGTTCGCGTGTGTTATCGATTTTTTATGAAATCATTCGTGCTGGCAGCGCCTCCAGCAGCTCCCGCTAATGATCATCGGTTTCGAGCGGTTGAGCCTTTGTCATCTCCTTGGTTTTGGAGACGCGCGGCTAAACATCATGGTTTGTCTGGCGTAAACAGGATACTAGCGGGAGTGGAAAGGGGTCGCGCCGTCCCGTAAGGACTTGGGACTTGCGGCCGATCCGGTGAAGAACACGGAACACTTGTTGATGACGATCATTTTGGGGCATCGGTAGCACGGGACGAGGCGGCTTGTCCCGTGCCTTCTTTTCGTTTTCCAGCAGTAGTATTTGGTAATTTTATGTGTTTGTTTTGTGTTTATTTTTTAGTAAATGTGATCTAATCTAGTCGTGTGTTGTGATTATCGTTCGTCGTACGGGTATCTGGATGAAGGCGTCGAGTACGTACACTGGCGCGGACAAGCAAGATTCTGGAGTTAGAGTTGTTGTGTTAGGCGGACGAGCACCAGGGCGAGGTGCTGAGCACACCAAGCCGCAACAGTGAGAGATTACCATGAACAAGAAAAGCTTTTGCATGTATTCTGTGAACTTTGTGGTGGCGATTGAAGGTAAACTTTACGATTTGAACGCCAGAAGAAAGAAATCAAAAAACTCATTGCATCGTTTTTACTTTCACCACCCGTTATCAACAGATCCTTTTTGTTCGTTACTTTATCGACCCCGTTTTCAACAGTTCCTTTTTGTTCCTTACTTTTTTTACGTATCCTTTTTTAGACTCATTTAAAGCAACCGTGACTTTGTGGAAGCAGAGAGCTTCAACAACTTTCACTTTTCATGCTCTGCCTCTAGACAATGAGGCATGCATTTGAGTGTCTAATCTGTCGAAAAATGGCTTCGAAGAATATGTTTCTCAAGTCGGTTGTTCGAAACAAAGAAGCTTCAAGAATTTCTAAATTTCTAACAAGTTCCAAAACTCGCTTACCAGGGTGGGTAGTGACATAGGTACTGCGATTGACATGCAAATGGAACATTACAGCGCTGGAATTAGAAATCTCTTGTGTTTTGAAAGTGCAGCTCTCACAGCCAAAAATGCATGCGAGAATCAATTTTTATGAATATACCAAGTTTAACTTTGCATATTGAAAACAAATGCATTATGTAAAAAGCAAGTAGACAGTTTATACAATGTATTTACTGCAAGAAATCTAGGATACCAATCAACATACCTGGGTAACTCAACGCCGTTTTTTCTGCTATTAGCATAAGCATTGTACACTAATGATCGAACGTCTTTCATCCAACGTATGGAGGTATCCATGTACCAAACGGCACCAAACTCCTTCGCTGTCGTCTTAAGGTAACTGAGTGAGCACGAAATTTTTAGCGTCAGTGCGTGAGGAAGAGGATCCAGAAAACTGACAGCTATAAGAATGGCTTTCCATCTACATTCTGGTAAATTCCTCAAATTTGCCCGAAATCTATCGAACGGAAACGTACGCATTTCTACGAGGCATTTACTCTGCAATACAGTAAATTGCAGTGCGGGGAAGCGCAAAGAATAATCTCCCACCTCGATATCTTTTCGTGATTCCGGTTTGAGGCCTAAATCGTATATAAAAATTTTTTGATGTGGAAATACTGCACGAAAATTGGCTAGCTGCAATATGCATTTGCGCTCAATGAGAATGTAAGAAAATAAACGATATGTACTCAGAGCAATGTTACCATTGTTAATCCTTCCTTATAGTGGCTTTCCGACAAAGCTGAGATGAATGCTGGTTGTGGCATTACTTGTGAGCCCAAATCAATAAGATTTGTGGGTGACAGCAAGCCTTAAACGGGACACATCAAAGTATTCATCTGGGTTGAGCACAAAGTGTGGCACACAACAGTTGGATGCGACCTCTCTCCCATCCTCTCCCCCGCCACCCCTATCACTACCATTTGCCTACGTAGGCAAAACATTGGGCTTTAACAAGCGTATAGTACCAAATTCGTAATCAGCATGTCAAATAACCCCCGTGAACCAAATTTTAGCGAATTCTGAAGGTTTCCAATATTGGCCACCCAAGTGAAATTGTCATTTTCGAACATGATTGATTTTATTTTAGAAAGTGAACTAGCTGCCTGTTCTTGCCTTCGTACAAGGCACTATTCCTTTTTTGTCCACATGAAAATCAAACTCCACATGAGATCTAAACTGTGGAATTAGGGGCCAGCCAATATCTTTTGCCCCATCTTAGCTTTCAGTAGTTCTGCTTCCAGCAACTACTACAGAGGAAGAAAGTGAAGCCTAACCTCGGTTTTATAACAGTAATTTGAGCCTGATAGGTCTTTTTTAGTCTTGGACATCAAAAGCAAAATGGGACAAATGAGATTTTGGTTTGCTCATAATTCCATAATTTCGCGATTATTTGAAATGGTAATTCCCAATAAGCAGAAAAGAACTTGACCTTTTACTTTGCACCTTGTACTATGTGAGAAAGTAGCAAGCTCACCTTTGAAACATAATTAACCTTTAATTCAACGGGCTTGGCGCTGGAAGGCAGGGCTTTATGACCTAATTAAGCCCGTTCGCTCCCGCAACGCAGTCTGCGTCTCTGCCGGCTTTTTTAGGCTTACACGATTGTAGTTTAATACGATAATGAGCATTTCTGCATAAGGGCTTGTCTCAACGAATATTATGTTATCGTTAACATCAATAACACCTCGATAATTACCTCAGCTCCCCCCCTCTTCCCCGACCTCTCAATATAATTCCCGGATGTGGCATTCCACACCCCACGCTTGATTCTGGATTTCACGCAGAAGATTTCTCTTACGCACCTAGTCCGTCAAGATCAGAAGCAAAATTGCAATCAAATCGTTTTCCTTCGACGCTTTTATCGTGCGGGATATGGTAACAAAAATCATATGTTTGACCCTTGTAAATGCATATGCATTTCTTGCTAACGCTCTTGTCATCTGACATAATCTAAAACAAGTTTTATTTGTGCATCGTATAAAAATACAAATACTCACGTTTTCTATTAAGGTCAATTTCGAGTCTGCTAGGTAAAGGAAAACAATTGCCAAGCTCGATATGCTCAATATAGTCAACCATTTATATCGAATCATCTAAATGCTTCGATCAATCTGCCATTAGATGCGGTAAAAAATATACAACCTACAATTCGGGTTGACTGCAGATTGCCATAAGTATATGTATCCGTATACTTGTAGCGTTGTTGCATAAGTCCCCATATGTTCTTACACAGAGATGGACATATTTACTGAAGAAAACAGTGTCCAAAATGTAGAAGGGGAATCATTGATGTAAGCGCACATTGTTTTTTTTCTGCCAAAAAACTCTATAGTAGGTACTGGTCTAAGGGACGTTAACATAGCTCAACAATAATATCAGTGCTGAACTTGCGCGCCTGAAAGATTTGTATTGCAACATAATTAACGTGTGAATCCGATGGAGCCAAGTCTGGGTTGTATGGCGAGTGGAATAGAGGAATAGAATCCGATGGAGTTGATTCCGGGCTTTGTGGCTAGTGAGGTAGAAGCTGCCATCCCAAATTCCTATTTTTTCTGCACAGTGTTTGCGATGTGGCGAGCGTTCGTGCAGGATATTTATAGCCCTCGGATTCTCACTCAAAGCCCTGATTCACCCTTTCGAGCTCTTCAGCGCACATGTCTGCTGTAACTGACTGACTAGGTGGCAGCACCTCAAAATACATCAGAAATTTGATATTATACCAGGCGCACAGCATGGCTTTTTTGCCATGTGCGTCTGGTTTAAGGGTAGGTTTCAAATGTCGCTGGTTGTCAAAATAAACCCATTTGTCATCTGAAATCAAGATGGTGTCATAAAATTAGGTCATCTTCGACATATTCAGCAGAATTCGGCACACCGCCATCCTCTTCTCATTATTTCCACCAATAAGCTCGTGCGATACCCATTTCCTGCATCTACTGCTTTTTCCTGTCGCCTGTAAATGTTTCTCCACTCTTCCATGGGTGCAGCCGAATCTTTCAACAAGTTCTCTGGTCGTATGACTTGGATCCGCTTCCAGCGCTTTCTTCAAAACGTTTTTGTTCAGCGTCTAAGGGTGCCCTCTATGTGCGTCGTCGTCATAGACTCATCACCACTTCGGAAGCGCTTAAAGGCAGTGTCCGGCAAAAAGTCGATTTCAAGATCTTATTCGCTATGCTGAATCCGAAATCCACCCTGAAAGGTGCGAAACCGGCGAAAAAAACTTCTAACGCAGGAGGGAAATCAGCAGGTGGGCAGGGTCTTCCCCACTGTGAATTCACGCTCCCACTTCCGGAGCAATCTTTTCAATTTTGATTTTAAGTCACGAATTTGCACTTGGCCGGTCGCGATGTCAGGGCGGCTAGCGGAATCGAGATCGTTCTGAAGCTTGAGAGCGTAAACCCACCCGTGAAAAAGACCCTGCTTCCTGTTGACTCCCTTCCTGCGTAAGAGCTTTTTTTGTCGTTTTCGCCCTCCAGTGTAGATTTTCGATTTCAGCATAGCGAATATACCCGGGTGAGCATAAAATCTTAAAGTCGTTTTTTTGGCCAGGCAATGGCCTTTAAACCAGTTCTGCACCTCTCTTACTACACCTTCACCAAAAGCTTGAACCAAAGTCCGAGTTGTAATCGTAGAGCATTCAGCAGCGCAGTCCAAATTTTTGATCGCGCATGTTTCAAGACTTCTAAACACTGGTAGCGTTATGAATCCATACAGTTCTTAAAACCAAACTGCACACTTTAATCTGCTCTTTTGAAAGATATCATAATGGTTTTGAATGTCAGCGGTAAAACAAGTTATGAGCTTTCAAACTTAACCAAAATTATTTCTTAGCTAACCTAAATACAAAAAACTCTAGGTACTCAAAAATTAAAACTCCATTTATATTCTTTTTGTAGAATCCTAGGGTCCTCAGATTTGCTCAAGTATGTACTCCAAATCAGACGTTCAAAAGTATAGTTTGTCAATTTTCATGGGTAGATTATGAGAGACAAAATTGGGTCAAAAGTGCGAATATGTTGCGGCAGCCATGTACCTGAAAATTTTTTTTACAAAGCTTTGTAAAAATTTTTACAAAGCCTTGTAAAAAATTTGCTCGCTCACACACTTTTATAACACATTTAATGACTTTCAAGATTTTCGCGACCCAGGGTTCTCAAGGTAGGGGGGGGGGGAAGGCTTCCTCGCTTCTTTTGTGTTCACCCTGCTGCGATACTGTAAGAAAGATCACGAAGACGACATTGTTTTCCGAACCCTATAATCATCAGTTCACATGTATGGGTCTGCAGACTTAGCATATCAAGGGTATAGAGGAGGAAAAGCAAAACAACCATAAACGCAAACAAAAATTCATTTAAAAAAAGCTTGTATATGCTGTCATTGCTATCTTGTGCCCTCTCATTTTTCCACCAGCGAGGCAACTCTGCTTTTGAACAAGGAATTACTACGCTGCGCTCATTGAAGCAATTTGATTACAGCTTTTGTGCAGCTGTTCAGACAATTATGGCGAGCACCCGCCGACCACAAACGGGCGACGCCACGCCCATCCCGAGGGCGCGCCGATAAGTGCCCGATAAACGCCCGACAGTGCCCGCGGGTGACCCGATGAGCGCCCGAATAATACCATCGGGTGGCCCGACAAGAGCCCGACAAATGCGCGATCCGCACCCGCGGGTGGCCCGATAGACACCCGGTACTCGAATTACGAAAAATTTTGAGAATCCGTTTTCACTTCCGGTCTAGCACAAAGGCCGCAACCTACATAAAAATAAAGGGTTCGCACCCCTCCCCATCAACACTCCAACCCTATGACCCAATCGAGAGCTCTACTTGTGTCATCCAAGAGACTTTCAACGACCAGAACTTGGCTTGTCCCTGTGACCAAATCTGGAGGGTAGTTCTATCACCGCGCCGTATCTCACGCAAGTAACGTTTTCTCTTACAGCGTGTAAGAATTGCGGCATCCAGCAAGGCCCGGGGCTCGCCAGAGTCGTTATGTGGTGCCGTGGCCTAGAGGGCCGGGGGTTGCCCGAAAACTACAATATGCAGGGAGTCCTGTAAGGGCCGAGGCTCGCCCGTGTGGTTTTCCTTGGGCCGCGGGTGTTCCTATGAAAAATTTGAGGCCCGCGGCGTAATGATAACATTGGGCTGCGCGTCGCCAAGCAAATAAATCTAGAGCCGCGGATGGTCAGTGCAAGAATTTGACGCCCGCGCACCGCCGAAGGACACCGTTAGGGGCCGCGGGTGCTCGCAATAATTGTCTGAATGCAGCTATTCTGGCAAAAGAAGAGTGCGAGTTGGAAGTCTGACTGCGTGAAGGACGTCGCAAGGCGGCTGAAGCAAAGCACATTATACACGTTCGTAAACCCGTGATAAAGACAGTGGCGGCGGTTGTGCGTCACCCGTTTCTAGCTTCGTTTCTACTCGAAGGATGCGTATAATAGCTGCAAGATAGCCGAAGTGACTGAGCTGAGCAGAAATGAAGTGTTACTGCTTTGCTTGAGCGTTATATGCTCTTGTAAATTTTGTGCGCGTGACCGCACTCAAGCTCATCGATTTTATAAATGTGCATTGTGCTCGCAGATATTGGCAAATCACAATTTAAGATGATACGTAGAAAGGAAAAATTGATGCAGATGCATATAGACAATAATGGAATGTTTAATGAGTACAAGAAAAATCTGTGAAACATAGAAAAAAGTTGTCATTATTTTATTCTTCGAAGGAGTGCAAGTAAAATGTAGCTATTATTTGATTGGCTGAATAGACATCAACTTCGATGTTACTACATGTTTCTGAATACATAAAAAACAAGCAGCAGCAAAAAGACAAGTAGTTTACTTGACTGAAAGATGAAGATAAAAATTTTGATACCATTTGACCTTACTACAAGGAGAGGGCTTGCTTGGCACAGAGAGGATCCTACTTTGGTCCGACTTATTCATAGTGATGCCTTGTAAGCATTCGTCTGCGTTCACTGATAATGCAAAGTAATTTGCAAGCAACAAAAAAGTGAGTAAGTACTCAATTTGTGACAATTCGACAGCTTTGCTGAGACAATCAGAAAATGTTGTAGGTAGAAAGATTTAGCTTTTTTTGATTTTGAGGAATGCTGTTCCCTCAAATGTGAAAGTACAATCATTTGCAGATGCGCTGCATATTATGCAACATAGTCATCTTCTCATTTGAAGTATCAAAGCAAATTCAATTACTTACCTGGCGACGCGTAAGCTTTGCGGCATGAACAAGATGTCTTTGCCCCAATCTAGATCGGTTTCAATAGATCATCCAGATAACTTTACAAAAACTGAAAATAATTGTATTCATGCGCATAAACATCGGTGATTTCAAATCTTCACAAGGTTAGTCCTTTTGTAAACTTTAGAAAGGAAAGGATGCAGATAACACCTAAAACTAAATCAGAAGTTTCAAAAAAATATACCCAATGAAGTATTTTTCGAAGGAGAGATAATAGACATAGATTTTACACATTTATGAGCCAAAGGTGCCAAAAGACAGTTCCAGGCATACTTTCGAAGTTCATACTTTGATGTGTTTGTGAACAACAAGCTGAGCGCGGAATCATGCAAACTCATGAATGTATAGAAGTGCAATATTTACATTTTTTGGGAAGATACATTTTGACATAGGTGCTTTCCTTGTCATACCAATCTCGTGCAAGCTTTTATTAATTGTTGCCGTCTAACCATATTGATACGTCAAAGATTTCTTGAGGATTTTGTTGGTCCACATGTTAGTTCCACGCTGCAAACATAGGCAACTTCAAAATCATATCTGCTAATACGAGCCATAATTTGTAGTGTATAAATAATGCAGAGTAGAAGCATAGACATTGAGCAAAAAAAGAACATACATTCTCGTTATCGCTAAAAAAATTTGAAATTGTAAAGTAGATTCGTAAGAAACTTAATTGCCAAAAAATAAACCACAGAGAGCTAGCTGTTCATTCTTGCTATTCAATTTTGGATTACGAGCAAGAATGGAAGCGGCTTCTAACACCTTTGGAGCAAAATTATCTGAAGAGCCGTTTCATTCTGTGATTTCGGCCTAGATACTTGAACATGTCTAAACCAGCTAGGCTGTTTATTTTTATTGTGCACTGTGGACAACCTAAAAGGCTTCTTTTGTGCTTTTCTCTGGGAGTACTGGTAAGTTAATCGAGCTTGGACGCTAGACTGCGGTTGCAATGGACAAGTCAGACGTACGAATTGGACGTCGCATTTGATGGCATAATGCGTTTGATGAGTGATGGACTCACTATCAGGCTTCTGAGGACGGCGTATCCATCGAAACAGTGAGTAGCACAATGAATTGTTGCTTTAAAAATCTATCGTGGAGAAGAAAGTGAGCAATGCTCATCAAATATAACAACATTTAAGTAAAGAACTTTTAAATTTAACTGAATTTCTTATGAACTAACTCCACAATTGTGAACTATTTTTGCACTGACGAGAATTTTAAGTTTTCTTCTTTTGCTCCATGCCTACGCCTCTACTTTCGCAATTCCTATCTACTACGAATTTCAATTCAATTGTGTTAACAAATATGATTTCGAAGTTACCTATGCTTGCAGGTATGGGTGGACCACGAAAGCACATTAGTACCTGTCTGAAAAAAATCTTTGACGTATCAGAGATGGTTGAGCGGAAAAAGCCTACCCGGAGTTGATATGACAAGGAAAGCACACAAGTCAAGTATCTTCCCAAAAAAGTGTAAAAATTGTACTTCTATACTTTCATGGTTTCAAATGATTCGCGCTCAACTCGTTGTCTCAAACGCCACACATCAAAGTATAAACTTACTTCGAAAGTATGGCTAAAATTGTCTTTTGTCCCCTTTGGCCAAACAATGTAAGAAATCTGTGTCTGTCTCTGCTTCAAAAAATGCTTCATTGAATAGGCCTTTTCAAGACTATTGATTTGGTATTAAGTGTATCTGCTAAGTGCATCTGCTTCCCTCATTATCTGTTTCCAAAAGGACTAACATTGCAAAGATTTGTGCCAACCCAACCTCGTAAAGTGCTTGCACCACAGCATCACATACTGGAACGTACACGGATCTGTATTTGTTAAATCAACGTATTTGTATTAGCACATTTTCTTGCTTCCTTGTTTAGCAGATTTAAGCCATACTGCTTCGATATCACGCCTCAGTGATGTTGTGCAGCTGATGTCCTTAATTATTTGGAATTACGTAAATTTTGCCAAGAAGGAAAGCTTACGAAATCTCTTAGAAGCGTTTCTGGAAACATATAAGTCTTACCTCACCTGGTTGCGGTTACAATGCATTCTGCGCTCGTTACAAAAAACAATACCTTTTTTTATTATAATCCTCTAATTCGACAATCCGTTTGCTACAGTTCAGCAGCCACATTGAGCGCCGCCAAATTCGATCTCATGAGAAGTTGGCCGAGGTCAAGCTACTTTGATTTCATTTTATGATAAGCTACTTCGTAGCATACGTACAAAGTTTCCCTTTTTTCTTAGTTGTTAACTTTATATTAAAATTTACATTATAAAACTCACTTTATCTTATTAGCTCACATAATGGTGTGTAAGTTAGAGACCTACATAATGTTCATTTTCGGCATCTCTAAAACGAAGCGACGTCAAGCGAAAACACAGATTTTGCCGTGGTTATTGTCTTTATCAATCAAAAAATGACAGCGGTAAAACCTAGCCTATTTCATCACAACTTTGACTGATTATACGATAGCATGACATCGACAGCAAGAACACGCCTAGTGATTTTCAAATAACATAATATGCAATCTGCTCAAACGCATTTGATGTATTCATTAGAAGCGCTTCTTTGCAAGTAGCGATTTGCACTTATTAAGTAAGATTCGCAAATTAATTCGGAGTATTGGATGTTACAAAAAGCTCTATCCGTTTTTCATACCTTTTTTGGCCTGCTGATTTTGAAAGAAAATTTTTTATGAGCTCTGCTTACATCATTCGGAAGCTCGTTTTTTCTTAGTTTCTCCATAATTACTTTTTTCTATTAAGCTCTGCCCAATTCGTTATATCAATCTGAAGAAACAGCAAATTTGCAAATTTTTGTTGCTATGTTATGATTTGCTATATTGTCATGAAATCAAAACAGAAGTTTTTATTTCCTAAATATTAGGTTGTACCGAAAGTTCGTTCGCACCATTTTCAAAAATTTATAACTTCTGATTTTTTCAACCGATTTGATTGTTTTTATTTTTTTATAAAAAAGTAAAGTGATTTCGAAATCGGGAACAGTTTCAGCACAGCGCTCATTTCAAGCGCTACGCTAGAACTGTTTCCGGACTTTGGGATCATTATGAACGCAGTCTAAAGGAGCAAAAAAAGCATTACCATTACACGGGTTGCATTTTTGGTTTATGACACTGAGTTTGGCAAAAATCAGCAGCAGACAGGCGTGTATTTATTAGGTTAGCCCGAAAGTTCTTTCGCACCAAATTTTCAAAAATTCATAACTTCTGATTTTTCCAACCGATTTGACTTCTTTTATTCTTGAGTAAAAAACTAAGTCATTCTCTTTATAATGACATCTTGAATGCTTGCCAATGATCATCTGTTGCATAGATAGCTGTAGAATGAAATTAGTCAAAATTTGAATTTTTTGTGTAGTCATAAAAAATCGGAGACTTGCAAAAAGAATCCGAGCAGTCGGTATTGTAGGTTCTTTCACCAACTTTTTCTAACAGCGCAAGGTTTGCGCCGATTAAGCATCTCTATGAAAAGTTATGATTTTCGAGCAAGCAATACAAAAGGGCGAATTTGATTTATTTTGGCACTTTTAGGGAAATCACAACCTTTCATAGAGACGCTCAACCGGTGCAAACTTTGCACTGTTAAAAAAAGCTGGTGAAAGAATCTACAATACCGACTGCTCGGATGTTTATGGGTAGTCTCCGATTTTTTATGACCCTACACAGAATTAAATTTCAATCAATTTTCTTCTATGGCTCCTATCTATGCAAAAAATGATCATTGGCAAGCAGCTAAGATGTTTTTATAAATAGCATGACTTACTCTTTCAAACAAAAATAAAAACAGTCAAATCGCTGGAGAAATCAGAAGTTATGAATTTTTGAAAATGGTGCGAACGAACTTTCGGTACAGCCGAATGTACAGGGTGTCCCAAAAAAATGTTAACACTGTTTGATCGTTAATAACTTCGTTGCAGTCATGTCTTTCGCCGAGCTTGATGCACCATTCTGTAGAGCGAGATTCAACTTAGATTTGCACTATGGAGCGAATCATCAACCTCTCTTCATTACTGTAGGATTACGGTATGAACTTCTAGCATGTGTATCCATCGTGAAATACGCAATTCGACTAAATTTCAAAAAATCTGAAAAATTGTATACTAGGGTATTTACGCACGCTGATTACAGTACACAACTTTTTACGAGTGTTTTTAGCTTTTTTGACGGTGTAATCACATTTCTGACAAATGCTAAAAATTCAATTATTACGGTTTACCTGGGAAAACCTAGAAAAGAAGCATCACAGTAAAGTGGAAATTTCATATTCGAAATCGGCGGCTTTTATTACCACAGTATAAGAGTTACTGACTTGTTTGGTTTTGTTCCGAGGCATAACATGGCCTCCACTGACCTAAAATCCATGTTGAAGTTCCTACCGTAATCCTACAGTAATGAAGAGAGGTTGATGATTCGCTCCATAGTGCAAATCTAAGTTGAACCTCGCTCTACAGAATAGCACCTAAAGCTCGGCGATAGACATGGAAACAAGGGAGTTATTAACCATCAAACAGTGTTAACATTTTTTTGGGATACCCTGTACATGACGTTTATTGTGGATTCATGCCACTGTCCATCGATTCACAAAAATAATATCGAGTCACAAAAGTAATATTTCAGAAAATAATATCGAGCTCATAATCTTTTTTAGCATAAGCATAACGTGTTGTTGTGTTGTCAACAGATCGCACAATTCGAGCGCAATGCTACGCAATTTTCGCTCTATACGGTGAGACAAGGCCTTTTCTCAAGTGACAGCGGCGAATAAAGTCGAAAAAGCTTAAAATCGTTCTCTGCCACCTCAGAAAAAGCAAAGCAGGCAAGTGCAAATTTTTGGATTCTTTCGCAAAAAATTTCTGGACAGAATGTCAAAACCCAAAATCAGAAGTACTACTCAGCCGACCATTGACTACACTTTATCGATTTTACTACACTCACTGACTCATGGGTTCTCCAAATGGAGGTCCTTAGAAGAAGATGTTCGACGATTTCTACAAAGTCTTACTTGTTGCCGCAATATTTTTTGAGTATGCATAAATTTGCCAAAGATCTACAGATTATAACACAACTCATTGCACTCGCAACAAATATTCCTGAAGAGAATTTTGAATTGATGTTCAAAAACGGGTGGAACTTTTAAAACAGTCCAATAGAGAGCTTTGAAAACGTTTTTTTTCCAACTTTTTGTACGCTAACAAGATATTTGATTTGCATTCAAAAAAAAAGACACGTTTTTTATTTGATTGAAATTATTATCTAGTAGTGAATTGTAGTTTTTGCAACTCTAATTTGACAATTATCTATCCTTGATATTGTCATAGAAAACAAAAAGGTAATAGGCTTAAGGAGTATACACCCAAAATATAAGTTACCCAATTCTCTACACCCTGTATATCTAGGGCCCAAAAAAGACCAACTGTGTTAGTTCGATCTCCCATTGTTGCTTCTAAGCGGAGGAAAGCTACCTGATTCTCTTTTCGCTTCGCCCCTTTCTTTTCGGTCCGCCTCCTTCGGACGAATCCATGACAGTGTAAGCTGCAGTTGCTGCTGCAGTTTCACTTGCATCTGCTATTGCAACTGCAACTGCAGTTGCAACATCGCAGTTGCTTTTTGCGGCCCGCCTCCTATGGAGTCCACGACAGCATACGCTGCAGTTGCAGCTGCACTGCAGGCTGTCATGCAGTTGCAACTGCTCCTTCCTGGTATGCGGACGGGTCGAGCAATTCGAAACTCGTCCTTCCTCTAAAGGGAGGGTTCCCAGAAATTGAGGCTCTTTGGTGGTTTTGGATGGAGAATTTTAATGTCATAACTGTAACCAGGGACGCGGAAGGGCCCCAGAATGACAAAAACATCGAAGGCGAAATTTTGGGTGTACGCTGCCTTTCAGCGGAAAAAAATAAACTAACAAGGGAACCGTGTCAAGTCGAAGTGGCCTTTCCAGATGAGACTCATACTGCTTTGAAAAGCATTAATCGATGATTCCAAATCTGCTTTCCAAATCTGCCAAGCGCCTCTGGACGCCAAGTTATGCTCGTTTTTCAGGTCAAAAAATTGAACGCAAAACTGAAGCAAAATCGCCCAAATTTGCTCAAATGGTCCAGTATTAAGTATCAGAGCTGTTTATGCAATGGATAGATTCTATTCAATATGCTAATACTTGACATTGCTTTATCTGAGTGCCGGAAAGGTTGTAACAATCAATTTTACTTAAATTCTGCATTCATTTTTCGTTCCGAAGAACGGTCATAACTTGGCGTCCAGAGCCGTTGGCAGATTTGGAAGGCAGATTTGGAATCACCGCTTAATACCCTTCAAAGCAGTATGGGTCTCATCTAGAAAGGCCACTTCGACTCGACACGGTTCCCTTGTAAGATTAAAACCATGATGAATAATTGAGCACATATGATAGATGCTAATGAAACGATCACTTGAGGTAAGGAAGTGGTCTTTCTAAAGATACATATAATAACTTTGAACCTAACATTTTCGTTGCAATGCTCTAGCTCGCAAGTAACTATCGAACCAGAAATAAAAAAATGGGCATGCCAAACTCATGCTCATTCTAACCTTTTAACCATGGAATAGAAATTGTTGTACAAGGCATCGGAGGTGTCAAAATCTGTATTCATTCCAGTATTCCTGCATAAGCTTTTATATTGTTCTTGAAAACTCGCTTTACAGCAAATGGAATCAAACTATTCTGTCAAAACGCCATGCGAAAAAGAAATTTGTCGTGGACTGAGGTTTGCCTAAAAATATTTGTCATCATGATTAAAATAATCGCTTGAAACTTTTAGGATTACTGCTTCTACCAACAGACGTGCAGACTTACAGGGACTAAGAGGAGTTGCCATTCTTTTTGTGTTAGCCATGCATTTAGCGCCGACTTCTTATCGTCTTGGATTTATAGGAGTGGACATGTAATACAACCACGATTAGATTACGTCTGAGCGTCCGTCCGTCTAGCAGTAGTTTCAATTTAGTTTTTTCGTGCTCTCTGGCTTCCTCATGGCAAAAATCCTCTTAGCAAAACGCTTTACATTATGGTTTCTTTGGAATTTTCTTAGTCGCAGATTCAAAAGGATCGTTCCACTTTATATGCTATTAGCTACAGCCATCTACATTTGTAAGTTAATTTTTGTAGGATCTTCAAAAATTCTATGTCGCATTGAGCCTAAACGTTTATGTTAACTTGAAATTTGAACTTGTTACTTGCAATTGTTTGTGAAAGTAAGATATGGAAGGGTTTTTTTAATTACAGACGGCTACTTTTATGTACTGCGTGTGGACCGGAAACAGATCCTCGATGATCTTCCTTGGGTCTATACGTACAGTTCCAACTTGCAGCCGTTTTTCCAAAAGCTTGGATATTGGGACCAGGTGCTTCATGATTCCGTGGAACATTCGCATCAAAGTGATTACTGCTCAATTAGATTTAAGCTGTCGACATATAGATTTTTTGTGCATACTTGGTCTCTCGGATTGGAAATACAATATTACCTTGTTGCTCCAATTATCATGGGCACGGCATTTCACTGCGAACACAGCACTCGCCTCTTACTGTTTGCTTGTTTGGGAGCACTTTCTATCGTTTTTCAAGCATGTGCTTCAGTGGAGGTAAGTTTAGGATGTTTTGAGTGATGAAGATTAATAGTCAAAATTTCCTATCTTAAATTTTCAAACGGTATGGCTACGAACCATGCCCTTAGAATACACTCAAAAGAAAGCGCATACAAGTATACTTTTTCACTGAAACTCTCAGAATATTAGACGTGAAACTTCGCCACCATTAGTCGCGGATTGCTTATACCTGAATTACTGGCGATTAGTGCAACAAAAACAAGAAAATAAGAGGGAAGCGAAGAGTTTCATCAAAAGCTAAGGCAAAAGGCGCACTGAAGGCGTGCTATGCGGGTGCGTTGCGCAGGTACCTATGGGAACCTGGCAGGGGTCTACACTATAAAAATCATTATTTATTTTTGAAAGTTCTAAATTCTGAAGATTCATTGGTGATTCGTTAAACCATTGAGATCCACTGATTCTAGCACACGCTAGATACATCGAACATTTACTTGTTCACTTTCCGCATTTCCTCTATGGCTGCAAATAGTTTCACGCACGTGATTATATAGACACATACAAAAGTACGGTCACGTATTTGCACTCTTTGTAGGTGCCGCAGTTCTCGAGAAATGCTGATGTATAGATTGGAAGCAAAAATTAAGAGACACCCAAATAGCTAAATTCAGAGTAGGATTACGAATTGGGGATCCGATTATTTGAGCAACCATCAAAGATCTTGAAATGTACGTTATTGCATAAAAAGAAAGACTTTCTGCGTTAGAAACTGCTTGGAGCATTCGCCTAATGTCACTTTAAACAATCTGAATATTAGCCCGAAAAACGGTGTGAACTTTCGAGACCTTCATACATAGTCACCTTTGAAAATTCTTTTCTTTTTCGATTTTTTCTTCCGCAACCAGATTTCGTGGAACCATTTTGTGGCCCTTTCCATGGCATGCTCTATCGCTTGATTACAAATGTGAATGAGCAGTCAAATGCTTAGTGACTGCGCATCTTGCAAAAGACGTCAGGTAACTTGCTTGGGCCGCCAAGGCTGCGTGTGGATGAAAGTCTGCCTAAAGACGGTGCTGGGACACTAAAGATGTACCAAATTGAACCTTTTGTATTTGACAAGAAAATTTATGCAGTCAATTATAGGCGTTTCCCATGCGTTTAGCGAGCGTGGCCCTCCAGACATTTGAACACATTAAGAAACTTGATGAACCTCCACTTTAAAGCATTGCTTTTTTGTAATCTTTAGCTACCAAAAACTGCCACGCACATACGTTGGCAAACGTCGGCAAAGCTCCGCCCGCTATGGTGTGCGGAATTGATAGCACTTAGGTGATGGTACCGTAATGCCAGTAAGTCAGAGAATATGCAATTTTTGCACAGAGGAAAATCGATAATTCACTTCAGAATGATGTGCCGCAGCTTGGAATCAACATTCGAAGTTGATTCCAAGTGTGTGTGTTTCATCTCGGAACGCGATTCTGAGTCACCTGACATCCCTTATTAAGTACAACTTTAGACAATGAGCAGCTCACTTCTATGCAGCTTTTACGTTTCCTAAGAACGACAAGCACATTGTAAGTACAACTATAGAAAATTGTTTTTGTAATGCTTGAGGCCTTACAAGGGAAATTCGCTTAGTCGAAGTGGCGACTTGGAAGGTGATCTATACCAATGGATAGAACTTGAAAAATCTCATATATGCTTTTTGTGATGCATTGTTCTGTAGAAAGTTATGGGTTTTTCTAATGCCAAATTTTCGTGCACTTTGAGAGGCAAAATCATGATAATTTCTACAAAAAAGTATGCGGGCAAAAGCAAACCACCCAGTTAGCATTGTAGGTATAGTTTGAGCTCACCTGAACGTTTTCGAGTGTTTTTGTTGTTCTTTATCCAATGTTGTTTATTCACAGGTCGTCATTTCCTCTATAAATAAATCACACTTCCTTATACATACAAAAAGCCCAGAACTCCTTCTAGAAAAACGCGTCGCAGATAGTGAAGTTATAATTAAGAGCAGATTTTTGACGTTCTATGTATTGCTATATACGTTCCGATTCGCCACTTTGACCCAGCGAACTCACTTGTTAGTAGAATTATCTATTAGAGCTGCCTGGACTGGAGACAACTGACTTGACTCTCAGCTGAGACGGGACACCTTAATACATTGACGTCTGCTTGACACACATGGTGTGTCAACCAATAATACCGCGTGGGACCGCTTGACACACCATGTATTTCAATGCTTCAATATTAGTAAAATGACTACTATCCTGAAATAAACTCACTCCATGAGCTTTCTTTTGCACAAAATCTAGGAATGATTTCTACCTTTCTTGTCAGCCTTTCAGATCTACTGTAGGTGTACTGTAGATGGCAGTATGCATAATAGTTGAAAAAGTGGGCTGGTCCGTGAAAAAGGCCTTGGCCCCAAAAGGCAAACAACTAAAAATCTGCGTGGTCGTCAATGTGTTAAGAAGCGATTGTTCTAATTAACCAGTATCGCAAAAGAAATCAAGATCATTCACAGCAAAGGGTCAATTACTACTGATTGTGCAATAACTACAACTTACAACAAAACTACTCCTCAACAACACTAGAATTAGCTCAGTCCAGCTGTATTTGCAATACACGGAAAGCTCTCAAAATGTGAAACTTTTGAGAAAGGAAATTCTAATTTTCGATATTGAATTTGGAAACTACTTTTGCACAACCTTAATTCAATTACTCCATATAATTTGTAATACACAGCACGATTCTCCAGGTGCATTCCTGCTTAGGCAGTAACCGGCAATTTACACTCATTTGATACGTCAGCAGCATATTTCAATGACAGCCGTTAACCCAACCCAAAAGTGCAGCTTAGATTTAGACATCCGTAATAATGTTTCTGTCTCTTTTGACGAAAACTAGTATATTGCAGTTCTAAGATTTGCTCACTAAGCAGCAAAACATAGAAACCATGGGAAAAGTTAGATTTTCTCTATGTAAAGGATCCGATACGGTCTTAAAATATTCTATTAGGCTGTCCGGAAATTAATGCAGGTTTTCGCAAAGCATATTCAAGCCAACCGTTTTCCTTTTAGTGTGCTTCGCGCGATCAGCATCGCACTATCTGAAGGCGCTACTCGTAGTCTTTCTATTATGCTTTTCTTCGATTATTAGCTTTATCTGTTCACCTTTTTTATGTAATCATAAAAAAGCCCCAAATAGGAGACTTTTCTTTGCCCACTATTTTGAACTGAACTCTTTGGCAATAAGAATATTTTTGTGATAACATTATGCTATAAGATGCTGAATGGATTCACAAGATACACGGACAGATTTTCTCTAACAAGCATAAAAGCAGAGATATCGAGGTCCAAACATAATCAAGTGTTGGGCCATTCAACGGGCTATAGCACTTTTCGAATGAGGCAATCGTAGAAGTTTTGCTGTGCATTTGCAAAACCAGAACTGTAAGCAGCTATTTGAGTAAAAACCTTTGATTCTTTTCCATTGAGGAATAAAAAAATTATTTTCTAATTTTAGCCCCTCAAAATATGCTCGAAAAAAATGGACGACTTTGATTCTGCAATTTTTTTTGTCTCGCAAATAATTTCTTCCAAAGTTCTACGTAGCTGGTCATGTCGTTCTGGCTAGCTACAAGAAATAGGAGTTCCCCGCTAGATAGTTTTTTTGAAAGAAGATACAATTTGTCAGAAGAGACGTTACTTGCAAATTTCTTTGAATATTTCAGTTCGAAGCAAGCCGCTTGTGAGAGTTACCGAAAGTTTAGATAAATAAAAAACTTATGATTATAGTGGCTTTCAGCGCTTCCTTAAACATGATTTCGTAATGGAGTTATGACTCTCGAAAGAAGTAGTTTCAAACCTGCATTAATTTCCGGACAACCCAATATTTTCGACCTTAAAAGGGGAAGACTAACAGTAAGTAAGAATGGTAGGTGGTTGCTAGCGTTATCTGGACTGCCAATCGGAGAAAGGGGAAAAAAGGTTAAAAAATATCAAAATTACTATGATATACCTTTATTGAAAAAAAAACCTCAGATTTTATTTTTTTATACAGCTAGAAAGCTCGATCAAGACGCATGTAACAGTCAATGAGTTTTTATCAGCTTACCTTATTCATAATTTGCAAAAACTAATGCACATGCAGGGATGCTAATTCCTGGCAGTATTCTGAGTAAATAAGCTTTATGGCCACATACAGGGCTTCTAAATTGCAGCAAAAAATACTCAAAAACGTCCCATTCAAGAGTATATGCGTAAGCGACTGAGATGCTAACAGATTTTTTGAAACAAAAACTAGGTTTGTTTTGAATTCGCTGCTTATTTTGACTTGCCGCGGAATCAGTTTCGAATTTCGAAAAAAAATCAAACCTTGCTTATCTTTGGTTAACAGCTCATAGAGCTTGCTTTGCATGTCAAACCTTTGCTAAAACTCAGTCGAAAATACTTAATAACAAAAATGAAGGGAGTATTATCTGTTTCTTATCGCAACTTTGGCTTAACTTGGTTTGTTTTGGCAGGTTTTTGCAACAGATTTCGAGCGACTTAACTTTAACAAAACAAATACATTCTATAAACCTTTCACTCTTTTGATAACAATTTCAAGCAATCTCGCGTTTCGAGAGCTGGTTTAGTCGTTGAGATCAATCAACCATGTGTTTCGTTGAAATCTAACTCTCAACTGTTCGTTCAGTTTTCACGTGGAGGGCCAGCATGAACCATTATACATTCTATTAAGCTTACTCTAGCCGAACACAGTGATATATTATAAAAGTTGGAGAATTGTCATTATAAGAGTGTAAACGTTTGCGAGGCGGAGAATTTTTATAAATCAAGACGTTGTTGTCTGAACCTCTAGTGCTGAATCATTACTTTTCATTAGCAAATGATATCAACTTATTTTGCTTCAACAAATTTCGAGCAGGACGTTAGGAATCCTTATAGGGGATGAGTAAGCACGCCGGTAACGAAAGATTGATTTGGCGGGATATCCACTGTGTATACGCTTTCAACGATAGGTAAAATTTGCGCTGTGGCACTGATAGTACAAGGGAAACAAGGTGTGTGAGCAATTAAAAAAGAAGCAAAAAAAATCGGCAAACCTCATTTTACTGTTGCCAAGGGACTACTGCAACTAGGTATATCAGCTAAGTTTGAAAACATAAAAATCCTCTTCTGTTCTTGAAATCAGACTGTTCTAGCGTTTTTTTGCCATTCCATTCTGTGTTCGCTTTAATTCTCTATCTGGCTTTTCATGACTTAATACTTTGCCTTCAAAGCCAACAATTACGCAGATTGGTCCGAGTTAACTCGTAAATGTTACAAATAGCGCTAACTAGCTTTTTGCTTTTCCTTACAAATTTCAGCAGGAATTATAGAACAAGCACATTTGCATAACAGCTTTTTTCTGATCTCGATTTTCATTACGCTTTGTTTTAGTTATCCTATGGCTTCTTGCTATCTCGAGTATGGCAGTTTATGTGTGGTTCAATAGCTTACGAATTTTCGGAGTCAAATCCAACAACCGCTAAATATAAGTTTCTATCAAATAAATCTGTGGAAAGCGCATCAAAGAAAAACTGCAATCGAAAAAATGATTTGTTATATGGAAATATGGTGGCAACTCCTGCAACTAAGAAAGGTTAGTTCTGTTTATAAATGACCAACAACATAAGCGCAAAAGCTTTTGGTTTTTTCAAAACGGTACCATTCTTGACCACGTATCGCATTCGCAAAGACGCAAGAACCAAGGAAAAGTACCGCAATCTTTTTAGCTTCCTGAATAACATTGACAGAAGCTACGTTATAATGACGAAGAAGGGAATTTTTTCACGAAGTCTGTTGTGATCGTGTACAGGGTGTTTGAAAAGTTCGTGTCCTTGAGCACTTCAACTGCGAATGCTAACTCGATTTTTGCTATGTGTGTTTGCCAAACCTAGAAACCACTAAATCAACAAAGAAAAATATTTTTTGCCTCAGGATACCCTAAAAAATTTCGAAGTAGACAATTTTTTCAGCTTCATTGGAGAGTGCGTTATCTTATTGGTTCTTTTTTTCCAATCCCGAAAAAGAAAAACAGCTTTTGGTTTTTTTACTACAAGTAGTCCTAGAGTTACACTTTCTTCGTATAACAAAGTTCTTCAGTAGCTTGCTAACGAAGATTTTTTCATGTGCTGAATCACAGCAGACAGTCGCGGCACCAGTTTGCGTTGAAATTTTTTTAGTTTATAAAAATTTGGAGGTCTTATTTTATTTTGGAGGTATTTGTATTTGAAAACAAGTACAACTCTCTGACCTTCGTTGTACTTGTTTTCAAAAATTTTGCACGCTTGTGAAAGTTTTAACGATAAATTTAAAAAAATTTTCGGTGCTGTGCTTTGTTGACGAAAAAATCCTGAAACTCGATCTCTTTATTCTAAGGCACGGTATTTCAAAAACGAACTCACTTCTACGAAAATTAAAATTACATGTAAGAAACCTTAAAGAAAGAGCTTTCAGAATATACACCTAGTTTTCTGTGAATCATGTTTCCTTCTTTGTAACAAGCGTTTCAAGGAAAGTGGTTTGGAAAGCTATATTGATGTGTTTCAATCTAATTTAAGAAAAAAACCAAAAAACCAAAGGGAAAGCTGGTTTTACTGAATTAATGGTTCTCAGGCCTAATGAGCACAATAGAACAAAAAGCGCGTCAAAATTTGAACTGGAAGTACTTGAAGACACGAACTTTTCAAACACCCTGTAAGTGATGACGTCTAATGATAACACTGGTGCGCTATACGTTGAACACGTGCTCAAAATTTCCAAGCCTTTTTATGTAGGTTAATGTAGAATCATTTTCAAAGTTTTCCATTGATCATTTTCCTTCGAAGGACTTGTTACCGAAAACCTTAAGATCTATTTTTCCCTTCTAACAGGAAGTAATTACTTTGCATGATCTGCAAAAGTTAAGCATCAAACATTCTTGAAACTGAACTCTCTTAACGTTTACTTCTTTTTAAATGGGTTTCAAAAGCAAGTATATTGTTTCGAAGAGCATGGAAAGCTGGTTTCAACTCTTTCGTCTGCAGGTTTTGGACGAGAAGCTATAAATTCAGTAGCAGAAGCCGTGCAGTCGAACACAAATGCGATTGAAAGTGATCCTCCATTGTGCGCCCAGTTGTCTAGTGGTTATAGTGAGGTCTGAAGCAGAGGCTCTAAAGTTTGAGTTTTCTTTCGCGTTTTCCGTTATATTTACGAACCTGAGCTTCCTCTTATGCAAGCTTTCACTTCTGTCATAGCAATCCCACTCCTCAGAAAACAGATTTTTGATTATGTGGTTGTTACGGTTGAAGCTTTATATACGGGTTAAGATACACAAAGCGATAGCATCTTTTAGAATGATAGCACAAAATGAAGACACCTTTTTTCATAACAAGACACTTTTTCGACGAATGAGTTTGCAATGAAAAAGTGAACGGCGTAACGGCGTATAGACAAAGATTGTGTTCGTGCAAAGTTTTTGCAGAACTGCGGAACGGAAAAAGCAACAGCGAAGTCAAACTCGGAGGCATGCCTCCGAGGCTTTCACAATAAAACAACCACTATATTGCTGGGCACACCCTAAATAATCGATGTAATGAACACTATCGTTGTATAATAGCCGTTCCATAATTCAATATCGACAAAGTTCGCAAAAGCACTGCTGTTCGTTACGAAAGATTTCAAGAAGATTGTACTGACATTGAAACGTCCCTTCCCACAAACTCAAAACTGGTGGTTTTACCTACGTTAGTTCTTTGCTAACATACACCTATTTACTTTCAAGCTCATTTTCATATTAGATTGCCTGAAAAATTGCACCATTTTCTTGCTTGGCATTAATATTGCTAAAAATGGTAGATCAATTACTTTTTGACAACCCTTGCTCACTCTCCACTAAGCTCTGATTGCAGAAAAATGGAAAAAAGAGACTTTTTGAGGTTTAGCGATTTGAGGCAAGCCCGTAAAAGATTCATTTTACTGAATAGAATCTAAAACAGGCAGTGTCGTGAGCTTGCTTTCCAGTCTCCTTTTTCAAACTGGGCAAAAGTGCTGATCCAGCTAACCTTCAAAAAGCATAATGGAATTAGCAGACAGAAAAGTAGATTTCTTGGCACTTTCTTGAATATAGCTTTTAAAAGAAAATTCTGATTAGCACGAACTTTGCTCAGTTAGAAAGAAGAGATCAGGAAACTTATGACATTGTCTATTTTAATTTTTATTGCAGATTCTTTAGTCTTCAACGTTCTTATTTCGAGTCATGGTCTCAGAATATTCGCTTTTTCCTTTTTATTTCTATAAACAGAGCTTAATAGAGAGTAAGCAAAGTGCCGTTCAAAAGTGCATGCAAGTTTTCTAGCAATCTCAGCGAAGTAAGAACTTTGCGACTGGGCTGGAAGTTAAGTTTTTTCAAAAAAAGGAACTACGAAACATTAATTCAATATTTTTACTACTGCCGTGCCACTGAAAAAGCGCTACTTACCATCGTAAATCATTCCTAGAAAGAAGAGAGGGTTTTTTTTTGAACGTGATGTTTCACAGAAAAGTTTTGGTAGGCAGAAAATCGTACCTTAATTTCCTTCTTGCTTGTCATATTAATCATAGAGATCGTAGAAATGATACACACTGAGCAACAAGAAATCTATGCTCTAAAAAAAGCAGTTTCGCGAAACGAAGTCAAAGTGAGAATTCGCAAAACCATCAGTTTAGCATCGAATTACAAGGGAAGCTTATTTAGTCGAAGTAGCCCTTTTTAGAAGGGCATAAAAAGCTAATTCCAGACCTGCCTTTTTTATCTGCAGAACATTTATGGGCGAGAGTTATGGACGTTTTTGGAGCCAAAAATATGCATTTGGATAAAATATGTTGCTAGAATCTGACTAGCTCTCAAATATGATGATTATCATTGCTCCGTTGAAAAGCTATGTAGAGAAAGTATTACGGCTACTTTTGTCCCACTTACACATTTAATTTTCTGCTTCAATAAGTGCTCATCACTCCTCATCCATGGACGTTCTGCATATAATGAAAGCAGATTTGGAATCAGCATTTTATGCCCTACCAGCTGGTATACATTCCTTCAAAATGCTACTTCGACCAAACATGCTTTCCTTGTATCTTTTGACCAAGCACAATCAGCACGATAGTGAGCATCATTGTTTTTAATAATGAAATCAAATCTGAAGAAATCCGATTTCTGTACCATTTCGGTCACCCAAATTGCTCGCACCGTTTACATCGATGTTTAGTACAGCTCGTTATTCTAAGAAAGTTATTCGCGCTTCCTGTATTTATGCATGTTTCATTTCTTTTGCAGATATGGCCACCAGTTTTAATACTTATCGTCATTTCTGAATTTTGTAACGTTTCAAAACTTGATCAATAAAAAGCAAGTTTTTTTGGTGCACAACGCCACAAACATCAAAATTGTAGATCAGCTATTTCCTTGCCTGTCTCCTATTGTAATGGAAAAAGTAAAGTGATTCAGACTCCATAGAAATATTGTGCATGCTCATAAATCTGCAGTTTGATGTTGATTGAACTCTAATGTCCCCAGCAGTAAAGAAAAACGACATTAACTATACATTTAATAACAATCAGATGCAAAACTACAAACTGCACCCACAATGTCGGCATAATTGAAAGGTCCCCTATACGATTTAAAACTGTTCGAAATTATCTATGACAAAAACTCAATTAAAGCACTGTCGAATGCTGCCTCAAGTAGGCTTCTGTTTTGCTTTGTGCACCTATGGACAACAAAATATTAGGTCGTTTCACAAGTTCGTAAAGTTTTCATTCTTGTTCTCATCTTTTTGAGGAGCGGTTGATTTGCGCCATGGTGCGTACATCATTGAAAAGAGCTAATCACACCCTTCAAAGTCAACTAATTATTTCTGATAAAACGCTGATTTGCTTTGATTTCTTAGCTTTCAAAGAAGGGTTTCTCAAATTATGGAAAACGGTGTCTTCTCGTCATTATGATGCAAAAAGTAGTGGATTGCCAAGAAGGTATTGAGAGTTTGAAAGATGACTCCTGAACAAGACTTTTGGCATGATGAGCAGGACGTTCTGCACTAAAAATTGCTAAGCAAAAACAAGACGTTCGCCCTTACCGTGCGCAACCTGGCTGCACCCTCTGAACGAATCCCTACTGCAGAAAAGGCCTAATAAACAGGAAAGCGAGCTTTTCTGCGCGGCAAAACCTAGTCCCCTACGGCAACCGTCATCATAGTTGTCCTGCAAGTCTTGGTCGGGAGGTACATTAGTATCCAGTGTACTCCTGAGATCTCGCTCTAGCATATTGTGGTCTGTTCCAGTCTGTCACAAATCATATTAACGGCATCTGATTTGATTTTGTAGACGATTCCAGGCGCTGGTTAGACGACTTTTTTGGGACCAGACCAGCTGAGTTCTAAAAAAAAGGAACCGAAAAACTGACCATAATGGCAGAAGTTTGTGCGCAACAGCGGAATATGCATTGTGGACTGAATTTTGCTAAAATTTTGTCATTTTGTTGGTCTATAAAAACTCTTCGAACTCATGGAACGACCTAATACAATGTTCTCTTCTTCTCGAATGTGGGACGTAAGGAGCTTGATGTTTACCTTTTCTTGCTTTGTACAAATTTCTCAAACAGTAGGTTTCCAACACCAAAAGCTTAACCATCTGAAACAAAAGCGTTAAAGGACTTTATGGCAACAGTTAAAAACATATAGTCACTTCTTCAGCTCTTGATACGCGTTTGGTGGGCAACTGTCTTGCAAATATTTTACTGCTTGTTTTGGTCCTGTCGGTGGTTACCAGTCCAAAGTGTATCTCTGATAGTGCAGCCAGGTAAGGCAAGCTGAGGCAAGTTTAACTCGCGGAAACGCAAAAGGACTCAAGACTCATGGTCCAGCTTTGCTCCTGACAGTTTTCTGTTTTCGTGCTCAGTACTATCACATAGGATATGCTCGACCTTTATTGCTGGTGTAGTTGTCTACCTTAATACCGAAATATTCTTTCTCACAAACGCATTGATGGTTTACTGCGGAGACATATCTTATGTTTTATATTTGGTCCATTGGCCAGTTATGGTGGCAGCTCGATATTCAGTTGATTCTCAGATGCTTTCTTGGAAAGGTATCACCTTCAAGATGTACCAAGTTGGGCCAATCTGGTTCCAGCAGTAACGAGTTAGAATAGAATATATTTTTGTAAATTATTCAGTAACAGCTCTTATCACACTGACATTGTTAGTGAAAGCATTATAGTCTTTTTTCGAAAAAGTGTCATGAGCTATAGAGTCACCACGGCAATGCTCACCAAGCTGTTTTTGAATCTTGAAATTATAGTAATTGCGCTGTTACATACCTTTATTATCAGCGAAATTCTGGTTGAAATAATGCACAAAATATCATTTGCTTCATTTACATGATGTAAATGGTTCGAATGAATAGTGACAGTTAAAAAAACGTTCGAAAAACTAAAGACTTTTGTTCAACTAGAATTTAGAAAAAATTGTTGAATTTGCGCGCGAAACACATTAAGTTATTTTTGACAGAGATGACACCTTAATTTGAATAATTGAAAAGGCAAACTTCCTGGATGGTCTAGATGGTCTTAATCTGGACCTTTAATCATCACAAAATTTGCTTTGTGCTACATAATTTTAAGATAAAAGGTCTTTCAGGCATGATTGCTGTACTTACCGTTAGCTTCACACTGTCGATAGCAATCCATCATACTTTAGAGGTTAGAGTTTTATAGTTTATAAACTTGAAACACTGATGACGTGTAATAAATAAATTTGCAGAAGTTTTTCATAAATAAGAAGGCTATGACGAGTTTTCTTTGCGTGGTTGCCTGTTATGCTTGGATTGTCAGCACTGAATCGTTGTATCTTTATATTCCTTCACTAGAAAACATCAATCCAAACACTTCGAGTATTTCCAAGCACTTTCGATATTTCCGGGAGTTTTATTCATTGAAGCAATTACAGAAATTGATTACGCTATCGAGTGGAATATGAGAGAATCTCACAAACTATATTTTACACTGCCGTGCAGTGCAGATCGTAGCACTCATCGCTATACAAAGTACAAAAAAGAAATACAGTTACGATGCGTTGCGGTAAGTAGTCAATGCAATGCTTAGAAGTCCAAGTGCTCTAGTGTAAAAGAAAATTTTTAAAAGTAGTTTTCCTTCCTATTTGTAAGTTTACCGTTTTTCGAAACGATAGTAAAAGCTCTTAACGCAAGCACGACTGCATAAACGGGCAATAAATGCCCTAAAAGTCGGAAAACTAGTTAAACATCTCTCTTGACGCATCAAAATTTCACCATTTTCTTTCACCGGAACACACACTATGAAACTCATCAATTTGCTTCTTCATATACGACATTGCTTTGTTTATGTCTATGCCCCACCTTTGTCAGTTTCCTGCATCTCTTTAGTTTTTCGGATTCTCCGTGCCAATCCCCTACTAAATCTCAGCTCGTAGTTTGGATATGCGCTTAAAAAGTTATAGATTCTGTTGATTTACTAGTTTTTGTTTAGAGTTAGCACACTCTTTTCTCCGCTGCCTCCTTCCGTGCATTAGTACACCAGCGCCCCAGCTCAAAGTTTGCAAAAAAAAACAATAGGACCGATAAAAGATGTGCTTTTTACAGACGTTATTATGTTCATAACGCACGCTCATCTGTTGCCGTACTCGTACATTCTGTGGGTTCCAGTGGGTAGGCATTATTCCCACGAAATCGGTGTTTATGAAGCTATTACCCACTGGATAGCAGCGGAACCCACTGGGTTCATTGATAATTTGGTCACTGAACTCTTGCATCAACATTAGCCTCGTTGCTCAAATTTGCAAAAATTTCAATTGGTTTGAAAAGGCACCCGTCTTGCCTTGCGTATTGTTCAAAATTTGACCCGGACTGAGCTATGAAACTTCTATGAGGCATACGTTCAAACAGGCAGACATACATACAGAGGACACACACATACAAACGAGCACTTAGCTGTATAAAATAATAGAATATTATGTAAAACAAATTATATAGAGCTTATGGGGAAGTTTGTAAAATGGGTGCAAATGTAAGTCAAAATTGTTACTACCAAGGAGGCATCGAAGTTTCCAAATCAAGGTGGTAAACTTGCCAGTTGATTTAGAAACAAAACTTTGTATTTAATTCAGAAACTTATAATTTTCATTGACAAGTCTTTTAAAAAACTTCATATTTTGTTCTTCTGCGTCTTACCCGAGCATACACTAAATTTGGTGCCAATCCATCGCAAGCGTCAAGAAACGATTCGCTTGTAAGTTGTTGGCGATGTACCATTTATTGTATGTACTCGCAATAACAAGAACAAAATGCAAAGTTCCTAAAAACTCGTGAATGAAGAGCGCGAGAATATTCTTTGCAAAGCCAAAAGCCGTTTTGATGTTATTTTATTTGCAGAAAATTTTGCAACTTATTTCTTAAATTCGCACCTTGTTTTTTGTTTTTAACTACGCGAACTTTTCAAAAACTCGCCACAACCCTAAATCATATCATTGGGCTTGGCGGCACAAGGGGAAGCCGACTATCGTTTCAATTCCAAAGATCAGAAGGATGTCATTTTTTGAGGTTTAGAGAACTTTAGAAAAAGAATTTGTTTGCTGTTTGCTCTCGACAAAACTTTACCATGCCGTTCCCACATTGGCCATACATACTGAGTCTCAAAAAAACCATGTACACTGTTTGCTCAATATCTCTCTTACCATAAAGCCTTTTGTCGACCTGAAGCACCATTCTGTAGAGCTGACTTCATCATAGATTTACAGCATATAGCGAACTACATACCAATCTATTTATTGCTGTTGGGTGTAATCTCAAATCTATAGAAGGTTAGCTGCCCTCAATGACACCGCTTCGCCAGATCTATTACCAAGTAGAAATTTGCTAAGTACAGATCAGGCCAGCGTTCCGGCAAAATGATGGAAACCGAGATTTTACAGTGTGGCTATGGTAGACCTCCAGCTAATCTATCAGTAAAGTCTGGGACCAGAAGTGTTTCTAAAAAGCCCAAAATCCGCACCGGAAGTCTCCAGACCCCGCCCACTTCCGAATTCCGACCACTTCTTATATGTAGCGACTGCGGACACGGAAAGCTTCGAAAAAAGCTCATTTTTACTATTTTCAAGCGCTGAAAAGCTCAGGTATGGCTTCAGCATGGCGAGAAGGCCCCGAAGAGGTAAAAAACTGTAAAGTGAAGTTTTGCCAGGACATTGCATTTTGTTGCAGTGGCTCGGCAGAATGGCAACATTGGGATGTTCATCGTTCTCGACTCCCTTGGTAAGTTAAGTCTGAAACTGGCTTTGCAGCGTTTTGAATTATCAATAACTTGCTTTCCCGGACGTGAAAAGTGTTGTTTGGGCGGATTGCGAAAATGGCTGCTGGAGCCAATAATCCAATTGCCGCCAAGATGGGGGTGCCTCCGCTCACGAGCCAATCGCGCTCTAGAGGGCAGGCTTACGCCGCCTACCCAAATAGCACTTTTCGTCTAAAAAAGCGGATTATTGATATATTCTGAAGTGGCAGAGCACAGGATTGGACCTACTTACAGAACCGAGTCAATGAATAACCCAGACTGTCATTCTGCCGAGCCGCTGCCGTTAAAGGCAGCATATAGGCAGATCTGGACCTATGGGGATTTTGCGTGGAAAGTACTTTTGGGGCCCTAACTAAGGCACTGCCAAAGCGGCAGCAAGGTAGTGCTCTAATGGCTGAGATATTCCCCTCAAAACTGGACCCCGCGATCGTATTCGCAGGGATTCATGGCAGTTTCCCGCCAGGACCCACTCTTTGCGCCATAAACCCATGCGAAATACGATCGCGGGGTCCAGTTTCGAGAGGAATATCTCAGCCGGTAGAGCACTACCTGAGCTGTCGCTTGAGCAGTGGCTTAGTTAGGGCCCAAATTTACTAACTATGTGAGATCCTCATGTGTCCAGACTTGCCTGGACGCTGCCTTTAATTTGAACATATCCGCGATTGAAGGACCGTGCTGCTACTTGTCCAAAAGATTTACTTAGGAAAGCGACCAATTGTGAGGCATAGTGATGCGGCCAGCTGCTTGCTTGAAAAAAAAGAAGAAAAGGTGCGGTCTGCACTTGCGAAATCAGGGTTCCATTTGCGAATTTCAGCATGATGCAATGCATTCGCATACGCTTCTCATCTTCCATCTCTCCTTCTTCTTTAATGTGCAGTGTGTCTCTTATACCTCCGACATTTGTGTTCATTGTTCATTATATGGTTGGAAGCTTGAATATGTTACCACTAAATTTTTCTATATTTGTTTAAAAGGGCTTCAGGTAAATTATACGCTCTTTTGAATTTTAATGCGGTTGAGGAGTAGAGGACTAGGCTGCCAATCCTCCATCGCGCGGACTGCCAACACGAGCTGCTATGCCATGAGGAGAAGTTCGCATTCGTTGCAGATTCAGCACAACATTTCCCCCTCGACAACCTACTGTTTCTCTATTCGCTTATTAAAATCCTTTTGATTGCTTTTCTTCCTTCATCTTTGACATATGTTTTTGCACCTTCGGATACATTTTATCCAAACCATATCTTTTCACCTTCAACGCATTAGCAAATCTCTCATTTGTTCACAACAAGGTGTTCTTTATCTCGCTATCGGATGTTCTCTTAGTAATTTCGTTTCCGGATTCGACTCTGCTTTCTTCGGCGATCATGATAGAATCAAGCCCTTCACTATCCACTCTGAGTCATATTTGTGCATATTATCCACCTCGCTCAAAATCGAATGAGGAAAGAAAATTGCAGAGAAAATTGCAACGCGGTTAGAATCCAAGTAATTTGACTGGAAGGATGGTTGGACTTGCAGAATGGTCTAAACAAGACGTATTAGTGAAATTGATCACCGAAGCAAGTTCAAGCGTTCACGGCAATTAGGTAATGACGGCAATAACTTCAAATGCGATGCACGAGAGTTAAGCTGCACATTAGGGTGGGTTCATAGGTACTGCAAGCCCCGGAACAGTTCCAGCACAGCGCACAATTCGACAACTGTGTCGGGACTGTTCCGAAACTGCGATTCAGTATGAACCTATGAACCTTTAGCGAGAATCAAGAAAGCTTAGAAAATGAAGCGCGGGCAGTACATTGGAGCGCAATAAAGCCTGATGATTTCGCGCTTATGATAAGAAAGCAGAGCGGCTGTTGATAGCAGCTGGCTACTGGCAGAGGCTTCAAGTGGCTAATGATGCTGCTGGCGCAGTATGAAGTCACCAGTAAGGCCCCAGGATTTCCGTTTGGGGAGGGAGAGGGGAAAACGAACATTCCTCCCTTCCCCCCCCCCCCCCCACCCCCGCACCTTTCTCGGTTCGCCACTCAAAGGCGCATAAACAAATAAATTTATTATGTCTAATGTTTTCGAGACATTGCTCGGCACTCCCTGTTTCAGAGAGGAAATGGCAGTGCAAATATCTTACTGATTGGGAACTCGATTGCATACAGAGCATATCCCCTGATTTATGATGTCTTGAAAGGACGGTACAGCATCTTCAGACTTTATTCAAGAGGCTGTTTGTCACTGAAGATGTTTGAAGTCACCGTTACTCTCTGATTTCTAATCTAGCATGTCCTCCTCTGTCAAACTGGTGTCCGCTTTTCACCGAAGCGATGAAGAAAGTAGTGGAACACGAAAAGCCAGACATTGTTTGGTACATGCATCATTGCTTGTGAGTTTCATTTAGAATCTTAGCTTTGGGGTGTACAAGTACTTTAGATACGCTCCTTTTGTTGATCCCGTATTGGATCTCAGTCAAGATAGAATCTATCAAGAGTTTCAAGAAAACATTGATCATATCAGGTACATTGACGATACGGAGACCACATTGCAGAGTAGATTTTTAGGCAATGATAGTAGATTAAACCATTTACAAATTAAAATCACCTCATTTCGTTTTTTTTGAATTCGTGAATTTTTTTAGGTTGAAGAAAAAGGATACCGCTTTTTTTCAAATTTCCACAACTAAACACTTGTCACTTGAAATCAAGGGCATACTCGGGGCCACATAATTACCATTTGATTCAACTGGCTTGGCATCCGCAAAGGCGGGGCTTCGTGACCTAATTGCTAGGTAATGATCAGAGAGCACTCGCGCGAGAGAGACGTAGATGCGTCGCGGGCGCGTGCGGCCTCAATTAGATCACAAAACCCCGCCCTAATAGTGCCAAGCCAGTTGAATCAAAGGTTACTAAAGTTTTGAAGGTTTGTCGTATACAACGCATACATAGGAGCCCAAGACTGCTGGAAGCGGGGGTTTCGTTTTCCGTTTTTCATTTAATTTATTTCTAAGCATAAACGAAAATAGCATTAGCAAGTGTATTGTGTATGTGAGTTACATGCAAAATCAAAATCGTGGACTTTTTTGCGACAAGAATTTTTTTTCTTGCATTACAATTTGCTCTTACGTTTTGATTCTAAACTTTGCGTAAATTACGACTTGTGCCAAAAATCAAAGGTAAACCTGTAAAGCTTTCTTTGCTCTACCGATTATTTTCCCCCTCACATAACTTTTTTCAAATTCTTCCCGTTAGCTATAGAAAGCCACAACCATTTTCTTCCTTTCCTAACAATTATTTCCAACCTAATATAGAAATTTATTGTGGCAAATCGTACAAAACATATGCTAATGTTGAAGGGAAGTTTTCTCATAAGATTGCATAAATCTGGTTTAAGCAACTACACGAAACATATAGTCATCGATATGCCCTACTATAAATCCCCATTCAATACTGGTGCTATGCTTGCCAGAAGACTGCACTTCAATCTTTCTCTTGGAGATGAATTCGTAGTTACTTGGCAGGTGTGTGAAGTTCTTTACTAACAAATCATTATTTTCTTAGATTTTCAGCAGCACATCAACCAGACACAATATCACCAACTGAGGTTAAGCTCGCTCAAGTGCAGCAAGTGCATCATGAACGAAATAAACAAGGTAGGCTTAGTAGATTGGAGAAAAACAAGCACTTAGCACAATTTGACTTCCATTCTATTGTTAGGCTGGAATTAGCAATGGAAATTAAAAAAAATCAAGTGCTCTGTATATGGAAAACGAGCTAGAGCGACTGTTTGTTGTCTTCGCTAAGCTTAAGAAATGCGAGGTATGACGAATATCAGAGTTCTTATAGTTGTCAAGAATTGAGCACCTCAACGTTTTAAGCTGTAGGGGACGCTAGTTTACGTGAAGGAATTGATTACTATCATGTCGCAAATATATACAAATCATAATAGAGTATTAGGTTGTCCGGAAAATAATGTCGCATGGCATCCTACCGCCACAAAAACAGCGAATGGGGTACCAATTGATAGAGCAAAGCAAGCTCTACAAAATAGCTTACAAACTTCCGCGGAAGTCGCGCTCCATCTAAAGTTCGAATTCAAAATATAAACTACATATAAATAAATATAAACTACACATTCACAAGTATAGTTTGTGGTATTTTTCCATGCCAAAATTCCAAAACCGACCTCTATTTTTTCTCCATGTGACTTTGATTAATTTTCAAAGTCTATGAACTTGGGAGTAAGCTGATCTCCAAACATGTCGCTTTGGTGTTTAGTTGGTTTTTGACGACGGTTTGGTTAGAACGCGTTAATGTTTATTTAAGATGTTGTATAATTTTACTCTCCCCACAATGTTTACAACCTAAAGGGTTGGGGACTTTGTATGTAAGCATGTTTAAGCAGTTTTTCTATGCTTTCCTATGCCAGTCTTGGCCCTCCGCCTTCATGCAATTCTTTGACGATTTCAGTGCAACTCCTTCAACGATTAAGAGACGGTTATGCTCCAACACGGCTAAAATTCTAAAAGCTTAATCATGAACCTTTGAAGCTGTCTTTTTATGCATGGATGTAGAGAACAGGGAAGGGCACAAGCGGCTTACAAGGCAAGACGGATACCCCTTTAAAGTAGAAAACAAAGGAGATATTTATTTACACTATTTGAGTGGACGGAAAAAACTGTTGTGTTGTTAATCATGGAGCGGAAACGGGGAATGATAATATTTCAAAAAATCTTGAGGAGGAGTTGTTGAACTTTACGTACATTGACCAAATTTTTGCAGCCCTCTTTCTGACAAACAAAACTTATCCAATTTCTATCGTTAGTCATACATATACATACTACAATGTCCCTCAAAATACCTCCTCCCCCCTAACAATCAATCCACCTCCTTTTTATCCCAACTACTCTTCTTGCTAGTGCTCATCACCGCTTCACCGATCCCATTCTCTGCAAATCCAACAATTATGCGCTCTCCGTGCAAACGAGGGAATTCAAGATGTGAACCGAGATAAACAAAAGGCTTGTTCACAGCAAAGAGGAAATGATATGACACCAAAATTGGTGTTCAGATGCGCAGTAGAGAGCGGACTATGTATGAAAAATTGTGTAAAAAATTATGCGAAGTATCAGGGGGAGACTAAGTTTTGCAACTGCTTTCATAACTTTACTCTCATTGACCATGGCGCGCTCAAATTTTGGCTATATGTACTATTGGACGTGTGCTACAAAAGCTCACAAGAAGCTTGATTTTTGAGGAAGAAATAAAAAAACTGCAAGCATTGTTTGAAAACCAGTGAATTTCGAGGATTTATGAGGTTATAAGCAAAAATGAAGCCGCTCGCAAACATATTAGGTTGTCCCGAAAGTTTTGTCCGTTTTTTCAACCTATTATAAAAACACGTGGAACGAAGATAGGGAAACGCTCTAAGCACTATCCGACGCAGCTTTTTTCCCTCTTTCCAACTGTCATAATCCCATGCCGATTACTCTTTTGCTCACTGAGTTAAACGCCGAAATTTCGAACCCGTGGTTTTTACTATGTCCAAGTTTGGCAATTTTTGACACACTTCATTTTCGACTTTTGGAAGACCTTTGATAGCGCTCAGATAGAGTAAACAAGGGGCAATGCAATGCAATTTTTTTGGCTTATCCAGCTGGCTTTTCAGTATTTTTTGAGATGTTTTTTCAAAAGTCTTTACTTTTGCGAAGTCCTAAAATACAGAAACGCCTCGAACACTAACAAATCATCCGATTTTGAATCTTTCAAAAATCGATTCCGATTATTCACTATTTTTACAAAGCAACTGAGCATTTACCGCTTCGAAATATAAGATTTCGCATTTTACGGTATACGCTGGGGCGGGGTCAAATTCAAAAATTTTATCGCTAAGGACCCCACAAATGGGAGGGAAAATACACTCACTGGAAAGAGGAGGAAAAGCTGCATCGAATAACACCTTAGTTGTGAGCCGTTTCATGATGTCTGGCTTTTGGCATCACCAAAAGTGGAATTTGATATCATCAGAAGAATAATTCTAAAAAATTTTCAAGGCTAGCTATAGATGCCGCAAAATTGCATCATATTGCCAATTGTTTGCTCTATCTAACTGCTACCAGTGCTTTTTCGAAAGTCAAAACTGAAGATTTTGAAAAATTGCCAAACTTGGACATGGTAAAAACCATGTATTCGAAACTTCGGCGTTTATCTCAGTGAACAAAAGAGTAATCGGCATGGGATCATGACAGTTGGAAAGAGGGGAAAAGCTGCGTCGGATAGTGCTTAGAGCGTTTCCGTGTCTTCGTTCCACGTGTTTTTATGATAGGTTGAAAAAACGGACAAAACTTTCGGGACAACCTAATATCATGCACAGTAGTCCGAAATTGCATGTGAATTATTGCTTAAGATTAACTCATTTGCCTCAGTAGAAAAGGAATAGAATTGAAAAACAAGTCGAAATCTGGCGCCCTCACGTTGAAGTACGCAAGGCTGATGGGAACAACCATTAACGACTTAGGAGTCGAAACGTCAAATCCGCGGAGACATCACATAGTGGGGTTATTCGACCTGCTAAATACGAATATCATATTCATCTCTTGAATTAACGTCTTTTTTATCGTTTAGGGTAGGATCCCTTACCGTAAAGCTACAGTACTCTTGCAAAAAAGCCCTTACCATGCAAATTCATGTTACTCGTGATCGGCATTTCGGATAACCCCCCTCCCCCTATACCAACTTTCAGCCAAAACCGTAATGATTTATAACTTTCCCCTTCATAACATATACCTACCGTAATTCTTACTGCGACGTCAGAACTTGGCGGAACAGCAGCTGTTCTTATAGCTTTTGTCATAATTTATATATTGGCAAAATCTGAGTGCGCCACGTTGACAGAAAGTAAAGTTATTGAATGAGTTGCAAAACTTAGTTTCCAACCTATAAAAAAGCGTGGGGAACTTTATTCGGAGTTAGGTGACTTTTACAGCCACCTGAGTTGGCTATGAAAATAAAAGTCATACTCTTTGCTTTTTAAAAAAAATTAGCATGCTTTGCACAGTTTTGATATGCATCCGAAACACTGCAAATGAGTTTTTGAACCTCTTCAAACCCGCTTTTCCGCCTAATCATAGCCCGTAATACTACAGTAATAAGAGCGATAGATGATTTGCTCCATACTGTAAATCCAAGTTTAACCTCGCTCTACAAAATTGTACCAGAAACTTCTCGAAACACTTCACTACAAGAGAGTTAGATACAATCAAACAGTATGTGGTTTTTTTGGGGACACTCTGACTGTGCGTACCAGCGGCGGTAGTAGGATTTCCGTTCGGGGAGGAAGGATTCATTTCCAAATTCAGAAATTATTTTAATTATTTGCAAGTGTAAGCGAGTCATTTGCACATTTTTACAACCCATGTAAGTGAATTTCAAAAAATGTCGCAACCTATTCTCGGTAGGATGAGGGGAGCGTATGTTACGCACTGGTGTGTACGTATGTTCCGAATAGAAGCTTCCATTTCTAAACCGATCCGGACCAAACTTGGCACACATGCACTTTGGGGAGGGGGGGAGGGTCGGGTGTTGTGAATTTTTTTCGTTATCGATCGATATCGATTTCATCGATTTTTTGTGAAGTTTGACCTGTGGGGCTAGGAGTTGGCACGGATGAGGGGGGGGGGGGGGAGTAGTCGAGCATGCTGATTACGAATACAGTGTTTGCATTCAATAATTGCCGTTTCTTTCATCAATTTTATCGCCTTTTTTGCAGTGCTTGAGCTAGTTGGCAGGGAATTAGTGAGCACGCTGATTACTAACACAGCGGGAACAGGGAGTTGGTATGTAGAAGTGGGCACAGAGGAAGATGTACAGGAATAGCGATGTGTGTCTTCCACGGTCAGAGCGCCAACCGCATTGCTATAAGCATGAGGTCCCGCAACGACTCTGCGTCTTCGCCATGACGGGCTCCGCGTTCACTCGTCCATGGGGTGGGCGGGTTCGGGGAGGAGATGAGCGCTGCTTTCGCTTTGAAATTTCGGGGGTCAGAAGTGGCAGAGAAAGATCGAACTTTGGCCCATAGGTTCCATTATGGGGGCTCCTACTGTGGCCTTGTTTTGCCACGGGTCTCATTCTGCCGATGCACTGCCTTTAATAGAATTTATGCTTTAATTTTCATCGGAGTGTCTTTCCAAAGCTAAGAAATTCTAGACAAAAAATTAATTGCAGCATCTGCAGGAACCTCAAAACCGACCGATATTTTCTCCCAATCTTGTATTCGTAAAGTGCGCATAAGAAACCGCAGCGAAAATGTTTTTGACGTGTATGCTTCTTTTGTAAAGAAAGCGAACGATAAGCAAAACAAGGCTAAAAAAACATGCGTCAGTCTTTATCAAGACAGCGTCTGGACAGACTTACATGCTAATGTACTTTTTTACGTTCCCTTCCAACAGAACCAAAAAGGGGGTGCCCAATACTTGTGGTTGTCAATTAGAAATTTCCGCGAGGCGTTACAGTAACCCGAGCGAGAAGCAGCAGAGCTAAAGGAAATGTCCCAGAAGGTCACGTTACTATATTGAACAGGAAATACATATTTTGTAATCACATAAATAGTAATTTATTACCATTCTCTATCTTTTTCAATTTTACTAGATTGGTGCCAGACTTTCACTAAGCAGTAAAATTTGACAAGCAATTTGAAAATATTCACAAAAGGTGGAATAGTATACCTTGCAAGTCGTCTACGCTCGGGTTATCCTCGCAACTGGTTGCTCCAGCCAGTCGAGCGCGGGGCAGCTCAATTGACAGTCACAGCAGTGGGTTGGGCCAGACTGCGCGGCATATGCGACGTACGCAGCGTACGCCGCGTATGCTCCTATGATATTATATATACCGAGCGTACGCTGCGTACGCCACGTACGCCGCTTCCCCGCGAAGTCTGGCTCAACCCAGTGGCGGACCGAGCCCTCCCCCCCCCCCCCCGCCCGAGAATGGGTCGCGAAATTTTTGAAACTTACTTACATGGATTATAAAAATGTGCAAGTGACTAGTTCATTCTTGTAAATACTTATAATTGTTAAAATTTTTGAAAATTCAATAAACCCTTGTAAGAAATAAAAATCTTCTTCGGGGCTGACGGCACTCCCCCTTTTTTAAGAATATAGAATTTACCGCTGCCCGTGGGGTTGAGAAGAACCTGTTTTACTGACTGTGCATCAAGAATAAACTGATATGGACAACAGTTCGTCTCAGATCGAATCCAAATTTTCTTCTTCGTTTCTGGCAAGCTGACATGCTAAAAGATTAGAGCTCTTGTGCAAAAAGGCTTAGTAGCCAAGAAAATGACTTAAAATGCGGTCTTCTAATTGTGTATTTGCACTAACCTGTTCGAAAACTGACGATTGGATTTTCTACAAAAATTCGTTTCAGTGTCACCAAAGGATGTAATAATAGCGCCAACTACATTTCAGGCCCTCTTTAAGAATGGTCTGTTCTATCTGTACGATACAGAAACATTCCTTGCTCGACTTGGAGACGGTCTTCATATGACTCCAGTTGGACTTGAATTATTGCGACCGTTGTATAGCGAAGTTATAGAGAAGCTACTCCAGTTGGTTCGCAATTGAGTTCAAAGAATTTTACTAATGTTATTGAAAATATAAACCTTTTACTGTTGCACGTGTCTTGATGTGCCTGATGAAACGCATTATGGCACTAATATCAGTTAATCAAACTTCTTGCCAACGCGATCAGCTTCCAAGGGAGGATCACAAAGTCGAAGTGACCATTTACCACATCATGCATACCTTTACGAAGAGCTTAAGGCGCTGCGCACTTCCGTATCTGCAGAACGTTTTTGGGAAAGAGGATATCGTTTTTATTATTGAACTTTGCAATACAAGTAATTACGATTGATAAAAGTCCTTCAGACAGCATCACGTGTGAGCAGAAATAAGCAGTTCCAAGGAGTTTGCGTCCAAATTACTTAGATTTTGAAAATTCCGACGACTCAGTTTTGCAGATTTTCCGCAAACAAAAGTCTATCACTTTCTTCCCAGGCGCGTTCTGCAGATATGAAAGTCAAATTTGAAATTGACTTGAGCTAATGCATTATAGTGATCAGCTACTTTGACTTCGCAACCCTCCCTTGTAAGCTCTTTCCCTCTCACCGTTAAAGGTACATAGGAAATATCCAAACGCATTGATTTAAACCAGCGTTCATGTTTACACCAAAAATATATCAAATTGGCAGCATTTTGTAAAATAGATCAAGAGCAGATTTGATTTTTCTTGCATCATGTCTTGCTCTCAAAAAAAGTTCCTGGAAAATGTTGGAAAAAAAGACAGGTATGCATGACAAAGACCAGAAAGATAAACTTACAAGTGAAAATGCCAAGGAGAAAAATTATCAAATCCTAGTGGAATAACTTTCTCGGAACTTCTTGTGTGGGTGCGGTCTCTTTTTGCGCGTACTTATATTAGGTCGATGCAAAAGTAATGGCCGTTTTGCGAATTCTCACTTTGAAGTGCTCTAATTTTCCAAAAAAACCACATTTCTGAATGCTTCAAGAACCAACGTAATCAGCAAACCCTTCGCAATATAGCGCACCTTTATTTATATTCACACCAGAGACGGGAAGAAAAATACGGACTAAAAGACAAAAAAGCTTTTTTTCTAAAACCTTGCTTTTGAGAATTCATAAGTTTCTTCAAATTTGTTAATATGAATGTTAAGGGGCCTATCTTGTAGCCGCAAGCCGGTAGTATAATATACTATGAAAATGGTGTGGAGAAAAAGAATTTGTGGGAAGAAAAAGAATTAAAATTTGAATTGTCGTTTTTTTCAACATCTTTTCGGTATGCCTCAAAACCCCAAACATAGAATTTTCCGATTTTTCTGCGTACTGAACAGCTGAATGTTTATGCAAAACACCTATTAGAATGCACTAAAATTACGCTTACGGAATTGAGCAAAGCTTCGGCAATTGACTGGTTCAAAAGAAATTGATGGGTTGTAAAATGCCCGCATACCCATATTGAGGCGCCGACATCTCAGTCTGGGTTACTTCAAAAAATGCAGTTAAGTATGCATTTTTTTTATCCTCGCATGTGTCCCGCTTAAGTAGGGTCTGCTTTTCTTGTCAGATGTCTCCATGTCATCCTATCTGAGGCAAGGTCTTCGTTTATACCAAGTTCTCGCAGGTCGGCCTTGATTCTGTCCATCCACCTCATCTTGGGTCTACCTCTGGGCCTTTTGCTTGGTGCCTCCACAACCAGGGCCAACTTGGTGATGTGGCTTTCATCCCTTCTGTGCACATGCCCATACCATCGTAACTTCAGTGTGACTCCTAAGGTCCATCGTAGCATCCTTGTTTTGACACTGAGCTTGCGCTCCTCGTTTCGCGTACACGGCCAGCATTCACTGCCACACAGTGCTGCTGGGCGGATAACGGTCCGGTACAGTTGGGACTTGAGTTGCACTGGCATCCGTCTGTCGCACAGAACTCCTGTTAAGGCTCAACTTCATCCACGCTGTGCTCATCCTGCCTGCGACCTCCTCTGGTAGGCCTCCCTCCGCTGAGATGTGACTGCCTAGGTATCTGTATGACGTTGTCTTCTTTAGCTCTTCACCATCGATGCTTATGGTACCTGGAGTTTGTTTCCCCACTTCCATATATTCTGTCTTCCTGGTGTTGAGCTTCAGGCCATACAACTCTAGCCTGTTTTTCCAGTTTTGCACCTCGTTTTGTAGCTCCTTTCTGGCACTTGCTATCAAGACCACATTATCTGCGTAGAGAAGTGTCCAAGGGGGTTCACGTCTGAGCGGTTCCATCACGGCGTTCATCACAGTGATGAAGAGCAAGGGAGAGAGAACTGAACCTTGGTGAACTCCAACCTTGATCTGGAATTCTTTCGATTGCCCTGCAGCTGTTTGCACGTGGCTTGATGCGTTGTGGTAGATCAACTTTATCCACTGAACGTACTCCTCTGGCACCCTGTGTTTCAACTCCTTCTGCTTCTCCCTGCATTTCTCCATCACTATCCGAGCGGAGCGGATTGCATCAGTTGTACTTACTCCTTTCACGAATCCGCACTGATTCAGTGACAACTCTATGATATTTCGAAGGCGTGTTTCGATTACTCGCTCGAAGATTTTTAGAGTGTGGCTCATCAGTCGGATTGGTCGGTAGGATGCGCAGTCTACTATGTCTCCTTTGTTCTTCCATATCGGGATAGTCGTGCTGGTGTACCAGTCGCGAGGCATACTCTTGCTCCTTACGATTTGATTGAGGAGACTCGTTAGCCATGTGGCTCCGGATTGTCCACATATTTTCCAGAACTCGCTTGGTATGTCGTCTGGACCAGTCGCTTTGCCATTCTTTGTTCTTCTTATGGCCAGCCATACTTCCTCTTCCGTGACTGCTGGTACTGGTCCCTCTATGGGGCTGGCTTCTGGGATGGAGTTGATGGTGTGGCCTGTGGTGGCCATTTCTTCAAAGTAGGTTCTCCATCGTTCGGTAATGTCCTCTGGTTTTCTTAGCGTCCTACCAAGTTTGTCTTTGATATGGAGGAAGTGTTCCATATCTTTCGTGGACTCCGCTCTTCTTCTCGTTATCCGGTATATCTCGCGTTCTCCCTCGCGAGACTCTAGTTGATCGTAGAGCTCTTTCAAGTACACCTGTTTTGCCTTCTTTACGGAAGACTTCGCAACGCGTTTTTCTTGTTGGTACGTCTAGCGATCGTCCTCCAATTTCGTCTTATGCCATCGCTTGTAAGCATCCATCTTCTCCTTTATAGCTTTTTGTACTTCGTCATTCCACCACCACGTTTCTCGATTGATCCTTCTTTTTCCCGGCTTTGTACTGCCCAGGATCACGTGCGCCACTTGGTGGACTCGATCTTTCAAGCTTGCCCAGGATTGCTCTGCGTTCTCTTGCAGGCTTGGTAGAGTCGCTAGCAGTGCTTGTTTCGCTGCGTTGTTGGTCTTCAATCTCCACCATTTAATGCGTGTCCTGGTCTCTGTGGCTCTCCTGGTGTGCCCATCCACTGGAATTTTGATGTCGAGAAGCAGTGGTCTGTGTTGAGGTATGCAGCTCTCACCGGGAATGATTTTGCAGTCCTTTACATTTTTAAGGTCGCACTGTCGGATAGCCCAGAAGTCTATCTGCGTTCGTCGGTCGCCACTTGCATATGTAATGAGGTGGCCATCCTTCTTGATGTAGTATGTGTTCGCCAAGACCAGATCATGGGCTGAGGCGAATTTCAGAATACGCTTACCTTTTTCATTGCATGTTCCGTATCCGTGGCCTCCGTGACATTTTTCGGCCTCTCCTCGCCTTTCTCCCACATGTCCGTTGAGGTCCGCTCCTAGCAGGAGTGTCTCTTCCAGTGGAATTGAACTGATGTGGTCATCCAGCTCCTGCCAGAACGCGTCTTTTTCATCATCCTTACATCCGACTTGTGGCGCATAGGCAGTGATTATTCGTAGGACATGTTTCCCGGTGTCTACCTTTATGCTCATCAGACGATCGCTTATGCGCTCAACGTCAACTATATTGTTCCTTAGAGTCTCCGAGACAGCTATCCCAACCCCGTTTCTGGTGCAAGTAGCACCGTTGTAGAGGAGCTTATATCCATCTCCGATGTCGCGTGACTTTGCCCCGCTCCACTTCGTTTCCTGTATGCAGGCTACATCGACTCGCCGTCTCTTCAAAAGATCTGCTAACTCTCGCGAACGAGAGGTGAGTGTACCCATATTTATGGTAGCTAGACGGAGAGTCTGCGATGCTTTGGATCGTTGCCTCTGGTGAACTAGCCGCTTTAGCCGTCCCCGTTCACCTTGCTGGGACGGTAACCCTCGCCCACTATTCGCATTCGTCGGGCTCGAATGCGCGTCGCCTCCGGGGGACGCCCTAGCCTTTACTCGAAATACTTTATGAGACATGTCTGCATTGTAGATGCGACGGGGTGTTTCTCAGCCGGCTTGTCGCATGCCCTTCTTTGAAAGGGCAGCCTGACGCTGGAATTGTGAGCAGAATTTTGTCGCAGAAATTAGGCTCAGGGTGGAATCGAACCCGTGACCTTCAGCACGGCATTATTACGTAGAGCACTAACCACTAGACTAACTCTGCTCGCAGTTAAGTATGCATGATGTGGAAAATTTCTATTACATAAAATGGCTAAATTTTTGAAGAAGCGCCATTTACTCTTTCTTGAAACTTGGCCAGAAAAGTGAAAGCAATGAAATTCTAAATTTGGATGCGGTTGTTTGAAGTTCAGTAACTTCATAAAGAATGAGGATGGAAGCCTGCTTCAACCATCATTAGATGATGCATGGGAACAGCTTCTCAGTGATATGCTAGATGTTTTGAAAAAGATATCTTCATGGATGAAAGTTGCCCAGTTGAAAGTTTAAAAAAAGAAGGCTTGGAAAATCGGCCATTATATTTGCATCAACCTGATAAATTTTTACATACATAGCAAACAAACATCAAAGAATTTGGCGCTGCAAGGTTGGCTTAGGCTTTTCAATTCATTGTTTCATCCAGTGAAACATCTATTATCACAAAATATGCTAGGCGAAACTTGTGTTTTTGGATAATTTTCTGTGGAGTTGACTATAAACATTAAAATGCTTGAAATTCAATAGGAAACGAGTCACTGACGCAGATTGGTTGTAGATATGAGATTTGTATCGCACATTCCGCATCCGATCTCAAATCAACTTACTAGTTGACCTGCTGTAAGATACTTTTCTAACTTAATTTTTCGTTCTTTGGTCTTTTTTTTTTCATGAGTGCATCAAAATGACCTTGCTTGAGATTATCTACGCCATGCGTTGACCCTTACTGTCTTCTTCAGCGCTGAGAAAGGAGATATTGTATTACCATTTCGCCATTCTGACAAAACGCCTCTACTCATAAGCCAGAGCTCGGCACAGGGGCTTACAAGCATGCTGGATGTCGTTATTGGGACAAAAAGACAAAAACGATATCCCCTAGGTTTACGCTACCATTTGGAAGCCTCGTTTCTTTGAGAGTTTTTGCGTTTATGGTTTAGGGTCAAAGAGGACTTCGTAAAATTTTGGGACAGTCAAGAGCGACTTCGTTTCTTGCATTTTCGGAAAACTACCCCGTGCCGAGCCCCTACTTACAGGCTTACATGATGCTGCTATGTAAGTGTTGAGCTGATATTTTTTCTGTTTATTTCTGAAAGGGTCCACTGCGAATGTATTACTTGCTAATATGTCAAACGCTCTAAAAAATTAAGCACATGCTGTACTTGCTGCTCTGGTTTAAACGCGGCTTATGTGATATTACACTCTCAGATGGTGTTGTAATGAAGTGTAGAGTCGCATTAATAAGTCAAAATTGAGAGTTTTTTGGTTTCGCTATCCTCCTTTTTTACAGCATAAGGCCTCTAGAACCCTTCCTCCTTTCTACAGCATAAGGCCTCTAGAACCCCTTTTTCTTTTCTACAGCATAAGGCCTCTAGAACCCTTCCTCCTTTCTAAAGCATACGCCTTTTATTCTGCACAACCATTTTCGGGTTCTGCTTGCAGAATCCGAAAGAAAAGAAATGCGCCCTTGGACCACATTGAGATGATGACACTTCGCAGGGAATATGAAATTTATGCTAAAAACAAATTGAAGAAGGCAAGAGAAGATTTGTTGACGCTTTCGCTGAAGGGAAAACGAACTAAAAAGGATTTGTAGCAGATCCTGATCAAGGTGTATTGGTCAACTACCAGGTATAAATTGCAAGGTCTGCTACGAGTGGATGTAGGCTCCTAAATTTGTCCTTTAATTCTTGTATAAAACTGGCATCTTTCACATTTCAAATCTTCGTAGAAATATACGAAGTTCAGAAATGGATGAAATTAGTATCTTTACATTTCACTTTCATTCCGTAACTCGTGCATATAATTTCTCTTAACATGTGATGGCGAGGTTGATTTTTCAAAAGGAACTGAATGTTTAGAAGATGTGTGTCTGAGACTTAGCGTGAAAAGAACTATCCATTTGGAATTCTTTTTTTTCAACCATAACTGCAAGGTAGTTTACATTCCGCTTTTTTGAGCTACATATCATAATTAATGTAGATTACTTGATTTTTCAGGTATTGATTTTAATTGCGATATAACGACAGTTACGCTCCATAGAAAATGTGACTGCCATAGTACGGGTAGGAGACTATATGTCGCCGTTCTTGCCGCACAACTGCAACACATACACGTTCCAATACATGCACAGCCTGAGTATCTGCTGCATTATCCGCGCGAGACCCTCCCATTTTCGGCGACATATAGTCCTCCACCCCCAAAGTACTCAAACCGTACTCAGGAAAGAAAGCCGCTTTACCCTTCCCACAAGCTTGCCAAATCAAGTGTCGCAAACATCGCTTTGGACTTCTGATTACGTAGAGAGCTACGACCATTGAGAGCTGATAACTATCAGGATGGCTAAAAAATAAGTTCCGTCGTTTTTGGCGGTTTGTAGAAATGTTACAAGCCATTTGTGCGATTATATGGTACCATTGAAAAGAGCAAATTAAGAAAATCGGATGCTTAACAACCTCAGCCATAGTTAGTCTGAAAGATTTGGAAGTTTTAAAAATTTTCATATTTTTGGCTACAAAGATTCACAAACGGCAGATCATAACCTCCACTGTGGTTCGCCATCTAGTTAAAGCTTGTTTATACAACCGCTCGCCTTTGCTTTCACTACAGACTGACAAGGGAGGTCCAATTTGTCGAAGTGGTTTTGAATGAGTCTTATACCACTTTGAAGATATCAAACAGTGATTCCAGGAATGATATCCACAAAAGTCCATAATGGAGGAAAATGGACTTTCAAACTCCATTTTATTCGTTCGCGGTGAAGAGTGGTCGGAATCTGCTTTCGCCCGCGTTATCCAAAAATTTTTATCCCATCGCAACCACGAGGCAAAGCGGTGAAATGAAAATGATTCAACCCTACCTGAGCTCTCGCTTGCGAAAGATGACGTCATAAGTCCATTTAGAATGGGGCAAAATGGGATTTACCTCCATTTTAAATGGACTTGAAAGCCCATTTTACTCCCAGCAGCAAGGTGAGCTGGGACTAAGCCCATTTTTGACCTTTTTGCATATTTTTGATGGCGATTTTTTGAGAATGTGTTCCTCAGCTCATTCCAAGGTAACACGTGAGTGGAAAAAGTTTCCTGACTTTTACGAAGTCTGAAATAAGTGTTTCTTTCTAAACTCATACAAATGCTATAAAAATCATGGAAGAAGGTTAAATTCACCAAAATATTCGCTAACAAACTCAAATGCTTCCAAATATCAGGTTAATGCGAATATTTCTATGTAAATCAAATAAAGTTTGTTAACTCTTCAAATTATCAACCAAAACTAAATTCATGATTTGTATTTGAGAATCACAAAGATTTGCGTTTTAATACAATAACTCAGAAGCTATCTTTTAACTATTCTCGTAGAACCGAATCTCAAAGACGGCATTTCAAACGCGATTTTGAGATTGGTCGCAAGAATTACTGAAATGCCGCTAGCTGGCAAGAAAAATTTTGTGAGAAATTTTCCACTAGCAATAGTCCATACATTCAACTACTTAGAGATATAAACATTAATGCTGAAAGACAAAGAAGAGCTAAAGTAGAACATTTGCGAATTCATCCTTTGCGAGTCGTAGTTTTCCGATTTAAAGCGATTTAAAGAGCTCTTTGGATTGTAGGGCAAGGTTTCCTACGAGATAAGCATTTTGCTTCACAATTGCAGTGCAAGTCTAGCCAAAGTTTCCCCCAGAAAGCTCTACATACGAATTTGACTTAACGCAGATCCATAGAAGTCTTGAGAAGCGAAGGTCCGGATATTATGTGAATTCTATTCTTGAAGATGTTTTCGATGCATAGTTATCCTTAACAAATGGCATTTTTAGATGTATAATGAAGTGTGAAAGCATAGAATATTCATATGACTGTCAACGTAATGTTAGGTCAGCCCTAGTTAGATACCGACCACTTGGTAGAAATGAGTTTGCAAGAGTGAGTAAACAGGTTGAGGCAAGTTGGACAAAGGTTTGCTGAAGAATTTTGTATGGAATGATTGGATTCGCGGATGCGATATCTTATCGCACCGCATGGACTAAGTCCATTTTATTCGCACGAAAAGCCCATTTCGCGGGGACTTTCGTGGATATCATTCCAGATCTGATTTCATTATCTGCCGAACGCCTCTAACTGCCGAGTTATGAATATTTTCTTGTTGCAAGAATGAACGCGTAATCTACGTAAAAAATTTTTATGGTCTTTTCAGCTCCTAGACAGAGCAGTCTTAAATACGAATGTTTTACAGAAGATATTCTTCAAAGTGAATGTTTTGTTAATCAAAACTGGACAGTCTGAGCAAATCCAACAAATTTTGTTTCAATTATGCATTCAATTATTCAACCTAAAAGCGCTCACAACTCAAGTTCAGAGGCGCTCGGCAGACAACGAAGACAGACGTGGAACCATAGTTCGATGCCCTATAAAGTCGTACTGGTTTTATGAGAAAAGGCCACTTCGACCAAAGGGACCTCCCTTGTGCCAACGAAACTCAAGAATTCAGAAAGCAATTTTCAAATGTCTGCTCATATGAGGACATAAGTGTCAGTTTTAGTTCCAGAAAACTTTGAAAACTACTTGATATTTGAGAGTAGAGGTATGAAGCTATCTTCTTACAATTACTCTTAGTTGAATAGCGGCCACGTGAATTATTATAGAGCTTTGCATTTGCAGGTTGAAACAAACTTATTTATTAGCTCAGATAGCTGCAATTCCCGAGTTCGGCACTTCTCAGGAATAGCATACCATGCAAAAATCGCTCCGATTTCTTCTATCAGGTTATCAAGTTTGAAAATCAAAATAGTTTCATTATGTGCTTCACGCCCCATTTCGCAATTTGTACTTGCAACTGGATTTGATTGTCAAATATTTTGTTCCAGATTTTTACTTGTCAATTCACATGCAAAATCAGTCAAATACTGATGCAAAAGCCCTTATATATCCTGGATATGCGCATTTAACACGAATGGTCGGTCAAGATTGTTTTTTTTCGTTTGTGCATCCAAAAAAGCTCTCGAGCTCTAATCGTTAAGGTATATCGTTACAAATTACGATTCTTAGCTATTGCTGCAGCTGTGTCCCTTTATTTGGTACACTCTTCAATTACAATGCATATGAACGTAAGGTTTTTAGTATCTTTTGAAATTATATTTCATCAATCTTAACAGGTTCCCCCAAAGAATATCGTGATTGGCGAAGAATGTATGTGTATTTACAAGAATCAAACTTACGATTTTTGCTATCATATGCCGTACGAATCAACTGTAAAGGGAAAGCGATTCAACTGTGATTATGCATCGGTTCTTGATAAGCTAGGTTTGTGAAAGTTCTACAAGTGTTGATTTTACACAAAAGTTATTGCGTTTTACTAAGTGTAGTTTTTCGTAATTTGATGGATCTGCTTTTAGAGTTTTTTTTATACAGCAGAAGTCTTTCGCTCTGACAACAGCAGCATAGTTTCTGCTTTAGAAAAATTACATAAATGTACACGAAAGAGTCGTACCTCCACTGTTCTCAAGCTAAGTCCTCAAAAATCTGAGACTTTGTCAAAATAAGATTTCTTGATGGTTGAGTTTTACAAATTTCTACCTTGAAAAGTGAAACCTGTTTTGATAGGTCTTCATCACAAAAAACCTACTTTTTTATTAGGTTCTTATGATTCTCTCAAATAAATTTACACCGCAGTAAGTCATAAAGTTTAGTACAGGTTTCAATATATTAGGGGGTCCCGAAAGTTTTGTCCGTTTTTTCAACCTATCATAAAAACTCGTGGAACAAAGATAAGGAAACGATCTAAGCACTACCCGACGCATCTTTTCCTCCTCTTTCTAGCTGTCATGCTAGTATGCCGACTACTTTTTTGTTCACGGAGATAGACGCCGAAATTCCGAACCCATGGTTTTTACTATGTCCAAGTTTGGCAATTTTTCACAATCTTCATTTATGACTTTCGGAAGAGCTTCGATCGATAGCGATCAGATAGAGTAAACAACGGGCAATGTAATGCAGTTTTTTGGCGCATTCAGCTGGCTTCTCAGTATTTTTTAAGATAATTTTTCCAAAAGTCCTCACTTTTGCGAAGTTCCAAAATACAGAAACGCCTCGAACACTAAAAAGAATATCGGATTTTGAGGCTTTCAAAAGTCGATTACGATTATTCACTATATTTACTAAGCAACTGAGCGTTTACCGCTTCGAAATATAAGATTGCACAGCTCACATGTACAAGCTGGGGCGAGGTCAAATTCAAGAATTATGGAAATTTTATTGCTAAAGACCCTACAAATCGGAAAGGAAATACACTCAGTGAAAAGAGGAGGAGAAGCTGCATCGAATAACACAGTTGGCCGTTTCATGATCTCTGGCTTTTGGCATCACCAAAAATGGAATTTGATAGCATCAGAAAAATAATTCTAAAAAATTTTCAAGGCTACCTATAGTTGCCGCAAAATGGCATTATACTGCCCTTGGTTTGCTCTATCTGACAGTCACCAGAGCTTTTCCGAAAACCGAAAATGAAGATTGTGAAAAATTGCCAAACTTGGACATAGTAAAAACCATGGGTTCGAATTTTCGGCGTTTATCTCGGTAAACAAAAGAGTAATCGGCATGGGAGCATGACAGTTAGAAAGAGGAGGAAAGGTACGTCAGTTAATGCTTAAAGCTCTTCTCTATTTTCGTTCCACAGGTTTTTATGAGAGGTTGAAAAAACGGACAAAACATTCGGGACAACCTAATACTTTTTGATAGGCCAAATCATGCTCACAAAATGACTTGCAAAATTTTGCATCACACTCTATCGGCCTCACATTTGTAGCCAAAATTTGAAAAGTTCTGAATGCTCAAAAACTAAGAAAATACCTTCTTCCAAAAATTTCACAAATCTCTTACTTGCTCAAACATATTATACACTCCAATAGACCATCTGTTCTTTGGTTCGAAAGTGAGAAAACGAAAATTTCGTGCAATACCGCTCACAAAATGTGCAAAATTTCGTGAATGTCGTTGAATTACTGGAATTCCGTGGAAGTTCGTGACATTCCCGGAAATTTTGCACATTATGAGCGGTATTGTAGTATGCAAAAGTGAAGCATACTGTCCCCGCATAAATAGTTCTTTACTTTCTTTACCTTTAGGACAATCGTGACTATTTAGCTTTCGGCAAGTATTACAGATTATCGGACTCATATTCGAATTCGTATTCACTCTAAGAATATTGAATTCAGTGTAACATGCGAGTAAAAAAAGCTATGTTTATATTTACTCAAAATTTGCAGATACTGAAAAACTTAGTGTACGATTGTTTATGTAAAATCAAGCATAGCTTCGCTTTTGTGTAGCGAATGGAAATTTTGTTTTTTTATTTATAGTCAAAGAATAATTACCTTACGATACATATGAGTGTGTTGAAGCGTATTTGCATGAGCGACTGAGAGATCCGCTTTTTCTCAACAGAAAATACAAATTTTTATTTTCTTTTGCCATCCAGAACTTCTAATTTTTGCTACGAACTTGAAATCAATAAAAGGTGGTGCGAAGGTGCAGAGTGTGTGACACTGATTTGCCAGCAATTTTAGCGTTTATGGATTTGAAAGCAACCTGGCCTATCCCTGATGACTTAGACACCAAGGAAGCAATGCTAAGCCAGACGAGAAAAAGGTGCATTGAATGGCACTAATCGACAAACGAGGGACTCAAAGGCGCTGAATGGTCACTAGATCAACAAGTTTCTAACCCATGCCAAAATCAGCTAAACTTTGAAATAAGCGGATAGAGTAGACACAGTGACCACGCAATCTTTGGCATCTATAGCTATTTTCAAAACCTTTGAAATTACTTTGAAGCTATCAAATCCTAATCTGGTATTAGAAAACTTATACAACATTAAGCGGTACACGACTAGAGCGTCATTCGGTGCAAGTTCTTCTCTTTCTGACAAGCGTTTTTTCCTAGTTCTGGAGTCTTTTGCGACAAAATCATCATAATTCTTAATTTTGACCGCACCAAGCTATACCGTAAAATGCAAAGTTCTTCGTGGCAAACGCTCAATCGCTTTGCAAAAAAAAACAGCGCATAATCGTTAATCCTGAAATCCAATCTTGAAATCTTGAAAGAGAGGTGCGGTAGGGGAGCCGGGCCCTCTCAAGGTGAAGGGGGGGGGGGTTTCTGCAACTCCCATCCTTGTAAGGTGAAGGGGGTAAGTGAGCCCTGAAAGCAAAATGCTCCATCAAGTTACATACAGTCTTTTTCAACTTGGAGTAGGCGAAATCTTTCAAGTGCAGCAACGCGTCCGCACCGCCACTGGCTCAGCGAGATAGAGTAGAATGAATAGACGCAGGCTGCAAAACGGCGCGAATCCTTGCGAGGCGGACTCTCGCCAGTCCAATTTCCGCCTAAACAGAGTTGAAACTTACTATACCATTCGAAAGCTGAGGTCATGTAAAACCGACGTAGACCGTCGACTTTTTTCTAGGTTTTCAGTGCCGCGAGATATGAGGCACATTTTATGTACTGCACATATGAACTGATTGTGTATCCTCACTTTCTGCTCTCCAAATAAATGTTACGAGAAAGTCGACGGCTTACGTTTGTTAATGAAGACTTGCCCTGTAACATATATAGATAACCGCAGTGATTAGGTCTTCGGCAAAAATCTGCTGTTGAAAATAAACATGATTTCAAATAAAATACGGTGTGTCTCTCGGTAGAGAGGGACTAGAAAGAAGTCGACGTTCTATGTCGAATCCCTTTTTTTGAGCTTTCGAATGCTATGATTTTTTCTTTAAGTGAAATTTTAAAGGTTCAAGGGGTAGGTATTAGTGCTGGGCGAAAAAACTTGCCAGTTTTTGAAAATGGGGTGAAGATATTTACTGTTAGCTTGCTCCACCGCTCCTTCAATGTATTGGCTTTCATCGGTTATCGGAGCAAGTGCTTTTTAGAGCCGGGAAGCAAAAAAGTCCTAACATGCCTCCCACCTTTCGAAAGCTGAGATTATGGAGATTTGAGGGAAACCGTCTTTTCTTCCATGGCTTCTCTGTGAAGCGGGATGCGAGCAATTTTATAAGCTTACCTCCCAGCTAATTTTGCGTAATCGTTTTGTGCTTCATTTTTAAAAAAAGGACAAAGATAGAAAATAAGAGACGGTCTAATTTTATTGGCAAGGCCTTGCTCTGCAATAAATTAGACAATCAGAAAACTTCATTCATTTTTTAGACAAGAATTTCTTGACAAAAACACACATGTTTTAAGCTTAAATGCAGGTATCTCTAGGTAGAGGGAAACTAGAGAAAAAGAGACGTCTACTCGAATTCCTTTTTCGTGTGCTTCCTACCGATTTATAGGTTGTTGGGTGAAAAAACTCGTGTCTTTTCAAAAATGAAGTGGAGATATTCAATGCTAACTTGCTCCGCCCCGCTCCGGCTTTCTTTGGGTCGCCGGAGCAAGATTTTTTTGGACCTTGAAAGTTTTGTGCACCAACACTTTATATACCTTTCGATAGCTAAGAACACGAGGAATCGACGTGGACCTTATCTTTCTAGCTTTTATTTGAAGCGAGATACAAGCAGTTTTATCTAGCTACAATATCAGCCAATTCTGGGTAATTATCCTTTCAAACCAAGAAGGTCCTTTTCGAAGTTTTATATATGATTCGAAAGCTTGAGAAATGAGTAATCTAACTGCTCTTTTATTTGTTATTATTCTCTCTATTGAAAAGAGATATTGTACGATTATTGTCAACATGCATCCATCACTAGCCAGTGCAGATTTTCTACTCTTGCTTAACACGTTTCGGACCGGTGCTGCACATGGTGCATCACCGAGTTTGCAGCTTTCTCCTTCTTCCTACAATCGGTCTCTTTCCGATATAAGAATGCCATTGTGTAGGCACAAGTCTACTGTCCAACCTACCTATCTGGTCTTGCGCTAGCTTATTTTGTTCGGATCAAGGAGTGGTAAACAGTAAACGTTTGCAAATCAGTGCGGCATTGCGAACGTCGCGTGCGACAAAAACTTCGCGCGGTTCGTTTTTCGGCCGGCTAAATCGCATTTTTAAAGAAAATTTCGCTCGTTGCAAGGCATAGGAGAATACAAGAGTTGATTAGGCAACGAACTTTTCCTATTTTGAAATATGTATGCCCTCCCGTCGTGGTTATGATAGCAAAACATGCTGCATGAATAGCAAAACTACAAATGTGGCTATTTCTTGGTTCGTAGGGGTAATTCAGCACGCTGAACACGAATATGGTGTTGATTTTGCTAAGTATGCGCGATTTTCTGATGTTACAGCGCACTTGGTTTACCGGATTGAATCAAAACCTCAAGAGTGGTCAAATATATAGTGCATCACCTACTCAAAGCGCACGAATAGACTTTCAGGCACAATCGAGAGCATAATCGCAATAAGGATGCTGATAAAGTGCTCTACATTAAGCTTTGGGCAAATCAGAAGTTTGGATTCACGTTCTATACACACACACCTTAACTACACAGTAAGGCCTTTTTTTGCGGGAAAAAATGTGATACTCGTGATCACCATATCGGATAACCCCTATGTACCAAATTTGAGAGAATTCCACGACTCTTTGACTTTTGGGGCCTGGATTTCGGGGTAGCCATATAGATCTCGCTTTTACTACAAAATGTAGAACCATGACGTCAAATAATGAAGAATGTGGAGTACTCATTAAAGCAGTGCGAAACACAACACTTTGTGCAGGTTTCTGCATGAACTTAATTCGAAATTATGTAACGAAAAAAAAAGTCGGTCCCCAGCGTCCCTCGTGCTACACATAGTGCAGCACGAAATTTTACCGCGCGCGATTTCGCGGTCCGAAACGTGTTAAATCTTTCTCGAAACAATGTGTATTCATTGATACAATGTTAATTATTCAAAGAATCAGACATCCTTTTGTTTTTTGATTATGTATCGTTAACAACGCCACTCTGAGTGCGCAGAAGGTCTCGAGCATGCGTTTTTCAATAAATCGCTGTTGATTTGATAATCTCTTGCAGTCTTGATGTCTGAGAAGAAGAGCAGCTGGCGTTTTCTTTCTGAACAAAAAGTGTCATTGTAACAACTGTTTGATTTTGCCGTTATGCCATGATCTTAGTCTCAACCTCAAGTGAAGGGGTCAGCCAGGCCTTAAAGTGAAGAGGGGCAGAGAAATTTTCCACCTGTCGCATCTATGCTTGAAAGTCAGCATATCTTGAAAGTTTTAAATTTTAAAGATTTTTCTTCATTTGGAACGTTTGCATGTATTACGACTTCGCAACATTAATGGTTGGAAGAGTTGTCTTGAAATGTGCTGAGAACATTTTGGAGATGCCAAAAATTGCATTAGGTTGCGCTGCATTTGCGCGGCTTAACTGCACCACGACTTTTTAAAGGTTTGAAATGGAGATTTTAGAAAATTGTCAAATTTGGAGATGGTATACCACGAGTTTAAAATATCGAGTATTATTTCGGTGATCGAAGGAGTACCCAACGCAGGTTTGACTGCTTAGACGATAATCCACGCCAAATTTTGTTTGTAACGTTTGCCTACCTTTCTTCTGCTTTTTTGGCATGTCGAAAAAACGGAAAGAGCTTTTGGAACGGCCTAATAATTACAGCAGATCCGTTGAGATATGGAGAAGCTACAAATTTGTGAGCATCTAGAAGCAAAATCTTTGTGAGTCATTCAAGATTTGTGCAATAAATTTTATTAAGGGCTCCTATCAAACATACATGCCCTTGACTTGAGTTCGCAAGAAATGCCAAGACCTGCTTTTATCTCAGCTATGTCAAAAAATACCTATAAGGAAGGATTAACGATGGTAATGCCTGTAGCAGCATGAGATTTTCAAAGTAATTTCTTGGACAAAGACGTTGCTAAACTGGAGTATATATTTTGCAGCTAGTCAATTTCCGAGCTGTGTATCAACACCAGAAAATTTTCATTTACGACGTAGGACTTGATTCAACATCGCGCGACGACTTGAAGGTTGTTAATTTGTTCACAGCTTTCCAGCCAGAGCCTTTTAAAGTCATGATTTGTAGAGCAAGTGCTTGGTAGAAGTGCGCACTTTTCCCTTCGATCAGTACCCATCAAATTTAAGAAATCTGAAAGAACATAGATGGAAGGCTGTCCTTATAGCTGTTGGTATTGTTATCAATAAATGTTAATTACTCTCGACGTTCTGCTCAATTACACAATTACTTGGAGCTAGCGGTGCAAGAATTTGGTGCAGTATGGTATATGGAGCCTTCGATAATTTGGACGAAAGACCGTCGAGCCCTTATTTACAGTGAATTTGAAAGTCGCAAAAAGAAGGGCGTTAAGCTACCAAGGTGAAGTTAGGGTTTTGTTAATTATTTTTAATTACTAAATTTTGTTTTCCTAAGAGAATTAGGGTACCGTTCGATGAAGCGGAGCCAGTTCTACGAAAAAGACCATCAAAGATCCACTTAAGTCGTAATTCATGTGAAATGTGCCCAAAAAACAAAATTTTTTAGCTACCTTTAAAAGCGAATCTCCTTCCAGAAAATTTTACGGATTTCCAACTCGCTCCTTATATGGAAACCATAGTAATAAAAAAGAAATATGATGCATTTTATCGGAGCTAAATTTAAAAAACAAAGGCGGTCCGAAAATCCAAAAATGCTAAAAAAAAATAAAATAAAATGAAAAATTTAAAAATGTAAAACCTGGTATTTTTCAATTTTATTAGGTTGGCACATAAGTTTTGCAGCTTTCCCCGTAACTTTTTTCCTATTTTATGTAGCAATCTCATTTTGTGGCATCATGTAGATCGTGATGTAAGCTGCAAGACTGCACCAGCCGTTTGATTTTTGACAACGTGATACAAAAAATTTAAACATTTTTTGAAAACTGCTGAAAATTGAGGTTTTACGATTTTTTGGCAATCATGAAGCCCTACGAAACATGATTCAGACATATGAAAGAGCAATTACAGGCAGCATGTAGCTGGAAGTTGGCACATTGAAATCAGTAAAAAAGAGATGAAATTCAAACACAAGTTAAGGTGGGGCGCCTTTGAGAAGTTGAACAAGTCAAATGCTTCAAGTTTTTAAGGCAATTTGTCAATAACTAAGCTGCGAAAAGTCAGAATTCGCTATAACTTTGCACTATAGGGTAATCCTGTGCGGTAAACACGAATATTATATTCATTTGTTGCTAAAATGAAATTCATCTTTTGATCTCACGAACGAAGCCTTTTTATGCGAAACGGATCCCATTTTTGTGATCAGCATGTCAAATAAGCCCTATAGGCCAAGTTTCAGCAAAATCTGATGCATTCTAAAATTTCTCCCATAGTACCGTAAACCTACCGTAATCCTCACATAAGATGGTAAAATTCGGCAAGAATGTGTGCATTAGAAGCCTACATCATATTCCTTATATTGCCGAAAAATGAATGCACTACGTTCAAATAGACAAAAGTTATATAAAAAGTTGCATTACTTGTGTGCCAACCTAATAAGAGCACATACAGGGGTAAAGTTTCGGGATTATACTAAGTAAGGCTTGTAGTACACAATGGCATATGTAAGAGCGTTTGGAGCGGAATTTGCCATTTTAAACTATCTTTTTTCTCAGCCTTTTATGCGTGGAAAAAACTTAATAAAGGCATATTTGAATACTACTAAGTGCCTACTTCTGCTTACTGTACCGACTTTGAGGTTCGTGGTTTTTTCCGCAAAAATCTCATTTTTGTCTCTCATTTTTTTCAAAACCTCAGGAGTTGAAACTTTTTTCGATTTCAGCTTCAAACTTTATATAAAATGCAAATTAGGCCAATCCTCAATGGTCATTTTGGGAAATTAATTTGCTCTATCGAATGATACCCTCTACTAGCAAAACAGAAAAGTCTTTAATTATTTAGAAGAAAAGTTTTCTTTTTGTGCGACTCAATATTTTAGAATGATAAAGCTCAATAATTTGTTTCATCTTTTTTAGCAAATCAGTATCTTTTGTATGTGTACTTGTTTTGATCTTTCATAATGGATTGAACACAAAATAATTTTTTAACCTATTTCAGCGCTGTTATGCTTCATCTTGATTTAACATACAGCACTTTTGCTAGCACCCATCCAGGTAAGCAACATTCTTATTATTCAGTGCTTGATAATATTAGGTTGTCTCACAAATAAAGTCGTATTATATGTTTGAATAAGAAAAAAGTGAATAAATTAATTTGATGGAGCGCGCTGTTCTGGAATTATTCCCGAACTTCCGGATCAGTGAATGTATCCTAAACTTTCACCATACCAACCTGTGCGGCAGAAGGAATATAACACCAGCCTTTAAAAAGTTTTGGTGCTACACATTTTGGAAGTTAACTAACAAGAATAGAGGAAAGAATAGAATGAAAAGAATAGGCACAAATCATTTGGATATTTCATGTGAAAGTTTTTGCTGTCAATTTATCAAATAAGAAGTAAAGTACTGTAATAAATAGTAGGCATCCAAAAACAAAGAAAGCTCTAAATCTATCAATGCAGAGACCTACACATTTCTTCCCACGAACACAGAAAGAATCAAAGAGAAAACTTGCACTCAATTGGGATCCAACCTTATCTTTATTGTGGGAACGTATGATGCAGTCGAATTCCTGAGATGGTCTGAATACTTAACTAATTTAGTTATTGAAAGTCAATAAGAAAAGAGGAAGGAAATTTGAAAGCATTTTAGGTTTGTTTTGTGCAGTTTGGAAAGAAATTGCATAGCCCCTTCTGGAGCAGAATCCTCATGCAAATTTGGAGCCGATCGCTACAATCAGTATGCTAACTGCCACAGGTAGCTCAACATCAAAGAACAGCCGAGTCTTTTGATTGCTTGTGTTAAGAAAATACACTTTAGTTTTGATCAGTCGGTAGTCAACCTACTTCTTGCAAACGCATATCGATGCAACGCTTCAAACTACAAAAGCTACTCCATGGAAAATGGTGCAAGACTGCTTCGCAGTAATGACTTAATTTCTAACAAAGTAAAGCTTGAATGCTCAAATCGATGGTAAAATGTTTGTTATTTGACGTTTGTGCTCAATTGCTGTGCTAATCATAAAACTTCTATCACGTATGTACTTTGCATCTGTGCTGACAAGGCAACCGGGTTTAGTCGAAGCGGTCTTTTTATATTAAATGCATATTATATCCGAGAGCACAAAATGCTAATCTGCCTTCCATATCTGCGGAACATTCATGGACGACAAATAATGAGCCTTCAATAAAGCAAAAAATTGACTGTAAAAACAGGAGAAAATTGTCTTAATATTAATTTCATAATCTTTTAATCTCATAATTTTTTAATGCTTTAGTGGAGCAGTAATGATTATTAAAGCCATTCAATAAATACTGTTAGTTAAAGAAATTATTACACTTGGTTGCTATAAGCAAGGTCTACAAAGTTAATAGCAATACAATTCATCCCAGATGCACTTTTTCTTTTTCTTTGATAATTGCTTATTGACTTCTCGTCTACAAACGCTCCACAGATAAGGAAAGCAGATACAGCGTTTTATGTCTTCCAGTATGGTGTACATCTCTTTCAAAAGAGCTACTTCCACCAAACGTGGTTCACTTGTATATTTCACATCTACAGTGACTGCCAAAAAGTTGCGGACAAGCCTCCCTCCCAATTTCATCACTCTATTTCAGAAGAAAGACAAGGATAAAAAAATGTAGTAATTGCATGAGGTGATAGAGCTCTTCAAGATCTACAACCTACACTTTGCGTTTTTCGAAAACATGTATTCTAAAAATTTTTAAAAACTTTTTCTTAAAAAAGTCCGAAAATAGCCGCGTCACAATGTCGCGGACAATAATTCTTCGAACGCAAAAATTTTCTTTTGAGTCCTATTCTAAAGTGGAAACACAAGTAATCCAAACGGGTAAGCACACTACTATACAGAGCTCATCAAGAACTACACACTTTATGATTGCTTCCCAGAAAACACAAGCTTGAATTTTATTTTGCTTCCTTTCAAAAAATAACTTCTAATTCCCTGCTTCAAGCCAAATTTCTTCACATGGAAAACCATGCAAGACATTCAAACAAAGTTATTCGGATAAAATGGAAGCCCTTTGCCATCTTCTATGCATCGGACTTGTGTTGGTGAGTTTCTTTGCTGAAAATGGCTTCTGACAGTGCGTGTACACGACCCCACCTGCACCTCACCACTGACTTGTACCGCTTTGCAGGTTTGTAACTCGGCTTGTGGTCAATGTGTGAGCCTGCAATTAGGCTCATTCGAAAGAACGAGACTTCCTCTACACGACGGTATGCAAAAGAGATGGGTATAAGAAACAGCGGAGATTTGGCGGATGGGGCGAAAAAATGCGGCCTCAGTGGTAGTGTGAGGATATCCAGCTAAAGTTGAATAGAGCTTCTTTCGCTACCACAATCCTGGAAGCTTAAAACTTCAATGTTCTTGTAATAGATCCATTTTGAAGCTCTAGAACTGATTTGGTGTTGATAAGAGCCTTCACTACAACCACCACTAAGGCCGCGTTTTTCCACCCCATCCGCCAAATCTCCGCTGTTTCTTATACCCATCTCCTTTGCATACCTTCGTGTAGAGGAAGTCTCGTTCTTTCGAATGAGCCTAATTGCAGGCTCACACACTGACTATAAGCCGAGTTACAAGCCTCCAAAGCGGTACAAGTCAGTGGTGAGGTGCAGGTGGGGTCATGTACACGCACTGTCAGAAGCCATTTTCAGCAAAGAAACTCACCAGCACACGTCCGATGCATAGTAGATGGCAAAGGGCACCCATTTTATCCGAATAGCTTTGTTTGAATGTCTTGCATGGTTTTCCATGTGAAGAAATTTGGCTTGAAGCAGGGAAATAGAAGTTGTTTTTTAAAAAGAAGCAAAATAAAATTCAAGCTTGTGTTTTCTGGGAAGCAACCATAACCAGTGTGTAGTTCTTGACGAGCTCTGTATAGTAGTGTGCTTCCCGTTTAGAATACTTGTGTCTCCACTTCAGAATAGGACTCAAAAGAAAATTTTTGCGTTCGAAGAATTATTGTCCGCGACATTGTGACACGGCCATTTTCGGACTTTTTTAAGAAAAAGTTTTTTGAAATTTTTAGAATACATGTTTTTAGAAAAACGCAAAGTGCAGATTGTAGATCTTGAAGAGCTCTATCGTCTCATGCAATTAGTACATTTTTTTATCCTTGTTTTCCTTCTGAAATAGAGCGATGAAAGGGAGGGAGGCTTGTCCGCAACTTTCTGGCGGTCACTGTATCATGCCTTAATCGTACTAGCAACGTACATAGATGAGAGTACCAAACTAGTGTCAAATAGTTCTCTGCCACTCTATCACTTCAGCTTGCTCAAGCATATAATGAAATGAATCGCAACGTAGTGAAGAATTGCTTAGCTTGGACTTTTTTCTACTTTTTATGCGATGTTGACGCAAGTCTTAAAGCCAGTTTATTTCAGATGTCTTAAAATGCCTATCCCTTAAAGATTTTGAGCAAGGACTCACAGGGCTTATCTGAGCCTTGACAAAGTGATCAGGGTGCATGTTCATGGAAGTGACGCAGAGTTCATCGCGGGAGTGGAGGTGCTGATGCAAGCGACACTGCGTTTGATGAGCCCTGTAATCACGTCTTAGCCTAAATTCGAGCCCTCAAATACATATTAACAAGGTCATCAGACACTGAAGCCACAGAATTGAACATTGCTAATTTTTTAGGCTGTATTTGAAAGTATTCAACAAAAAATTGTCTTCGACTGCGTTTCAGAGTTCATAAGCCGCAAAAAGCTTGCAACGTGGCTACAATATTAGAATGTCTCAAACGCACAAAGCAAAATTTCAGATTTTTTTCGAGCTTCTACCATGATTGCAAATCGTGTCCACTTGCGAGGAAATTCTCTGTAATTGCACCGTCCAGGAGTGAGTTGTCCGTGTACATTGAAGACTGTGGGAAGACAACTTTTTTGCTGCCTATGTCTGGAACGCAGTCCAAGACAAAATTTTGTTAAGTATAATACTTTCAAATACAGCATAAAAAATTGGCAGTGTTCAATTCAATTCTGTGGCTTTAGTGTCTAATAAAGTGTGACATTCTTAACATGTATTTGAGGGCTTGATTTTGCTCAAAGACGTGATTAAGTTTTTGCCCAAAATCTTTATGGGATAGGCATTTTGGGACACTTGTAATAAAGTGGCTTTGAGACTTGCGTCAACATCGCGTAAAACCTAGAAAGAAGAGCCCATGCTAAGCAATTCTTCACGATTCATTTTATTACATGGGTAAGCAAGCTGAAGTAATAGAATGGCAGAGAACTGTTTCGTACTTTTGGCAGGAACTACTAGGTGATGCACAATGCTTGCGCCAGAAAATAGAAAAATGCTTCAAAAATGCTTGAATAAACTGACTAATTTACAGCATATGCTTGCAGTTATGCATATCAAAGATAGTATATAATAGTACAATTCAGAAAATCAATGTGAAATAAAACCAATATGTCAATTTAAAAAAAGGAAGATCGTAGCTATGTGCAGAGACATTCAGTCACTATAAGCTTTTTTCTGTTGAAAAGATTATTTCACAAAACTAAGCCTAAAAATAAATTCACATTTTTGTAGACGTTCTAGCAATTTTTGGCCGCCAAAAATCGAAATATCACTTTTGGGTGTTTCTCTAAATCACTTTATCGTTGCCATATGCTCTCGAGAAATTTTAATTTGACCACCCACAAAAAGCGCGAAATTTTCTTTTCTCTATTTTATTTAGACCGGAAGATTTCTTAGAAGCTGGATGAATTAACAGAATAGGTATGTTTCTGCTAGTAGATGATGTGAAACCTCTTAAGAAAACAATAAAGCCGGAACCTCAGGTTAATAAACACATATCGTTTTGGCATATCGATTTACTATTAACTGACTACTGATAAGGTCTCGGTCATTCCCATCAGATCAAGCAGGGGTTGCTCGCCGAGCTTGTTCACGTAAGAAGTACTTGGAGTATGTAAGTTGTCATTTTTGCTTACATCAGGTTTACTATCAGGCTGGCTATAAAATAAGTTGGTTTTGATATGCAAATTCAAAGCTTTATAACAATTCACGTGGTAGCTCTCAGATCAGATTTTTTGTGAGAAAATAGCTTCACGCCTTTACGCTAAATGTCTAAATAGAAAATTATTTGAAAAAGGGATTCATTAAAAAACTGAAACCTTATTTATAAAGGCAAACCAAATAATGAAAAAATTTTTTCAATTCTACATACTTCAAAAATTAAACATAATTTTTAATTTGTCCTTTAAATAAACAAGCAATAACTTTGGTATCATATGCATAAAATTCTACACTCAAATTATGATGAAAGAACTTGGCGTCACAATAGATAAAAACAAAATCACGCCATTTAGTAAAAATGTAACATATGATTCATATCACAATGAGAGTGCGTCTGAAATAATCGATAGACATAAAAAATGCTGTAATGCAAGTAAACTACCATTACAAACCAACAAGAATGTACCACTGATATTTTGCTTGCCTAAACTGTATAAAAATCCAATCAAATTTAGATTTATTACTGGTGCTACACATAGTAGCATCTGACCGTTAGCAATAGAATTAAAAGTTATTTTCACATTTATAAAATCTCATTTCAAAAATTATCTAAATAGTATTAGAAATTATTATTTCTTAGGGTATTGATCAATAGACAATATCGACATTACTGATAGGATTAAAAATATTACAACTAGGAATATGAGTGCATATTCTGCAGATTTCACGAATATGTTTACAAATCTACCACACGATGTTATAAAAACAAATATCAAAAACCTTGTCTCATTATGCTTCAAGAATGCAAATAAGAAACACATAACATGCAATGGACAACAAAGTCACTATTACAATGATATAACACATGCTAAATCAAATTATAGATAATAGAGATGATTTATTATATAAGGTTGATTTTATCCTTGATGATAGTTTCCGTAGATTTGGCTTATATATATTTGAGCAAAAGGTGTTTCTCAGGAAGGTAATTTCAGTCTTTTGTTGGCAGATCTAATATTATCTAGGTACGAATACAGTCATTCTGCACATAATAATAATTATAATAAACAAATTTTTCCCTTTAGATACATGAATGACTTATTAATTATACATAATTTTGAAGTTAATGAAATAAATGAATTAATCAAACAAGTTTATATCCTAATTTCACGCTACAAGGCGCACCTTTTCCGATTTCTCGACTAAGCCCCTCAGCCGCTTTAAAATATTTCGGAAAGCGATCTTTATGCCGTACACTTCTCCTAAGCAATATACAGCAAGGCATAGGGTCCTTTGGTTGCGAAGTTCTTTGGCGTCTTTGGACTGGTTGATTTTGGAAAAAAATCCCCCGCGCCTTGTACGCGTGAAATTAGGGTAATAACAATCACTCACATAAATGAAAACCATTCAATTACCTTGATTTAGACATCATGCTAGAAACAATAACTTCATAACCAAATTATATAACAAAAGAGATTTTGACTTCGAAGTTAAGCGTTTTATACAGTGACACCTCAAATATTTCTATACAAATCAAAACCCACTATTTATACTGAAACACTTAAATTGCTCGTACATGCACTTTCTTCTTAGATTTCTCGAAAAGATTCTACAGCTGAAAGAGAATCAAATGGATATGACAAAGACCCACTCTCCTCTAGTATTTGCAAGTGTTTACATCGATGATTTCATAGTATATAAATATAATCTATAAGATAACAAGATTGTTAACAAAGTTTTCAAACGTCTCGAATAAAACAAACAATATTAGGTATCTAAAACTATACAATGAGAATGATTTATTTTCAAAACAATCCTTTATAACAAAGAACAATCATAAACACTCTAAACATGGGTCTACTTTATTTTGAATATCAGTGAAGCGTAATGTGGTTGTATACAGTGGCGCTCATATATAATATGTTATTATTACTTATATATCAGAAGTATTAGGTTGTCCCGAAAGTTTTGTCTGTTTTTTCAAACCACTGTAAAACCACGCACAATAAAGATCTGAGTGTGTTTCAACATGCAATCGATGCAGCTTTTCCTTCTCTTTCTTATAGTTACATTTTCATACCACAATCTTGTATGCTTTTTTTAATAATGCCAAGATTCTCCCCCGCCAATTTACCTTCTCAAAGTTAGGCTAATTTTTGAAAATTTCATTCCAAAGTTTCGGAAAGGATTAAATATGGGTCAAATAGAGCAACTTTCGGACTACAAAGTATTCTCCTAATCTGCTGTTTTTAGCTTCAAAAATTTATTTCTCTGGAGGTCTTGAGTTTTGGCAAAGTCATGCAACGCGCAACTGCATCAAATACACGAAAGCTTTTGAGGTTTTTGCGTATTGGAACATGATTCCTACTAAACATTATGTTTGCAACATAACCAACTTTAATTCGCTCTGAAAAGCAGTTGTTTGGAATTTTTGGTACTTTTACGTGTTAAATTATATCTCAAAGCCGCGGTTTTTATCAAATGAATATTTATAACGGACTTGGTAAACGCTGTTCAAGTAATCTAAAATGTAGCCAAAGGTCTGCTCTACGTAATACTTACCAGAGCTGTTTGGAAACATCAGAATGAAAAATTCTAAAATTCAGGAACGATTTAACGTTACTGCGAGAAAAAAGCCATGGCGATAACATTGCAAAGACAGAGTAGATCAGAGAGCAAGTATGACCGTAAGAAAGAGAACAAAAATCTGAATCAAATGGTGCCTAAGCCGTCCATAGATTGGTGTTCTGTAAGTTTTAGTGAGCGATGAAAGAAACCGACAAAACTTTCGGGACAACTATTCATTTAATGGTAGGTAATTCCATTACCATTGTATTAGGTTGATGCATAATTCCTGCACCAAAATAGATACAGACCGCAACAATCCGAATAATCCTATATCCCAAATGGGATTCGATAAATCATTAGATAGAGTAAACCTAGCTCTACAAGATAATGCTTGAAGATTTGCTGCAGCTTTGATCCAAGCGAAGATTAAAGCCAAAAACGAAAAAGATCCAGGCGTTCCAAAAAAAACAAGAAAAAATTGGAAGTTCGTTCAGAAAAATCCCTTAAAATTCCTAACTTGTTCATACATTGTAATTTCGTACAAGACATTTCCCTATGCAGTTATTGTATTTTTCTCTCAGCTAGAAATTGAGAAAACGTTTTTCATGTTGTTTTTTCTAAAACAATGCTGAGATGTTCTAGCACTGACATTTGTATACTACAAGACCTTGGAAGCATGAGTGTGAATTTTCAGCTTTTTATAGCAGCTGGTTTACGAGAAATATCGAATTTTTAGCAACTAGGCAAGAAAAATTCGGATAAGGAGAGCTAAATTCGTCATATCTCGTGAACTAGCAGTGATAGAAGGCTGAAAATGTAAAGTTTCACTGCTAAAGGCATGTTCTATAATTTAGCAGAAACATGAAAAACTTCGTTTTCTCATCGTTTAGCTGAGCAAACATTACAGCAACCGCTTAGATAAATGTCTTACATGGAATGTCTACGCATGAGCAAGAAAGAAATCTTGTAGGAGCTTTTTGAACGAAGTTACAATTTTGTTTTGATTGGTCTCAAGGTTTTCGAACGCATGGTTTCTTTTCAGTTTTTGGCTCAAAACTTCGGGTGGATCAAACCTGGTATAGATATTTGAGCACTATCTTGTAGAGCTAGGTTTGCGCTATCTAATGATATTATCGAATTCTATTTGGGATATAGGATTATTCCGGATTACTGCGGTCTGTACCTATTTTGGTGCAGGAATTATGCATCCTAATAAATTTAGTATTAGGTTGTCCTGAAAGTTTTGTCGGTTTCTTTTATCGCTCACTAAAACTTACAGAACACCAATCCATGGACGGCTTAAGCACTATTTGATTCAAATTTTTATTCTCTTTCTTACGGACATACTTGCTCTCTGATCTACTCTGTCTTTGCAATGTTATCGCCATGGCTTTTTAAGCAGCTCAGCAGTAACGCCAAATCTTTCCTGAATTTTAGAATTTTTCATTCTGATGTTTCCAAACAGCTCTGGTAATTATTACGTAGAGCAGACCTTTGGCTACATTTTAGATTACTTGAACAGCGTTTACCAAGTCCGTTATAATTATTCATTTGATAAAAACCGCGGCTTTGAGATAAAGTTTAAAACGTAAAAGTACCAAAAATTCCAAAAAACTGCTTTTTAGAGCGAATTAAAGTTGGTTCTGTTGCAAACATAATGTTTAGTAGGAATCATGTTCCAATACGCAAGAACTTCAAAAGCTTTCGTGTATTTGATGCAGTTGTGTTTCATGACTTTGCCAAAACTCGAGACCTCCGGAGAAATAAATTTTTAAAGCTAAAAACAGCAGATTAGGAGAACCTAAAAATATTACCTTGTAGTCCGAGAGTTGCTCTATTTGATCCATACTTAATCCTTTTCGAAACTTTGGAATGAAATTTTTAAAAATTAGCCTAACTTTGAGCAGGTAATTGACGGGTGGAGGATCTTGGCATTATCAAAAAAAGTGTACAAGACTGTGGTATGAAAATGAAACTATAAGAAAGAAAAGGAAAAGCTGCATCGATTGCATGTTGAAACACGCTCAGGTCTTCATTGTGCGTGGTTTTACAGTGGTTTGAAAAAACAGACAAAACTTTCGGGACAACCTATTATGATAAGTATATAGAACTATGTATGGAACACATCTACATGCAAAAAATTTTCTTTTTACTTACACAATTTTCCGGAATCTTACTTTTCAAAAATTCATGAAAATAGTTTTTACTCCTAAACAAATTCACTTTGCAGTATTGAAAAAAAAATGGTTTACAGTCCTTCCTTTCTTACTGAGAAGTTCCGGGAAAGGTCTGTAAATACTTTTACTCTGTCAAAGGACAGGAACGAAACGGAGTCTTTTTGTTGTTTATATTAGGTTGGTCCAAAAGTTCTGTGACTTCTTCCAATCACGATGTTTTTGCATGGATAAAATCATGCTGAAAAGAGCAATTCATGGACTTTTCTAAACTACGTTGGCTGCTACTCAATAACCTCTGAATGCAGAGATAAAATTGGGAAAAGGAAATCTCTTCATTTTCGGAAACTTTAAGCGCCCGTAAAAAAATTCAAAAGTGTGCCATAAAATCCAAAACAGCCAGTAGCAGTGATTTTCTGATCCTTTCTTTCTATATGGACAAAATTTGCGTTGATGAAGCTCTTCCCAAAAAGTTATGATTTTTAAAAAACTGCTAAAAAATCAATTTCTTAAGAAAATTGATTTTTTTGACATTTTTTTCAAAAAAGCTATAGCTTCTCGGAGAGCAACTCAGGCAACGCGAGCTTTGCTCAGCCAGAAAGAGGGGTGAAATCTAGTCTAGGATACTGGCTGTTTCGGATTTTCTGACGCACTTTTGGAATTTTTGAAGGTCTTGCTTCAAAATTCCGAAATTGAAGTGATTTCCTTTTCCCAATTTTATTTCTGCATTCAGAGCTTAATGAACAGCAGCCAACGTAGTTTTAAAAAGTGCATGAAAAGCTGTTTTAATGTAAATTTACTCTTGCAAAAACATTGTGTTAGGAAGAAGTTACGATTTTTTGGAAAAGGTGGGACAGAACTTTCGGACCAACCTAATACATTGTGAAATGAATACTTCTCTTTCTATTATCATATTCAGCTACCTACGGCCCATGCAATTCGTTGGAAATTTGTTGTACGGGTGCCGATTTGTCGGCTTTACACCAAGAATCTTAGTCTGTGATATGGAATAACAGTATCTCAGAATCTGAGCACTACCTCATTTCACCCTTTGAAGGGGATTCTTGAGTTTTGCGAATCTGCTAAATCTGTTCTTCGAAGTTATGTAAGAAAAACTTTTGCTTTTAAACAGAGCTTTCCTTTTTCTTTGTGGGCATTAGAATAAGTTTAAAGCACGGTTTCTAAAACCTATTCTCAAAGCATCCACAATAACGGTAGATCTGCACCAATGGCGTACCCAAAATTTCAGCTCGGGGGGTGGGGAGGGCGACAAAACTTTCTTTCAGATGAAGGTGCGTGGCGTCAGCCACGCACTCCGAAAATCTTTTCGGAAGCTTTCCAGAAATTTCGCGACCCCCTGCCCGAAAAAATTTTTTTACAAAGCTAATTTAAATTTGTAAATTTTTTTCAAAATTTCTAATTATTTGAAAGAAAAAACAAGTCACTTGCACATTTTTATAAAACATTTAAGTAACTTTCGAAAATTTCGCGACACATTTTCGGACAGGGGAAGGGGGGGAGCCTCCCCCCCCCCCTCGATACGCCACTGATCTGCACATAGTGCTCAATGCAGATCTCTTCTAGCAGTTAAAATTGTATATTTGGGTATTTGAAAGCGCGTAGACAAAAGAGGAGGAATTAGTTTGTTATAAAGCACATTTTTCTCCTCTATCTAAAAACCTTTCTTTCCCTATTTGTGAAGGCTTCGGAAGTAAAATCACTGATACTCTATTTGAAAGCGCGTTTCAAGTTGTGCCCCAAAAAATTCAAAATTCAATTTTCTGAAGCGGTAAACGCCCTCGATATATGAGAGTAGCAAATTCCGAAAACTTGTTAGAGTTTCGAGCGTTTGCTATATTATGACTTCACAAAAGTGAAGACTTTCGGAAAGTTTTCTTTAGATAAAAAGCTTGCCAAGAGGCCTAATCAATCTGCAGGCAAGGTTTTGTAGCCAATATTAGAGTAGCTAAAAAGTATGGATAACATCAAAACTTGAAAGGAAACAAGTATTGTTAAAAATGGGAGATTCTGCATCGAACACTGTTTGAGGCGTTTATCTACCGTTGTTCTGGTGATTTGAGGATAAGTGATGAGGATTGTTGTATGATCTTACTGAATGTGCTGAATGCATTGTTCGGGCAAGAAGTTGAATTTGAGATCCTGTGCTTACTTGGGTCTACTCGCTATGCTGAATTCGAAAACTTACACTGAAGGGAGCGAAAACGACGAAAAGGGCTTTAACGCAAGAGTGCAACAGCTCAGATAATTGCCGAAGCAAGCGGTCCGCAAAACATTGGGGCGTGCCCAAACCGTCAGCAAGCGAGCGTCAGTGTTCTGCAACAGCAATACAGAATTTTCTGCAAGCGGTCGTCAAATAATGTCTACCAGAGAGCGTCAGCCAAATTTCAGCAGGCCTTTACGCAGTTTCGGGAGTACGCCGAGAAAAGGTGAGACTCTATGTGGCAGAGGCTCATCGATGGTTCAGTTACCCGAGTGTGGGGTACTTTCTCTTAGCAGAAGGTACCTACTCAGACAATCGCCGGGGCAGGCGGGCACCGGAAAAATGGATGGCTGATTTCTCGCACCCCGCTCGCGGATTTTTCGGAAAGCAATCAGGACTTTTAGAGACGCCGCTTGCTGAGTTCTCGATTTCTCAGAAATTCAGCAATATATCTGCAAAAGATAAGAGCGAAAAAAGAGTCGACAGGCGGTGTCGCAAAAACTTGCTGTGCGAAGAAGAGATACTCGATGTTATCAGTTTATCAATGATAGTATGACGTGTTGTAAAATGTGTTGATGGTTTCATTTCTTGAGTTTGTTTCACTTTTTGCCCTTTGGACACCTAAACCTATCTACGACGCACGTGCCCCACATCACCTACAGGAGAGAAGACACAACTTGGGGGCCGAACAAACTTGAGCACGGGTACCTATCTTGTGCGAAGTTTCTTGTCGGGGGAAATTTCGCTTATACGTTTGTGGTGTGGATTATCGTGTTAGCTTTGTGCAGGTTGATCCACAGGTCATCTGTGGAAAGCCGGCACTTACAAGCAGGTACAAGAACCTCTTGTCGAGGTGGTACCTGAAAGTCACCGTGGGGTGAAGTGCAGGTGGATCCGCAGCTCTCTGTGGAACGCCATTAAACGCACTCAAGTACAGAAACCTTGGCAGAGGTTACCTGTACACCACCGTGATTGAACTTCGAAGCTTCATAAGCAAGTAAAGCAGGAAGCTGTTGAGAAGCCCTGCACGTTCGACTGAGGGAAAAACAGCTGTAAAGGCTAAAGTTTTTCTGTTGCAGAGTATGGCAAAATCCATTGATGAAGAAATGGAAGCCATGATCCTCATGGACGAGGAAAGCAAGCGCATCGAGAACCTTCAAGCGCAGATTGTCGGATTGACGCAACAAGTGCGTCAGCTAGTAGAAAAACAGTCGCAGGTATGTGTAGTACCTGCCAAAATGGGCGAATACTTAGCAGAGATGCGCAGCCTTGTAGGTAAGGGTACGCGCAAAGCAGAAAATAAGAAAAGCCCTAAAAGCACCAGCGCCGACCTTCTTCTAATCGATAATGTTTGCAACGGACTAGAAGTAGAAATCGGCAAAATCGAGCAGTTAGTTGAGAATTTGAATAGGTTCAAAAGTGTTGATTTGGTTCAGCTAGAGAAAAATGTAGCTGAAACCTTAGAACAAGCGCGGTACGATGACAGTGCGATGAGGAAACTGTCACAAATTCTTTCGGTAGATTCAACCCAAGTGGTGGAAAGCATACAGCGCATCCTCGGGTCAGGAATCGACAACTCGCAAGTAGAAGAGCCGCGTATAGGGGGAGAAGGGTCAGGAATAACTACTATAGATATTCTTCAGGACCACGGTGAAGCGCAGTCGAGTGACAACACAGTGGGTAACTTCCAAGACGCGCTGAAACAATTGCGTTCTAATGAAGTACCTAAAAACCTGGAGCTGGCCGATTTCGACCCAATTGCTGCCGCAAGAGGTGATTATCTGCGCGATAGAAACGCGCCAGTAACACAAAATAGGCGTTATATTTTGCCACAGAGACAAATGATTCCCCATTTGCAGAGAGAGCAGCCCGCGAGAGAGCCGCCAAAGCTGCCGGGATCCCTCTCCAAGAAATCGAGGAAGAACTGCCAAGGTAGGAACGATACACTCACTACCGAAATGGGGTTGACAAATGTTGTGTGTTCCGCATTTACCGCGATGGCACTACCAGAAGTTCCGGTATTCGATAACGCGCAAGGCAAAGGGTTCGAAAAGTTCCTACTCTCCTTTAGGGTTAAATATGATGGATTGAATTTGAGTGATGAAATGCTTATCCACTTGTTATGCTCGAAGCTAGCAGGGCAACCCCGGGTTATAGTGGAGACTCTTCCTATGGATATTCGGGAAGGAACATTCCATGATTTCGTGACCGCACTGAAGGCCAAATTCAAAGAGAATGAGTCTGCCAACAGAATGGAGGCATACGTTAGCCTCAAGAATCTCAGATCATTCGGGACTATCTCTGAGTACTGTGCACGGTTAGAACAGCTAACAAGGGCAGCCTATCCAGAATCGGCGGAAAGGGAGCTCTCCATGTTGCGTACTGGAGAGCTAATCGCACAACTGACTGAATGGCCAGAGTACGTTCAACTTTTCACGGAGGTAGAACAAACTCCGGCGGAGGAGGCTTATGAGAAACTAAAAGCCCTTGCACAACGAATTGAAAGGAGTAGGGAAGTGGCACTACACTTGAAGCAAGAGGCCACGAATAAACTGAGACGTTTTCCACTAAGGAGGGGACGCCAAACGCCACCAGGGAGGAAGTACTCGATTGAGTCCGAAATGCAAAGAAATAAGGACCACTCACAGCCTTCAAACCCGAACCGAAACGGAAAGCAAGAAGGACCAAGGAAACAAGAATTGCTGTGCCACAATTGCAAAAAGCCTGGACATTTTAGGAGGGACTGCAAGGAACCCCCACAAACCCAGTACACTCACAGAGATACAAGAAAACTAGCACAAGGAGGCAAGAGCGATGCCACGAATGAATGTGGTGCAAGATCTTTTTCTACTGTACTGCGGCATTGGGCATGCAGTACTGTAACCAAGAAGGAAGATAGCGATCTGGTGGGGAGCCAAACATTAGAAACTGTGAGGTTTCTTGGCTTGACCAGGGAAGCACTCATAGACTCTGGATCACAAATCAGTATCATGCCTTTAGACCTGCTTCTGACAGCACAGCAGAAAGGGTTTGACATAGATGGAGATGTGGAACAGATTCCACAACAGAAATATCCACAAGTTTATGATGCTTCAGGCAATTTAATGACCTTCAAAGGTGCCATTCGTCTAACCCTAGAAATAAACAACGGACCCCGATGCCGAGTTGCCCTCTTCGTTATGAAAGGAGGAGATGACAGGATAGTACTAGGGACAAACATCCTACACGCACTCGGCTACTCAGTCTGCAGGACAGGGAGCCCCTGTAAGTGTGAACGGGAGCAACCAAATCAACATGAAACCCTGGAATGGCATAGCAAGCGTTCTAAAAAGACCAGTAAGGCTAGGAAAGCGCAACAAGCCAAAGTAGCCACACGTGTCTACATCAAAGCGGGTGAAACCAAAGAACTGGAACTAACAAGCGCCTTCACCAAACAGACACAAGTATTGTGGTCTAACGATAGCTTAGTTCCTAATGCAGTTTGCAACATCATGCACGGGGCAGTAAAGATTCCTATCACCAATTCATCGGCAGAACCAAGAATTTACCGAGTCGGTGAAATAGTGGGTGAATGGGGAAAGGCCAAATTAGCAGAAGAAGCCCCACTTCATTACGCTAATATGCTAGAGCGGACGACAACACCTCCACCCGAGAGGAAGGCTCGCCTTTTACAACTGCTAAGGGAAAAGAAAAGTGAAAAAGGTGAAGACAAAGCTTGGGAAAATCTAGTGGAAAAGAACAGCGATGTTTTCGCTATTACAGACCAAGAGCTCACGCAGACGTCACTTGTCGAGCATGATATTGATACAGGCTCAGCACAACCGATACGCCAAAAGCCAAGACCAATTCCTTTGGGAACAAGGGTAGCGCTGAGGCAAATCCTCACAGATCTTCAGGAGAGAAACATCATTCAACCCAGTCATTCAAGTTGGGCCGTTCCCATAGTATTGGTACAGAAAAAGGACGGCACATTGAAGTTATGCGTGGACTATCGAAAACTAAATCAAGTCACAAAAGTAGATAGTTATCCCTTGCCGCGGATTGATACAATTCTCCAAAACCTCAAAGGAAAGAAGTATTTTTCAACCCTGGATCTTGCCTCAGGATACTGGCAAATAAAATTGACGAGTAACGCACGAGAGAAGAGCGCATTTGTTACGACGGAAGGACTGTACGAATTTAACGTGCTGCCATTTGGGTTGGCATCATCCCCTCCAGTTTTCCAACGGCTAATGAATGCAGTCCTCGGTCATCTTCTAGGTGACGAAGTAGCTTGCTACCTAGACGACGTAGTGGTAGCAACAGCGACAGCAGAGCGTCACATAGAAAGACTGGAACAAATTTTTCAAGCTTTTCGAAAGGCGAACTTAAAACTTAATCCAAGAAAGTGCACTTTGCTAGAACGCACGGTCGAATTCCTAGGTCATCTTGTGGATGCAGAAGGAATACACATGGATCCGAAAAGGTCTCTGCAATCGTGGAGTATCCGTTACCTCAAAGTCGAAGCGAGCTAAGAACTTTTATTGGCATGTGCTCATATTATAGGAAATTTGTCCTTGGCTTCGCGAAAGTTGCTGCGCCTTTGCATGAGCTAACCTCCGAAAAACAGCCATTTGAATGGACACCAGAACGAATGCAGGCATTCGAATTGTTAAAAAAAGTGATAACGTCGGCACCGGTGTTAACACAGCCAGACATCGAGGGAGCGCGAAGTGGCGAGAAACCATTCCAAATCCATACTGACGCCAGCTATTCGGGATTGGGAGCAGTTCTCAGTCAGAAAGGAGATGATGGTCTGCTCCATCCCATTTACTTTGCATCAAAAGGACTGACTAAAAGCGAACGCAATTATCATATCACGGATCTGGAAGCTCTCGCCGTAGTCTCTGCTTTGAGACGATTTCACATGTTCGTATATGGATTAGCTGTGGAAGTATGTACAGATCATCAACCACTTACATCCTTGTTTACTAGAGCTAATGTCTCAGCGAGAGTGCTACGATGGGCGCTCGAGTTACAAAAGTATAATCTCAAAATGGTTTACTTGAAAGGAGCGGCAAACAAGGTCGCGGATGCTTTGAGTCGAGGAGCTGCGCAGGCCCAGGACGGAGACCAGAATGAGAGTCTGGCAAATGGTCTCATTGTAGCAGCAGTCACCAAGGAACCTGAGTGGACAGTGGAACTCAGGCAAGACCCACTCTATGGAGATTTCATACAATCATTAGAGCAGAAGAAGGAACCATATTCGAAAAGAATCTTGAGGAACTACAATGTCGCAGATTTCACAATATCACAGGGCTATTTGTGCCTTGTGGAAAAAGACGGTTATCGAAGAATTGTACCAAAAGAGCACCGCAAAGAAGTGTTTCTGGAGGCTCACTCATCTTTGCTGGCAGGACATTTTGGTCCACGGAAGTTGATAAGAGAGCTGTCAAAAAAGTTCTTCTGGGAGAGTATGCATAAGGACATACTCCAGTGGGCGGAAGAGTGTAAAATGTGCACTCTACACAACCACAAACCGAAAATGACTCCACCCCTAAAGCCCATCGCTGTCTCCAAGCCGTACGAGATCATTGGCATTGACATACTGGAGATGGGATTAACCACTAATGGAAACCGCTACATTCTAAGCGTCATAGACCACTTTACAAAGTATGGAGGAGCTTACGCTATAGCATCAAAATCAGCGGAGGAAGTTACTAGAGTGCTATTTGAGAGATGGATAGCGGAAGGTTGCCGATTTCCTAAATGTATTCTGTCTGATCAAGGAGGGGAATTCGACAACAAGATGCGAAATGAGTTATCCAAGACTTTAGGGATAAACCAGACATTTACTAAAGGGTACAATCCCAGAGAGAATGGGCTGACAGAACGATTTAACCAAACTATAGTACAGTTGCTGAGAAAGAAGGTAGAGATTCCAGTGGAGTGGGACAAGATGCTTCCATATTGTGTGCTAGCATATAATACTACTATACACGAGTCCACTGGCGATTCACCATTCTTTCTACTCCATGGTTTTGATCCTTATGTGCCCCGAGACTGCGTTGACAGTGGTATCACAACTTATATGGTGGACCTGGACAGTTATGTAAATGAGCTTGTGTTAGGGATGCGCATGACTCATGAACTTGCTCGCACACAAAACGAAAAGGCTCGGAAAAGAATGAAGCTCAACTACGATAAAAACCACAAGGTCATCGAGAGACCGTTGACTTTGGGCGACCGGGTGTATATGAAGGTACCTATGGAAAAGTCCTCATCAAATCACCCTAAACTAGTTAACGATTGGTCGGGCCCCTTTCGAGTAATCGAACTCAGTGACAACAGCGCTTTAATTACGCTGATAAATGCGAATGACGAGCCTAAGCGCGTACCTTTTGATCAGCTTAGAAAAGTACCCCGAGGGGTCGACGACGAGCCCGTTAAAACCATTAGAGGAAGAGCAAAAAGGGGTAGACCAAGAAAAATTTTAAACTCTAAAGTCTTTTGTTTCAGGGTCGAAGTTGGAGACCCGCGGACGGATCCACTGCATCTATTACATCCCTGCAATTGCGGTATTTTTGGAGAACGTGCACATGTGGCTCTACCCGGATTGCGCTGCCAGTTAGCCAGGTCGAAGAAAGTGAAGAACCTGTTTGAGCTCGCAAATGTTGCTTCAATCGCCATGGAACCCACGTGGGGAGACTGGAGAAAAGAGAACGAGCTTCTAAAGAAGCAGTCCACACACCTGTCGGTCATCGGACTTAGTTGTGCCATATCAGCCCATCGGTCGTTTTGCCATGATTTCGCCATGGCACTTTGCGAAAGAGAAGGACAACGGCTACAACATCCGGACATTTTTTCGCAGAAGACGGACTACGATTTGTCCGCATACTACAATCAAGCACTTGCGAGAAAGGAACAACTCAGTCACTCGGACGGAGACGACATGCCGACGAACTCGATCATTCTAGCCTTGTCGAAGGCATTCGAGCGTGTGCGAACGGAGGTTGCCGCGGAAGATTCAGTGAAGTTCGTGGTGTACAACCACCTTGACGACATGGCGGATCAATTGAACAAAATACCGATTAGCGCAGCCATGTTATGGGTTTGGCCGGAGAAAATGCCGCGGTCGGACCAGATGAGAAGGAGCATGCAGGCCGTCGAGAGACATTTGCAGTGCGGAGGAACGCTAGACTGCTTCCCGCCACCTTTCGAGAAAATGCGCAGGAACGAGTGGGAGGAACTCCGGAAAGTCTGCATTGAAGTCGTGCGAATGTTGACCGGGCCGGCCAGGGGGTTTGACGCCAAGGTAATAGACCACTACGGACCACTAGAAGATGCAGTCCCGAAGCTCCACCCGGCCACTTGTCTGGGAGTAAGCCCCCGGAAAGGAGAAGATAAGTTGCACGGTTGGCAGATTTTAATCTTCCTGGAGCAGCTGCGAGAAGCAGCCTCGAATACGCTACGACTGCCGACGTTCCACCTACGGGAGAAGAAGAAGAAAGAGGCGAGCAATCTAGCAGAAACTGAGGGAGAGCCCGACGCAAAACGGAGGAGGATGAAGAAACCGGAAATCATGTACTTGCGAGACCCCACAGCAAAATGGATGGAGCAAGCCGCAAATATGAAGCAGCGCGGACGGTATCACGGGCAAGTCCCCGGAGGTGACTATTCGAGGAGGGGCGTGTGAAGAAGAGATACTCGATGTTATCAGTTTATCAATGATAGTATGACGTGTTGTAAAATGTGTTGATGGTTTCATTTCTTGAGTTTGTTTCACTTTTTGCCCTTTGGACATCGCCAGCGGCTCGTCTTCAATTGTACGTACTCTTCGTGGCCAATAAACCTATCTACGACGCACGTGCCCCACATCACCTACAGGAGAGAAGACACAACTGCTGAACATTTTCCTAAAATTTGCGAGCGGAATGCGAAATTTCAGCAACGCGTATTTTCCGGCGCCCGCCTGCCCCCGGCGTTTGTCTGAGTACGGGCTCTGCGGTTTACAAAAGACAGCGCGCCCCCAATAATTTTGCGTATTCTCGCGGAAAGTCCGCGAGAGTGCGGCCACTGCGCTGCAACAAATCTATAAAAATTTCGTCACAATTTTCGAGCATTCATTCAAAAATTGGCTAGCATTCTTTCAAATTTCTGCAGGCGGACAGCAAGAAATCAGCTAACTATTTTTCCGGTGCCTGCTTGCCCAAAAATCGCATGGCCGATTGCCTCAGGTGATTATCTGAGAAGTGGTTGCAATCCTACACTTTGTAAAGTCGTTTTCCTAGCTTCAGAGCAGAAGCAAGAAAATTATCCCGCTGCTAGGGAAATCAAGATCGCTTTTCAAGTTTGAAGAGTAACTCATGGAGCGGAAGACCCCGCTCACCTCTGATTTCACTCCTGCGTTAGAGCTTTTTTTCGCCATTTTCCAGTGTGGATTTTCGGATTTAGAATAGCAAATAGGTCTAAATAAGCACAAAATTTAAAAATCGACTTCTTGCTCGGACTCTGCCTTCAAGGTAATTTCTTGACTTAAGCTAGTTCACTGGTTTTGGAGAATTATCCAATCGTTCCACAAGTTCGTATCGTTTTCATTTTCGTGCTCATATCCTTGAAAAGCGGATTGATTTGCGGCAAAATGCGTATATCATTTGGAAGGGCGGTTGTGCTACTAATACGTCTACGGATTGCGGTGAAAAGCTGATTCACTCGGATCTCGCCGCTTTCAAAGATGTAAATCTTGCAAGGCAAAAAGGAGCAATTTTGGCATTTGCGCATTTTTCCTTACGAAAAAGAAGCGTTTTTGCACAGTTTTTTGTGCCGATTATGGAACATGGCGCTCGCACATCAGTATGAGACAAAAAAAGATTGGATTGCTACAAAAGATCAGAGGCCGAGCAGTGTGTCCCTGAACAAGACTTTTCGGGGGGACGGGAAGGACGTCCTGCACTGAAAACTACTGTACAGGTAGGCAATGGTCAACCATACCGTAAGCAATTCAACTGCACCGTCTAAATCAGGTTCAAGCTTAGAAAAAGCCTAACAGGCAGATTCAGTGAGCTTTTTTGCATGAGGAAACATTGCCTCATACGGCAAACGTCGTCAAAACTGTCACGATTTGACTGGAAGGTACTTCAGTAGTACCCAAAGTACTCTCCAACTCTCGCTCTATCAGATAACTATTTGCATGAATGGTGCCTGTCTCGATTTGAGTAAGTAGTTCGAGCGCTGGTTAGATGACTTTCTTGGGACTCAGCGCGCTGCCGCTTAAAAAATTTAAGTTGAGAAGCAAACAAGAATGTGCCAAAAGGTCGTGTGCTACAAAGAGGAATAGAATTTTGATTGTTTTTTATTGTAAACTAGCTTGCTTACCCGGCTCCACGCGGCCCTGTGAAAACACTGTAATAAAAGTCTCATCCCTATCCCTGTACAGGCTTTCCCTGTGCCCACTTCTACACTTCAGTTCTCGTTCCCTGTGTTGTTTTCGAAATCAGCATGCCCACTTACCCCTCCTGTGCCAACTCCCAGCCCTGTAGCTCAAACTTTGCAAAAAAATCGATAAAATCGATAAAAGACGATAAAATCGATGAAAGTAATCGATAATCCTGAAAACTAATATTGTATTCGGAATCCCATGCTCGACTACCCCCTGTGCCAGCTCCCAGCCCCGTAGGTGAACTCTGCAAAAAATCAATAAAAATCGATAAAATCGATATCGATCGATGACGAAAAGTAGCCTATGACACCCGAAGTGTATGTGTGCCAAGTTTGGTCCGGATCGGTTCAGAAATGGAATTTTCTATTCGGAACATACGTACAGACATACAGACAGACATACATACAAACAGACATTCAGCTTTATATATAAGATTGATTTGTTCGTTTATAAAAACGCTACGAACTTATGGAACGAATGTTGATGAATGTTCAGTTATTCTGATCCTACAATAGGATCGGAGTGTTTTTTTTTGCAATCACAAATCAATGGCTCTAAAGGATTCAAGAACGTAAGAGAAGATTGTATGTTGTGACATAGTTGCCCCATGACCAAATACGATTTGAGATTATCTGTCGCTGAAAATCAATAACTTAATCAACGCACTTCAAGCGCAAGCTGCAACGACGATTAGTTAAGCGGCCGAAGGCGGATACCACAGTCAACCCCGGTTATGAAGAACTATGTCACCGCCACAAATTCAAAATCAAGCAGTTTATACAAAGCCTTCAAAACAGTATCAGTAGAAAGATGATTTTGCTTTCTGCTTTCTTCCTTTCTTTTCCGCTTTTTGGAAATATTACGAAGAAAAAAACAAGACTTTTTACTGACATGCTGCATATAATCTATGAGGCTTGAACTGGCCTCTGCTGTACTGATTAATTTAGGTCTGTGAGATTCTCAAAGACTACATACTACGTATGCTGGGTGCTCCTCGTCAGTTTTGGCATGTACAGTCTGTATATGAACCTTTCAAAAGGTGCGTTTTCAAGAAAAACAGCGCTCAGAGTACGCTTCGTGATGTATCTAAGAGTGCTGTGCCTTCGCTTCATAACCGCTTGAGACGGGAGGTACAGGGTTTATCAAACGCAGTGTCGCTTGCGTCAGCATCTCCATTCTCGCGCTAGATTCTTTCTTTTCACGAACATGCTCTCTAATCACTTTTCCAGAGAGAGCGTGGGAAAGGCGGAGCCTCAGTCGAATGGAAGTGATTAGATGGCACGTTCGGGGAAGAGACGCAGAGTCCAGCACGGAAGTGGAGATGCCGATGCAAGTGCTGCGTTTGATAAGCCCTATATACCGGGCGCTTGGAAGTGGTGAAAGCTCGCTAGATATGGTTTCGGAGCAGAAAGCAAAGGGAGTGTCGTATATGGAGGCTACTGCACCACGAACGCGCAAAAGCGGTATTGATTGAGAACGCGCGGCGGGCGTGTATATTCACCGTTTTAAATACTACGCTGCGCTCCTTGGATAATAAAGCCGCGTTCGCCCCCAAAGATATTGGACGAATTTGAAACGCAAAAGTACCCTGATCGAAGACGCGGCAGCGAGCGCATTCTTCTTCGCCGAGCGCGACAGCAAGCACAAACTTGATTTTTTACATTTTTTGAAGTTCCAGACGTCGATCTTAGTACGCTTGTGTGTTTAAAATTTATCCCGGCTTTCAAGCGCACGATTTTTGAAGCATTAGAAGGCAGAAGTGGAACGCGTGGTTTTTTGTGACTTCTTTTCATGCTTTTGAGTTTAGAGTACCCGTGATGTTTCACAATAAAGTGGAATATCAGTAGAGTCAACTAGATTATGACAAGGGTGGGAAGAAAGTAAAACCGCTAAAGGAGTTCTACGTGCTGATTGTTTATTGATAAAGTATCTTTTTCAGCCTTAATCTATAGACTCAGTTGTTAACATTACCAAGAAGCGAAAAGAAAATCTATCGATAGCGTTATCGATAAAGTTACGGCTTCTTCGCAAACTTATTGCCAATTCTGATTTCACCTGTATGTAAGGGTAGAAAACAGAAAAGTTTGAATCAATTTTTAGTTGTAGTTTTTACCAAAAGCTGGAATTTTAGAAATCATTTGTGGCCCTACACTAGTGCAAATATAGACTGTGCAAAATATATACTTTGAGGCTTGAAACTACAGTAAGGATCTTTATGACGAAGTCAAATCAGCCCCTGGTGTTGAAGCGTCTAAATTGCCTCTCATTATTCGTGAAAGAAGAATCGCAGCGGCTGTGCTAGGACGGCATCCGCCGAAGTTCACCGAAATGTTCGCATCAGCTTTCTGTTCAGAGTATACTAGTTCTGAAGGTTATCATACAGCTACTTCGACATGGCACGCCTTTATATACAGGGTGTCCCAAAAAATGTATCGAACGTTTGATCGTTAATATCTCTCTTCCCAAGAAGTCTTTTGCCTTGCTCCAGGTACCGTTTTGTAGAGCTGGCTTCAACTTAGATTTGCATTATAGAACGAATCACCCATCTCTCTTCATTACTGTAGGATTACGGTAGAATCTTGAAACATATGGTGTCAATGTGGAAAAAGCTGCCGTTTTAAAAATTTTCAAAAAATTGTGAAAACTTGTTTATTGGGGTTTTTATGGACGCTGAGTTCAATACTCAACTATTCTCAAGGTTGCGAAGCTTTCTAAACGGTGTAACCGCAATTTTTAGGAACACTGGAAAAATGGCCGCTACCTCTTACCTGGCATAACTCTTCAATAAAACGTCATAATAAGTTGGGAACTTTACAGTTACAATCAGCAACTCTAATTAGCCTAGTGCAAAAGCTTTCGAGCTGTTTTGTTTCCTTTCTGAGGCAAAATATGGCCTTTCATTGCTTAAAACCCTCTTTGAAGTTTGTACCGTAATCCTACAGTAATGAAGAGAAATGAGTGATTCGTTCTATAATGCAAATCTAAGTTGAAGCCGGTCCTACAGATTGGTACCTGAAGCAAGAGAAAAGACTTTTTAGAAGAGAGATATTAACGATCAAACGTTCGATACATTTTTTTGGGGACACCCTGTATATAATATATATCAGTGGCGTACCGAGGGGGGAGGGGGGGCGGGGGGGGGGGGCGCGCCCCTTCCCCCGAGAATGGGTCGCGAAATTTTTGATTACTTATATGGGTTATAAAAATGTGCAAGTGACTTGTTTATTTTTGTAAATAATTGAAATAATTTTTAAAAATTTTTAAAAATTCTAATTAGCCTTGTAAATAAATTTTTTTCGGGGGCGTGGCTGACGCCACGCCCCCTTTTTCCAGATTTTAGGGGTCGGGGACCCGCAAAAATTTTGAGAAGCACCCCAAAAAATTTTTCGGAGTGCGTGGCTAACGTTACGCACCTTCTTTAGAAAAATTTTTTTGTCGCCCCCCCCCCCAAGGCCGAAATCCTGGGTACGCCACTGATATATATATATATATCTGCTTTAGCTTCGGGTACAGTAGGTGACGTGAAATCTAGTTTTCAAATTTTTTTTCCAGTTTTTGCTTACATAGGCTTTCACTGTGACGATTACAAACTATTTGATCCTAAAGGACATTGCGAGATGCGGTAGGGGTGTATTTGCAAAAAAAAAACAAACCAACATAAATATTTCGTCCTTCTCTTTTCAGCAATTATCTCTCGGTTTGGTTGCTCCTCAAAGTCACATCGAGGCTCAACCCGACGTTTTCACCATGTACAACTTTGACTAATTCTCATTCTTATTAAAATCCCAAACATAATTTCAGTGTTTTTTCAGTCTGCGTGGCTTTTTGAAATTGATAAAGGTAACATTTTGTCTTGACCAAATCCGTTAGTGGGAATATGAGCCTCACTGTAACGACGCTTCTCCACTGCGTGATATTTCGGAGAAATTTCAGATTGTGAGAAAGCTTCTTGGAGATTCGCGACGAAATCACAAAACCATCTATGCGCGCATGGCTGTAGAAAATTTTAGACAGCAAGATTACAAAGCTGTGATTGCTCTGTGACGATAGTGCTTGATGCTAATCGAGTTCGGAAAACACAAGCGTACTAACATCGGCATTTGAAGCTTTAAAAAGCTTTAGGTCACTGATGGGCCCTGTGGTTTGAAGTGTTAATCTATTGGGAAGCACTTCAAGAGGTGTAGAGTTTACTCGGTTTGTTTGAAAAGTTTCACCGTAAACTAGCAAAATCAAAAACTTCAAAAGCATACGACCCACCGGTGGGTCGTATTGTCGTGAATGTGTTAAAAAACTAAGTTCGTGCTCGCTGTCGCGCTCGGCGAAGAAAACTGCGCTCGCTGCCGCGTTGCCGATCAAGATACGCTTTGCGGTTCGAATTCGTCAAGATATTGCGCCTTCGTAGTGCAGCAGCCCATACAACCCAAACGTACAACGACCACTCAGACAAAACCATTTAGGAAGTTATTGACTGACCCGCTCCATAGTAGTATTTCAAGAAACGCGCTCAGTTTTGCAAGCCTGAAACGAAAAAGTGGCTTGTACAAAGCAGAGGCAAGACAATACACAAATCTGATAGCGTATGTAGAGTAAGGTTTGAAGAATTTTCAGAAAATTTTCAAAATTTCGCGACGTTATTTCTTCCATTACTCGTCATCTTATATTCATGCATTTCACTTGAGTTGTGGATTTTGTTTTTTCATGGACTTTTTCCACCGCCAAAAAACTATATTTAAGCAAGAAATCTGGTTTTTATCTTTGCATTTTTTTTCAATAATTGACAAAAACTCACTATGATAGATGCTGCGCTCCAATCTAGTCAATTGCAAATGCTTTGCTTTCGGGTTTTCATTTGCCTTCTCGGCTCTTCTCAATTGAGTCGCGCAGGAGATTCGCCCACAAAATGGACGTTCCGGTGTCCGGTGCACCGGCGGGAGTCATCATTTTAGCATCGTCCCGATTTTGGTGCGATTTTGTTCCGAAGTGCACTACGCGCGTATATCATAGTGGAGGTTTTGGAAATTGCGAAATAATTGCCATTTCTGAATTGATTGATTTCCGCTAAATAGTGCTCTTTTCTTCAACGATTTTGCTTCCGCTCCTTCCTTTACATTGTTTTGATCGCTCATTGACATCATTCAAGATTTGTATAACGTAGGCTGTTATTATCTAGAGGTGATGTCATTTTTTTCATGAATGATGTTCTTTGACTGAGCATGTCTATTTTGTCTTTTTTACATTATTTCATCGATATACAGGGTGTCCCAAAAAGATGTGTACACCGTTTGATCGTCAATAATTTTCTTGCTTTTGTTCTTTTGTCGAGCTTGAGGTACCATTCTGTAAGGCAAGGTTTGACTTAGATTTAGAATGACTTAGATTTTTTTTTTAGAGTTTGGAACAAATCATAATCATTGTTTATTACTTTACCGTAGGATTACGCTATAACTTTCAGCATATAGCGTCACTGTGGAATAGGCTTTTTGATGAAATAATTTCAAAATATTTTGAAAATTTGTGTAGCAAGCTACTCAAACGTGCTGATTCCACTACATAGCATTTTACCAGTTTTTCGAGCTTTTTGATAGCGTATTCACATCTCTGACAAAAATTGGAAAAACATTTGTTACCCTAAATCTGAAATAACTTATGAAAGAAGCACTATACTGAAGTGCAAAACTCATATTTAGAATCAGCGACTGATTAGCCCATTATTGATTAGATTTTCTGCCTTGTTTGGCTTTCTTTCTGAGCCAAAATACCGCTTTTCATGGCTTGAATCCCTCCTTAGAGTTCCTACCACAATCCTACAGTAATGAAGAGCGAATGGTGATTCGTTCCACATTGTAAATCTAAGATTTAGCTTACCCTACAGAATGTTACCTCAAGCTCTGCAAAAGACATTTAAACAAGAGAGTTATTGACGAGCAAACAGTGTGCACGTCTTTTTAAGACACTCTGTATAGCATAATTGACAAGCTTTAATCCACTGCTTATCTTACAACAATAGTTTAGGCTATTTCATTTTAGATTAAACCGCCTGTCCAAAGTAGCATTTCTAGTAAAGATCTCTGCGTTTTTGTTGAATATCGAAGGGGGGGCGTCTTTTTCTTGATTTCTATCAGGATGTCATAGGACACCTTTTCACTCAGCAAACCTGCGGAATGCTTTTCCAGACTTGAGCTTGAGTTAATATTTATAGCGAGCTTTAGTAAGAGAATAGTCAGAATTCGAAGTGGCCAATTCAAGCAAGCTGCCCACCGTTTCATGCAGCATTTAGCGCTGATTTCGAATTTTGAACGAACCCGGCTCTGCACTGCCAAATTTGCGCTGCATGCATGATTTCTTGGCAAAATAACGTTTAACGGCGATTAACATTTAAAGGCATTTAACGGCTTACAACTTCGCCCACATAGGTGCTAAGCGGATATGAAATCAGATTCGGAGTCAGCGTTTCATACTGCACTTAATGGTATGCAGCCTATTTAGATTGGCCACTTCGATTTTTAATCATTTCCTTGTAAGATTATTAGGTTGTAAAGAAAGTTCCCGGACACTTTTGAAAATTTCATTTTCAACGGCATTTCGGCTTTCGGTTGGATTTTAACACCAAGTTTTTTTATACTGTTCAGTAGAGGAAATCCTGAAGTTAACAAGCCTTTCGACTTTTATCGATGCCAAGACATGTTTGATCTGCACGTCAAGAAGAGGAATCTCTTCAACCACGAAAATTTCCCAATTTTTCTTCCTACGGCCATTTTTTTGTGCAATTCGAGGATTGCGATTTGCGCTCAGAAATTACAAGCTGTCGAACTTACCTCTGACTGCAACTCTTTTCGCAGCTGGCGTCGCTTCTGCGGGGATCGCCACACTAGATGATGGGTCCAAAAGATGTGCGAGGCATCACCCCATCAATGTTACCAGTAATCGAAAATTTGGTCCTTTCTGTGCAGAACTAGAAGACTTCAAATTCAGAAAAATGGTGCATTTTTGGGGGCAAAAAAATGGTCGATTTTTCAAACTTTCCAAAGAAAATTTTTTCAGATGGTCCTTTAAAACATGAGTGGTCACCATAACAGCCTCAGCAGACCTCTATATAACTACAGCATCTGGGCTCTCCAGCTCTCATCATGCTGTGATAATCCTGCACAAATAGGCCACTTTTCGCGACAACCTTCCCTTCTGCGCATGCTGGTGGACCGCAGTGAGGTGCTGAGAAGCCAGCAAAACAAATATATGTTGTGGACAAAATTGTCTTTGTAAAGAAGTTTGAAGCTTTGAAAAAGAATCAATTTGCTTGAAGTTACAACGATTTGAAAAAAATTTTCGCAAGGGCCCGGGAACTTTCTTTACAACCTAATAAATATCAAATGTAAGCAAAAGGTTTCACCCTAAATAACACAGAAGACAAAATATAATAAAAACTTTTGAAATTTATAGCGTAAATCTCTTAGTCGATAGTATAGCATCTTTCCAGGCTTGCATTCCTTATGTGGAAAGTAGTGGCTAGAAATTCAGAAGTTTATTAGCTAATTTGGACTAAAACTGATCCATGCCTTATTATTTCTCCCTAGTCAGACCTTTACAATCCTTCTAATGCCGAAGTTTGAGCAAACATGTCAATAAATGCCTGCTCTCTACAGCTTTTTCTATCCTTGCCATAATACCTTCTCCCCATCCCTCTACTCTCCAGAGAGCACCATAAAGTTGGAATGTTCACGTGTGCGCCGTTTTTCCTGCATACTTAGTTCAAGCCTCTCCCTCTGCCGCACTTCTCCTTTTGGTTCACCTTCTAATGAAGTTAGAGGAGTACAACTATTTTGCACTTTTCATTCTAGCTCTAGCTTTCCGTCTTCCTTCGTCCATAGTCATTTTCATCTCACTGTATTATCCCAAAACCTCTCACCCAACCAAAATGACTTTCACTCTATGCAAGAATTTTCCAGCGCTCTCCAGAGCTCCATACTCAGAAATTTTTGACTAAAGTGCAGATTTTCTCACACTTCCGAGATCCAGATGTACTTCCGTGACTGTCCAGCCACGGTATTAATCCCTCACCTCCACTATCCCAAATGGAGCAAACTGTTCCAAATATCCCGCTAAACATTTCTAGAGCACATCTTTGTTTTTTTTATTGCCAAAAGGTTCGATCTTCGTTCACGCTGCCAAAATCCAGGCACTATTCTTCATATCCTACAATTCTAATTGAAACTGTTCACATTTTACTCTCACAAAATTTGCTTTGGAAAAGCTCTCCAAAATCCTCCCTTTTCCTTTTTGGCAGCCCTTGTAGTCTGCCCTACTCTTTTTGGATCCAAAATGCCCCACAATCCCATTACTTCTGCGCTGGCAATATGGAATGCTAATTGAGTCAAGTAAATTTGTCGAGTCAAGTTGTGAGTATTTTTTGGTCCAAAAAAATGAATATATTGTCTACGTAAGATCTACTTTTATGGTCTTTTCAGTGCTTTAGTAGAGCAACGTTAAGTATGAGTGTTTTGGACAGAAGGTGTTGTTCGGATAGAGTGCTCTGCTAGTCATAATTGGACCATTTGAGCAATTCTGACGAATTCTGTGCTACAATACCGCTCATAATTCGTCAAAAAAGTCGCCGGACTGCGGCGCACTCCGCCACACTCCGCCACAGTGCGCCGGAGTGTGGCAGAGTACGCCGGAGTGCGGCAGAGTGCGCCACACTCCGCCGCAGTGCGCCGGAATGATCGTCAATTTAGCCATATCTCGCTTCAGAATGGATGAATTCTGAATCCGAGGACACCGTTCGATTCAGCTCGACGAGACGCATCATCCTATATATAAAGCTGAACGTCTGTTTGTCTGTACGTATGTTTCGAATAGAAAAATCCATTTCTGAACCGATCCGGACGAAACTTGGCACACGTACACCTCGGGCCCCGGCGAGTGTCATAGGCTACTTTTCATCATCGATCGATATCGATTTTATCGATTTTTGTCGATTTTTTGCAGAGTTCACCTACGGGGCTGGGAGTTTGCATAGTGGGGTAATCGAGCATGGGGATTCCGAATACACTATTAGTTTTAAGTATTATCGATTATTATTTTGGTTGAATACGTGTGCTGATAACAGTATTATTATTGATCTGTCGCTGATGACACATAGACAGTATGCTATAGGAGTATGGTAGAGAGCCACTCTGATCGAATTTGTTCTAAGATCTGCTCAAGATCACAATACCGCGCACAGAATGTCAAAATTTCCGTGAACTTCGCGGAATTCAGGGATTTTTACCAAAGTGCGCGATAATCCGGGAAGTTCGCGACATTTCAGGATCCGCGAAACCATGCGAATCACGCAGAGTACGCAACGCCATAACATCCTTCGGAATGAATATATTCCGAATCCAGAAGCAGCATTGTGTTCAGATCGTCGAGGCAAATATTTTGATATGCAGTATGCTCTCGATATTCCATTTCCAGTTTTTTCGAATTTTTTCTGTGGATGTCTTTTCGCAAGGATGTAACGCAGCGTCTGTGTAACATAAAAGATTCCAGTAAGCACTGATCGATAGTACTGTCCTTGTAGGTTATCGTGCGTTCAAGAGTAGCTGCAGACTGTCTTCCAAAAGACACAGAAGCGTTGGTGAATTTTGGAAAAATCACGCGTTTCTAAATTCTACTCGCCGTAACTTCCTTCGGAATGAACATATTCTGAATCCGAAGAAAACTTTGTGCTCAGTTCATCAAGGCAAATCTTTCGATATACAGCATATCCTTGATATTCCAATTTCAATATTCTCAAATCTTTCTGTAGGCGTCTTTTTGTGGAGGTGTAAAGCAGCGCGCACTGCTCCTAGTAGACTCCAGCAAGGATCTTTCGATAGTACTTTTTCTGTAGATTACGAAGCGCTAAAAAGTAGTCACAGGCATCTTTCCATAAGAGTTAGAAGGGCTGGTGAATTCTGGAAAAATCTTGTCGTTTTGAATTTTTCTCAACGTAACTCTAAAATATGAAGCTCTCTTGCTAAGCAGATGTGATTTTCGTAATCAGCAGGTCGGATTACCCTTACAAGCAAGTTTTCCAAGATGTTCGAGTAATTTCATTTTTTCTCGTTTTACGCTCTGAAGCTGCCCGATGGATTTTGGTGAAAATGTTCATGCTCTTAAATTGTAAGGAAACTTCGCTTATAGAGGTTTTCGAACACGCTCTTTACGAAATTCGTGTCTTTGAGGATTACAGGGTTTTCTTGGAGAGATACGGTGAGGTGACTGTAACTGCATCACAAAAGCTCGTAACTTCGCCTCCACCTCTCACGTGTCTGTCAAGGAACCTGCCTGCTTGCTTTACAATTCAAAGTTACTAGGAGATTTGCTATCGAATGGCGCAAGACTCAGGCTCCAGTCTATAAAATTCGCCGAGTTACGAGCCTACGAAAACACGTTCTCATGAATTTTGCTCAAAATGTAAAAATCGCAAATTTCGTAGAAATTTCAGCATGAGTGCTTGTACAATACGCTGATCAAATCTTTTCACATTCTTAATGGATCTTATTGTGAGATTTGGTGATTTGAGTTCTAGCCACAAAACAGCTTTGATATCAATTGCTGAAGCACACGCAAGCACCATATTTAATACAGTGGAGTTATTAAGCGAAGCGAACATAATATCCGCAATGCGAGTGTCATACAAGCACTCACGGTGGAATTTCGACGAAATCTGCGATCTTTACATTTTGAGCAAAATTCATGAGAACGTGTTTTCGTAGGCTCGTAACTCGGCGAATTTTATAGACTGGAGCCCAAATCATGCACCATTTCATGGAACAGTTCCTAGTAACTTTGAATTAGAAAACACAAGAAGGCAGGTTTTCTGACAGGTACGCGAGAAGCGCAGGCGAAGTTACGAGCTTTCGTGATGCAGTTACAGTCACCTCACCATATCTCTCCAAGAAGACCCTGTAATCCTCAAAGACCACGATTTTCGTAAAGCGTGTTCGAAAACCTCTATAAGCGAAGTTTCCTTACAATTTAAGAGCATGAACATTTTCACCAAAATCCATCGGGCAGCTTCAGAGCGTAAAACGAGAAAAAATGAAATTACTCGAACATCTTGGAAAACTTGCTTATAAGGGTTATCCGACCTGCTGATTACGAAAATCACATCTGCTTAGCAAGAGAGCTTCATATTTTAGAGTTACGTTGAGAAAAATTTAGAACGACATGATTTTTCCAGAATTCACCAGCCCTTCTAACTCCTATGGAAAGATGCCTGTGACTACTTTTTAGGGCTACGTAATCGACAGAAAAAGTACTATCGAAAGATCTTTGCTGGAGTCTACTAGGAGCAATGCGCGCTGCTTTACACCTTCACAAAAAGACGTCTACAGAAAGACTTGAGAATTTTGAAATCGGAATATCAGGGATATGGTGTATATCGAAAGATTTGCCTTGATGAACTGAGCACAAAGCTCTCTTCGGATTCAGAATATGTTCATTCCGAAGAAAGTTACGGCGAGTAGAATTTAGAAACGCGTGATTTTTCCAAAATTCACCAACGCTTCTGTGTCTTTTGGAAGACAGTCTGCAGCTACTCTTGAACGCACGATAACCTACAAGGACAGTACTATCGATCAGTGCTTACTGGAATCTTTTATGTTACACAGACGCTGCGTTACATCCTTGCGAAAAGACATCCACAGAAAAAATTCGAAAAAACTGGAAATGGAATATCGAGAGCATACTGCATATCAAAATATTTGCCTCGACGATCTGAACACAATGCTGCTTCTGGATTCGGAATATATTCATTCCGAAGGATGTTATGGCGTTGCGTACTCTGCGTGATTCGCATGGTTTCGCGGATCCTGAAATGTCGCGAACTTCCCGGATTATCGCGCACTTTGGTAAAAACCCCGGAATTCCGCGAAGTTCACGGAAATTTTGACATTCTGTGCGCGATATTGTGATCTTGAGCAGATCTTAGAACAAATTCGATCAGAGTGGCTCTCTACCATACTCCTATAGCATACTGTCTATGTGTCATCAGCGACAGATCAATAATAATACTGTTATCAGCACACGTATTCAACCAAAATAATAATCGATAATCCTTGAAACCAATAGTGTATTCGGAATCCCCATGCTCGATTACCCCACTATGCAAACTCCCAGCCCCGTAGGTGAACTCTGCAAAAAATCGATAAAAATCGATAAAATCGATATCGATCGATGATGAAAAGTAGCCTATGACACTCGCCGGGGCCCGAGGTGTACGTGTGCCAAGTTTCGTCCGGATCGGTTCAGAAATGGATTTTTCTATTCGAAACATACGTACAGACAAACAGACAAACAGACGTTCAGCTTCATATATAGGATGATGCGTCTCGTCGAGCTGAATCGAACGGTGTCCTCGGATTCAGAATTCATCCATTCTGAGGCGAGATATGGCTAAATTGACGATCATTCCGGCGCACTGCGGCGGAGTGTGGCGCACTCTGCCGCACTCCGGCGTACTCTGCCACACTCCGGCTCACTGTGACGGAGTGTGGCGGAGTGCGCCGCAGTCCGGCGACTTTTTTGACGAATTATGAGCGGTATTGTAATTACGCATTCAAATTTTCAATTTAAAAATAACCAACTCATAACTTGATGTCCAGAGGCGCTCGGCAGACAACGAAGACAGATTGGAATCAGCGTTCGATGGTCCTTATAGTCATATCAATTTCATATGAAGAGGTAACTTCGACCATCCGGACCTCCCTTGTGAGTATGAAGAACGAAATCTTTGACGAAAAAAATCACATTTATAGTTGTTGCTGCATTTGTGACCACTTGCGTAAATATTAGTTTCGAGTTTTCGTTTGCGTTATTTGTGAAAAGAGATGTTCTTGCACGTGGGTCCCACGGCGAATCTTTTTTCATCTTTGAGTACTCCGCTATGAGTTGGCATAGGGGTATATGTGAGCATACTGATTACAGAAACGTTGATTTTACGGAACTACTCTCATCGATTTTATCGACGTCTTGCAAACTTCGAGCTACGGGGCTGGGAAAACTTTGCTCACGTAGTGCGACATAATGCGACTTTGCCGGAAGTGCCGCATGGAAATAACTTTCTACGAAACTACTCTACTTTTCGCTTTTATATTTGGAATCGGCACTGCTTGCTTCATTAACATATACTCAAAATCTAAAACATTAATTTTTTTCAAATAGCACAGTAAGATCTCAATTGCGTCGGAAGTGCCGCATTGATATAATGTCTTCACATATTTATCCTAGAAAAATTTTGCTTACTTGTGTCATCAGTGTCTTCACCTCCTTCAGTGTTTTTGAAAACTAAAATCTCATTTTTGTATGTCCTCGATAATTTAGAAATTACCCATAATACCAAAAACTTTAAGAAGCATAAGGCAGAGTTGAAGTCCGTTTATTTTCTAGTTTTTGCTTTGAAAGAGATACTGCCATTGTTCAATCTGATTTTCTCAATTTGAACTGGTAATTTTCCAGTTTTCTAATTTTCGTAAAAGGAAAAGAATGTACATCAAATTTGGAAATTTCAAGGCGCAGTGATAAGCAGGTTTAAATTTCGTGTAATTCCCAGCTTTTGTTTCCAAAACAAGTATAGCCAAAATAGCCCCAGCTTTTCTAGTTTGAAATTTTTTGAATTATGCGGGAATAAGTTTTTACATCGAATTTCCGGTTTCGTAAACAGCGGCAATGGCAGTGCGGCACTTCCGGCGCATTATTGTGTTTGAATCGCAGTTTTTGACAAACGACGCTGACGGCTGTAGCCCAAAACATGAGATCTTCAATCCTCAACTATTTCCAAATTCTCTGCAAGCTCCTATTGCTAGCACTTTCAGAGGCATGAATTGACTAACAACAGCCTGACAATAAGATGCTTACAAATGATCCAGCACATCAGTTAGCATGCCTACAGTACAGTAAATCCAGAGCTTCAATTGAAGTATCGGGTGCACCAGCATTTCCATTTCCGTGATGGGCTCTCAGGACGAGAGTGGGAAAAGCGGAGCCTCAATTGATTGGAAGTGATTAGAGAGCCTGTTCCGCGGAAGAGACGCAGGGTTCAGCGCAAGAGTGGAGAACTGTTGTACCCGACACTTTAATTTTTAAGCCCTGTATGTGAATGAATAAAATACATTATAGTTGCTCGAGAAAATTTGGCAAACGTTCGCTTAGGTGACGACGAAAACGGACTAGATTACTTGAAAAATGTGAGTTCTTGAAGTTAAATTTGCTGATTTAAAGACAATACGATTTTTTCCCCTTTCTCCAGCAGATTTTGAAAAAAAAATCATAGCTCTTGGACCCCTTTCTGACTATTTACTCAAGTTCTTATGCTACATGCCGGCCGAGGTGGGACGCAAAGAAATGCTTCATATCCTTTTTTCGCTCCATATCTACGAGTTGCAATTTTTACTGTCTATCAAAGCAAAGAGCCTCTACCACTTCAAGAAGTTACCATATGAAAAGTGTCATTTTGCTGTAAATGCTAAAATTTTTAGCATTCTTGGCATGTGAGATAAGATCATTAATACAGTTCTGCAGTTTTCACGGATTCAAGAACATATGAATGAGTTCGAGCGGATGGTTCTTTAGGAAATTTCTAGAAGGGATCAACCGCATTGTTTTACGTCGTTGCCATGTAGCCATGCTTACGAATAAGGATAGCCGATTTTTCTTTTATGGGAAGACAAGAAAAAACGATTTTCAGAATATCAGGATATTCTAGATAGCTTTTGGTAAACGAAATTTACAACTTCCTCTCTTTTCGGGGATGTATGTGCTAGCTGTAGTTGTATATATGAACACCCTTTCTCGGAGTTTTTTAAATCAGAGTTTATTACTAGAGTAAAGAGGGACTGAATTTTTTGTTGACGATTGAAGAATTCGAGTACTGCGAACTTGTCAGGACTTTTTTGAGAGTATCAGCACAGTAGAAGTAGAGCTTGTATGTTTTAAGAATAGGAGAACATTGAGAAATTTTAAGTTAATTCAGGCAAAAATCGGAAAATTCAAGAGTTTTTGGCTTATTTAAAGTGCAAAAAGGGAGTTATTTGATTTGGAAATTCAATCAATCTCCCCCCCCCCATCCTCCTCCCTCCCACACACGCGCAACAAGATACACATAGTTTGGGTGGTTCAATAGAATATGATGCAGATTGCTTGGATGATCCCGGAAAACTTTTCAGTTCTCGGGATAAAAAGTCATTATCAATAGCTACATATATACAGAAACATACATTGTACAGCCAAGTAATTCCTTTTGCAACAATTCTTATTCTTCAGAAAAATTTTTGAGAAAAATACTGTAATCTATTCGAATCGAGGGAACATGGATTAAGCGAAAATGAGCCTCATTCAATACACAAGCAGAGCAGACGTAAACCTACAAAAACTTATATGGGTACATGTTGCAAAAAATGCAGGAAATGAACACAAAGTCTCAGGACTTTAGTTAGTTACACGTACGATCAAATCAAATCAAAAAACAACGAAAACGCCTGACATTGTACATCGGATTTAAAAGGCAAAGACACAGATTATGTAATAGTTGGATTGAATCTACATAAATAAGCTAATTGCTCAGCTCTGTTTAAGTCTCAGTGGGGATTTGGAAGCAAAAGTTGAAGAAACTCAACAGTTATTTTGATTTTGTAGTGGATAGTTCGCCATTTTTTCTCAAGACTCGATAACTTGCCCGTATTTCGACGAAAGCCTGAAACGCAGCACATTGCATGCGGAAGAATACTTGATGGAGACAAGGTCAGTTTGAGCGCTATTATGCAAACTGGGTATACAAAAATATACAAAAAATTTTATAGGCTTACATCAAGAACATCACCCTCAAACGCATAAAGCTACGTAACCGCGAATTGAACATGACCTGCAAGGAAGTAAAAGCCCGTATATTACCACCGAGAAGTCTGAAGAAGTTAGAGTTTGGAGTGGCTCATGCTCGCATTGTATACGAGGTAGTGATATATCTTCTTCATCCTCTCTTCATTGGCTTTTTCAAAACAAATTTATGAAATGCATAAATTTACTTATGGATAACGTTGGCTCTATGATCGTATTTTCTCATGCTTTTACAATTTTGAAAGCACTCGTATCAAGCCTATGACCAAATCTTAGCACTTCTTTTGGCTACCGTGAAGGTTTCAAAAAGTCTACGAGGACAAAAAAGAATCATTAAGGGCGAATGTAGACAGCTCTCATCCTCAAGATATCATCAGCGTCCCGTTAAACTGGTATATTATTCTACCCAGACGTTTTCTTCGACAAATTGCAGATAAGATTAGTTTAGTTTTGAAATGTAAATTTTTATGTGTTAACACAGCAAGTATTGCGCAATAGTTGCTAGAAACTACTTGTTTCTGTGCTAAAAGTCGATGGTTTTTATTTTAATGTTAGACTACCTTGCGTACCATACGACCCATCGATGATCGAAAAACAGAACAAAAGAAAAAACTGCAAAAAAATTCGCAATTTCTTCTTTTCTTCTGCGCGTCCATTTCGCACAAAGCAAAGCATTATTAAGCAAATTTCAAACGGCTAAAGCGGTGCCATCGGATGACCATCTCAAAGCTGCGGCGGTTTGGAAAGCGATAGGGTTCCTTCATACTACGCCGCGTGCGCCGCGTACGCAGCGTACGCTGCTGCAGCGCAGTGGAAATATGGACATATGAAGAAGAGAGATCTTTTTCATCCAGTGATGTGTTTGTAAGGAGATATTGGCAGCGCAAATATACAACCACAACCTACAACCATACAACCATATACTACCAATATACAACCAGATGACGCAATGTGCAGTCAGTTACGATACAAAATGTGAAAAAGTAGAGGGAGCACAACAACCTAAGTCATTTCATCAATCATTGATATAGACAAAGGATAGTCAGGATAAACAAGGCAAAAAAGAAGAAGAAATGCATGATGTGAAGGAACACTATTGAGGGACACGAATGTGCAGCAAATATAGGGATACATCAAAAAAGTGGAGCTTTGCTGCCGTGAGCATATTTCCATTGCGCTGCAGCGGCGTACGTGGCGTAGTATGAAGGAACCCATATAGCGCAGACAAATGGATTCTCTGCGAGCAAGAGCGCAAAAGTACGCTGTAGCGGTAGGCTGCTTGGTGGACTAAAGAGAGGGACAAAGTATTATTCTTCATTATGTTTATGGATAGGTTTGGTAGCGAAAAGCTTGATTTTGTGAAATGCATTGAAAAGAGTGTTTTTTGACTTGTATTAGATTGTCACAAAAATTACGTGGCATTGCATCCTGCGTCGAGCAGGATAGGCACCAAAAAGTGATTAAAATACCAGTTGGTATTAGGTTGGTAAGAAAGTTTTCGGACATTTTTACGCTAAAATTGCTATTTATCGGGTTGTGATGCATCTACGAACGAGAAAATTTGTAGTTGTACTATCACATACACGCGGCTTATACCTGCGAAGGTGGGAGGAGCTTAGGGTCAATAGGGGCGGAGTTTGTCACTTTTCGATTATCTCATTTTCCCTGTTAATTAAGCTCAAATTCCATGCAGACTTTGCATATATGTGTGTGAATTCATGTCTGCTATATTTTGGATTATTTGTGAGTGCTACAGTGTGTACGGAAGGTGGAGTCCTGAGCTTTGTCGAAATCCTATGTCTTCGAATTTTCGCCTCTGTTTTCACAGGATTCATTAGTCATGGTTGTGACTAGTACAATACCGCTCATAATTCGTCAAAAAAGTCGCCGGAGTGCGGCGGAGTGTGGCGGAGTGCGGCGCACTTCACCACACTCCGCCGCACTCCGGCGCACTGCGCCACACTTCACCACACTCCGCCGCACTCCGGCGCACTGCGCCACACTTCGCCACACTCCGCCGCAGTCCGGCGACTTTTTTGACGAATTATGAGCGGTATTGTATGTAGAGCAGCCTGTTATGGAATTTTCGGAATTTTGCGATATTCAGGGAAATTTTGCACATCCTGTAAGCGGTATTGTACTCGACGTGCTAACAACATTTCTTATATTGTTTTGCTGCTGGTGGCACATTGTAGGATAGAATATCTGCCAAATTACACGACCTTCGAATTTGAAAGACAATTCATGAGAAGGCGATTTTGTAACATCATAATCTGACGAACAATTCAAATAAAGATCTGTGCTAAGCATGGTCCGATAGAGGTGTTCACAAAGTTTTCAACTCACAAAAATTTGCAGCCATTTTCCGCAACAGGTAGGGGAAAAGTGCAGGCGAAGTTGCGATCTTGGTTGGTCCAGCTACTTCTATCTCACTTTAGCTTTACTGTAAGACTCTCTAGTGCAAAATAAATAGGATTTTCGTAAAGATCGGGACCAAAAACCACTATGAGTGAAGTTTACAGTCAATCCGAGAACTTCAATATTTTAAGCAAATCTTACGCCGAGGCCAAGAGTGAGGAGCGATGAGGAGCGAGAGGCCAAGAGCGCGCTATATCAGTGTGTATTGCTTCTAAGAAGCTGGAAAAAATATGGTGTGTATAGGTATAAGAGAGGTGTCTAACATGATTTTTGGGGGAATTACGGAGCAACTTTGGGAGAGCCGATTTTACGGCCTGAGCATGTATGTTGGGGGGCTAATAACTCTGCGAATATTACAGCTACGGGGCTGGGGTTTGTTTTATTCGACAGATCTCTGAAAATATGATTTTTAGAGAGAAGGTCGTAGAATAACAAATTTCCATTAAAAGTGCCTAATTGACAGCCGAACTTGGGAAATCTGTCAATAAGGGCGATTTCGGCGCCTTATATCTCTAAGAGTTGCAGGGCTGGGGTAATCTCATGTGGCCATTGACATGTAGTTTTGGTAGCTCTATTTTTCTAGGGGTAGCTCGTGCTCACAGCTCCAGCGTAAGAGGCGCTATATAAATGCGATAGTGCATATTTTGAATTTTATCTCCGCGGAGAGTAAGGATGACGAGCTGGGATAGCCATTCTTCAGTTTGTATTCGAGGGGGACACCACTTATAATTCGGAGAAAATGTAGGGGCTCCGGCTGTGGGAGCCTATCTATAAACCTTCCCGGACTTGGAAAAAAAACTTAGACACGCGATTTTTCCTCTTTCTCTCCCCCCCCCCCCCTTTCTCTCTCCCCCCTTATTTTTCCCCCTCTCTTTATTACCGCTTCGTGTACAGTTTTCCCGCGGCCATCTGGACCTGGTTAGGGGATGAAGACGGCTAAAAAAGGGGGTAAATCGGGCTAGAAAAACGCGATTTTCGCTTATTTTTTCTTAATTTTTCTTATTTTCTTCAATTTCGATCGTGACGTGGGGTATAAAGTGGGCGGAGCTTGCTTGGAAAAGTTTCAGCTGTATAAAAGCACTGGAAATGAGCTTATTATGGAGTTTTTCGAATTTTTCGCGTAGTTTTTCAATAATTTTACCGATTTCCGAAATTTCGAAACCTCCAGAATATCGATTTTATCGATTTGTGCCGATTTTTGGGGTTTTGCAACCTTCAAAATATCGATTTTATCAATTTTGCCGATTTTTGAGATATCGATTTTTGTCAATTTTCGGGATTTTGCAACCTCCAAAATATCGATTTTCGCCAATTTTCGGGATTTTGCAACCTCCAGAATGTCGATTTTATCGATTTTTGAGGTTTGATAGTTCTCTAAGCTCAAAATATCGATTCTATCGCTGTTTAGCTGTGAACTGTAAGCCCCGCCCACTTTTGTTATTATACACCTAATATATGTATATTTCCTTCCACTCACTTCATATACAATACCGCTCATAATTCGTCAAAAAAGTCGCCGGAGTGCGGCGGAGTGTGGCGGAGTGCGGCGCACTTCACCACACTCCGCCGCACTCCGGCGCACTGCGCCACACTTCACCACACTCCGCCGCACTCCGGCGCACTGCGCCACACTTCGCCACACTCCGCCGCAGTCCGGCGACTTTTTTGACGAATTATGAGCGGTATTGTATGTTCTTGTAGTGTTTGCTTTCCTTTATCCAATGATGTACAGCATGCCCTATTTGGTGCTTGCATCGGAGCAAAATCATTGTGTAAATGTAGTGTCTGAGAACTTTCTTACCAACATAATAAAACAAAGTAAGTTCTACAAAAACAAGTACAAACATCAGCAAAAACATTCTTCCAAGTGAGGTCGTCAAAATATTTTTAAAAAATTGAACGTACGAAAACGTACCAACGTACCCCTTTTTGAACTTTACAGTTACATTTACAGCTTTACAGTGTACAGTTTGTAAGATTCATTCTTGACTAGAATGAGGAGGACAGGAATAGGCTAGAAATACGAAAATGACGTCATTTCAGCTTTTTGCAGTAAACTTGGCATTTCTCGAATCCTAACGCTTGTAGGGAACGGAAAATCCGTGGTTATACTTTCAAATCCTGAATTTATTCACAAGTTCAATTGAACAAGAAAGAGTCAGACGTTAAACTTGTAATCTCGATTCATAGCCTTGAAAGTATTACGAAACTTGCATGAGAAGTAATTGATGTAGCAAGCATGCGCATGAGCAAGTAGAAAATGTCTATATTTCCTTGGAAAAACGATTTTTCAATCTTTCATGCGCTTAGAGCATAGAATTTGTTTTCAAATTTCTAGTAGATTGATTTTGCGACCAATCAAAAGTCTTTTGTAGAGTTACTTTGCTTTATAGCATAGCAAGCCTTCCACTTTTATCTAACAAGGGAAGCATATATAGTCGAAGTGGCCTATTCAGATGAGACACATACTGCTTTGAAAACTATTGAACAATAATTCCAAATTTGCCTTCATTATCTGTCAAGCGCCTCTGAACGCCGAGTTGTGGACATTTTTCAAGTCAAAAAATTGAACGCAAAATTGTAGCAAAATCGCGCAAATTTGCTCAAATGGTCCGGTGTAGAGTAACAGAGCAGTTCATGCAACGGATGCATTTTGTGTAGTATGCTAACACTTACCACTGCTTTATCTGAGCGCTGATTTGCACTCATTTTCCGTTTTAAAAAAACCTCATAACTCAGCGTACGGAGGCGCTTGGCAGATTGGAAGGCAGATTTGGAGCCACCGTAATTCTCTTCAAAGTCGTGTGAGTTTTTTTGGAAACGCCACTTCTACTAGACACGCTTTCCTTATAAGTTAACCGTAGCACAATACTGCGTGATAGTCCATGGTGAGACATCATTTTTTGAATAACTTAGTACAATAGCTTAGATGATTCAAATTAGAATTCCTTTGGTGACAGTGAGACCATTTTCTTTGAATAAGCGAATTTAATTACAGAATTACATTGTTCTGGATTTCCTTGTTTCCCTAATACTTTGCTCTATAGCATATCATTCGACTCAACTGGTTTGGCACCATTAAGGCGGGGTTTTGTGATCTAATTGAGGCCGCTCGCGCCCACGACGCAACTGCGTCTCTTTCGCGCGAGTGCTCTCCGATTACCTAGCCTTAATTAGGAAGCCAGTTGAACGAAGCCCCGCCTTTGCCGCTGCCAAGCCAGTTGAATCAAATGGTAGCAAACATTTCACTTTTATCTAAGTTAACCATAGCGCAACCATAACCGCGTGATAGCCCATGTGAGACATTATTCTCTGAACAACCTAGTACAACAGCTTAGAAGATTCGAATTAGAGGTTTCTTTAGAAATAGTAAGACCATTTTCTTGAAATAAGCGAATTTAATTATAGTGAGCTTGTTCTGGATTTCCTCTTTACCTATGCAACATCGCTACAAAGAGCAGGGAAATTAACAGCGTTATAAGTGCGAATAGAAAGCGTAGAAACGTACATTGATAGAAGTTGAATTGTAGACGGTCCTACAAAAGTTTTAGAAGGAAGTCCAGAAGCTTCAGTGGCGCGATATCCCGAGTAGTCAATTTGTAGAGTTGATCTTGCTCCACAAATGACAACTTCGTTACCCTCATTTTTTTTGTTTGGCTTGTGTCTTGTTTTTTTTCGTTACAAAGCATCTCGCCCCTTTGTTCAACGCGCATCGCGCAGTGAAATCCATGGTAAAAAGTAAAGTGGTGTACCATATCAATGCACGAGATCCTCTCAGCTTTACTTGACCGAATCTTTTACCCTTATTCAGAGTCACGTTGATGCGTTATACGCCATCTGAAAAAAATTGTGTTTTACTCGGCTTTGTTAGCTTCAGTTTTTGATGATTTAGATTGCTTGAATGTTATCATTGCTCTCAAACTTTTCGGAAAGGTTTCTTCTTACGATGCACTTCATCTTCTTCTTCTCTGTTCTAGAAAATTGTTTTTTGGATGAATAGTATGCTTTTTTGGAATACCGCTAGCGCCAATGAAAATCATTCAGTCTAGCAACTCTAACGCTTTCCATAATGAATCTATTTTTGCATAAGCAAGAAGAATAATTCTCGTTAAGTAGTGGTATTTACGAAATGGTTCAGAGAGCAACCTCTGATGTCACTAACCAAAGATTTGTCACCTTTACACCTACTGCTGATCCCATTAAGAAGAGCTGTAGTATCTGGTCACGAAACTTCTCGATTACAAGAATTCCACGAATTTATTTTATTTGTGTATCACCTAATCTTATTAATTTTAGAGCTACGAATTTATTGAAGACGAAATACGATCCAGTTACCACCCGCAGAATTTCTTCTGTTTCTCGGTTGACAAGAAAGCCAAAGAAGATTTGTACTCCAAGATATCTACGCTATCGAAATGTCTACCCAACGTAATCATAAACCCAAGTAGGTTTTATTATCAAAGGTTCAAAAAGAGGAGTGAGCTGCGTTGGTCAGCTTATTGAGTCGGGTTAAAATTCTGTAATGTTTCTTGACTGGACTATGACTAAGAGCATCAAACACATACAAGTAATAACAGGTTTGTAAAAATAGGCTTTTACCTTTCCGTATGGTATGCGTTGCATATGTCATTCAGAGGAGATTTAATTAGAAAGTGCAATCTTGCTCGCAGGATTCATTGTCAGCACAGGTGGCACTTAGACAGGCTGGGTTTTTTTTTATAGAGGAAAGCGCAAAAATATCGATTTTGCGGGGTCAGTAGTTTTGCACTCGATTCATTTTGGTAGAAAATTACTAGCCCAGAACCATAATCTTTACAATCAAAAGAGCCGTGTTACATTCCAATTAATCCAACGAGGTCTTGTTTCTTCTTTTAAAGAAGATTTTCATGTGGCACATGACTCACAGTCCCTTTCTCTCTCACCCTCTTTTTTCCTCTATCTTTTCATCTTGTACGCGCAAGGTTCGTCTTCAATCATTCCACTTTTGCAAAGGCAACAGTGCCCTTAGTGGAAACGTGGATATATAAAGCTGTTTGTTGTTTGAATATTTGGCTTGTTTGCAACAAATATGCAACGATATGAAATTAATTGTGATATTTGAAAGATTCTGAAGTTATGTGAAACAAATAAATAGCAAACTTTTGTCAGAGTTAGTTGGCCCACCTGCCACCTTGAACCAGCTGAGGTGGCCTAAGACTACAGGACTTATTAATTGCTCGGTTGCACAAGCAATCCGCTCCCACGCGGCCGCTCTGCCTAGACTCTGCACTTTTTCGCGAACATGCTCTCTTATCACTTTCTCACCACGAGCGTGGGCCCAGTCCAGATTCGGAACCATTACCAAAACGGAGTCGGCAGAAATCCCGACAATCCCTGTTTCAAAAAAGCCGCAACCTGGTTTTCCGGAACGTTAATTGGATGGACGCGTATGGATGGGCGGATGTTGTCGCTGTCCCGAAGCGGCTATTTGCGTTGCTATTTGGTCATTAGCTTGATAGGGGGTTCCAGTATTGTGAGCTGACAGTAGCTCAAGACCTTCAAATCAGGAACGGTGCCTTTAAGCCCTCTCGCGTCGGCTAGTTAGCACATTGACGACCGCTTGACACACATTATCAAGATTCAACATATATGTGTCATTGAAATGGCTACTATTTTGTGTCAAACCCACCACGGGTGTTTTCTTTTCCTTTATGTTGGATCTAGACACAACTTTTACTGTTTTTGCCAGCATTCCAGCGTTACTGTAGATGTACTGTAAATGAAATTGTGCGGTTTTTATCCAAAAAATGTTGACTTTTCCGTGAAATGCTTTGGTCATCAATGTGTTAATGCTTACAGTTTACAAATAGTCGTGACAGCTGGCTCAATCCCGTTCAACCCCAAAAGTGCTCGTCGAAGATAGCATGCTGCCAGTGCAAAAAATACGAACAGCACTCCTTCTGTTGGTTTCTGTTCTGTTTATTACGTTCAGTGTTCATCTTGTGTCTTGTTCTTTTTCTTCTTGTTCCTTCTTCTCCATCGTTTTTCAAAGGCAATGCCGCATTTTCTGCAAAACCAACAAGGATTTCGCTTTGTGTCCTAGATCTTGATGATTGATTGTCGTGAACCAGTTCTAGTTCTTAAGCTGCTACGTAAACATAACATGCGTATTTATATGTGAGAATCGTTTACAAATTACGCGATTCCATACGCTATCGCAACAAAGTCGAGATAAAAATGTTTAAAAAACGCGCGACAAAGCAAAACAAGCTGTCCGAGGTAGCACTTGAAAAATCGCAAGAATTGAGTAAAGTTTGGAAGCAAAATCAAAAAAAAATTAGGTACAGATTTCCGTTCAAAAGATCTTGTAGTAAATGCCCCATAAGACATATATAAATTTTCTGTTTTTTTTTTCGTTACGAATTCATTCAAAGGCAGTGTCTCATCAAAGTTAAGGTCGCATGGATCTTCACATATTGTATTATACAGAACTCTAAATAAGGTATTACAACAAGTCCCACTCAATTTGATACCCACCACGCTGAGAAAAATTCGTTCAAAGTGGTACGCGTAGAGCGATTTGGTACGCGCGGACGACTCCTTCGGTCTCCTCCCTTACGCGTTTGAACATATCCCTCCACTTGGCATCCCACCTCTCCTCTGTTGCTGCCACTGTGGCTGAGGCTGAAGTTGAAAGGCACAACTCGTTTGAGTTGCTTCCGCGGGGCCTCCAGAAAACGGGGTTTTTGAAGACTTCGTGCGATTTTAAGCCCATACAGCGCTAGGCAGGGTTCGACAGGCTTGCAGAATGCAAAAATTCCGGCAACTAAATTTTTGTGAGGCAGTGTCTTTAGAGGCAGCGTACACCCAAAATCTAAGTTATCCAATTCTCTATACCGTGTGTATGTAGGGCCTTCAAAACTCGTCCTCCCTTTGAAGAGAGGGTCTCCGGGAAACGGGGTTTTTTGGGACTTTTGGAGGATCTTAGTGTCATGACTGTAATCAGAAGCGGAAAGGCCCCAGAATGGCAAAAATATCGAAGGCAAAATTTTGGATGTACGCTGCCTTTAACGAAAAGACATGGTTTTGCTGGAAAGATGTTAGGCTATTTCTACAACGTACGACATACTGTTGCAAGTACAACAAAAACATTCAGCTCTTCAAAGCTCCCAGTTAACAAAGAGCGCCATTTAGCATGAAACCCGAGAGAAGGAATATATTCTTACTTTTAGTTGCTTTTTTCAAATAAGTTTCCATAAAAAAAGCTAATTTAGCTTTTAGTGATTGGACAATACTGCCTGCCAAATTGGAAGTCCAGATAATCTCTATAGGCGAAGATTTGAATTTTTGAATACTTGAAATTTCAAAAAAAGCTTCCAAATTCCAAGCAAATTGAACCTGTTGTTCAAGTATGCAACTATCATCTTGTAGTGTTGTCTTTCCTCTATTGTGTGCTGTGTTTGCCACAATTCTGATAAAGCCTGCATTGGTAGCATGAGAAAGTGCATCAATTATGACCAATCAATAAACAAAATTCCAATCTTTACAACCGTGTGAGCCACGTGTCAAAAATTCTATCTTAGGCCTAAGGCATACCTAACGGGATTCCGGTCGCTGCGCGATTCGGCACGACAGCGACTCTTGGTAATTCGTCAATAATGCGCTGTCTTTAGTTAGAATTTGCTCGTTTGCAACAACTCACACAGGCTACCCAAATATGCGTCCCAAAAGCGCGCACAATAAATTTGTAGAAATCTGGCAAATCGCCAAGTCGCGTGAAAGTGGCGATTCGGCCTAATCGCGTGAGGTATGTCTTAGGCCTTACACGTCACTTATGAGGTAGGAAAGATAACAACCGTTCGTAAACGCTTTTGCAATTGAACGACGATACTAGACAACATTATGTTCGAGATATCATGGCTTTTCAAAATTATTAAACGACAATAGTAGACAACATTATGTTCGAGATATCATAGCTTTTCAAAATTATTAAAGTATTTAGTGCGCTATTCCATTAGCAGCGGAGGACGTAATATGAACCAGGCCCATTACGATTGCCTCAAGCTTCTTTCTAAATTACAGGGCTGGCAGTATGCCATATTACTTCAGGTCTGTGAGAATCTTTTAGCGTTTCGCAAAGGTATTGAGAGAAGTTGAATGCTACGGGTTATTGCAGAACTACGACATGATGATCAAATCCGTGTATGAGACTGTGGCGATATTGCGTGAGCTCAACGGAGCAAATGACATTTGTTCAAGGCCATGCGAAAGCAAAAGATGGAATCATACAGCAAAATGGGATGCGCGTTCACTTAAACTTTTCCGAAACGGTGTCTGTAACGGTTGTAGTATAAACTCAACAAATAAATTTTTACAGAGTCACAAGCATCGGCAACCCAGCTAGCAGCCAATCTAACAATAGTACGACACATGGTACAGTCTACAATAAGCAGAGCTGCTGTTGAGTGGGCTGTTAAAACAGTTGATTTGAGTACGCTTATCAAACAGATCAACACAGCTGTAAGTATATATCAAACGCATTTCTATAAATTGTTTCCATAGTGATTTCGCTTTTTGCAAATGAGCTTAACATCGTACGAAAATCCGATACAACTTTTCATGCTCCGTCAAATCATTATGACTGCATTGCACTTTTACCAACAAACTTTCTGAAAATAACCAAAACGTTTTTGTTATGCTCGAGTTTCGGCACCTTTTAGATTTTTTTATCAACTTCCAAAAGAAGTTCAATTAACGGAACGGATGGATAAAGCAAACTCTACAAAATATAAGAAAAACCTTCTCCTTTTTTCATAACTCGCCATAATCTATGATAGAATTTTGTTCGATACCGTCAAAGTATTCGGTCAAGTATCTCACAGAACATCAAACGGCGAGCACAACACGGATGCCATTCTATGCAGCTTTTTCTCCACTTTTTGAGGGCTGTTTTTGTTCTCGGTTTGCGAATTCTTTGCGGATAAGTTTATCCGTTCATGTTTTCAAACGCACTCAATGCGACATGAGAAGATTACCCGCCGTCTGGTTTTCGGTCGCTAGTTGTTCTCCCTTTTCTTCACCCAGGTCGGCGATGGCCCCGTGGAAATCAAGTGTAGAAGTAAGTTTTTCTTGTAGAGGAAGAAATTTTATTACTCCGCCAGTAAAAAACTATAAAGAAACCCTGTACATTGGATTTCGCTTATGGCGCCGGGCGGTAGCAAGAGCGATGTTAAGGTCCTCAGGGCGCCTTTCAGATCGGACCAAAACGACGCGTTTGTCCGGACAACACGCCATGGAAACTCTCTTATGTTGTGCTACAACGCCAGGACAGTCTCCACAAACACCGACCTTTACGCTCTTTTCGACGCTGCAAAGCACATCAAGTACCACGTCATCGCTCTGCAAGAAACGAAGTCCAGGAAGAAGAGCGTGCGACAGTTGTCTGATGGTACTCTCATCACTCGTGGTGAGAAGGATCCATGACGAAAGTTAGAGGTTTGGTTTCTCGTCCACCCTTCTTGCCGATTTTCATGAGATCCTATCAACCCAATTAGCCATCTCCATCCTACGCTTACGACCTGCAAGTCAGAAGATCATCAGCATCATCAACTGCTACTCTCCAACATCAGCAGGTGACGAATCAGAAAACTAGTTGCATTTTAGAAAGACGTGGAGGGAGTCGTCGGCAACGAGAGTTACAATTTTGTTGTGGGCGACTTCAACGCAGAAATTCGGATGCCAGTAGAAAAGGAATTTAAAATCGGAAGTTTGGATATGAACTCCGAAACGAAGGCATTCGTCTCGTGGGGCTTCTCTCCGCCTCACGATTTTTCTATAAAAAGTCCATATTTAAGAAGAAAAAACATTTCCGGTGGACTTGGAAATTCCTCAACGGAACGACTCATGCGGAGATCGACCACATCTCACCCTACGAGCGAAGGTGCGATTCATTGAGAGCTGGAAAAGAAGGTTTGCCACAGTGCCGCAAGAAGAAAAAATGTCGTTTATGACGGTAATAGTCTGAGAAAGCTCATATCAAAATGTGACTGACCCATCGAGGAAGACCCAACCACGACCACGATTGGCTCCTGAAAGGATTGCGAACCTGCGGAAAGTGCGCCTCTGCGACTTTTGTGAAGAACTTAAAACGCATTTTGAAAACCATCAAGACTACTCAAAAGAAGAAGATCTTAAAAAGTGCCGAAGGAACCTTTGCAAATGTCACCTGCCATGGCTGCCTATTTATCTGAAACAGGAAATTTTACTTTGGGAAGAACTTTTACACTAATCTCTTCCGCTTAGCGCCGATGCTCGTTGTTCCCACATTGGAAAAGTATCACCTTGTATTCTACGTGTTAAAGTGCGTAATGCAATTCGAGCAATGAAGACATCAACGGCTTCAGGACAGATCATCTTTCCGTCGAATTCCTGCGAGCTGGAAGACGACGTCTACACGAAATTCTCGCGTCGCACCTGACATCTTACCTTCAAAAGCAAAAAAATTTCCGACCATTGGAAAACGTCAAAAACCGTCTTTTTTTGGAAGAAAAATAACGGAACACCTTTGAAACCCCCTTCCAGTATGCCTGCCAAGTTTGTTGTACAAGCTTTTCACAAAAATTGTTCTTGCTCGCATATCCAAACTGGATAAAGCCCAACCCCAAGAACACTGATTTTGCAGTGGATTCAATTGTATAAACCACAACATACGGTTCGAGGATCAAAGCAGTCTGCCGAAGATACCGCTGCCTGTCGTCCTAACCGAATGCCACAAGCACAACAACAATGCAGTTATCTCTTGCTTTTTTCCATTCAATGGAAGAAGCTCCGACAAGTATCACCTCTCACCCTGTTCACCGCGGTTTTGCAGTAGTGTGAAGTCACTGGACTGGGACGAGAGAGGCATACGAGTTGATGGGAGATAGCTGTCCAACCTTCGTTTTGCGGATGACATCGTTCTCTTCTCTAACAGTATCACTGAAGCAATGACGAGCCGAAGCTGAATGAAGTTGTGAAGAAGATCGGCTTGTGAATGACTGGAAGAGGACTTACAAGGGAATGGTCAGAAGTCGAAGTGGCTAAGTCAAACAAGCTGTATACCATTCGATGCAGTATAAAAATCTGACTTCGAATCTGTCTTTCTCATCTGCTTCCCGCTTCTGTGGCTGAGCTACAAGCGGTTTTATTGTGAAAAAATCACACATGAATACAGCGAAATTGAGCACCACACTGTCGCATTTTTAGTTCAGCTTCTTTCTTCAAAAGTTTGAAGTAGGCTAGCTGCATGTTTTGGCCCAGCATCAAGGCGAACGTGGCTCTGCACGGCTAAATTTTCAATTTCAAGTGTAATTTCTTAGCAAAATAATTGTTTTTAATGGCTTGTAACTTCGTCCACAGAAGCGGGAAGCAGATAAAAAAGACAGATTTGAATTCAGCGTTTTATACTGCATCGAATGGTATACAGCTTGTTTGGTTTGGCCACTTCTACTTCTGACCATTCCCTTGTTAGCTGATAAAGGACGCCCTTACGAGATTGCAGAAATACAGTTGGAAGGTACCTTTATGGAGACTCTTTTTAAGTATATTTCGGACGTTTGATGAACATGGAGAACGAACCTGAGGGAAGAGCTTGACAGGAGAAGAAAAGCAGGTTGGGCCGCTTCCGGGCCTCTAAAGAAGCCTTCGATCAACGGACTGTAAAGCTTCATGCCCACCTGTTCACTCAATCATTCTCCCGGAGCTATGTTAAGCAGACTTGGGCTGACAGTGTAGTCACGTCGAAAGCTTTAAGGACCACCCACAGAGCGCTAGAGCGTAGTCTTCTGAAGATGATCCGACCAAACCATCTCGTCGGACTTCGCAGTACGGATATGAGGAGAATGTCCCGTTTTCGTGACCCAGCGGAATACGTTGCGAAAGCGAAATATCGATGGGCCGGTCAAGTTTTGAGAAAGACAGACGATAGATGGACACATCAGAGTAGATTCCTCGAGCAAAACATTCCCCGAGCAGGACCTCCAATAAGATGGGCAGACGTGTATGTGAAACGGATGGACCAGCTGAGAAATTAGCTGGATACAATTTTTCCCCTAAAAGTCGTGATGCAGCCACCGGCGACGACCAAGAAGATCGTAGATGTCCGAAGTGAGGGACAGGGATCAATGGAAACTTCTGTACTGGGGCCCGCACGTCACGTGAGGACGGGCTATCTAAGTATCTAACAAGGGAAGGATGCTGGTCGAAGTGGCGTTTTCATATGAGATGTAAATTACCTTATAGAGCATGGAACACTGATTCCAAATCCACTTTCGGTTTCTGCAAAGCGCTTTTGGGAGGGGAGTTCTGATTTGGCTGAAGGGTCTGGGAAATTTTTGAGGTAAGAATTTAATGATCTAGCTAAGATAAAAATAGGTGTTGAGGTCTTTTCAACGCTTAAAAGAAGTAATCACTGACATATGTTTGTTACATTGAAGGCCTTCCATAAAACGTTCTGGTAGTAAACATGCCTTATTTGAGCTAACAGACTAAGATTCTGAATGATTTTATTATAGCGGAGCCATCAAGTTTCGCATTAGAACCTTTCCATAACTCTCCTCCAAAGCGCTTTGCAGATCTTAAAAGTGAATTTGAACTCAGCGTTCCATGCTCTATAAGGCATCATACATATCGCATGGAAGCGCCACATCGACCAATTTCCTTGCAAGTACAAAAATTGAGACCCGAATAATTTTAAGAAATGTATTATTTTTCTTAGGAAATTCTTTTTTTAAATTTTTCTTCTTCACATCTGATTATCTTATGATTGCTAGGTCAAAAGAGTATTGGGTTGCTGCAATAATAGTCTAAATTTTCATTCCAACTTGAATGAAGTCAATTCTTTGTCGAACTCTGTTCGAAATGCAAAGAGAATTACTTTCTTACTCCTCATGTAAACTGCTTAAACAAATGGTATACTTTACGTGTTCTTAGAAGTTTCAAACAAGACATGGAAAATTTTTGAAACACATTAAATAATTGTTGTTGGAAAATCTATCATCTTACACGATTTGAATAAGAAGCTGTTGGATTTGATCAGTACCAATCAATGACGAGTACGGGCGACGCGATACTGCTGATGTTTTTTGTTACCTTAACAGTGCTATAGCTCAACTTATTCCGTCCATTTTATGTCTAAACCTCTAGTCTCTGCGTTAGTTGTCACTAGTCTTTAGTCATTAGTCTCCACAAAAAAAGATAATCGTTAGGTGGAGCAATAAGTGGAGCACTAAGAGCTCGAAGGTGCTAGAGTCCTCCTGGGTGCAAAGTTGGCTATGTGATGCGAGGAAAGGATTGATTGTTGATATTATTGATTAAAAACTTCCTCCTTCTCCTCCCCCCCACCCCCTCCCACTCAGAGCGTCTGCTACGAAAAGAGCTATGGTTGATGGCGACTTTGACAATTTCGCTTTTCTGCACCGCAGTAATTTTGATCACAGCCTCCTTCACATTTTATAGATGTTTCATTTGATGTTTTGATCATGTATCACAAAATCCAAAGAAAAAAGATTTCTTTGTCAAAAATCATGCAGTCCTCTTCAAAACAGTAAAGATCAAAACTGTACAATTCTGCTCTACAACACTATTACGAATTTTATTTTCGGATTTGAAGTACAAAGGGAATGTTATTGTGTTTTTTTGTTTGTTTTTTTTGTTTCAAGCTGTTTTTTCTTAGATGAAAATTCACAAACAAAAACTTTTATTATTGTTGAAGTGATGCTGTACTGTCCCCACATCTGCAGCTGTGCACTACAGATCAGTAAACGTACAGACGTGGATTTTTAGCTTCCTGCAAGCTTTAATTCTTAAGAAATTTTGTTTTAGTATGGGAGACCCGACTATGCGAAGCTAAATTCGATGTTTCTCAAAAATGAAGCCTGTAGAGCGACGAAAATTTATATCTGTACTCTAGACATTCTGTAGTATACAACTACCAAAATAGAAACGGCGCTGCATCATTTTGGCAAGAAACATGAAAATTTTCGTTTTCTTGATTTTTATCGGAAGAAAAAATACGGTAACAGTATACATACATATCTGATGGGGTAGTTTATCTGTGAGCAAGTTAGGGTTTCTTCAGGAATCTTTGCACAAAGTTACAATTATTTCTTCATTTTTCCAGCGAGGGATGGATTGTTTTAGTTTTTGGCTTCAAACTCGAAAAGGATTTGAACTGGTGAGAAGCAAGAGCGCCATTTTGTAGACTTGCTTCTTCAAATGGTACCTTGAGATCCACCTATCAGTGGCGGTCCGAGGGGGGGGGGAGCCGCTCAATGTCGAATGTGTTGCGAAATTTTTGAAATTAACTTACATGGGTTATACAAGTGTGCAAGTCACTTGTTTATTTTTGTAAACAATTAAAATAATTGGAGAATTTTCAATCAAATTAGCCTTGTAAAAAAATTTTTTTCGGGCGTAGCTGCGGCCACGACCTCTTTTTCTAGATTTTGGGAATTATGGGCCCGCAAAAACGATTGAAAATCAAAATGGACGGAACTTATGGGGCAATCTGATAATAACTTTCTTAATATCGAGTATGAGCCTCATGCTTTTCTGCATGTATAGGAGGTGGTTTGTTACGCTGATAGTTATCGAAACTTTCCTTTTGCCGACTTTAAGAAATAAGCTTTTTCGAGCCTGCTTCGTGATTAAGATCACAAAAAGTTCTGAAGTGCTGCCTAGTACCAAAAAAGTACGTAGAAACGTCGTACATAGTAGTAATCTATACATTACTGTGGCAGGCTTTAATCTCGCATGAAGAGATGTAATGAGAAAAGTTTGATGTGTCATTTTACATGGTAAAATTATTACCGCATTTTTTTTCAGAGTATACACTTAACGTCAAAAAACTTAGGGAGACGGCCCTTCTGTGCCGCTAGCCTAAGCAGCCTAATTACTGCACGCCTCTGATTGATTGGCGCTGCCGTGAGAGAGCTAGGCTGTTTTTGGAGACGCAGGCGCTCTCAAATTGGACGAGTTAAGTAAGAGCACTTTTTCAAAGAGAAGAATCAAAGAAGAACTTGGGTCCTAACATGGAGATCAGATTTAGCGTGTGGGTGGCTTACATAGATTTGAGGCCCTTTTTAGCTTACATGTGCAAATTTCGCGGTGGTTTAGAGAACTGCGAAGAAGAAATTATGAAAAAGAAAATTAAAAAAACTCAATCTTTTTCAATTCTTGTCTTCTTATAAAACATGGGCACTGTTATCGACCGAAAATGTGCATTCGCTTGCTTTGAAATACTCCGAAATATTCAAAAACTCTGTTAGATTATAGGAAAGGCAAATTGATCATTGCCACTCTGGGGCAGGGTGATTAGCGCTAAGACGAAGCGGTTCAGAAGGGCATACACCCAAAAACTTATAGTGTTCTAAGTGGCACTAGGTCAGTTTTACGGTTACAAGCTATGCTTTCGTTAAGAGAATGCGGAAGAAAATTCTTCCTGCGTAATAACCATGCTTCACAAATCCTCTATTTTCACATTTTCATGCAACCTTAGACCCTGCCACACTGATGTTTGGACTACTTGATCAATTCATCAACATATACTGTGGTTAGAACTTACCTTAAGAACGCACACCTAAATTCACAACCATAAGGTATGTTCAAACTCAAGGGTAAAACGTAAGTCAAAGCCACTGTGCACGTGAATCCTTGACTTTCGCCTTTTTTGTCGTTCCGGGATCTCGTGTCCCTAATTCCGGATATCAAGTGGATTCTCGCAAACCCCGACAGTCCCCGCCCGCAGGACTCGCAGAACGAGTTCTAGGGCAAGGTAATTGAGTGAATGCGCACAAATGGGTGGGACGAACATTACGAAGTGTATCTCGAAGGAAGCAATTTTGTTGCTTCGGAAAACAACTTTTGGCAGCGCAAGATAGGCAAATGGGCAGTTGGGTTCCGTTACGGTTAGGCAAATCTGCAACAATCGGCATCAAAATCTCATCACTTCCATTGGGGTGGACGATGCTTTTAAGGAATAAAGTAATCATGAGACATCAGTCCTTATGTCTTACAGGAAGTGGCTCGGCAAATCCTCGACCTATGGTTTTCGATTACTTGGGGTGATTAGCGGCGCTGATTTTGAAAATCCAATTCTAAAAGCGCAAGATTAGCAAAAACCAGCATCTTCCAACGCCCTTCATTTTGAATTTGGACGAGTGCAACGTTTTCCGCCATGGTCAAAAACGTAGAGTCGTTGTGGGACCTTCATGTTTATAACATTGCGGCATGCCGCCTCTGACGGTGAGAAGATTATCGCAAGATTGTCCGAGCGCGTATAAGAATGGCTTGCGCGCACGGGTTTAGGTAGAATTTTTTAGTCAGAATAGCATGTTGTGCGCTCGGACCTGCTCCGTTTGGGGTGCAAGCAACCTTCCATGTAAAAATTTCGAGATGTTCGCCGAGCCACTGCCTTTGAAGGCAGCGTCCAGGGCTCGGCACGAGGGGCTAGATGAAAATGCAAAAAACGAAGTCGCTTTTGACTTTTGGGTATTTTTACGAAGTCCCCTTTGACCCCCCACCATATTCCCTAAAAATCCTCCAAAAAACGAAACGTCGACTAAAAAAAAAGCGTCGCCAAATCGCCAATTTTACGTGTGTCGTGTGTCTTCGGTCACAAAAACGAAATCCCTTTTGCTTTTCGTCCCAAAAACGATATCCAGCTTGCTTGTAAGCCACCTCGTGCCGAGCCCTGGCAGCGTCCCGGCAAAAAGATGGGTGTCGCGTTTTTGTAGCGATGTTAAAGTAGGCCCGCCTCTTCGACGATGACTGAAGTTGGGGGCAAAAAAGGGGATCTATTAAACCTAAAATTTGCCCCAAAAGTGGTTCGGATCTGACGGTAGGCTCGGGCGAGTACGAGATCGTTGCGGGTCTCTGCGCTCATGACTGTGTGCGCTATGCCTGCTCTGGCTTTCAGTTTGAAATCGCTGTGCGGGCGGCATTCGGACCTACCGTAAGATCGAGCTACTTTCGGAGTATTTTCAGGCTTAGCAGATCCCCTGTTTCGCTCCTAACTTCAATCATCGCTCAGGTAAGGGTTCCACTTTAACATAGCCACAAAAACCCGGCACCCATCTTTTGCCGGGACACTGCTCTCAAGTTAGAATACTACACACCCTCAAATTACAAATTTAAACTAAGGGCATGGCCACACATCTCCGCGGAAGGGGAGGGAATCTGAGAGGGTAGGAGTCATACTTCGCTACTTTAGATGTCTTTTCTCTTCTTTATCTAGCTTATGAAGGCCATCATACCTTGATACTGTGTATGATGCATGAGAGTTTACTACCATGCAAGATTATATTTTTACTACTTTTGTGTGATTCCCTTTGGGGATAGCCAGGGAATCACGAACCGCGTCGTCCACCGACTTTCCTTTTGGTTAAGAGATTTTGCGGCTAGTCTAGTGTACTTTGTGTAAACATAAAAATCTATTAATATTAAACAACCATGAAGGTTCGCACTCTAGTAGATCTTGAATCCCGACCAGCTCAATGATGAATCGTCAATTAGTGCATATCATTCTAAAGTACTGAGAATTGATAGAGAAAAACATGCTTGCAAATGTGTGAGTGCAATAAGTGCAGAATGGTAAGTTTCAGCATTGTAAAGGGTGCCCGTATGTGTCTCCACTGTTTGATCGTGATATCTCTTATCCCAAAAAAGTCTTTTGCCTACTTTCAGATACCATTCCGTATAGCTGGCATCAACTTGAATTTACAACACAAATTGCCAATTTTCATTATTGTAAGATTACGGTAGAAGCTTTCGGGCAACAATGTGAAGAAGCTGCATTTTTAAACAGTCTTCAAAAAAGTGGAAATTTTTGTCGTAAGGTTTTGATGAACTCTCCGTCAAGTACTCAATTTTTTGCAAGATTGTGAAGTTCTTCAAACGGTGTAGCCACAATTTTTGGAAACATTAGCAAAACCATCGCTACTGCTCATTTGGCATAATTTCTAGCAATAAGACGCAGACTTCATATTATTTATTTGTATTTAAAATTCTACTTGCCTAGTGTGAGGGTTTGGTACATTTCCGAAGCAAACAATGCTTTCACATGCTTGAAACCCTCTTCAAGTTTCTACCGTAATCCTGCAGCAAATTGGGAACGACCGATATTCGTTCTTACTTTCAAACTATGAAGCCAACATTACGAAATTATATCAACAGCTCCGCCATATTACAGGGTGCGGCAAAAGTCTGGGAGCCTAAATTTGCAGTACTGCAATTAGAAAGACACTGATGGTTTTGATTTCAATTTTATGCCACATTATACTGCGGTCATCCTCTACAGAATACACATTATTTGGCTGGAAATGGCTGCCATATGTTTTTGTAAGAATGGAAATTACCAAACTAGTACTTTTGCAAAGCGAAAAACCGGAATTTTTGCTATTTACAATTTTTGCTGTAGCTAGAGATGCTGTTAATATTTTACAAAACTTCGATGCACACAACATAGAAGAGGCTTTGCGCTACTGTATCCTAGTTTTGCTTTTACCAGGAGCTGTTCTTGCATGAACGGAAAATAAAAGTTTGCGAATGTTACCTACGTGCCAGTGGAAATCCGTCTTCAGAACAAATTTAAAAACGATAGAATGCTCAACAGGCACTGGGACCAAGGCTGTATTTTTTGCATACGTCTTCTAAATTAGAATCTATTGAAATTCGGCCATGGGAACACTTTTTATACTTTTTAAACGATATTTTTAAGTTTTTATTCGCGTAATTGTAGCCAAAATTCCGGTATGCGACGTACACATGCTTCTAATTTAAAATCCAATATTTTTATTCCTAAGAAATGCAAAAAATTCTTTTGAAAGTATGTTGTAGACAAAAGTTTGCTCTATGATGCTGCGCATTTGCCAAGGTAAAAGAAGCAGTTATTTTGAAGGCGTGGGGCGAATTCCATTACGACTACCTGCGTGCCATGACAGGTGGACCTGCCAAGATTTTGTAGGGCTGCGTGGAAGCCAAAAGAGGCAGTTTTGCAATTCAAAAACTGTGCTGTATCTGCAATCGTTCGAATTATGTGTGCGCCAAATTTTTCGTTTCTAGGTACTTCCCTTCTCGTTTTGTACGAAAAAGTACTAGGCTCCCAGACTTTTGCCGCACCCTGTACAGACAAAAAAAGCCATGCACAATTGAACAATGGAAACATACTCCATGGACACTCTGTAAAAAATTTTATTCCTCATATATGCTGCAGATTATGACTGAGTAGCAAAATGTTCTTTTGTACCCTTAAATGGACTAATTCTGGGCATCTTTAGATATATGGTTCAGACGAGCTGCTTTGGGCCGCATTGCAAATGAGCGACGATTTGCAAATGCCAGGAAGATTTACTCAAAAATGCAAGCAAAATTTCGTACCGTGCATTACAAGGTTGGTTTCTGGTCCTTACGATAGCGTACACCAAGCTCGTAGTGGTTGTGCAAAGCAGAGCACACAAATCCAAAACTTAGAACGTTATTCTTACCTCTTTTACAGATCCATTGGTCGTGTGTTTTTTCTGCTTTTTGAATGCGCAGGGGCTTTTGCAAACGCATATGTGTGACTGAGTAATATTTTGCCTTACTTATTATGTCGTAAAAAGCTTCCGGGCACTTGCAAAAATTTTTTTCAAAACTGTAACTTCGAGCAGATTTATTCTTTTTTGAAGCTACAAACTTCATTGCAAAGAAATTTTGTTTACAACATATATTTGTCTTCTGGCTTTTCAGCACCTCACTGCGGTCCACCAGCATGCGCAGAAGGGAAAGAGATCGTGGCGAAAAATTGGTCTATTCGTGCAGGATTATCTCAGACATAATGAAAGCTAGAGAGCTCTTATGCAATAGTTATTAGAAGACTGTAGGGCTGTTATGGAGATTATTTAGGCCTTTGAGCAACCTCGTGCAAAAAAGTTTTTCTAAAAAGTTTGTAAAAATCTATCATTCTTGCCCCCCCCCCCCCCAGAAAAAACGCTATTCGAGTGAATTACTCTAAAGTCTTGTCGTAACGCATAGGATTGACCAAATCTTTGATCACTGCGAACATTGTTGAGGTAATGCCTTACCTATCGGACCCATCGTCCAAACGTGGCGATTCCCGCAGAAGGGACGCTAGCTGTGAAAAGCGTTGCAATCAGAGGCAACTTCGACAGCGTGTAAGTTTTTCTCGCAAAACGTAAAACTCGAGGCTGCGGGTCCGAAGTAAGCAGCCTTCTCAAATCACCCATTATTTGGGCGAAATTGAATTGCACAAAGAAGGGTCGCAGGGAAAAAATAGTGGAATTTTTATAACTGGAAAAAATGTGAAATTTTTATGGTGGGAAAGATTTTCCTTCTTGATGTGCAGATCAGAAACGTCTTGGCATCGACAAAAATGAGAAGCCGTAGTGAAAACTTTAGGTTTCTCTCTGCTGAAAAGTATAAAAAACTTGGTGTCAAAGTCCGACTCGTAGCAACGAATTTCTCCAGATATTACAGATGTTAAATCAGCACACGGCCTCAACTCCGGTTGATTTTTTTCTAAGCTTTTGGTGAAAAAGGTCCCTTGCTCTCGGTTCATGAAGGGAGGGTGAGCAAATTCACACCATCACACCTATGCTTCAATGCAAAGACATGAGAATGGATGCATTGAGCATAAATTTCTAGCACTTATTGGGAAGAAAGAACCACTTGCGAAAACGATATTTCAAAAAATAAAGACACTTCAGGTGATGATTTGCAAAAAGAATTTAAACTTCCTTATTCCTAAAAGGAAAGCAGTAGCAGAAGTCAAAGAAGAAAACATTATTTGCACCTAAGCATTTGCAGAAAGAGAAAAACAACAAGTAAATTCTTGCAAAAAAACCAGAAAAAGCATACACAGAAAAAGGGATCTTTCTATAAGGCGCAAGTAAAATACAATAAGCTTGCAGAAGTAACGAATGATAAGTGAGACGAATTGAAGAAGTCACTTTCATCCTTTTTTGTAGAAGAGCATTAGCGTATTTGAAACTGCAGACTATTTGGAAATACCCTAATTTCCGGGGTATAAGGCGCAGTGCCTTTCACCGCGCGCGGACTGTTGTATGATCGTTCGCGATGCGCGGCGCCGCACAAGCAGCCAACAGCAATTTCTTTCACCCAGCAGCAGCTTTTGCTCTCGTTCTTTGCTGTTTTTCTTTCAATAGTGATTTGTTCCAGACAAATCTCTACCTTCTTTTTGATTTTTCAAGAATGACAATAATAGAACAAAAACCTTCAAAATACCAATAGTATCATTGTAACGGATAGCACAATCTCAGTACCAGTGGTGTACGTACGTGCAGCTGAAAACGTTTCAAACGTACAGTGATATGGAAGGAAAAAAAGAAGGGCCACTAGCGGTCAAAGAACGGACACAAAGTAGTTGATCAATATTGGATACTTTTCCGTTATCCGAACCCATTTTTTCGAAAGAGAGTATTGCTTTTTTCTTGTATCAAAATTGGTCATAACTTTAGAGGAAGGAGTGTCAACCTCCTGCCACGTGTCAAAATATTGACATGTTGTCTGCATGTTCAAAGGTTTTACCAAAATTTTGTTTAGTCTACCTACTGACGTGAGTTCAATCTTTCCTTCAACAGCGACTCCATTTTTGTTTTACAATGTCAAAAATGAATATCAATACTATAAGCATAGTCTTGTGTTCGATGAACATAACAGGTTTGCCCAAAACTCAATGGCAAATTGTTTTAGGGTAAAACACGCCTTTTGTGGGAACATTTTGGAAAAATGGGTAGAAACGGTACTTATTTCGTCTTTTGTGATACGTTGCAGTGTATGAAATTCGAAGTTTGTAGTGTTTCTCTTTTTGTTTGCGAAGCGGGCAGTTTGTTCGTGTTTGTGCGGTTTAGGTTGCGTTCACACTGATCTCGAAGTAAGTTCCAGCACACGCCCAGTAGCGCTGTGCTGGAACTGTTCCCGAACTTTCAGCTCACAAGGGAAGGTATATGACTCGCAGTGGAGTTTCCCTATGAGTTGTATGTTATTCGAAAGGCCTTTAAATGCTGATTTCAGAAGAAACTTCTCTATCTGCTTATCGGTTTACTGAACAAAGTTACAGACAATCTTTCGCCCCCAATTTGCATGGTCAGAAAATGTGTAAAGATCTAAATTCGTAATAATTGCGAGTTTAGTCTAAAGTTACGCACCCAAATGTATGAGATATATTTATTTTTCGTTAAAAAGATTGATGGGAATAATTTTAGAGCTACTCTGCCCCCTTGTCCTGCAAAAAGCAACCAAAATCAATGCCATTTGAGGCCAAACAAATGCCTGTAACTTTGTTCAGTAAAGCGATAAGCAGTTATGGAAGTTTGTTTTGAAATCAGCACTCAAAGATTTTTCGAATGATATATTAGGTGGGTGCAAAAGTTTTGTCGTTTCATTTTTAAAAATTTGTAACTTCGCCAAATTTCAACGGATTTGCTTGTTTGTAATTTTATTAGAAAGAATAGGCCTTCCGCTTTCAAGCGCTGTTTTGTGGAGCTTCTGTTTCACACAGAGTGCCGAGATAAAAATGGAAAACTAAGACCATGTAAACTTTCACCATTTTAAGTTAGGTCACCAAAAATCTGGAATGCTGCAGAAAAATCTGAAATCGTCAGTGCATATGTTTTTTGGCCTACTCTTTGCAAATGTGAAGAATTTGTGCTGTTTGGACGTCTCTGTGAGAAGTTATGATTTTCGCGAAAATTCACAAATTAATTGATTTTGGCGTTTTCCATGGTGAATTCGATATTCATAACTTCTCACGGAGAAGTTCAAACAGCACGAACTCTTCACAATTGCAAAGAGTAGACCAAAAAACATATATACTGACGATTTCAGATTTTTTTGCAGCATTCCAGATTTTTGGTGACCTAACTTAAAATGGTCAAAGTTTACATGGTCTTAGTTTCCCATTTTTATCTCGGCACACAGTGTGAAATAGAAGCTACACAAAAAACCTTCTGAAAGCGAAAAACTTTTCTTTCTAACAAAATTAAAAGCAAGCAAATCCGTTGAAATCTGGCGAAGTTACAAATTTTTGAAAATGAAACGACAGAACTTTTGCACTCACCTAATATATCTCATGGAGAAATTCCACTGCGAGTCGTATACCTTCCTTGTTCAGTATAAACGCAGCCTTAATGTTATTTGCCAATTATATAGCCATATACGTGCTTAGCAGCTCATAGCTCTTTTTATCAGCTTGTTGTAGATGAAAGAAAGTTTTCAATTACTTAAAAATCGAAATTTCTTTGAAACATGCAAGTCTTCTATTTAGTCATCATATAGTGGGCACAACATCTCAAATGACAGCCTAATTACAATGAATGTAATGGATGTTTATGTGCATATATCACATGCTGTTTAAGAAGGAGATTTGTGGGGTTTTCAGAGCTGAAATTGAATTTTTGAGGCGCTCAGTAGTCTAGATTCTCGGGCCAAATTTCATGTGCGCTGCGATAAACGAAGATATTTTATAAACTTTGAAGCATGCTTTATTTCAAATAGTGTCCCTTGCGCTTTTAGATATTCAAACTGCGGTTATAATGAAGAAAAAAAACGCTCATTACTTTTGCATCAAGCTGATATCTTGAAGAACCGCAGGTGTTAGCATCACATGTAAAATCTCATTAGGTCTTTTGATCAAACCTTCAGTAGAGATCCGTGCAAGCCTGATGATGTAAGCCTTATCCGCAATTTAGTTAACGTTTGTTAGCACAGTTACATCAGTCTTTTGTGAGAACCTCAATGACTTCATCTTTCTTGTTATAGTATAAAACTTATTCTTGTAACATTCGTTTTATGCGCATTTATTATCCCCAATTACGTTGTCCTTGTTGTTCAACTATACAGTGTGTTTGATTACTTGAGTTGAAAAGTGCTCGCGTTTGCTCGCTGAAGCTTCATGGTACAGTTCACTACAACCCAAGGCATCATCCACCCAATTTCTCAACTTCCCTGTTTTTGTCGTTCCGAAGCCTTCTCGTGTCTCTGAGTCTATTATCAAGTCGACGAATTGCAAAAAATCCCTAATCCCTAGCAACTCGAAACAATTTTCTCTTCTCAAAAATAAATTTTGACTGCGCGAATTGGGCAAGTATACAGTTGTGGGCCTCGTTATTGTTGGTGGGCATCAAAATCTAATCGACCCCATTCTGGGTGAACGGTGCCTTTAAGTGTTTTATATGATCAAGCGGTTGTCTCAAAAATTTTAAAAGCAGATTCTCCTTTGTTCATGTGCATTTCACTTTTATTTTTTATTTCTTTGCTGATGTACGAATGCGCTTGTAATTTATGAGGCAGCAAGGCTACTCCTAAAATTTTTCGTTTTTTTGCTTTGTTAATTTTTTAAAAATCAATCTGAAAGTTTTGAGCAGAACGAGTGATCTATAAAATGCTCGTACAAAACAGGTTGTGCGCCTTACATATACGTTGCGTTCCCAACGCCCGTTTTCGATTCTGAACAACATTTTAAAATCTTACCACCTGAACTTTTTACCTTTTGAAATTATTGAAATTAGGTAACGCAGCTGGACTGCAAAAACCACGTCTGGTTTACGCGAGACGACAGCTTGGGGTTCCTCCCTTGTGAGAAAACGTCACTAGACGTTTGCTGGTTTTCGCGAAATTCTTCGTGCATAATGAAAACAATAGCGGAATGTGAACAGAGAAGAATGATATTTGCCAATCCTACATTTATTCCGAGAACGAACTTGAGATTAATTTAATAAAAAACGGTAGTCTTGCGTTTTTAAAGTTAGATACGCGCAAGAAAGTGAGCTTTGCAATTATTATGTGCGGAGCATTCATCTGGCATAAATTATTTTGTCCTACGAACTAAACATAAACTCAAACGCTTTGATACATGGAAGCGAAACGTGGAGCCTTAAGCGCATTTTTTCAAAACTGCTGCCTATTTACGTCTTTCTTAAAACCTAGGCGAAAAAGGAGCAACTCACAACATCATTACGGTGGAAATGTTAATGGAAAATTTTGGCGCACAAGTCATGGCGGACCAAGAGCTAGAGCAGAGGTAGTAAGGAGGCGCTATTTTTCTGGAAATGGGTCACCGTTGTGATAAGCATGTTGATTCGGGGGAGGGGGGGGGTGTTACATGTGGGTAACAATGAAAAATTTTTGTGACATTACAGTGAACCGCGTGGAAGGCAGCACTCTAACAGGGCAGGTGACTTGTCCATGCAGTAGGACAGGTGTCTCGTCCATATTTCAATTACCTAATAGTTTCTTGCAAGCTAGTAATGTAGTCAGATATGTCATTGACGCCTACTTATCTAGAGGCAAACTTTCTTTAGCACGGAATTCGCAAAATCCTTGAAGATATGTTGAGTCATAACGTTATTGAAACGTTATTATAATGAGTGAGAAGTTCAATTCTTGCGATACACATTTTATTTCAAAATTTTTTGTCTTGAGAGGTTAAATTTAGGTTTTTGCGACGCTCTTCGAAAAGATAGGAGAAATCAATCTAAAAATAATACTGACAACTTTAACATACTTGTAGAGAAATCTCCTTTGCAAGTTTTGGTGGCCGAATCTCCGCGTGCTGACTACCGTCAGTCTGTCCGCCTCTGCGTTATTAACCTTGAAATGTAATGGTACTCATCCTGTCAAGTCATATATCTTTGACAGTGTATCCAAAATACTACTTGACTTTGACAGATGCTGAGCAATGATGAAAAGTGCGAAAAATAATAAATGACACTAGAATGGCACTTAAGTAGTGCAGATTTTACACAACTTTTTTCTTTCTGAAAGAAATGCAAATTTTATATAATTTCTGTCTTCTGATCTTGGCGGACTTACTCTTTGGTATTGTGTAGATTGAAGTTACAAATACGACTTACGCCAAATTTTCATATTCCATGCGTCTTATAAGGAAAGTCGGGTAACCTATTTTTAGGTGTATAAGCCGCAGTTTTTCAAATTCTCAAACAAGATGCTCAGCCGCTTCATTGTGTTTCGAGGAGCACTTCTTATGCCGCACGATCCTTTCAGGCAATACACAGCACGGTATAGGGTCCTTTTTGCGAAGTCCTTTAACGTGTTTGGGCTGGTCGATGTAAGTTAGGACCACCCCGCGGCTTATACACCTGAAAATAGGGTAAATCAGATTTGGTTTTTGAGATGTGACACATACATTTGGAGACCGCCACAGGAAAAGCTTTGTGGGATGAAACCGCCTCAAAACGGTGCTGGAATACTGAAATAATATCATGTTGAATTTTCTTCCACTGACAGTGAACTTAACGTAGTAAAATAGCATTTAAATGATGATACCGTAATGCCGGTAATTCAAAGATTATGCATACTTTGCCCAGAAAAAAAATCGATAACTCGTTTCAGAATGATGTGCCGCAGCTAGAAACAGCATGGAACTAGCGCTCGAAGCTGATCCCAAAAATATGCGTCTTACTTTAAAATTCGGACTGCTTTATATCTTGTTAATTAGAAAAATCATGCCACATCTGCATGAAAGGGCCCCCTTTCGTAAATATGGCATAATTGTTGAACCTACAAATGCATATGACGTCATGTTCGGCATGTCAAAGTGTTTCATTAAGAAGTTTCAGCGAATTTGAGGTTTTGCTCAGAAACCTTAAATTCAGATTTCACTGGTTCCCATGCTCATTTTTTAAAATCTCATCACAAAACCGCCCGTTCACGCAGTTTTGTAGCCTATATAGGGCCCAGCGCGAGGAATGGAAGGTGTACTAAGCATTTGTTCCAAAAATTTTTCATAACTGGTGAATAAAGATGTGATTTCTAATGGCTCGTTTGCAGCGCGCAGATGAAGATATGATATGTGACTTGATATGTTTATGAACATTGGCCTGTAGAGGGGTTAAATGAGAAGTTTCATTGAAAAATACATGACTGAAGGTTGGGCAAGATTTTTTCAGAAAATTACCCGCTACCAGAAAAATGGAAAAATGTTGCAAAATTTAAGTGCCAACGCATTTTTATCAATCGATTTGCAGTTATTTCTTCAAACTGTAATTTTGTCATGTGTATATTATAAAAATGCTAAATTCGAATGACGAATTAGTAGAGTAGCGCTCATTATCAATGCAAAGGCATGAAAGTATCACTATCAATCATCGCTCTCAGTCTACATGCTGAAATCGCACACTTTTGATATCGAATTTGAAATTTGTTATAGATAAGAGTTTGTTACAGATAATTATTGCCATTCAGGACAGCATTTTGGTCCCGCCAAAAAAACATAATTCGATGCCCAAAGTATAGACATAGCGTCTGCGTGTTTGGTATCGAAAACCTGCAGTTTTTATCCAAGAGTAAAACCTTAATGGCTAACAAGGTGGGCTTTACAAAAGCATAGATTATTAATTCGAGTTTTTTTTTAAGCCTTATCCTGCTTTTGATTATGCAATTGTTGATTGCATACATGAACTACTCTTTAACCGTACACACTTGGACCAGGTCGATCATAATCTGGATCTGCAATTCTACAGATCCCTTGAGAACGTAAGTAAATTCTTCACCTATTTTTTCGTCGATCTCATGCATACAATAGTTTCCCAAATTTTTTTCGTACAAGAACTACCGATATTGGTGATTAAGATTTCAACTTACTTGATAGTTTTCATTTTACCGTGCAGCTATTATCAGGATGTCCTAGAAATATTCCTACTGTTGATTGTTTAAAACTCCCTTAAAATAAAATCTTTCTGGAAGCTTTAGTTATTGTTTGTAGAGCTGGTTGCAACTTAGATTTAAAGCATGGAGCGAGTTTAAGAAACTATTTTCATACCTGTAGGAGCACGGTAGGGACTTGCAGCAGCGCCATTGTGAAAAAAGACCGTTTGGAAAAAAAGTTCGTAAAAAATTTGAAAAATTGTGTGACAGGTTTTCATGCATGTTATCTCAGCACACAAATTTTTCCCTTTCGTAGAGCTTTTTGAAAGGTCTCATCGGATTTCTGACGATTAGCACAAATTGGCTGTTGTAGCATATCTAGCATAACTTTTAAGGCGTTACGGTATTTCTGAATTTTTGCAACAATCCTCCGAAGGTGTTCAAGTAATAGGAGGATTGAGCAAACCCTATGAAACAGTACGATTTTCTCCTTTCCATAGCACGCCACAATTTTTGTAGAAATTTTTCGATGGAATCACCGATAGCAGGCTTGTCTCAGACACTAATGCAGCAAACACCAATAAATTTCGGATTTTGAAACTTACAAAGGTGGATTATGCTTTGACACTAATTTTACAAAGCAAATAAGCGTTTACCGCTTCAAATTAGCAACTTTCGGAAATTTCGGGTACAGCCTGGGGCGACCTGGAAAACCTGAATTATGATGATTTTATCCCGAAAAACTCAATGAATCAGAAATCAAAAGCTGCTTTTGAAAAAAAAGAGAAAAAGCTGCTTCGAATGAGACCCAGTAGCTTGCCGGTTATTGTTCTGCGAGGTTTGAGTTGACTAAATATGGAATTTGATAGCACTGAAAAATTGATTATAGAAATTCTAACAAGGGAAGGATACTTAATCGCACTGACGATTGGGAAGCGGTGTATACCGCGTATACCGTCCCCAGACGGTGATCTCTAAACCGCAATCCATATCTGCTATGACGTCATTCTGGGGGAGTTATAAAGCATTTTGGTGCAGTGGATAGTGGCTTGGACTGCAGAGCTGGACGCCGTGGGTTCCATTCCTCTGAAAGGCCACTCGTTTTGCATTTTTGTAAATCTTAGCAGGCAGATTGCTGCAAAACCTGTCTACATTTTAAAAAAGTTGATTTTTGCAATTTGAAGCAATATATTTGCATTTATTGGCACTGAAGCACCGTCTAACCTAAGAAACACTCGTTTTTAGCCTTTTTCATTAAAAACTATACTCAATTTTACATTGAAAAGGGCTTCTGAAAGCGCAAAATGTGCAAAACAAAAAATACATTCACAGTGTGCACAACGAATAAAAAGAATGTCTTCGCAGCCGTCTACACTACATGCTCCCATCAAATCTTGAGCGAGCAAAACTGCGACGGGGTTTCGAAGGGACCGGGAGTTCATCAAAATATCCGGCAGCGAGCCAGGAATACTTGAGAAAATTAGAAAACCTAGGAGCAGTAAATTGGGCTATATGAGTGATAATAACTTTATTATTGAGTTCCTACTGTGCAAGCAAAAATATAGATTGTGAGCAATGACGTGGGAGCTGAATCTTTTGTCCATTGATTTGAATTGTAGGAAGAAAAATATATCTAATGGTTGTATTCTACCAGTCGTTCCAGGGGGGATATTCTTGATTTTTATCTGCTGACCATCCGGCACAGCAGCTTGAATAGTGGAGTGGTCCCTAAAGGATGTTCATGAATCCACTATATAACAACACGCTCGCAGAGGTGTTCGCAGAGAATAGGCATGGTTTAAACCCAATCTATGAGCAATTCTTTGTTCATGATATGGGTAGAGTTGGCTCAAAGCTCTAAATTGCAGCTTGGAAGCAGCCTCTTGTGGGAAAGCATCCGTTTCTTTCCTGTGGAAAAAAAAGTTGGTCAACTGTATTGAGCGTCGCTGCCTGCATTACAACAAAAAGTTTCTCTTCCAGGTGCCCATCCGCATAGATGATGGGCATGACTGTGAAGGAATGGCTGGTGGCTGGGACTGATTGCACCACCCGCAGGACACTCCTCGAGCCTTTTGATGCCAGCAACCGACCCCCGTGTATTTCCTTCAATAATGCACTCTGGTCGGCATTGCAGATGGTACTAGAAGGCCAATGCTCCATTTCTACAATAAAATTTTTAAAATTCATCATGATTTGATCAAATAAAATTTTTTACCTGATTTCAGTTCTGCCACAAAAGCTCGCGCTGCATCAGCTAGCCGACCGCTGTCCAGGGGAGTTTTTCCTAAAGGTGAAAGAAGTGATATGTCGCTAGACTATACCACTCCTTTTTTCAAACTCCTAGATCCAGCGGTGGCTAGCTTTGAATCCGTCGATACTAAATTCCTCAAAATTCATTTTTAATGCTGGACGACGGATGTCGCTGTCATGCAGCGCTGCACCCATTTCGAATTTCAAATAAACTTCGCTGCGCAACTTCTGGGCACGTCTCCGCAAACGTACCTCCTGTCCGCTCGAATGCGCCCTAGGCAGGGCTAGTAAATCTTCGTTTTCCTTTTATCAACCTACGTTGTTCTTCTAGATCCCTTAATTTTCGTAGATGGTAACGTGTCCTGTCCGAAACCTGTTCTTCATTACCTTAAATGTGAGGCTACCCTTTGCTGTTGAAATAGAATGAAATCGCTCTCTCCACCTGGATAGTATTGGCGATGAGTACAAGGCCAAGACAAGGAAAAACCACGTACCATATCCTTTAAAACTGTCGTGTTTCCAAATGTAATCGAGCCTTCCGTTCTGCTTGATTGACCCCCCTCTTCTTCGCCCGACCATGTGGAGTCCAGTTCATTTTCAGCGGTGACATCTCTTCGTCGCTCTCAACCTCCAGGTTTTCGTAGGAGGTCTGGCGTAAAATAGAAGAAAAACTGTCGATTATGCGTCTTTTCTTCCTTGAGGGCGATCGTGTAAGGTCGCACGAGCCAAACTCTTCGAGCAAGTAAGAGATGATCAAAAAATCGATAAAGATTCCATTTTTGACAGGTTAGCTGCTCCTCTCTATGTTAAGCGCCAATTCGGAATTTTTAATGTAAAATTGAGTAAAGTTTTTGATGAAAAAGGCTAAAAACGGGTGTTTTTTAGGTTAGACGGCGTTTCAGTGCCAATAAATGCAAATATTAGGTGGTCCCGAAAGTATTTTCGCTTTCTTCAAACAATCGCCACGGTCCGCAGAACAAACATTCTTAGACGATCTTGAAAGCATTTGATGCAGTTTTTCATGCTCTTTCAAATGGTTATCTTTACATTGCAGTTTAACAAACGAGCTCTCAGAAAATTACCAAAAACTGCGACCCACGTTTTTTACCAAGGTCAAGTTTCGCTATTTTTTTAAATTCTTGTACTGTTTCTCCGAAGAAGCCTAAATAACCTGCGGATAGAGCAAAACAAGTAGGATACAAAACAATTTTTTTCTCCTTTTCAGAGCTCTCCATAATTTTTTGACAAAATTTTAAACAACATTATCGAATTTTAGCAGACCCATACCAGACGCAGACTCGTCAAACTCCAAGAAATTCTCAGTTTTTGATACTCTCAAAGATAGATTAAGATTCTTTACTAATTTTACAAGACAAATGAGTGTTTCCATGTTCAAAATTTCAGATTTTGAATTTTTCGGGTACATCTTGGGGCCATCAAAAACATGAATTTTGTTAATTTTGTCCTCTAAAAGTTTACGAATCAGAAAGAGAAAACATGCCTCTGAAAGAGGAGAAGGTGCTGCATCGAATAACACCCGAGTTGCTTCTTGAGTGATGCTCTATGAGGTTTAAGTTGACGAAATATAGGAATTGATAGCATCAAAAAAATGTTTTCAAAAATTTTGTAGAGTAAGATTTGGAAGGGGCGAAAATTGTTTTGTATCCTACTTTGTTTGCTCTATTTAAAGGTCACTTGAACTCCTTCGGAAAATTACTGCAGGAATTTAGAAAAATACCGGAAATTGACTAGGGCAAAAACTATGGGTTGCAATTTTTTGGTTATTTTCTAAGAGCTCATTAGTTAAACTGCAATGTAAAGATAACCATTTGAAAGACATCATAAAAAACTGCATCGAATGATTCCAAGATCTTCAAAGAATGTTTGTTCTGCGGACCGTGGCGATTGTTTGAAAAAAGCGAAAATACTTTCGGGACGACCTAATATATTGCTTCAAATTGTAAAAATCAACTTTTTTAAATGTAGACAGGTTTTGCAATCTTTCTGCTAAGATTTACAAAAATGCAAAACGGGTGGCCTTCCAGAGGAATCGAACCTACGACGTCCAGCTCTGCAGTCCAAGCCACTATCCACTGCACCAAAAATCCTTTATAAGTCTTTCAGAATGACGTCATGGCAGATATGGATTGCGGTTTAGAGATCACCGTCTGGGGACGGTATACGCGGTATACACCGCTTACCCCATTGCCAATGCGACTTAGTATCTTTCCCTTGTAAGAAGAAACTAAGCAAAAAAGTTGTTTTTTGTCCTATAGGGTTTGTTCTACTTATCTGTTAGTTGCACATCTTCGGGGAATTAGCACAAAAATATGGAAAAAATAGCCGAATTTGACCATGACAAAAATCATGAGTCACAGGTTCCGGTAATTTTTTGAGAGCTCATTCACTATTATGCAACAAAGTTACGACTGTCAGAAAGAGGACAAAATGCTGCATCGACTGATCCCAGATGCTTTTGAAAATCGTGGTTCCACGAATTGTGGGGTTCATTTGAAATCGACTTACTCTCGGAACGACCTGATATTTCTGCCCACTTGATTCTTCCAAACTAAAACCCAAAACTCACATAAATTTTCCGCTCCTGACTGATGAAAAGTGATTAGCAATTTTTTTGTAAATACGCTCGATGTGAAGAGAAAACAATGTAGGTGAAAATTTTTTTACTTGAACTGAAAACGTGACGACTTTTTTTGGGTAGCCTTGTGCTACTTGTAGGCCATCTGAGGTGGCTTACAATTAAACATACAAACTCATACCTCTTACCAGTGGCGGACCGAGGGGGGGGGCTATAAAAATGTGCAAATGACTTGTTTCTTCTTGTAAGTAATTAAAATAATTTCTAAAAATTTTTAAAAATTTAAATTACGCTTGTAAAATTTTTTTTCGGGGGCGTGGCTGACGCCACTCCCGCTTTCCAAGATTTTGAGGGTATGCACTTGCAAAAATTTTGAGAAGCACCACAAAAAATTTTTCGAAGTGCATGGCTGACGCCAAGCACCTTCATTTGAAAAAAAATTTTTTTGCCGCCTCCCCCTTCCCGGTCCGAAATCCTGGAACCGCCACTGCTTCTTAGTTATCTAAGTGAACCTCTCAACACTGCTTCAATCTGCATCACGGTCTCTACATACCAATCTTGAATCAGCCCAAAGTTTCCCTTCCGAATAGTTGTTACGACAAAAAAATTTTCGGATTGTGATGTTATCTATTTTACCCTCGCATAAGTGGGCGTCAAAGACAACATGGTCCAAAACCAAGCGATACAAACATCGTCAATTCATGTAATGTTTGTAACGTTCTTCATTTGTTGTGCTTGGTTTTTTTCTGATATCTGTATTGAATAGTACTTTGCGGATTCAGTGGGGAATTCGATTTAGAAAATACCCGATGTTGCCTAGTGTTAAGCCCTGGCTGGATAAGAGAGTTTGTTAACAGAGAACAACTCAATCAATGCTGTCAATTTATGGCAAGTCGACTGTTTTAAATGTACTCTAGTGACTGCAATGTTCAAGAGGAGCAGCCGTGGTGTCAGGAACTGCTGCAAAAAAACAAAAAGTGAAGTTTTAGTACGTTTAAACGGAAAACTACATTTTTGATCAGAGGTGCGATAGTCGGAGCCGATTCTCCGCCTACCTTCACTTTTGAGCTGGTACAGGGGTGACCACCTTCACTTTTGGGTTTAAAAAATTTTTTTTGCTAAAGCTCAAAAGCAGGAAAATGAGCAAAAGAAATGTAAAAAAAGTATTAAGAGCATATATCTATGTAGCAGGTCGATCTAGGCAGTAACCGCCGAGAACCAGAATTTCGAATGATAAAATAATGAAAAATCGTGAAAAATCATTCCACTGTTACAGATCTGCTGGCCGAAAACCTACGCAGTTGCGGCTTCATAGGTGAAAAAAATCAGTTTGATTTGAGGAGTGGCTGCCGAGAACGAGAATTTTGAAGAACCTTAAAAATCTTCTCAATTTTAGGTTGCTTAATGACAACTGACATTTAAACTCTTATAAATCCGGACTTTGAAGGTGTGTGATGCTGCGACTTCATACTTTTTGTAGGGTGAGGTTTGCCCTACCAGAAAATGTCTTAGCTATACCGATCCATTGAAACTCGCCGAGATCCAGGTTTTTATAAAAGCAGGTAAAAAACCGTTTTTCAGCTCATAAACTTCTTCAGAATTGCATAATTCATGTTGCGACTTCATAGGCTGGATTCTCCTCATCAAGAGCTTTCAAATGATTTATATTATGTGGGGGATTCACGCCTCCCACGGCATATGCCCGGGGGTGGAGTACTTCTCTTCACTAATTCTTCACCTCGCCCATTTCAATGTATTGGCGGGAGACCGCCAGTGGAGAATTAGTAAAGAGAGGTACTCCACCTTCGGGCATATGCCGTGGGAGGCGTGAGTCCCCCATATATTATAGATCATTTGAAAGCTCTTGATGAGAAGAATCCAACCTATGAAGTCGCAACATGAATTATGCAATTCTGAAGAAGTTATGAGCTGAAAAACGGTTTTTTACCTGTTTTTTAAGAACCTGGATCTCGGCGATGTTCCAATGGATCGGTACAGCTAAGACATATTCTGGTAGGGCAAACCTCACCCTACAAAACCTATGAAGTCAACCTCACACACCTTCAAAGTCCGATTTATAAGAGTTTAAATGTCAGTTGTCATTAAGCAACCTAAAATTGAGAAAATTTTTTAGGTTTTTCATTCTCGTTCTCGGCGGCCACTCCTCAAATCAAACTGTTTTTTCACTGTCTGGTAGAACAACACTTGCCCTTTAAAACCTATGAAGCCGCAACTGCGTAGGTCTTCAGCCAGCAGATCTGTAACAGTGGAATGATTTTTCACGATTTTTCATTATTTCATCATTCTAAATTCTGATTCTCGGCGGTTACTGCCTGGATCGACCTACTTTTTTCGCTGTACATTATAACAAAATTTAGTTGATAAAATACGTACAGTTTCGCTGAGTTTTACTTCCAAATACACTATTTGATAGGCACGTTTGCTTTAGATATTTATGACGCTTGTATACATAAAAATATGCTTCCAATGATCCCTTTTGCATTTGTTTTGCTTATTTTCCGCGCACTAACGGCAATGACCTGGAAGGATAGACGTTAATGCTCCCCCCCCACCCCCGGTCGACGTTTTTGGGAAATGAGTGTCCGGCACTACCACCTTCACTTTTGGCCGGCCAGTGGTAGCTGGGACCACCTTCACTTTTGTGGGCCGGTTCTCCCCATCGCACGTCTGGTTATAATACGTCCCTGACATATAGATAACAAGCTCGTGATAAAAGCTTCGTCATAAATCTGTCACTGGTCAGCTTTTTTCGTGCTCTCTGATATGTTTACATCAGTGGCGTACCCAGGATTTCTGTTCGGGGGGGGGGGAGGGCTCAACAAAAATTTTTTTAGATATAGTTGCGTGACATTAGCCACGAGTTCCGAAAAATTTCTCTGATTTCATCACTCATTTCCGGATGGACACAAAGATGAAAAAATGTTTGGATTGCATGTGGTGATAGAGCTCTTCAAGAGCTACAACTCACACATTGTGCATTCTGGAAAACATGCATTTAAAAAATTAAAAAAAATTTTTTTCTAAGAAGAGTCTGAAAATGGCCGCGTCACAATGTCGCGGACAATGATTCTTCGAACGCGAAAATTTCTTTTCGGGTCCTATTTTCAAGTGAAAACACAAGTAATCCGAAGGTAAGCATACTACATTATAGAGCTTATCGTGGACAATAATCAGATAGTGGTTATTTCCAAAAAACCCAAACTTGAATTTTATTTTGCTTATTTTCAAAAAATAACTTCTAATTCCCTTTTTCAAGCCAAATTTCTTCACAAGTAAACCTACTCAAGACGTCCTAACAAGGCTGTTCGATTAAAATGGATGCTTTTTGCCATTTTGTATGCATCGGACGTGTGTTGGTGAGTTTCTTTGCTGAGAATGGCTCTTGACAGTGCGTGCACACAACCTCACCTGCACCTCACCACTGAATTGCATCGCTTTGCAGGCTTTTAGCTCGGCCGGCAGTCATTCTACGTCTATTCTAGCCCGCAAGTAAACTCATTCGAAAGAGCGTGACTTTCTCTACACGATGGTATGCAAATGAGTTCAGTTTTAGGAATAACAGCGGTTTGGCGAATGGGGTGACAGAGCGCAGTTTCTGTGATATGGTAAGGATTTTTCAGCAAAAGTTGAGCAAAGCTCCTTTCGCTACTAGTTCCATTCTGAAAGTTGAAAACCGTCAATTTTTATATAATAGATCCATTTCGGAGTTCTAAGACTGTTCTGGCGTGATAAGAGCCTTTACTTCAATCACCCTTCTAAGGCTGCGCTTCACCACCCCATCCGCAGATTTTTCGGGACATCGCAAACTCAACTGATTTGCATACTATCATGTCGAGGAAGTCACGCTCTTTCGAATGAGCTTACTTGTGGGCTCGTAGAATGGCCGGCCGAGCTACAAGCCTGCAAAGCGGTGCAATTCTGTGGTGAGGTGCAGGTGGGATTATGGGCACGCACTGTCAAGAGCCATTTTCAGCAAAGAAACTCATCAACACACGTCCGATGCATACGGGATGGCAAAAAGCATCCATTTTAATCGAACAGCTTTGTTAGAATGTTTTGAATAGGTTTACATGTGAAGAAATTTGGCTTGAAAAGGGAACTAGAAGTTTTTTTTTGAAAAAAAGCAAAATGAAATTCATGTTTTAGTTTTTTGGAAATGACCACTATCTGATTATTGTCCTCGATGAGCTCTACAATGTAGTATGCTTACCTTCGGATTACTTGTGTTTCCACTTGAAAATAGGACCCAAAAGGAAATTTTCGCGTTCGAAGAATTACTGTCCGCGACATTGTGACGCGGCCATTTTCAGACTCTTCTTAGAAAAAAGATTTTTAAAATTTCTGAAATGCGTGTTTTTCAGAAAGCACAATGTGTGGGTTGTAGCTCTCGAAGAGCTCTATCACCACATGCAATCCAAACATTTTTTCATCTTTGTTTTCCATCCGAAAATGAGCGATGAAAAAAGGAAGGCGGCTTGTCCGCAACTTTTTGGCGGTCACTGTAAGGCGGTTTTTTTGCCATTTTGTGTGAACCCTTGGGGATCCCCAGAAATCCCCAAGAGGATCACCTCTCATTTTCAAAGTCATTTATTTTTCTGAGAAGTCAATGAAAACGCTGCAAAGTTTTACTGGGAATATACTAGCACTGCTAATCATGTTTTCGACGGGAGAAATGAAATCCGAAAATTGTGAATTTTTCCATGATTCCTAGCTCGCGATCAGTGGTTTAACGGATATTTCGAGAACATTTCGATTTGCTGAGATTTTACATTTTTCATTATGAACGTGTTTAGCAGTGCCGTAATATATCCGCAGTACAACTTTCCCAAAAAATGAAATGCGTTGTCAAGATGTAGAAGCGACTTGAATTCACTTGTAAATAATTAAGGCCCGTACACGTACATCCCCGGCAGGGAGGGGATCCCAGGACTCCAGACCTTAGGGATCCCCAAGGGATCACACAAAATGACAAAAAACTAATCTTATATGGCAGTAACCTGGCATCCATTAAGGGCCGCATGCACTAACATCCCTGCGGCGAGGGGAGCGGCGTCCCCAATGATGAAAAAGCCGCAGCGGCGTCCGCACGCGGTCCTTTCATAACGGGGGACGCCGCTCCCCTCGCCGCAAAAATGTTAGTGCATACGGGCCTAAGCGCAGTTATAAGGGTATGAAAACCTTCATAAGCAAGATAGAAAAGGAAAGAAGAAAGGTAATAGAGTAGCGAGATATGACCCTTCTCAGTTTCCCTCCCCTCCCTAACGGGGATGTGCGTGCCTACGGGCCTTAATTATCAACAAGTAAATTCAGGTCGCTTGTACATCTTAACAGCGCATTTGAGTAGCTTTCAAAAATTTCGCGAACCATTCTCGGGGGGGGGGGGGGGAGCTCGGATACGCTATTGGTTTGCATGATACTTGTTGGAAGACTCTGTACTTCCACAAGCATTGTACAGTGGTGACAGTGGTGAACCCTTTGTGAGACGAAAGCCAAATAGAAGGATATATTTCTTGTTACTATTTTGTGCGCTTGCCTTTGTTGTGTTTTTCTAAAGCGTTTGAGTCACATTATAAATCGGTAATATTGACATGCAAAATTTTTTGTAGAAAAAGAACAGTTTCATTGTTTTTTGGCAACGTTCAGTTCGCATTCAATTCACTGCAATTCGCTTTATCAGCGAGGTAAAACAGCCTGTGTTATCGAGAACACCGCTTGTTTACTGTCATTACATCGACAAGATTGCTTCGGTACAGGGCTCAGCACAGCTGGCACCGGGTCAAGCTGGATATCGTTTTTAGGGCGGAAAGCAAAGGGGATATCGTTTCTGCAGGGGCTCAGGCGGAGAACTGCCGCAAAAATGCCGCCGGCATGTTACCGGCATGCCATTGGCAAGCTGTCCATCAACGAACAAAGGCGTTGTTTCCAGCCAAAACGCAATAGTATGACACCAAATTTGGTGTGTGCATGCGCGTTGGTGGACCGGAACTACGGGCCAAAAATATATGAAAACTTATGTGAATGAAAGCTGTGCCTAACTTTTTTCTGAATTAGCTGGCACCGACACTTTGCTCATATAAGTTTCATACTTTTTTACATAAAATGTATCTACACTGTAAAAGATTACATACGCAGAAGAAATAGTTTCATAATGTTCTCTTTTCAGGTTTTATAGCAATTTGAAAACCACTTGGCCCGCTCCACAGTCGAAAAATCGGCCTTTTCTGCTTCTCAAAATGTGATTCGACCACTTAGAAAGCTCAAAAGGCTGTGAAAAGTTCTTTCATGGAATCAGAAATGCATGAAAACACTACTACATTTTTTTACATAATATAAAAATGATGACGGGTTTTCAAAACAGGTCAAAAGGGACTTCGTACAAAATTTTCAATATCAAATGGGACTTCGTTTTGAAATTTCCCTGGTGCCAGCTCGTGCCGAGCCCTGCTTCGGTACCTTTACAAAGCTCCAGATGGGCAAGGGTCTTGAATTAATGAGCTATTATCGCGCACGTGGCTGAGAATCAAACGCGCAACCGTTGCTCTCGGTCGTTCTCTAAGAAGCAGCTATTTTGGTTAAAGGATAGGTGAGCATAAATGCCAAAAAAGAGAACATTAGTATTGTTATCTACATGATTGTAACGGTAACGAACATCTTTGGAAAACGTGTGAGACAGAAATACTTGCATTGGCAACAAAAAATTACTTTCGAATGTACAAATGATGAAAACCCGACGAGCAAAAACTTGAGTAAAATTAAGCGCTTTAAAATTAGGTAAAATACCTCTAAAATCTTTAGAAGAAGAATTGCCACTGCAATCAAAAAATGCGTGATACGAGTGTTGATTTACGCTGGTAAAAATACTCAAAAAAAAACATAGAGAACTGGTTCGTTGATATGAGATTTGTACCCGAGCGTCATCTAAGATTGCATAGTAAGCTTTCAAGAAAGATCTGGAATTGCGGTCGTTCGCATTAAACATGGCATTACAAAACATTGAAGAGTGAGGTCTGCTTCAGTTCACATTCAAAATCGTCCATCAACTGCCTACTGAAATAATGCGGTTACGCGAAAATAATTTGATTGAGAGATTTGATTGAGGCGTTTTCCAACCCTGTTCGCAATTCTAAGCTCAGAAGCAAACATGAACAGCTGTTTATTACTGGGAAGCTGAATTTCCTATTTCAACAGTCTGACATTATTTGTATGCGTACTCTAATATAATGAGTAATCGACAATGTTTAGCTGGTAGATCTTTGATTAAAGTCTAAGCTTGACTTTCGATGAATCTTGGCATGAGGTAGTTATTTGTATACGTATTCTACAGCCGATAACCAAGATTGTCAATATTGTCAAGACGCTTTCTTAAGTCAGACTAACGTTTCGGTGCGTTCATGAAAGCAGTGACGGAAAGCATCGTCAATGCTCACCTCGGCAATCTTCGAATCAGGATGGAGCAACCGCCAAACACAGCGTCTGCGCAGTTAGTATCAGCAAAAACCAGTATGATTTCCTAAATGGATGACTCTAATCTCCATGTAGATCAGCTCTGCAAAGGGACTGATACGAGATCAGATCACTATTCATGGCAACGCCCTCTTCCTTGCGGTTCATTGCACTAGCTTTGGATGTTATCCAAAATGCTTCTAGCGTTGCACGAGGAACAATTTCTGATTCACGCTTTGAGATTGTGACAGCTTTATTGAATTGTTAATCTCAGTGTTCCTCTCTGCGATGTGCGCCCAAGGTGGTGTTGGATTTGGATTTTGTAAGACCATCTAGGTGCTCTTTTATTCTTACACACAGAGGCCTGCCAGTGTTCAGATGAGGGCGTTGCCATGAATAGTCATGAATAGTGATCTGATCTCGTATCAATCCCTTTGCGGATTTGATTAACACGGAAATTAAAATCATCATATAAGGAATCATATTGGTTATTGCTAAAACTAACTGTGCAGACGCTGTTGGTGGTGAAGATCGCCGAGGTGAGCACTGACGATGCTTTCCGTCACTGCTTTCAAACTAACCTAATGTTGAATGTAGCCTTGGCTTGAAGGAGGTGTTTGAGGGAACAAACCACTAATGTGTGCGACCTTGTGGCTCTGACGAAGGTAAAGGCACCGAAACGTTAACCTGACTGAATAAAGCGAATTGACAATCTTGGTTATCGGCTATAGAATATGTATAAAATAATTACCTCATGCCAAGATTCATCGATAATCGAGCTTAGACTTCAATCAAAGATGAACCAGCCAAACATTCCCGATTATTCAAAGAAGTTCTAACATTGCGACAGAAGATAGTCTGCGAGAAACAAACAATTCTCTTCCTACGCCGTTGTCTGCGTTACCACTCGATCCCGAAGTTTATTGCAAACAAGCACCTCAAGGAAACGTGTGGACTTACCAGTCAAAGCAGACAACTACAAGAAATAGAACAACGCATTCTACGGGCAGCACTTAAGTTAGAACAAGATCTTACGTTTTCAGTGTTAAACAAATGTATTTCTATCTTGGACTTTAGTCTGACATTAGATCACTCATCTTCCGTTATAGGGGTCAATACATTTGAAAGAGTTGACACAGCCACCCATCAATGTCGTTTTTTGAGTGCTCTTTCAATTCACTCACTTTTACTCCAGGCAAGTTGCGTGAACAAGAGGGAAGAAGCATTCAGTACTTGACAAAGACCGCATCAGCATAAGTAATCCTTTTAACCCTCCGCACAAAGCGTTGGCAAAGTTAAAAGTCATTAATAACTGCACGGCGCAATGAAAAGCACTGGTCAAATGTAACTATGCCCAGTTCATGAGGCAAGTGAAAAAAAACAGAATCATCTTGGGTATTTTCAGGTTCGTTACCATAAAAACCTTCTCAACCCCAATCCTGGCTACAAACTGCGCTGCCCATCCGGAGACAAAAAATCATAAAGCTTTCGATCTCAGACAGTTTTTAAAATCAGCTATTTTTTGAGGAATAAAGATATTTTGTGTATCTTGGTAAGAATATGTAGACAACTCACATACGTGAGATTGTTTAGTAGTCGAAGTGTCTTCTTACAAACAGCTGCTTAACAATGAATAAAAAATGGAGCGCTTGTCATCTGTGAATGGGTGAAGAATGGAACGCTTATCTTTGTGGACAAAATCATCAGACTTATAATAACGGGCTAAGCGTGTTTCCGTGTTTTTGTGTGTGTTTGTCTGTCTGTAACGAAATTCATAGAACGAGTGGCAGACAAGGTTTAAACCCGCAATTTTGGCACAACACGCACTGCCACCATCCAAATTCACCACGCCAAAGCACGAGCAGATCCGTTTAGTAGGTCCCTCAAAAATCGCACCACAAATGGGTCCATTCAACGTCTGGCGCGCAATATTGGGTCGTGTTACCACTTATTGCAAATTCGTGATTATGTTTGACAAGTGTGTTTGCATGCCATGATCTTTAGCCCAAAAATAGTGATGGAAATCTATTACTCCACGAAAACGGCGCCAAAACGAATCATTTACGTAAATGGTCAATTTGCCAGGATTTTACCTGAGCGTTTGAGAAGATTTTTGCACAGAGGTGTAACTCACCGTGGATATTATCCTCACGGCGACCGCCAAGCCATGAAATAGTTAGGAAGTGTTCTAATTCTGTATTCGTTCTTCATCTTCCAAATAATCATCCATGCAAAATACCGATTTCACTCAAAAAAGCCTCAGAATGAGTAGTTGTTTACAGTTCATTTCGTGAAGGCGGGCATTTCGCGGTATGTTTCAGTGTTTCAGTGCTATGTTATGCGGGAATGAGAATACATGACATATAGATAGAAGAGCCAGTGCGAGCCTCTGCGAAGCGAAGCAGAGGTGACGCACTGGTCAGTTATATCGAGTTGATTGATTACCAGCGCATCACCTCTGCTTCACGGAGGCTCGCACTGGCCTTATCTGTATGCCTTACTCATTCCCGCAAATGACATTGAAACTCACCGCGCTGTACAGATTATCACGAATGATTTGTAAACAGCTACTCATTTTTTTAAGCTTTTCATGTGAGATCGGTAATTTCGCGTGAATGAAACCTTTTACAGAAAAACAAATGCAAATTGAAATTTGTTTCTGGGCTTTTGATGGCTTGGTCTCCTTAATGACAATAATCGTTATAATCCACATCTCTGTTTAAAAATTTTCCCAAATAATCAGGTAAAATTTTGGCAAATCAAACATTTACACAGCCAATTCTTCTTGGCGCTATTTGGTAAAGTGGTAGATTTTTGTTCACTTTTTTGGGCTAAAGTTTATGGGTTGCACATTAACTCGTCAAACATATCCATGACTTTGCAAAAAGTGATGCTATAAGCTCTATTTTGCCGGCCAAAAGCAAAGTGGATCCAGTTGACGCGCAGTATTTGCAAGATCCACCAAACGCATCCGCTCGAACTTTTGCGTAATAGACTTTTATGTTGGTGGCATGCGCTGTGCAAAATTTGGGCACAGGAAATTGGCTGGACCTCGCTCTACGAATTTCGTAACGGACAGACAGCACACAAACACACACGTACAAAAAGACGTAAACATCCTTAGCCGGTTATAATAAACCAGTGCGTCACCTCTGCTTCGCAGAGGCTCGCAATGGCCTACTTTATCTATGCCTTACTCATTCCCGCATAATAATTACATTGGAACTCACCGCGTTGTGTAGGCTATTACGAATGGTTCGTAAACAACTACTCATTCCTAGAGATTTTTCGTGTGAGATCGGTATTTTCACGTGGATAAAATCTTTCCCAGAAAAAAAAGATGCAAATTTGAATAGGTTTTTGAAATCTTTATGGCTTTATAGTCGCCTTAAGGAGAATAAACATCGTGGGCTACATCTCTGTGCAAAAATCTTCTCGAATGATCGGGTAAAATCTTGAAAAATTGACCGTTTACGCAGCCAATGCTTTTTGGCGCTGTTTTCGTAAAGTAGTAGACTTTTCATCACCTTTTTGGGCTAACTTCCATGGCTTGCACATTAACTTGTCAAATATACCCATATCTCTGCAAAAAGTAGTGCTACGGACCCAAATTTGCTGGCCAGAAGCCAAGTGGATCCGTTTGACGCGCAATTTTCAGCGGATCCAATCAACGGATCATCTCTTGCTTTTGCATAGTGAGCTTTCATGCTGGTAGCGTGCGCTATGCAAAATTTGAGCTCAGGACGTTGGCTGGAACACACTCTACGAATTTCGTAACGGACAGACAGACACACACACAGACAAAAAGACGTAAACATCCTTAGCCGCGTATTATAAGTCATGATTATGATATTTAAGGATAAAAGGATAAAGGATTCGGCGTCTTCAATACCCTCTGGGGGCATGCGCCGAACGCACACACTAAATTCATAGTCGAAGAGGCAATTGTATGCGTGCGAGCCTATTACAGTGACTTGCGGGGGCCAGCCGTTTCCAAGTCAGTGCTTTTATCCTCCCAGATTACTCTGGTACCAATTTACTGGGTAGAGGGCTTGGTTGGCCCAGGGGCGGGGATCGAACCTGTGTCCAATCTGGTCATAGTGGCGCCTCATACCACTACGCCACTCGTCCCCGATTATGATATTTGCAAAAGGCAAATCAGAATCAGCCTTCTATGCTTCAACCAATGCTATTCAGCCTGTCTGGAATCAGGGCTCGGCACAGATGGTCTGGAGTGAAGCGTCGTCTACGGAAAAAGAATGGCCGCCGTGCACCAATGCGTGGTATCGTCGTCAAGGTTTCAAAAGAAATAAAAATTAAATTCGTTTTCACTTACGAATTTATTGGGTTTCCCTCGTCCCTTTCGTGCTTTATCATCTTATACCTCTATGGAGGCGTTATAGCGTTCTAACTCGTATTCTGCCAAGCGGGTTCTGCAAAGGGTAATACTCCAACAACCTGTTTCACCTTCTGAAAAATTAAGATAAAAAGTGCACCTGTTATAAATCATTTTTTTGTCTTCTCCCCTTCATCCCTAGTACTGGTTGGATAGTCCGTTTACATCACGAAATTGTTTGACGTTGAACATAGTGCTTGTGCCAAACTTACGTTTGCAAGTGTCTCTGGCATAATTCAGAATAAGTCGCCAGTGCTCCGGCACTAAAAAGAAATTATCAGGGTGAAGCATGGGGTGTGGCACGCCACACCTGGGGGTCGTATAGGAGGGTTCGATGGGGGGGGGGGGGGGTCGTAATCAAAATTAAGTGATAAACGGTAAGCTAGTGAATGAGTGAGAGAAGCGCGGATGCATATCGAGAAAGAATCCGGCTAGATGTTCCTAGAGGGGAGGGGATTCAACAGCGTTTGCACAAATACCATGCTCGTAATGAGCAGTCGGATTACCCCTAAGTACCAAGTTTTAGCGGAATGCTAGTTTTCCAAACAGTGAATAAGCTTGCAGGGACTACTAATTTCCAAACATGATTAAATTTGCTATAAGGGTAAGTAGCTACCTCTTCTTGTACTCAATACAAAGTGATACTCCCTCTTTCCCCGCATGACAAAACCCCGCTTCAAATAATCGCGAAGCTATGAAAATAGAAAACAGCCAAAATCTTGCTTGTCCCATTTTTTAATTTTAGTAGTTGCGTTTTTAACGACTATTACGCAAGCCAGAAAGACAAATCAGGCTCAAGTTACAACTATGCGTAGTACCGGGTCTGGGCTGTATAGCCATACATGAAAAATCTGCCAAAAATCACTATGAAGGTAAGTTAATGGGGTTGACACCCCTTCAAAAAGCTGTGGCTGCCACACCTTCTTAAGGGGGGTGCCACGCCCCATTAACTCACCTTTGAGGCAGTCTCACAATCATGATTTTCACATGATAGTGATTGGTAAACCTTCTGCTATGCACTGCAGAAATCTCATTCAAAACTGTTTTTGCTAGAAGAAGATATATTGGTATTTTGTTCATGTACCACTTTAGAAATGATCTGTAAAATATTGGGTTACGGTAGCATGCTGAATCTGCGCTATCACGTTGCTGCGAGTGAGGCGGCAAACAGGATAATTTGAACGTTTAGTATTGTTTTTACGATAATTTTTAAATTGCTTCTTGTCACGTCTTTTCTTCCCTTATGCCGAGCGTTCATCTCGAACATTCCAGCCATCCAGGAGGGCGTTTGACCCGACGGGCATTTATGTCATTTCAGAATCTTGCCCGTCCAAGGTGAGTTCAATCTCAATTGCAATTTTTCTTTTCGTTTATTGTCTGTGGATGTATTCTACGAGCAGGCGCACCTGTTAAACCAGTATTTTTATCTGTGAATGTTGACACTTGTTTTACTACCACTTGTTTCAGGTACATGCACTACTGCTATGTATGTTTTTCGAGTGAGCACTCAATGCAACCCCGACTTTCACTTCGCATTATCTAGAAGAACAAATGAGGAAGAGGTCGGGGGGGGGGGGGGGGAATCGTACGTGGCCGTCTTGTGCCACGCCTCTTGCTCGACCCTGACCTCGGCTATAGGTAATAGACTATTACCTATAGCCAAGCTTGTCCATTGCAACAGCCATGTAACGCGGATTCCGCCCAGGACACACATGTAAGTTTCTTCTATCTTCTGGTAGCAGGTCTACATTATGAAGCAGAATGCACTGCTCTCTGATCACTTCTTCAGGGCGAACGTTGGAAAGGGGAGCATTAATCGATAAGTGATTAGAGAGCATGTTCGCGGAAGAAACGCAGAGCAGGAGTGGCGATGCCGATGCAAACGACACTACCTTTATAAGCCCTGTAAATTGATGCATAATACGGACACCACAATAAGTAGACTTTTAGGCAATAATAGTAGAATAAACCATTTACAATTTGTTTACACATTTCGTATTTCTCAAATTTTCTCAAAATCATGAATTTTTTTTAGGTTGAAGAGAAGAATGTAGCTTTTTCAACCTTTTCGCTACTAAAATTGGCGCTTTCATTTGAACGCACACTTAGGGCCACATAATTACTGAATTTTGAAGGTTGTCGTATACAGCGGCACAATAGGAGGAGCCCAAAACTGCTCGGAGCGGTGTGCTCTATTTTTTCGATTTCTAAGCATGAACGAAAATAGCAATAGCAAATGTACTGTGCATGTGTCTGTTACATGCAGAATCAAAATCGTAGACTTTTTTGGGACAAGAATTTTCTGGCATTACGATTTGCTCTTACGTTTTGGTTTTAAATTTTGCGTAAATTACGACTTGTGCCAAAAATCAAAGGTCAAAGCCTTATTTGCTCTAGCAAACCACAATCATTTCCTTCCAACGTAATATAAAAACTCATTGGCAAGCCACTCATTGGCACATGCTTACGTTGAAAGGAAGTTTTCTTATTCTGGTTTGGCAACTACACGAAACATATAGTCATCGATACTACTATAAAACCCCATTCAATACTGGTGCTATGCTTGCCAGAAGACTGCACTTCAATCTTTCTCTTGGAGATGAATTCGTAGTTACTTGGCAGGTGTGTGAAGTTCTTTACTAACAAATCATTATTTTCTTAGATTTTCCACAGCACATCCATCAAGTAGACACAATATCACCAACTGAGGTTAAGCTCACTCAACAGCAAGTGCATCATGAACGAAATAAACAAGGTTTGTTCAGTAGATTGGAGAAGAGCACTTAACACATTTTGACTTGCAATCTATTGTTAGACTGGAATTAGCAATGGAAATGAAAAATTAAGTGCCCTGTATATGAAAAACGAGCTATAGCGAGTGTTTGTTGTCTTCGCTAAGCCTAAGAAATGCGAGGTGTGACGAATGTCAGAGTTCTTATAGTTGTCAGGAATTGAACATCTCATCGTTTTGAGCCGTGAGAGACGCCAATTTACGTGAAATTGATTACTATCATGTCGCAAATACAATTCATAATGAAGTACATTTATTGTTACGATTTTAGGCTATTTAGCAGGCTTCACGTTGCAATATCCTGTTGAACCTCCCTCCACATAAATGACCAAAACCAAAATTAGTCCTTCTTTGCAAAAAGGTTTTGCTTCTATGCTGGTTGCGAAAATTTCTTATACACTAACAGTGATCAAGCGTCACTCGAAGACATAGCGCACATCATAATCTATCCTTAGCAGCTACTTTCGAAACCACTTTTTCGGCTGTATAATATATGCCAAATTCCAAGACCGACCTCTATTTTCTCTCCATGTGACTTTGATTAATTTTCAAAGTCTATGAATTTTGGAGTAAGCTGATCTCCAAACATGTCGCTTTGGTTTGTTTAGTTGGAATTTTTGACGACGGTTTGGTTAGAACACGTTAATATTCTTTGAGATGTTGTATCATTTTACTCTCCCCACAATGTTTACAACCTAAAAGGTTGGGGACTTTGTACTGTAAGCATGTGTAAGCAGTTTTTCTATGCCTTCCTATGCCAGTCTTGGCCCTCCGCCTTTATGCAAATTCTTTGACGATTTCAGTGCAGTTCCTTCAAGGATTAAAGGACGGTTATGCTCCAGCGCGGCTAAAATTCTAAAAGCTCAATCATGAACCTTTGAAGCTGTCTCTTTACGCATGGATGTAGAGAACAGGGAAGGGCACAGGCGGCTTACAAGGCAAGACGGATACCCTTTTAACGTAGAAAACAAAGGAGATATTTTTTAACGGTATTTGATCGGACGAAAAAAATATGTCAACTGCTGTGTTGTATATGGAAAAACTGCATTTTAATCATGGAGCGGAAACGGGGAGTGGTAATATTTCAGAGAATTTTGAGGAGGAGTTATTGTTTATGTCCATTGACAACAAATTTTTGCAGCCCTCTCCCTGACAAACAAAGCTTATCCGATTTCTACTATTAGTCATACATATACCCTAATTTCACGCGTACAAGGCGCACCTTTTTCGATTTTTCGAATAAGCCGCTCAACCGCTTCAACCTGTTTCGGAAAGCGAACCTTAAACCGTTCAATTCTTTCAGGCAATACGGAGCCCTGTATAGGGTTCTTTGGTCGCGAAGTGTTGTGGCATGTTTGGGCTGACGGATTTAAGAAAAAAATCCCCCGCGCCTTGTACGCGTGAAATTAGGGTACATACTACAATATCAGTGCTTCAAAATAAACCCCTCCTCCCGAATAATCAACCCACCCTCTTTTCATTCCAACTACTCTCTTCTTTTGGTAACGTCGCTAGTGCTCATCACCGCCTTACCGATCCCATTCTCTGAATCCAACAATTATGCGCTCTCCGTGCAAGCGCGGGAATTAGAAAACCGAGATAAACAAGAGGCTTGTTCACAGCAAAGAGGAAATGATATGACACCAAAATTGGTGTTCAGATGCGCAGTACGGTGCGGACTATGTATGAAAAATTATGTAAAGAATTATGCGAAGTATTAGGTTGGAAACTAAGTTTTGCAACAACTTTCATAACTTTACTCTCATTAAACATGGCGCGCTCAAATTCTGGCTATATGAGCGCTCAAAAAAATTACAAGCATTTTTCAAAAACCAGTGGATTTCGAGAACTTATGAGGTTATAAGCAAAAATGAAGCCGCTCGCAACCATATCATGCACAGTGGTCCGAAATTGCATGTGAACTATTGCTTAAGATTAACTCATTTGCCTCAGTAGGAAAGGAATAGAATTCCTCACGAGGTTGAAGTACGCAAGGCTGATGGGAACAACCATTAACGACTTAGGAGTCGGAACGTCAAAATTCGCGGAGACATCACATAGTGAGGTTATTCGACCCAACCATGCAAATTCAGCATGCTACTCGTGATCGGCATTTCGGATAACCCCCCTCTACCAACTTTCAGCCAAAACCGTAATGATTTATAACTTTCCCCTTCATAACATATACCTACCGTAATTCTTATTGCGACATCAGAACTTGCGAAACAGCAGCTGTGCTTATAGCTTTCGTCATAATCTATATATTGGCAAAATTTGAGTGCGCCACGTTGACAGAAAGTAAAGTTATTGGATGAGTTGCAAAACTTAGTTTCCAACCTAATGAAAGGGCGTGGGGAAATTTTTCCGGAATTAGGTGACTTTACAGTTACCTGAGATGGCTATGAAAAGAAAAGTCATACATTTTGCTTTTTCAAAAAAATTAGCATGCTTTGCACTGTTTTGATATGCATCCGAAACACTACAAATGAGTTTTTGAACCTCTTTAAACCCGTTGTTCCGCCTAGTCATAGCACTTCAAAAAATTTTCAAAACGGCAATTGTGTTTTCAAGCGCGCGGTGGTGCGCGCTGAAAACAGCATGCCGCCAACTTGAAGGGTAAAACACCGTTTTTGTTTTTTTATTTCTATCTTATAAAGCTGAAAATTGTTTGTCTGTAAGTATGTATGTATGTACAGGGCCCAAAAAATGTACCTACTGTTTGTTTGTAAATAACTCTCTTGTAATGAAATGTTTCGAGAAGCTTTAGGTATTAAAAATAGTCTATATGAGTCATATAGTTGTGCAAGCGACTCGTTTTCACTCAGAAACAATTGAAATAATGTTTTGAAACTTTCTAATGCTCAAATGGCTTTAGAAAAAATTTTTTTCGGAAGAGAGAGCAACGTTGTTGATAGAAAGTTATTTCAGGACGGTGCTGTGTCTGTGGCTCAAGCAAGAAAATTTCCGTCGAAGGACTGAACTTCGGAATTGACCTCGAAATAATTCCTCCTTATATTTATTGTTCTCTTGATAAATGTATAATTACAACTTAGTGTAAAACTGCCTCGCAAAAATCACATTTTCACAGGAATCTCCAAAAATAGTCATTATAAATGAAGAACATGTCTTTCAATTGTTCTTCATTTTACTGACCCATTTGGATAAAGTTTCATTGAGAAATCGAGTTGTTAAGATTCCAAAAACAAGGCTCACTGAACTCTTAGAACAGATGCTGCAGCTTTGTTCGCTCGGTTATGGAATTTTGATGAGATTCAATTGGAAGAGTTCAATAGGAAGATAAAACCGTAATCCTGGATAAGTCTGCTGGAGCAATGCTGAATCACTTCAAAAATTGGCTTCCCAAATATTCTGTTTAGAAAATCCACAACTTAGTGTTGAAACATTACTTGATCACAAGAATCATTCAACCGGATCCTCAGAAATGACCGTACTTTCTTACACTTCCAGCGTTATGGAGATTTCCGCAAGGGACCCTAGCAGCTCTTGTGAAATCGTTGGAGTGCTTTGGCGATTTCACAAGAGCTGTACAGTCTCTACTGCAGCGAATTTGCTTCCCGAAGCATCGTTCAGGTGAGTTTTCACATTTTCGCATAAATATCATTTCATTTTCCAAACAAGAATTGAAATCTGGTATCTATACCTCGTAGAATGAGTTAAAACATCATCATCTTGTCGCTCATCCTAGGCGGCCGTGTTTTTGCTCGCTCTCTCTGTCTTAGCATTTTCTTTTACTATCTTTCGTTCTTTTCAATAACTTTTGGTGTAGTAGTGAGCTACCTTTCCTTCTCAAACTCTATAATCTCTGTGGCACACACTTATTGCCTCTGTCAATCTATTTCTGTCACTACTCTCATTTTCATCCTCATCGTTTTTCTTCCTTCTTGCAATCGATAGGTCGTAGGTCATGTCAACTCGATCGGGTAGATCAAACAGTCAAGTGTCATCTTCTCGCGTAACAAGGAAGAAGGCTTCATCTAACTTGACACAGACCGTCCTGAACGAGAATAATGGTGACAACAAGGTTGATCAGGGGGAAGATTTCAGTGGACTGTCGACAAGCGAAATCATCAGCGGGATTTTAGAAAGGAACAACGACCCAGTTATCGAGCGAATGGTACTAGCGCTCAAATCTAGAATCCCTGAAGACGTCGAAGCTGAGAAAAGAGCTAGAAGCATAGTCTTGACGGGTTTGAAAGAGTCGGATCCTACGAAGCCTCTTTTGGAAAGAAAAGAAGAACTGGAGAAGGACGTCGCTAAGGTACTGGAGGTCTTGCATGTGGACGGATGGCCTTCTGAGATCTACCGCATGGGAGGGTATGATAGTAACAGACCGAGATTAGTGAAACTGGTGTTCCCTTCTCGTTCTTTCTGGACGCAGGCGCTTTCGAACGCTTACCTTCTACGTCGCTCTGAGTTGCAGAACGTCTTCGTCAGAAGAAGCATGACGGCGGCAGAACGCGCCCAAGACTTCGAGCTAAGACAAGAAGCCAGGGAAAGGAATAAAGGCAGGGTCACCAAAGAATGGGTTGTATACCGTGGTGAGCTTCGCCGCACGTCGGATTTACCTAAGCGTTCTTTTCAGGGAAACCTGTAGCCCCGCCCAACTTCTCTGCACTTCGTTGTTTTCTTTTTAACTCTTGTAGCTTAGTGAACAAAATTTTTCTTCTTCACACATTTTTAGCTTTTCACACACCGGACATCGTATGTATCACCGAAACCTGGCTGAACGACAAAATTCGCGATTCTGAGGTTGTTGCAGATTTTCCTTATTCCATCTACCGAGCGGACAGGAAACATCGGAGGGGAGGAGGGGTTTGCTGCCTGGTTAAGGATGACTTTGTGGTCGAACAAATAGGAGTTACGCAAAATCACTACTGGGACCTCCTCTGCCTCAACATCTGGTCCAGTTGTTCTCTCTCATCTTTGAGGTTCATCGTTGTCTATCGCCCTCCTTCATCTGATTCTCGCAGCGACGGTGAATTAGTTGATGCTCTACTCAATTTCTGTTCACTTCCAGTTGTGCCAATCATACTTGGCGACTTCAACATTGGCTTCTCTTCTCTCACACCTCATTCTGATAACAAACTCTCTTCACTCGTCCACTATTGCAATCTCTCACAGTTCGTCGACTTTCCTACCAGAATAAATTCAACCATTGACTTGATTTTTGCACCTGACACTACAGTTCACAACGTCAAGGCACATGCCCCTTTCGGGACCTCAGATCACAGCGTTATAAGTTTTGACGCCGCATTCAATTCAAGTAGGGCTGCTTACATTCCATATTTATTTATTTATTTTATTTATTTATTCATACGCTCTATGGCGTTCCTTACAAAAAAAAACAAGAGGAAAAAAAATACACACACAGTAAATCGAACAACCCCAGTCAAGGTCCACCGTGCCGTTGGGTCCATACCTTTAAATTGGTTAAGAAGTATGTTTGATAGAGCTTGCATGTGACTGCTCTGGACTACAATTGTCATAAAGATGTGATCATGGAGATGGTACCCATGCCCCCATTACTGCCAGCAAAACGTCCCTGAGATGCACTATCTAATTCAGGATTGCATGGTGGATATACTCCCACCGCATGAGGCTATAGGAAGAGTAGTTACTCGAGAATACTTGATTAATAAGAAGTGTTGTAATGGAACATTGTAATCGAGAAGATAATAGGTTGTTGCAAGTTGTGGAGGTGGTGATCCTTCATACTCGTACGCTAGCAAAGTGCTCTCGAAATACCAAAGTAAGCAAAGCGGGCTTGGTCAGTAGAGTAGCAGAAAAACCTTGCCCAAAAGAATTCCGGGAAGAGACCAATGCTCCGAGAGAAAATCAACAAAATTCCGCGTTAATAACTCAACTAGAGCAAGTCAGCAAGCATTAAAGGTTGGGAAAAGGAAGATTGTTGTTCAGGCCTGCATTAACATGGTGGCTTGATATGGGTTATAAGGCCTTGGCCATACCCTGCCGGTGTTGTCGACACCGCCAGTGCCACCCACGTAACCGGCGCCGCCGACGCCACCAGTGCCACCCGCGCCGCCGGCGCCGCCGACGTCACCAGCGTCACCCGCGCCACCCATGCCCCCAGCGCCACCGCCTTTGAGCGGTAGCACTGGGAACATGAGCAACACGAGCAACACCAGCAACATCGGCAACACCGGCAACATAGGCAACACCAGCAACATGAGCAACACCGGCAACATGGCAACACCGGCAACACGAGAAACAAAGGTAACATCGGCAACAAGAGAACACAGGCAACATGGGCAACAGGCAAAGTATGGCCAAAGCCTAAGAAATGCAGAAAGAAATAGTATATGTAGAAAGACGAATCTCAGTGGCCGTGTTCGCTCGAATATGGCAAAACAGATGTCGGACTACATCGCACGTATGAGAATGTTGATGTTGATGCTGATACAGTTGATGCCGCATAAGGAAATAGAGTTGCAGTTGCAGTCCAGACGGTAGATGGAGCATAAAATATCAGCCATAATTCATACAGCAGAAAATAGTCACCAGACAAGAAAGCGCTCATGAGCCAGATCTGAAAAAGAAACATTAGAACGAAATCAAAACAGAGAAAAGACAGAGGTTATAAAAAAAGGCTATATATAAAAAAAAACCACATCGTAGACTTCTAGTTCAGACAGGCTATGGCTATGGCTTCTACCTGAATCAAATACATACAAAAGAAAACGAAAACATCAGCACAAGTACGAATCACTCTCAACAGATTTGGGAATTTCTGACTTTTCTAGAGCTTTCTTGAAAGCCCGACTAGTATTAGCCGACTGCAACTTAGCGGGCAGTCGTCTAAACCAGCGAGCACATCGATAGAATAAAAAATTGAAAAGGCCAGAATAGCAGTGTTTATCCAGTCTAGGGTAGTGAAGATTGAAGCCTCCTACCCTGCAACTTACAGGTCTGAAGACCCAAAAGCTGCTGGCAGGAAGGTCAATCTCTTTCCGCAGTATCGCAAAACAAAAAACTAAGTCAGCAATAATTCTTCTACGTTTCAGTGATTGCAAACCAAAGAGTCTCAAGCGCTCATTGTAATCTGGTTTGGACCTATCTTGCATATTATGAGACATGCGAAAAAAGACCATCCGTGTAAAAACATTTTGAACTCTTTCAATCTTAACGATATCTTTCTTTGTGGAGGGGTTCCATACTTGAGAACAATATTCAAGATGTGGTAGCACATAAGCCTTATATAGTCTGGTCAAAACAACTGGATTAGAGGAGTGAATAACACGAAAGATTGAAAAAAGAATAGAATATGCTTTTTTGACAGCAGAATCAATATGTTTGGAAAAATTTAATTGAGGATCAACAAAGACACCTAAGTCTTTGACCAGTGGGCAAGCTACCAAATCTATTCCATTGATTTCATATTTGTCTGGATTAATTTTGCCCAGATGCAAAAATGAGCATTTGTTCGGATTGACAGAAAGGCCGTTAGAAGAAGCCCACGTATTTAGTTTATTTAGGGCTTGTTGCATCGATGTATGCACATCAAGGAAATCATATTCATTGTAAGATGCATACAGTTTGATATCGTCCGCATAGATCTAGACATCAACTCCGTTCAAGTCAATTAGAGCGGGTAGTTCAAAGGTGAAAATCAAAAAGAGAAGCGGAGAAAGCACACCTCCTTGAGGAACTCCACTAGTGCAACGGTACTCATTGGAAAACGACTGTCCAACTTTGATGGTCATATATCGGTCTTGAAGGTAAGAGCGAAACCAGTTCAGAAGATTGCCAGAAATGCCAAACTTCTGGAGTTTCATTATCAAGACATTATGAGGAATCTTGTCAAAGGCCTTTGAAAGATCAACATATATTATATCAACTGATTTTCCAGTGTTAAGAGCTTTTCTCCAGTCAAAAACGCTTTTAACAAGATTAGTAGTAGTAGATCTTTTAGAAACGAAGCCATGTAATTGAGGTGGAATTCCATAACATTTCTTGATCCAAGAAAGCAGCTTTTTCCTTATAATTTTTTCCATCACTTTGACTGGAGTAGAAGTTAGACTTATAGGACGAAAATCAGACACTTTAACGGCAGTACTAATTTTTGGGATAGGCACAACCACTGATTTTTTCCATATAATTGGCACTTTCCCGAAATACATGGAGAGATTGAACAAGTCCGAAAGGGGTTTGGAAAGTACATCCGCACATTTTTTATAGACTATAGGCGGTATACCATCGTAGGGTTCAGTACAAGAAGGATGCAAAAGTTTCAAAGCAATGCGAACATCAGATTCATGGAAGTAGACATTATCACAAGTCTGCTGAGGAGAGGTGTAATTCAGCGGACAGCATACATCATAACCATTTGCGAAAACACTAGCAAAATACTTCCCCAAAGCCTCTGCTCTATCAACATCATTGACACATTCTTTACCAAACTCATCAACAACATTGGAAAAGCCTTTGGTCTGCAGTTTGCTTCGTATGTATCCGAAAAATCTCCTAGAATTTGCATAAGAAGACAACCGTCTTTCATAATTGGCCAAAAATTTTTTAAGATGAAAATCAAGATCAAGACAGACTTTTTTGTATAAGGCATTAGTCAAAGGATGCATTGAAGCATTAAACAAATTTTGCTTTTGATCTAGAAGAGCACAGATGTGCTTGGGGTAATGAAAATTTGATGGACTGTTGATGGTTTGCATACATCCAAATTTGCCAAGTCCTTCGTAAACTTTGGTACAGAACCTATAATAGGCGTCGTCAAGGGAGGTATGATTTACAAACAAAGAAGTCCAATCAAAAGTATAGAAATAATCGTTTAATCCAGGATAATCAAATTTGGGAAAGTCAGGGATAGGATATATCGTCTTAGCGGTGTAGCCAGCTTTTACATGAAATTCAATGATGTTGTGATCAGAAGAAGCAAGAGGGGGGAGTATTTTGACTTTGTTTACATTGTTTTTAGTAGAGAAAATCAAATCCAGAATGTTGCTACCATGATTAGGTTCGAGCACATACTGCTTGAACCCACAATCCAGAAAAAACTCCATCAAGTTTTTTGAATTTTGGTCTATCGAGATGAAATCAATCCAGTTGACATAAAGGTTGAAATCTCCCAAAATAATCATATCTGCAGTTTGTGAGGAGGTGAGATTAAGTAAAACATTCTTGAGCTCATCATCTTCATATCTTTTACAACAAGGTGGACGATATATTCCGATGAACCTCACATAACTAGCATCCGAGGGGCACAGCAGGTCGATAGAAAGCAAATCAATGTCAGATACAGTGTGGTGATACACTTTACCGATCGATATATTACCCTTAACAATACAGCAAACACCCCCTCCTGTACGCTTTGGCCTATCACTACGGTGAATCAGATAAGGTAAATTAGAGATTAATTCAGAATCACTAACCTTTGAAGAAAGCCAGGTTTCAGTTATGAATACCACATCAGGTTTGTACAAGCAAAGAAACGAGTGAAGGTGATCAATCTTGTTAACTAAACTGCGGAGTTAAATAGATAACATGTTAAGTAATCTATAGTACCATGCTCATTTATTGGTTTACCGAAGACTTGCGGGGAAGTTCAGATATGTGAGTAAGACGCCCTTTATAGACGACCCACTCACGTCCTGCACAATCCCTGTTCCGCTCTCTCGCCTCTTGGCGCAGCTCATATTCCTTTCTCCGCTCCTCCTCGGTCATACTTCTACGTATGTAGATATTTGAGAAGCCAGAAGAGCGGAGAAGGTGGGCATTAGAGAGCGCCAGTCTCCAATAAAATCGACTGGGGAAGACAACCTTTACCAAACGGGGACGGTTCTGATTTGGCTTACCCACACGATACGCCTCGGTTGCGCAACAATCAATGTTAAGGACATCAAAAATATCGTCCAGCTTTTTGTTTAAGTCAAGAGCACGCTCACTGGCGCGCAAATTCGGCGGAGGTTCAGCTACACCACTTATAACAATGGTTCGCGAGCGTTTGTCATTTTCAACAGCACTCTGCACCTCTTGCTGAATTTTATCAGACAATACGCACAGCATCTGATCAATGACGGGATCCGAGTTCCTCTCCTTCATGGAGAGGATCAGTTCCTTGACGCTCATATGGGAGTAGTCATTGTCAACTGTGGTGTAGCCTGGATTCTGTGTCAGATCAACTGGATGACCCACAGCGGGCTGTGATTCAGCACTTTTTTTGCTAACACGACTTTTTGCTAACACGACTTTTGCAGGCATCCTGTTGATCTCACAGACAAAAAAGAGGCGGGAAAACAATCAATGTTATGAAATAGTTCAAAAGTAGGCAGGAGAGTTGACAAATGACTCGTATCGAGCAAAGAGCAGGAGATACTGAGTTAGAAACCAGGTAGACAAAGTTCAGAACAATTACAAATAGAATATTAGCGAAAGAAAAGGATTTAGAACAGGGGATTGTAAGAGTGAAGAGAAGAGCGACCGCACGATGTGGATACACGCGTGAGAATGTATCATACATATCCAGACTTTCGAAATGCTGATTTCTCAGGAATCAACAGTGCCTTACAAAATGTCGACTGGTACGGAGTATTCAGTAATTGGAAATCCGTGGACGATCTATATTGCCGTTTTTGTAAACTATTATACCAAATACTGCCCAAACATGTGCCTTTTCGTTTTGAATCCCCTAAAGTTAGGAAATATCCCTCACATATTCAGAATCTGTTAGAGCAAAAATCCAAGCTTTTTTCTCAGTTCCAAGATCCCCTTAATAGCCAGCTTTACCGGAAAGTATGTACAGATCTTAGGCATCACATTAAGAAATATCTAGCCAATCGGGAAAGGCGACTTGCGAGCAGCAACTCCAGGGAACTTTACCAATACCTCAGCTATAGAGCTAAAGGGCAGCAAAAATTGTCGTTCTTGATCGACGAATACGGTAACTCTATCATAAGTGACAAGGGCAAGGCGAGGGCTTTGGGAGAGTATTTCGCCAGTTTTTTCACTCTATTTAATTCCGAAGATGTTGAAATTTTACCAACATCTTGTTGCGCTATCAATCGTGTAAGTATGAGTTGTGCAGCAATATTCGTCGAACCTACAAAGGTGTTCCATATTCTGCGAAAATTTAAGGGATCCACTTCTGTAGTATATGATGGACTGCCTCAGATTATTTATAGGAAATGTGCGCATACCCTGGCCTTCCCTTTGTCACTTATTTTCAATGCTTCCTTATCATTAGGAGTAGTTCCTAAAATATGGAAAGAAGCGCTAATAACAGCTATTCCCAAACGCGAAAACAACACTACTATTTCGAATTTCCGCCCTATCAGCATAACCGCACCTTGCGGCAAAGTTCTAGAAATAATTGTCAAGGAGCGCTTACTCGATTGGCTAGACAGCAATAAAGTTTTTCCATCTGCCCAAAACGGGTTTCTTCCTGGAGGATCAACTACAGCTTTACTCTCGGACTCCCTCTTTGATTGGGTTAGCGCGGTGAACCAAGGAAAATCAGTTGATGTTGTATTTTTTGATTTGTCCAAAGCATTCGATGGAGTCAATCATTTCAAATTACTTCTCAAGCTTGAGAATTACGGAATCCGAGGGCAATTGTTGTCTTGGCTTGCGTCCTATCTTCATGATCGAGGCATGACTGTTCGAGTTGGGAACAGTTATTCGAAGCGATTTTGCTGTGATAGTGGAGTCCCTCAGGGAGGGATACTTTCTCCTCTTCTCTTCTTAACCTATACCGCAGAGTTGCCTTCTGTGCTTAAAACTCATCCAAATATCGAAATTCAAGTTTTTGCTGACGATGTTAAAATCTATTTATGCTACAATGAGGAAGAGTACTCTGAAGCATATACAGCGATTTCTTCTGCAATAGGAAAAATGATTTTTTGGTCTAAGAAGTGGGATCTTCCCGGTAATGCACTTAAATCCAAAGTTCTCCATATCGGCAACTCTGAATTTCGTGACTATTTTTGCGACGGGGTCGTCCTGGAGCGCTGTAGCAATACAAAAGATTCTGGCATTTTTGTAGACGATCAGCTAAATTTTAATTCCCACTTTGATTCAGTGGTTAAAAAGGCTCTGTCAGCGCTGTTCGTTCTACTAAGAAGCATTCAGAGCAATGACCCAGTCCTCCTTGTGCGGCTCTATAAGACATACGTTTTGCCACATTTAGAATATGCATCACCGGTCTGGAGTCCATTTGTAAAGAAGAACATTGAAAAGTTAGAGAAGGTCCAGAAAACATTTACCAGAATTCTCTACTACAGATGTTATCCCAGACCGGATTATCCTCAAACTCTGCCATCGTACAGTACTAGACTGGCTACGCTTAAATTGCATAGCCTGAAATATAGACGCATATGTAATGACTTAGTCCTATGTTTTCGCATTCTTAGACTTGAAACAAGACTAAGTCCTAGCCGTTACTGGATTTTCAGACCTTGTGGGAGAACTGGCGGTTTCGGTTTGTCTTACAGGAAGTTAGGACGTAAAAGTTGTCATTAGCTTTTAATTCTTTTGTGTGCCGTTCCGCCAGATGGCTCAATCTTTTACCATGCGAAATTATCTCGTCCAAGAATTCTGCAGAGTTTCGAAAAAAATTAGCTTCCATAGATGTCCTGCAGACTTTGAGAATCGCTGATGTTTAGCCTGCTGTATTCATACTGCACATCTTTTTTTTCTGTTGGAATTTTTTGTTTTCTGCGCACCATGCCAAAAGAAAAACAAAACAAAAAAATTCTTTCTCTTTGACCCTTTGTCAGGCACGACTACAGCATTGACAGAATCATTTCTATCGTTCTTCTAAGATATCCAGACAGGTTTACAGTCTCTTCGCTCAGCCGTTTGAGGAAACTGAAGCTGGCGCGCCCCTCTTCCTTGAAATCCCCCCTTCTCGCTCGCCCAGGGTCCCTGGCGGATTCGTCCGCAAAGGGTTAAGTGGTCAGCCAGCCCTGGTAAGTGCGGTCATCCAACGCGTCCGGGTAAGGGAACAAGATTGCGGCAGAGGAATACTCGCCACAGAAGAAGGAGAACGACCTGCACTTCGGGCGGAGCATTTTACCTGCCTCACCTGTCTATCATGAACTCTGTGTAACATTTCGTGTGATAATATTTCCTGCTATTGATTACTTGTTTTTTTGGCACACTTTTGGTGTATTTTAAATAAATAAATAAATAAATAAAACGGTGAAAATCAGCCAAAAAACCGTCTGATTTTTTTATGACAACGATGAATGCAAAAATTGACTTTTGCTGAAAAATCAGTAAATTACAGTTGTTCCTGAAGTATCAATATTTGATGATATTACAGTAACTCCTTGCGAAAAGTACAGCAATATCTCTGAGGAATTTCCCCGCAACTGATTTAGCAACTCGTCATCTAAAGAGGTAAGTTGATTTCATTAATTGCTGTAAAGTTCTCTCCAATTCAAATTCGAATCTTGCAAATTCTTTACTTTGTTATCCCAAATTTTGCTCTCTATGCTTTTCTGGATCCTCATGATTTTTTTGCACGTAAAACTCTTCGCACTCATCCATTCTATAAAAACTTTTGAAACTTTTGCGATTCTTTCCTCACAACACATCATCCTTTTTTCTTTTCTTTTCTCTACTCAAAACCTAATTTTTTAAAATTATTTCCGAAGTCGGAATCTATTGGGTTGCCAGCCAAATCTTGATCATTCTTTCCTTTCTTGTCTTACATCCTGTTCTCATGTAATTTCATTTCTTTTTCACTCCTATCATTTCGAATTTTGTATGCTTTTTATTGGATTCTGCTTGTTAATTTCTGTGCAAAATTTACTTTTCTTCGAGATCCTACTGCAATTGTGCCTTCAACTTGACTGGAAAGAATGGTCTGCAACCGTCTCACTCCATAAGTTGGCCCAAAATGGCCTTTGCGAGATTGATTGCAATATTTGAAGGGAAAATCTTACAAGCATTCGAAAAAGCATTAAATTCTCAATAATTGTTTTCATCGAACAGTTTTCATTGAATCGCGGCAACGGTAAGATCGCTATAAATCGTCACAATTTTTCCGTTCGTGACAATTCAATGAAAAATGAAATCGCGCTCCCATATATTCTTACACAGAATCTTCCCTTTTTTGATTTATTTTCCATCACTCCTGGTTTATTGTTGCTTTGAAATCACAGATAAGAATGTGAAAGTGTGAAAAAAAGAATTAAACTTTTCAAATCATGAGAATACGACGATTCTCTCGAGATCTTTCTGTCGCGGAGATTTAAGAAAACCCCTTTCAAAAGAAGTAAGTTAGGAGTGGTGGTTTTTCAAATCCTAATAATATTCTTACTCCAAATATCATCGTCAGTTGTAAGTTATCTTGAATATTGATAAAAATGTTTAAATTGATTTTGACGAAACTGATGAAGCCTATAACTTGGTTTAAAATAATTTTTCGAAATTGGATGGTAATATTTGAAGAATACTTCAAGGATTCCAAAAACTATCAGATGTTCAAAACTTACTTCTATCAAAAGCTGTTTTTTGACTCTCTGCGACGGAAACACCGCGAAAGAACATAAACAACATGAAGCTGAACCAAAAATGGAAATAATCCATGTAAGCGGAATTTACTGAAGCGCGGTTTCATTTTTATCGAATCGCAGCGGTCGCCGCGATGTAATGAAACTGTTCGATGAAAGCAATTATTGTGAGTTCAATGCTTTTTCGAATGCTTGTAAGATTCCCCCTTTAAATATTACAACCCAATTTTGCAATCATTTTCGACAAAGTTATGTAGTCAGACGGTTTCATCATTGATTTCTGCAGACTGTCTTCTTAACTCAAGTGAGAGGCTTGGTTGTAGCACCGCAGTTAAGGAATTTTTATTCAAAAATTCTTTCAATGAAAAGCACAGGATGAATCAAAGACTTTGATTTTGTCTCAAGACTTGATCCTATCAAGAGTAAAGATAGAGACTGCTTCAACTTTTTGAAATGTCATTAATCTTTCACAAAATATTGAGCAATGATTAAATTAGATTGCCTCTGCTCCCCACTGCCGCAGTTTCCGAGTTTAAGTAATATTTTGCGTTTCCTTGAAAATTTCCCTAATCCTAAACTCAATCAAAATCTGCGTGTTTTTGGAACTATTGGCTTGGCAAAAACCTTTTTACGAGTTTTTGTTTCATACTACTTCCTACTTCGCCTTTGTCATGAAAAAAATCAGAATTTATGATTTTTGGAGAAGTCTTATTGTTAGAGTTTCAATGCTTCCTCGAGCTTTTCTACGAATTTCTGTTCCGTACTGCATCTGTACTACGCGTCTGTCACAAGAAAAATCAGAATTTATGATTTTTGGAGGAATTCTGCAGTTTCAGTGAATTCTCGAGCCTTTTCTCCAATTACCCGTTCCCTACCACGCCACAAAGTCAGAATTTCTGATTTCTTGAGAAAAACTCAAAGTTTCACTGCATTTTTGAGTGTTTCTTCAACTCTCTGTTCCATACTACGCGCCTGTCACTAAAAAAGTCAAAATTTGTGATTTTTGGAGTAATCATGCAGTTTTAATGCATTCTCGAACCTTTTCTACAACTTCCCTTTCCCTTCTCCATACTACGGTTCTGTCACGAAAAAAGTCAGAATTTTTTCGATTTTTGAGCCAAGAACTCAAGTCAAAATGTCAACAAAATCAAAGTGAAATTGTTAAGTCAAAACTCAAGTCATATTGTCAAGTCAAGATTCAAGTCAAGACGTCAACAAAGTCAAAGTCGAATTTTGACTACTTTATTAGAATCTTCTCCCGAAGTAAAGTCTTTAATTTCTATCTGGCTGCAAATGCACTTTTTTCTCAAAACGTCAAACACGTTTTACAAGCAGAATCCTACTGGGTTTGGTCGGTCGGGTTTGGTATGGTAAAGGTTCTCAATATATTTGGGTAAACCAAGTATTGAAGGACATTCGAAAATTTCCGCAAACTTTGTGATTTTCGTTGCTCGTTGCTGATTTTGAAATTTCTTAATTATCATTTTATACGCTCTTCTCCAAGCGATTGATAAGAAGACCGATCTCATATTATCAGTCAAAAAACTGGGCATTTTTCTAGATGAAGCGCTCCCCTGGCCAGTCTGACCTTTTCAAATGGATTACCAAAACGCGTAGAGAAGAAAGCCCCGCAGGTGCACTAATTCTCACATATGATGAAAAATTCGCTAGGCTTCCAAAATACAGAACAGCTCGAAACTTCGTCAATGGAGTCATTAGAAACTATAGACGAGGCAGGCGACGAAGCTGAGATGCCATCAACCTCCGCAGAACTTCCGCGCTCTCTTGAGGCCACAGCACCCGCGCCCGCACCTCCACCTGTTCACCCTCTAAACTTCGGAAATATCTTCGACATAGGCATTCCAAATCTTTCGGATGAGCAACTCTTTAAATTCTTGACGGAGTTCTACACCCCCCCCCCGCAGAACCGGCTTCGGCATGGCCCACCGAAACGCGTATGACCAGGAGTGGACAATCTCTAAGGCGTCTGAGGCCGGATCATCTTCAGAGACCGGAAGCGCGTTGTCTGGCGTACAGCACAGCGCTCGGAGGTCTTTTTTGCAGATACTGCGCTCTATTTCTCGCCGAAACCGACGCACAGAGGCATCACTTCGCTAATCAAAAGATAGCTTTAGTGCACGAGCCACTCAAGAGATTTAGCCGAATGTTCGGAAAAGATGGTTATGTCACCACTCACGTGAAGCGGGAATACCATCAGTTCAGCAGCGAAAGAGCCGAATTTCTTGTCTGCAATGCGCACGCCCGGCTCGAATATAGAAGAAAGGCTGCATCGGGAGGAAATGGACAGATTGGAAAACCGTCGTAAAATTCTGCGCCCAATGATCGAAACTCTTAGTCCTTGGCCGATGTGGTCTTGCGTTCAGAGGGCACCGCGACAGTGGGCCAATTATCGTACCCGAAAGCAGTGTAGCCGAACTGCAACCTGAAGAAGGAAATTGCCGTACGCTTCTCGGTTACAGAGCGATGTATGACAGCAGCCTGGCGGAGCACCTTAGAAGAGGAGGAAGGAACGCACAGTATAGTTTTAGTAAGATCCAGAACGAAGTTATCGGAATAACTGGGAGGCTCATCCAGAAATCGATTGTGGATTCGGTGAAGAAGGCGCGCTATTTCTCGGTATTGGCAGACGAGACAAGCGATGTAGCGAGGATGGAGCAGCTATCAGTATCAGTCAGATTTGTTTCTGAAGATGAAAATGGAAAGGCCTGCGTTGAGGAAAAGTTTCTAACTTTTGTTGAAGCAACGGACTGTAGTGGACCTGCGCTGGCCGACTTCAAAGAGACGTTTGGATTTTACGAAGCCATCCTGCCTCACCAAGACCTCACTTTATTTGAAACTGAGTATGAGGCATGGAAATGCAAGTGGATGCAAGCACCACCACTTCTGGAAGACGACCTTTTACGAACACTGAATGGCTGTGACGCGTCCTTTTTCCCAATTATCCATGCGCTGCTTCAAGTTTTGGCCACACTACCGGTCTCAACAGGTGCTTTAGCTTGAGTCAAATACACGAAAATAAAATAGCGAATACTTTTAGCAACGCCGGAAAGGACGTTCTCATCTCTGAAATATCTGAAAAATTATTTGCGAAGTACCACGACAGAAAAGCGATTGACTGGATTGGCGCTGCTATACATAGATCGCGAAATATTAATCAATGTTAAAGAAATCATCGACGAGTTTACCAGAAGAAATCGAAGAATTCCTTTTACATAGGTAAGGTTTTGAAAAATCAAACAAATTTCACAAAATCACATTTTCAGAACCAGATCCCGAAACCCGACCTACGTCTGAGAAGCATGCGTTTTCTCTACCTCATTGCAAATTTTTGTATTCTTCTTTTATCCGAAAATTTTGATTTCTGAACTTATAAAATTGCTCATTATCTCAAGGTGTTTGCACATTTGTCTCACAAATGAGATCTCTTCAAAAGGCTTTCTTTAATGTAGCAATGCCTTCCTCAAGCATGTGTTTTAATGCATTTCAGTTATAAGTTTTGTCACATTTTAAACCTATTGCATGTGATTTATAAGAGATTTGTTATTTTGCATGTGTATTCTTGATTCCCCACAATGGTCGGTCGCCTCATCGTGGCGTGGGGGTGACAGTGGGTGTCAAACTGCGATGCACAGCCGAGTGTATACTCTGGTAGGGCCTCCCAAGCTGTGAAGGAGTTCGACGTTTCCGGTTTCGGCCGGATGCCTAGCTAAGAACTGGCCACGCCAGATCCTCCGCCGTCTGGCTTCTTCTGGTCGCTAGGCGGTTCCTCCCCGCTCCAAGCCCGGGGTCAGCGATCGCCCCTTGGAAATCAAGAGTAGGCCTAGTAAGCCACCTCTTGTAGGGGAAAATTCATATTACTCCTCCAGTTAGAAGATTAGAAAGAAACCCTGCACATCGTATCCCGCCTACGGCGCCGGGTGGTAGCAAGAACGATGTCAGGGTACTCAGGGCGCCTTTCGGATTGGACAAAAACGACACGTCTGCCCGGACGACACGCGATGGAGACTGCCTCATGCTCTGCACCTACAACGCCAGGACAGTCTCCACAAACGCCGACCTCCACGCTCTTCTCGACGCTGCAGAGCACATCAACTACCACATTATCGCTCTGTAGGAAACGAAGTCTAGGAAGAAGGACGTGAGACAGATGAGTGATGGGACCCTCATCATTCGTGGTGAAAAGGTTCCATCACGAAACGTGAGAGGCGTCGGCTTTGTCGTCCACCCATCCATCGTCCATCTTGTCGATTCGCACGAGATCCTATCACCTCGACTAGGCATCCTACGACTACGCCCTCCACGTCAGAAGACCATCAGCATCATCAACTGCTACTCGCCAACATCAGCAGCTGACGACTCAGAACTAGTGCTTTCTACGGAGACGTGGAGGAGGTCGTCCGCAACGAAAAGTCCTTCTACAAGTATGTTGTGTGCGAAAATCGGGATGCCACTAGAAAGGGAATATAGGATCGGGAAGTTTGGATATGGGCTCCGAAACGAAAACGGCAACAGTCTTTTTGGGCTTCTCTCCGCCGCACGACTCTTCCATGGAAACTCCATCTTCATGAAGAAAGAACATCGCCGGTGGACTTGTTAATCGCCCAACGGAACGACTCATGGTGAAATCGACCACATTCTCACCAACCGAAGGTGGAGCTTACTCGATGTCTCTGTAGTTCCATCCTTCTGTAGTGACTCCGATCACCGCCTCCTTCGAGCGAAGATACGACTCAGCCGAAGGCTGGAGAAGAAAGTCTGTCATAGTGCCGCGAGAAGGAAGGAAGTCGTTTATGACGGTAACATGCTGGAAGAGCTCAATCAAGTTGTGACTGGCCCATCGAGGAGGACCCAACGTACGACTACGACCGGCTTCTGAAAGGATTGCGAGCCTGCGGAGAATGCGCCTCAATGACTTCTGAGAAGAACTTGGACCGCATCTCGAAGACCACCAAGGAATTGCTCAAAAGAAGAAGATCATTGAGGCAGGATTTGAATGCAACTCATCTCGAGCGACTGATAGCCAACACCAGTTGCAGAACAGCTTTGCAAGAGGATCTCAGGAAGTACAGGCAAGCCAAGATACTGGAAGCAGCCGAAAGAAGACGAAGAAGAAGTGCCGAAAGGACCTCTGCGAATATCACGTACCGCTGGCTGCACTACTGAACGAAGACGGGACTCCGACTTCTTCCCGATACAAGATGGAATCTACTGCAAAGAACTTCTACACCAACCTCTTCCGCTCATCAACACCCGTGCAGATGCCCGTTGTTCCCACTGGAGAAGTACCACCACGAATTCTACCTGCTGAAGTGCGCACGGCGACTCAGACCATGAAGACATCCACGGCTTCAGGACCAGACCATCCTTCCGTCGAATTTCTGCAAGCCGGAGGACACCGTCTACACGAGATTCTAGCGTCGCATTTGACATCTTACCTTCAGAAGGAGAAGATTTCCGACCAGTGGAGAACGTCAAGAACCGTCCTTCTCTTCAAGAAGGGTGAACGGGAGGATCTTCGGAACTATCGTCCAATATGCTTGCTGAGTGTGCTGTACAAGCTTTTCACGAAGGATTATCCTCGCTCGCATATCAAGGACACTGGATGAAGCCCAACCCCAAGAACAAGCTGGATTTCGCAAAGGATTTAGCTGCATGGACCACACCCAAACGGTTTCGAGGATCATAGAAGTCTACCGGGAGTACAGACTGCCTTTCGTCCTAACCTTTGTCGACTACGAGAAAGCCTTTGACAGCGTCGAAACCAACGCCATCCTTCTGCGCTAGTCGATCAAGGAGTGGACCCAGCTTACGTGAGGACGTTAGCCGACTGCTACAAGGACTGTACAACGACGATGCAGCTATTCCATCGCCCCCTATCTATCCCATTCGGAAAGGGGGTCCGACAAGGCGACACAATCTCGCCGAAGCTGTTCACCGCGGCCTTGCAGTGGGTGATGAAGTCACTGGACTGGGACGAGAGAGGCATACGAGTTGATGGGAGATTCCTGTCCAACCTTCGTTTTGCGGACGACATCGTTCTCTTCTCGAGCAGTATCACCGAAGCAGAGACGATGCTGAAGGAACTAAACGAAGTAGGGAAGAAGATCGGACTGCGAATAAATCGGAAGAAGACTCAGTTCATAAAGAGCGCCCTTTGCGAAGACGCAGAAGTGGAATTGGAAGGCACCCCGATCATGGAGACGTCTTCCTACGTGTATCTCGGACGTTCGATGAACATGGAGAACGACTTGAGGGAAGAACTTAACAGGAGAAGAAGAGCAGCCTGGGCCGCCTTCGGGCCTCTGAAGGAAGCCACAGACCAACTGACGGACCCGGAGCTTTGTGCCCACCTGTTCGACTCAACCGTTCTCCCGGCGCTCTGTTACGCAGCTGAGACTTGGGCCGACACTGTAGCCACGTCGAAAGCTTTACGGACCACCCACAGAGCGCTCGAGCGCAGTCTTCTGAAGATGACCCGACGCAAGCAACATCTAGTCGGACTTCGCAGCACGGATATGAGATGAATGTCCCGTCTTCGTGACCCAGCGGAATACGTTGCGAAAGCCAAACACCGATGGGCCGGTCACATAATGAGAAGAACAGACGACAGATGGACACAAAGAACATCGGAGTGGATTCCTCGCGAAGCCAAACGTCCTCGAGGAAGACCACCGACGAGATGGGCAGACGTGTTCGTGGAACGGATGGACCAGCTGAGAAATCAGCTGGATACGACTTTCGCCCCTGGAACTCGTAGACGCAGCCACCGACGACGGCCAAGAAGATCGTGGATGTCTGAAGCGAGGGACAGGGAAAACTGGCGACTTCTGTACTGGGGCCCGCACGTCACGTGAGGACGGGCCATCTAAGTATCTAAGTAAGTAAGTATTCTTGATGTTCGAATGAAAATTGCATTTAGATATTACTTCTATCTTTAACAAAAGCAAAACAGTCAGTTTTTGGTGGTTTCGCGGAGTGTGGCATTGGCCACGCTTCTCAAGGAAAAAATTCCGTCCCCCCCCCCCGAAAAAAATTTCTGGGTACGCCACTGTTATGTCCAGCACTGTATTAGAATGCACTAAAATAACGCTTACGGAATTGGGCATAGGTTCGGCGATTGACTGCTTCAAAAGAAATTGATGGGTTGTAAAATGACCGCTTACCCATATTGAGGCGCCGACATCTCAGCCTGGGTAACTTCAAAAAATGCATAAGTATGCATAATGTGAGCAACTTCTATTACATAAAATGGCTAAATTTCTGAAGAAGCGCCGTTTACGCTTTCTTGAAACTTGGCCAAAAAGTGAAAGCAATGAAATTCTAAAGTTGGACCAGATGGATATCTTGGGCATCATAGAGGAAATACCCGCCGTCGAATTGACCTCGTCGAAAATGCAACAATACCAGCTAGGAGGATCTATCGAATGCCCTAAAACGGTATGAAATAGAGAGCCTGATAACCCAAATGCTGAGAGTTGCAATAATTAGGGAACCTACATCCCCATTCTGTGCGACGATCGTATTGGTTAAGAAGAGCGAAGCGAACCACCTGGCGTTCACGAACGACTTTCGCCGACTTAATGCCATTAGCAAACCACATAATCGACCCTACCTAACATCCGCGATATTACTGATTTATGTGCTAATCAATGCCCTTATTCGTCCCTTGATTTTCAGCAAGGCTTTCACCAGATACCACTGCAAGAAAAACACTGTGAAAGGACGGCATTTGCATGCTTTTTAAGAGCACTTGAGTACTTTTGCATACCCATGGAACTGAAAGGAGCCCCTGCCACTTTCCAAAGAATGGTGGACGACTTCAGGAAGTATTCGAAGGCAAGAGTCTCCATTTATATTGACGATCATATTATTATTTCGGAAGGTTCATAAGAACATTTAAAAGATATCGATGAAGCACTTGGGAAGTTTGCAATCATAGGAATGAAATCAAAGGCATCGAAATGTGAGTTCGCGAAGGAGGAAATCAAGTTTCTAGGATTCATCCTAAGTAAGGAAGGAAAAAGACAAAATCCAAAAAAAACCAGAGCATTCGATCAACATCCGCAACCGACAAACCCTACGAAGTTAAGTCCATTCTAGACATATGCTCATTTTACAAGTTCAATACCAGAAATAGGTGCCCTTTTTGTCTCCAGAACTTGCACATTAGCTTCAACTGCAATGTCTATCCACCGCTTCCACAAGATTAGAAATCGTGAAGAAAAATGGACTCTGCTACAATTGCCTATCGACACTACACATGACGAAGAACTGCCCTTCAAAAAGAAGATGCTCTCAATGCGGACAAATGCATCATACTTCGTTATGTCTATAAAGACCTACATCGTCCCTGCCATCGACTAACCAAACCCATCCAACTCAGATCTATAACTTTAAAAGAAACAGCAACTCCACTTCACTCCAAGCAACCAATCCAATCCACGATATCAAAGGAAACAACCGCTACAACCGCACACAAGAAGTCGCCCAAACTATTGCTCAACAGCGCAGAACCTATCGCCCCACCAACAATCATGTCCACTTTTCCGAAAATGAAGAAAAGGAAGCCGCAGATAATTAATCACAGATAGATACGCAGTCACAAGTCACTACAGTTCTTCATGCCTCTCAAGAAACCCCTCGAAAAAAAACCACGTCTGTTCTGTGTCGACGTTTTACTTTTCAATCCTGAAGACGATCAAAAGCAAGCGAAAGTGATGGCTCTCCTTGACACAAGTGCGTCACAAACATATATCACCAATGACATTGTGGAAGCTTTATGAATACGACCGACGCCACCTTGAAATCTTGACATGTACACTTTTGGCAGCGAAACACCGATCACGATACAGGCTACAGAACATATGGTAGGACTATGTTGCAAGGACAATACTAGGCAACACTCCGTGTCCAAGCAATACTACTGCTCACTAAACAAATGAAATGGACTTTAGCTATGGATCCAAAGTCAACAACTGCTTTGATTACAATGTCATCTAAGCCAGGAATCCTCATTGGTATGGATTACCTTTGCGAGTTGGTCTTTAGTGATGACTTTCACATAACTGCCTGACTCCCTGCGTGACTACGACTGCACAAACATGGCAAATCCAAAAAACCACTCAGAACTTTTGCAATCAGTGAGAAGTTCTGGAATAACGAATTTATGGGCATCATAAATGACCCAACGAACGCAGTAATGAAAAACGCCTTCAAAACTTTTACGACTCTGTCATATACAAGAAAGAAAAAAGACGATACTCCGTGAAACTACCCTTTAGAGTCCTACCATCTGAACTGCCCTCCAAAGATATCGCCTTTTCAAAATTTTTTTCAAATGTGAAAATGTTACAGAAAAATCCAGATTATTTGGAAAAATATCACGCCAATTTCACGGAGCAGCTGCAAAGGGGAATCATAGAAGAAGTTGACGAAAACGCAAATTTGGGACAATGCCGGGACCTTGCACATCATGGAGTGATCACAGAATCAAAGAAACATACTTGACATACATAACGTCTTTGATGGTTCGGCAAAGAAAAGAGGTTTCTCGAGTCTCAATGAAGTACTGCACAAAGGACCAAACCTCCTTCTTGATCTTCTGGGCATCCTTCGCGCACGGACAACACCCATTCTCATAACAGGTGATATAGAGAAGGCATTTCTCATGGTAAAACTCCAAAATGAAAGCCGAGACTTCACTAGGTTTTTCTGGCTGAAAGACCTAACACAAGGCACAACCAAGACAAACATCACCATCTATAGGTTCAAAAGAGTACCATTCGGACTAATATCATCACCATTCCTCATTGCGGCCACAACTCACTATCACCTCACTACAACAAACACCCCATTGGCATCCAACATTCTTCGCAGTACTTAGTGAATAATGTATTCTACGGAGCGTCATATTTAGAAGACGGTAAGAAATTCTACATTAATTCCAAGAAAGTCTTCAATGACGCAGGTATGAATCTCAGAGATTACTCGAGTAACAGCCAAGAACTGAATCGCTACATCGTTGAAAAAGAAGGTTGCAAAGCCGATGGTTATGTAAAGATTCTTGGCATTGGATGGAATACGGTGACTGATAAACTTGACATCAAAATCTCAGTTTGTATAGCAAGCGATCCAATATGGACAAAAAGAAGAGTTTTTTAAAAGGTCGCAAGCATCTACGACCCGTTTGGATCGATCTCGTCAGCAACCTTGATGGGTAAAATCTTTCTACAAAAGCTCTGGATGAATAATCTATCCTGGGACCAAGCATTATCCGACCACTTCAACGAGAATGGACTGCGATCATCAAATCATGGAATATACCTACAATCAATTGTCCCCGTCACATCCTTTTTGAGAAGACTACAGCAACGAAATACGAGATTCATGTCTTCACAGATGCTTGCCAAAACTCTTACGCAGCAGTCTCATATTTGGCTGAAACAAAAGGATGTTAGAAGATTAGCAGCTCATTACTAGTGGCTAAATCACGACATTTATCGAAGAAGCCACGAACAACAATACCAAAACTGGAGCTAATGGCATTAACAGTAGGAGCGAAACTTATTTAGTATCTTCGTACCCAACTACACTTGCCTATCGACAAAGAATTTATTTGGTGTGACAGTAAAGTCGCGCTTGATTGGACAAAAACCACGAAAGAATTTCCTGAGCCGCCTTTATTGTACGCAACAGAGTTCGTACAATAAAGGCGGCTGCTTCTCATGCAAGATTCCTTCATGTACCCGGCTCTGTCAATCCAGCCGACATTGCCAGCCGCGGCTGCACCATCGAAGACCTACTAGAAAACCAAACTTGGTGGAATGGACCGCCATCAGAATTTCTGTGGGCTCAGAGCTATCAAATTCACCTTGATACACCTCAAACCACGCTTCTTTCGCGACCTGCTCTCCAATACCCCCTTCCAGTAATAACAAGCGAAAGATTAAGCACATGGAGGCGCCTGCTTCAAGCAATTTACTTTATTTCCTTCAAATGTCGAGTTTCACCAACCGCGGCCAAAACTTTGGCGGAAACAAACTTTAGATCTGTAAAAAAGCAGAGCTCGTTCTTTATCGTATGGCACAACTAGAGGATCGGCCCAACGACTCAGACAATCGCCGGGGGCAGGCGGGCGCCGGAAAATACGCGTTGCTGACATTTTGCATCCCGCTCGCAAATTCCAGGAAAATGGTCAGCAAGTTTTTTGAAAGACCGCCTATTAAATCTTTTTTCGCTCTTATTTTTTGCAGATATATTGCTGAATCTCTGAGGAATTGAGAACTCAGCAAGCGGCGTCCCGAAAAGTCCTGGATTGCTTTTCAAAAAATCCGCGAGCGGGGTGCGGTAAATCAGTCATCTATTTTTCCGGTGCCCGCCTGCCCCCGACGATTGTCTGAGGAAGAGCTCATACAACAACTACGCTTATTCTAGTGCAACTCTACAAAACTGTACCGCGTCCATACAAGAATACAGAACTCTGCATTACCCACAGAAACTACAAATTCGATACTACTCCCCAGAAAAAGTAGAATCACTTTTCTCTACACCAACTACGTACATGGGAAAAGTCTCTATTGCGGAACGGAATAAACACTTATTGAACTTCGGAAATCTATGTGGATTCCTAAAGGAAGAACTACAGTGAAGCACGCTGTCAACACTCTCTGTTTTCACTGCAGAAAATTGAAAACTAAATCGTTCAAGCTCCTCGATTTTCCATTTCTTTCACAGATTCGAGTAAATCGACCGACCTATCCTTTCGAAAACACAGGAATGGATATACTTGGGCCGTTTCAATACAAAGATAATAGCAATGTGATTCAAAAATGTTGGATTTTACTATGGACATGTTTGAACTGTTGGGCGATCACTGTGGACATTCTTCAAAGCCTCTCTTCTAATTGCTTCCTTCATTCGCTACGACGCTTCATTGCTACAAGTGGCTACCCAAAAAGAATCATTTGTGACAATTCAACTACCTTTACGGCGTTTGCTAAAGCGCAAAGCGACGAAATCACAACACACGACCGCGAACGAGATGTCATGGACTACTGCGACACTAACAAAATACAATTCAAATTCATACCAGCATTCAGTCCATGGCAAGGAGGATTCTATGAACGAATGGTTGGATTGCTCAAAAACGCCATCAAACATGCCCTTAATAAAGTACTACAGTTTGACGATTTACTTACCCTCGCGAAAGAAGCCGAAGCCATTTGCAATTCTAGACCTTTGACGTATGTCAACAAACAGCTTGACTTCATACCCTTGGGGTCAGTAGACTTCATACATCCTACAACCTTCTTCGCGGGCCCACGCCTTATTGACGAAGATGACGAATGGAAACCAGTATACATCACTAGAGACGACCTAATTCGGAACTGGAGATTTGGTCTGCAACTCCTGAACAGATTTTGGGAAAGATGGTCAAACGAAGATCTCACAAGCCTTCGCGAAAGACACCAGCTATTTCATCCACACCCAAGAAGCTACGAAGAAAATCATCCTCATCAGGGAGAATTCGTACTCATTAAGGATGACAGTCTCAAACGAGGCCTAGACTAGGACAAATTTGTGGCTCTTACGACGGATACTAAAGATTAGTGCAGATTTAACTACTGTCTAAAAAGGTGATAACTCGTCCACTCAATCTTGTCTCTCGCTTTGAAATAGACGCATCTGATCACTCAACATCTGCAACGGATGCTTATAATGACTTATCGTCAAAGACCACGATAAAATCTTCAAATAATCCGATGATGACTCGTTCCAAAACACGTCAACAATCACACTCAAACTTCGCGATCATCTCACTTGCACTAATGGCACTTACACTCATATCGCAAGCCGCAGCAAATTCGAAATGCTTGAAAGAAATAAATACTCCAAAAAGGGTACTGTACACAATTGCATGTACAAGTAATGGAGCAGCAGTTGCGATCTACACTAACAATGGCGAAGATGTGTGTTGGTTTCCAGTACAATGTCCTGATGGAGATATTCAAGCAATGTCAACTTCCAACTCGCAGCTTTGCGGTCTTAGATGTAAGTGTCCAAATTGGTCGCAACTCTGCTCACATTGTGGACATGGAATAAGTCATTCAACTTTAACAAACCTTCCTTCTCATTTGAAAAACTTTACACCAGCGGAAGTATGCGCCTTTCAATCGACCGCGTCGTGTCATTCACAAAAAAGACTCGGATCCTTCAACCAAACAGAACTGTATGACCAAACTCGACTAATTGTGCCAAATCTCAACGTCAAAATCAAAGATTACATCGACTCTACCAATTTCATATGCATCGACATAAAAGGAAGAATCACTTCCAGCGATCCACCATTCAAAGGAACCTCATTCTTCTGTGAGAAGCAACGATGCAATCAAAACGCTAACGAACTTTGCCTTTACGACAAGCCAATCGCCTTGTATAACTTTGACAGCTCTTACCATTCGACCTTCATGATTCTTATCATCAAAGCTTGGGAACTTGTTTAATAATCGCAGTGATGTTCTGGACCATTAACTCACTAGTAATCCTTGCAAAACGAATAGCTAGCATACCTTTACGAATCATCAAGCTTGCCTGGCGCACTATGTTGAAGATCATAGCTTTTTTCCAGATTTCGTGCAAACACTCGACCCACGCCAATACCAATTACCCATACCGAAAACCAAAACGTGAAAAAAGAAGATCTCACTTCAGTGCCGTGACAACATGCTCTGATGTTGTCACAATGACCTCCGCAATCGAGTCATGCTCCAAGAATGGTGAAAACGAGACCTGTGCTTTTGATCGGAACTATACTAGCCTTTCAGCCTCTTGGACAAGAAGTTTGTTTATCAATGAGAAACTAATAAAACGAATCCATAGGACTGCTTGCGCTTCGTATTGATGGAATACATCATCTTTGCAACAAAAAGATCGAATATTTTACGCGCGACCATGAATTCCAGACCGAGTCCTCGCGCAGATGTTACTGAGCTAAAATCTGCAAGAAGGGAGTGGGCGACAACACGAAGACATGGGACAAAATCGAAGAATTCAGTCATAAAGCCAACCACCATCCAGGATTCACCTTTTGCACACCAAGCTGTCAATGCTGCCACGGCTGTTTTCTGTGTACACCTTCTTGTCTCTTCTACAGGTGTGTTCAAATATCCCATTTGAGAACTTACTGCTTTAGTCGAAATGACATTGTAGAGCCAGACATACGAATCGCGTCATAGTACATCCTGGAAAAACAGTAGCCATTGACGACATCAAGCTTTCACTCATAGACACTATAACACCACAGCTGCCCATATCATCTTCCACATTTATTGAGGACTGAGAAAGAACACCGCAGATAATGCAAGCAAAAGCAAATCAACTTATATCACAAATTTCTGCACAGCTGCAATGCCCATCATTCGATGATGCCAAAAGATTCAAATGCCGTTTTGCATCAAGCACCTGCACATGTTCCAGTGGAACCTCAAAAACTAGCTGCATCTGCGCCGAAGGGAGTATAGCACCATACACGCATCAGAACACACTGCCTCTAATCACAAAACTCGTCACAATCAAAAAAGTCGACAAAACTCTTCAGGCGCAAACGCACATCGGCTCTTCACTTCAAGTTCATATAACCATGAACCATTTCAAGCTCACAACTACCCACACAATGAACAAGTGTGAGGTAACATCGTCTACAATTCAAGGATGCTACTCGTGCATGATTGGTGCCAGGATAAACCCAAACTGCCATAGCAGTGAAACAGATACAACTGCGGATATCTTGTGTGCTGGACAACCCCAAATATCATCCTGTTCCAGACAAGAAAAATGAACACTCTCACATTCCATTTCGACCACTCAGAATTTTTTATCAACTGCACAGTTGTCTGCTCGGGAGGGAATTCCACACTTATACTACAAGGAGTCCTCGACTACGTCAATGACAAACAACTGCAAATGGAAAAGGATATAGAAGACCAGAAACAGACAAAACAGAGCAATGTTCTTCAAGACATATACGAAGCAACCAAAATTGGATTCCAAATTTCTTAGCAAAATTTACCTTTTTAACGTGCTTATTTGTCGCTTGCATCATAATTCATCTCTCGTTCTTTGTAGCCACCACTCTATTTAAAAGGTCATCCGAATACAAGAAGTATCAATAACTTGCCGGGAAGTTTATCTGTGCGATAATTTCAAATTCTTCATAGAAATGAAATGATTACCTTGACAGATGTCAAGCATATCATTTTGAGGTGCATTTTGTTATGTCTAGTGCCTGAGTCAATCGCCCTCCTAATGAAATAGTGAGTCAACGTTTTTCGCTGATATGAAAGGACTGACATATGTTGCTCTTTGGATTTCCCCCAATAAAGAATTCCACTCGTCTCTTCGCAACACCAAGATCTCTTAGAAAACTTTGTTCCGTCACATGTGGCGTCCGTTTGAAGAATGCGAAATTACTTTTAAAACGACCTAATATATCAGAGATAGCATTTTTCAGTACATTTCAGAAAATTAGTATGGAACAAAAACAATAAGTCAATTTTGAAAAACGAAAATCGCAGCTATTCGTAGAGACATTCAATCACTATCAGTTTTTCTTTGTTGAAAAGAGTATGTCATAAGGCTAAGACTGAAAATAAATTCAAATTTTTGTAGACGCTTTAGCAATTTTTGATGACTAAAAATCGAAATATCTTTGTTTTTCTCTAAATCACTTTATATCGTTGCCATATGCCCTCGAAAATTTTTGATTTGACCACTCACAGAAAGCGCGAGATTTTCTTTCTCTATTTTATGTAGAAAGGAAGATTTCTTATAAGCTGGTTGAATTAACAGGATAGATATATTCGTCGCTAGTAGATGATGTGAGACCTGTCGAGAAAACAATAAAGTCGGAATCTCAGGTCGATAAACGTACCGCGTTGGCATATCTATTTATTGTCAACTATCAATTACTGATAAGGTTTCGGTCATTTCTATCAGATCAAACAGGGGTTGCTCGCCAAGCTTCTTCACGTAAGAAGTAATTGGAGTATGTAAGTTATTTTTCCATCACTTTTCTTTTTCAAACTAATTTTATTTGCCTTTTACGCGAATTCTGCATGATATCGTTTCTGTTTCACCTCCCATGCTCCTACAATTTTTTCTTAAACACATACTATTTTTACAATTTTGCTTACAACGAGCTTACTATCAGGTTCTCTATAAAAAAGTTCGTTTTGACGTGCAAATTCAAAGCTTTAAAACAGTCCACGTAGTAGCTCTCAGATGAGATTTTCTTTTGTGAGAAAATAGCTTCGAGTCTCTACTTCAAATATCTAATTAAAAAATTGTTTGAAAAAGAGATTCAATAAAAACTAAAACCTCATTTATAAAGTCAAACCAAGTAATGAACAAAAACATCATTTCAATTCTACATACTTCAAATAAGTATAACTTTGTAATTTGTCCTTTAGATATAGCAAACAATGACTTTGGTATTATATGCACGAAATTCTCATTCAAATTATGATGAAAGAACTTGGAATTACAATAGATGAAAACAAAAACACGTTATTTAATAAAAATGTAGCTGATTCATATCACAATGAGAGTGCGACTAATAATCGATAGACATAAAAAATTCTGTATTGCAAGTAAACTACCATTACAAACTACAAAAATATAGCCCTGACATATTGCTTACCTAAACTGCATAAAAATCCAATCAAATTTAGATTTATTACTGGTGCTACACAGAGTAGTATCTAGTCGTTAGCAATGGAGTAAAAAGCTGTTTTCACTTATTTTCACATTTATAAAACTTCATTTCAAAAATTAATTAAATAAAATTAACGCCAGAAATCATGATTTCATTGAAAAAATTGGTCAATACACAATATCAAAATTACTGACAAGATAAAAAATATTACAACTAAGAGTATGAATATATAATATATTCTGCAGATTTCACGAATATGTTTGCAAATCTACCACATGATGTTATGAAAGCAAAGATCAAGAATCTTGTCTCATTATGCTTCAAGGATACAAATAAGAAATACATAGCATACAATGGCTACAATAAAGTCTATTACACTGATATAGTACATGTTAAATCAAATTATAGATATTATAATATAGAAGATTTATTATATTAGGTTGTCCCGAAACTTTTGTCCGTTTTTTCAAACCACTATAAAACCACGCGCTATAAAGATCTGAATGAGTTTGAGCATTCATTCAATGCAGCTTTTCCTTCCCTTCCTTATGGATACATTTGCGGTCCAAATTCTTGTATATTTCTTTTGATAATTGCCAAAATTCCCCATCCGTCAATTTTATCTGCTCCAAGTTTGGCTAATTTTTAGAAATTTCATTGTAAAGTTTGGGAAGGGTTCAAGTATGCATTAAATAGAGCAATTCTCGGACTACAAGGTAATGTGTTTAAATTTCTTTGATTTGCTGTCTTTGGTTTCAAGAAATTGTTCCTCCTGAGGTCTCAATTGTTGGCTAAGTCATGAAACACGCGGTCAGCAAATATAAGAAAGCTTTCGAAGTTTCTACGAATTGAAACATGATTCTTGTTAAATATTATTTATGCAACATAACCAAGTTTGATTTGCATCGAAAAAGCAGCTTTTTAGAACTTTCGGTACTTTTGCGTGGTAAACGTAATCAAAAAGTCGCATTTTTCAATAATTAGATAATTATGACGTACTTAGTAAACGTGGCCCATGTAATCTAAAATGGCTTCATTGTAGCCAAAAGTTTGCTCTACATAACAGTTAACGGCGCTCTTTGAAAACATCAGAATAAAGATTTTTAAAATTCAGTGAAGATTTAGCGTTACTGCTGAGCTGCTCAAAAAATCCGTCGCGATAACTTTGCAATGACATGGTAGATTGGAGAGCAATTATAGCTGCAAGAAAGAGGATAAAAATCCCGAGCAGCTCAGCCGCTTCACTGTGTTCCGGAAAAGAATCCTTACATCGCACGACTTTCTTAAACAATATACAGCACGTTATAGGCCTTTGGTTGTAAGTCCTTTGGCGTGTCTGAGCTGCTTGATCTCGGAAAAAAATTTCCCGCGCCTTATACGCGTGAAATTAGGGTAATATAATGTTGATTATATCCGTAATAGTAGCTTCTGTAGAATCGGCTTATACACATTTAAACCAAAAACAGGTGTTCCTCAGAAAGGTAATTTTAGTTCTTTTTTTTCTAACATTATCTCGGCCCGAATATTGTTATTCTGCACATATACAGGGTGTCCGTAAAGTATGTATACACTGTTTGATCGTTAATATCTCTTTTCCCAAGAAGTCTTATTGCTTGCATCAGGTACCATTTTGTAGAGCTGGCTTCAACTTAGATTTGCGGTATAGAACGAATCAGCCATCCCTCTTCATTACTGCAGGATTACGGTAGAAACTTGAAACATATGGTGTCAATGTGGAAAAAGCTGCCTATCAAAATTAAAAAAATGTGAAAACTTGTGCAATAGGGTTTTTATGGACGCTGAGTTCAATACTCAACTATTCACAAGACTGCGAGGTTTTTAAACGGTGTAACCGCATTTTTTAGGAACATGGAAAAAAGGCCGCTACTTCTCACCTGGCGTAACTCTTCAATGAAGCATCATAATAAGTTGGAAACTTTACAGTTAGAATCAGCAACTTTAATTAACCTAGTATAAAATTTTTCAGGCTGTTTTGTTTCCTTTCTGAGGCAAAATATGGCCTTTCATGGCTCAAAACCCTCTTTGAAGTTACTACCGTAATCTACAGTGATGAAGAGAGATGGGTGATTCGCTTCATACTGTAAATCTAAGTTGAAGCCAGCTCTACAAAACGGTTCCTGATGCAAAGCAAAAGACTTCTTGGGAAAAGAGATGTTAACGATCAAAGAGTGTATACATACTTTACTGACACCCTGTATAATCATAGTAAACAAATTTTTCCCTTTAGATACATGGACGACTTATCAATTATACACAATTTTAAAGAGAATGAAATACAGGAATTAATCAAACAATTATTACTTAACATTAAAGCGCTAAGCGTCTGTCTGTTTGTCTGTCTGTGTGTGTATATCTGTCTGTCGCGAACTTCATAGAGCGTGTTGTAGTTAAGGACCTGAGCTGAAATTTTGTTCATGGCACCCTACCAGCATGTAGGTAAATATCGCAAAAGCACACGCCGATCCGATATTTGGAACCTTCAAAAACTGGGCGTCAAACGGGTTCACGCGACTTTTGACCGACCAATGTGGGTCGATGATAGACCATAGGCTTAAGTCCAGAAAGTGAGCAAAATATCTATTTTTACGCAAAATCAGCGCCAAAAAAGTTTTTGGGTAGATCATCAATTTGTCAAGGTTTCATCTATTTTTTTGCGCAGATTTCTGCTCAGAAAGGGGACAAAAGTAATATCTTTTGTAAAAACTAATCGGCAATAATAACTTCAGTAACTTGCCGACATTCTCTTTTGATCTTCTACGCAAAAACTTTCTCTTCCCAATTTACCGCTCCTACATGGAAAAGCTCATAAAATGAGTAGTTGTTTACAATTCGTTCATGATGGTCAGCATCGCATAGTGGGTTTCAAAGTGACATCATGCGAGCAAGAGGAATGCACATAAATAGAGGAGCCAGTGCGAGCCTCTGCGAAGCAAGGTGAAGCACTGGTTTTAAAATAACAAACTAAGAACAGAAACAACTCATATAAATAAAAACCATTGCGATCAAAAACTATATTTCAAGTTAAAAATAATAATTCCATAATCATAGATGCGATAGGTAGAAAAGTTTTTCTAACCCCCTTTACTTTAGGGCCTACATTTGGCTGACCCCTTTCACCTGAGGTTGAGACTAGAATTAGGGCATAACGACAGAATTAAACAGCTATTACAACGGCACTTTTTGTTTGGAAAGGAAACGCCAACTCTTTTTCCTTCAAACATCAAGACTGCAAGAGAGTATTGAAGCAACAGCGTTTTGCTGAAAAAATGCATGCTTGAGACCTTTTTCGCAATAAAAGTGGCACTGATAACGAAGCGTAATCAAAAATTAAAAGCATGCAGCATTGAAAGCATTCTTTGAATAATTAATATTGTGTCAGTAAATACGCACTGTCGGAGAAAGAGTTGAAAGCAAGAGTAGAAAATCTGGACCAGCTAGTGATGATGCATGTTTACAAGAATCGTACCATATCTCCTTTCACTAGAGAGAATAATAACATATAAAAAAGCAGTCAGATAACCCGTTTCTCATGCTTTCCAATTATATATAAAAGTTCGAAAAAAACCTTCTTAGTTTGAGAAGATAATTACCCAGAATTGGCTGATATTGTAACTAAATTAAACTGCTTGTATCTCGCTTTAAAGAAAAGCTAGAAAGATAAAGGATATTCGTTGACGACAGCCCCGTTTCGTGCATTTACACCACCGCGGGCGTGCTTTTTTGAAGCCTTTCCAGTTTTACAATATGCTACAGCGCGCAGGGAATTCGCAGCTCGCAGCACCCCTGTCCTTTAACCTCTTCCGCATTCCTCATCTTTTTTTCCTTTTTAATCTTTAGTTCAGGCACTTGCTCATCAGTTACTCGTTCTCCTTTTCTTTGAAGTTGTCTCGGTCGAGCATTCTAAAAATTCTGCTTTGATGGATACTGAAAGAGCAGGAGAAAAAGTTTTGGTAAGTTATTGAATTCGTGCTCCTTTTTACATATCATACAAACATTTTTAGAATTGTAGACTATCGTCCCGGCATAGATAGGGGAAAGAATTTGCTTTCTTCATGAGCAGTGATGGCTATCATGCCTTCTCCTCAAATGAGACCACTGAAATGTATATTTTAGCACGCCTACATGTCTCCTTGATGTAGAAGTGCTGAAACAGTCACTTCAGCGGTCTCTCTTAATAAAAAAAAGCAAATCATTATGAAACACTGAAGAAACACTGCAATCCCAATCATAGCCACGATATCCGCCATTGCAGCTTTGAAGAAACCTCATTATTCCTTCCGATTCTTTCCGAAACAATGATTTTGCGTGTATGAGAATGTGTAACTGCCTAAAATGAAAACTAAGGAGAAAACGATGTGAAATACTCAAACAACAAAGAGAGGTTAAAGGAGGGGCATGCTGTGAGCTGCGAATACCCCGCGCAGCTGCAGCCTACTGTAAAGCTGGAAAGGCTTCAAAAAGGCACGCCCGTGGTGGTGTAATTGCACGAAACGGGGCTGCCGTCAACGAATATCCTTTACGGCCCATTCGATTCCTCGTGTTCTTAGCTATCGAATGGTGTACGAAATGTTGATGCACAAAACTTTCCCAGTCCAAAAAAGTGCTTCGGCGACCCACAGAAAGCCGGAGAGGGGTGGAGCAAGTTAGTGTTGAATATCTCCACCTCACTTTTGAAAAGCCAGAAGGTTTTTGCTTAACAACCAACATACCATCAGAAAGTTTACGAAAAAGGGATTCGACGTAGACCATCTCTTTTTCTTTGGCTCTCCTCTACTCAGAGATACATGGCATTCTATCTAAAAACATGTGTGTTTTTAAAAAGAAATTTTCCTACAAAGAGTGGTTGAAAATGCCCGATTGTCTAATCTTTTTACAGAGCAGACTTCGCCAGTGAATGTAGACTTTCTCTTTTTTTTCTAGCTTTCCTTTTCCTTTTAGAAATGGAGCGATATGATTGCGTAATATCAGCTAATGCTGAAACTAGATGTGATTTTTTATATCTGAATCAGTGGCGGACCGACGGGAGGGGCCGAGAATGAGTCGCGAAATTTTTGGAACTCAATTACATGGGTTTTAAAAATGTGCAAGTGACTTGTTTACTTTTGTAAACAATAAAAATAATTTTTTAAAATTTACTTTTGTAAACAATAAAAATAATTTTTTAAAATTTTTCAAAATTCAAATTAGCTTTGTAAAAAATTATTTCGGGGAGTGGCTGACGCCACGCCCCTTTTAAAATTTTTAGGGGTTTTGGACCCCAAAAATTTTGAAAAGTACCCCAAAAATTTTTTTGAAGTGCGTGGCTAACGCCACGCACCTTCACTAAAGAAACATTTTTGCAGCCCCCCCACCGGTCCAAAATAATGGGACCGACTGCTGAATTCAAAGGAGAGCTGGATAAAAAGAGACGGTCTACGTCAATTCTGTATAACCCAAGCTTTCGTATGGTATGTCGACTGATGAAACATAAAGCAATCCTTAGTCAACAAAGTCGCTGTTGGATGACCTTCCAAAGCCTAAATATTGAGGAAATCTCTATATTACGCCTCCGTACCACTTATTTTCTTTCTTTTCGCTCCCGCTCCCGCCAAACATGTAAGCTTGCGTCGGCATTAACCTTAAGGCTCAAATACCCCCTTCACTTTTCTAGGTCAGAAATAGCCAAAACCCCCTTCACTTGGAGGGGACCCTACTCCCCTATCGCACCTATGTTCATGACCAAATTATACAACAAAACAGGTAATTTTGACTTCAAAGTTGAGCGATTGATACATTACACCTCATATTTCTATATAAATCAAAAAAGCTACTATGTATATTGAAACACTTAGGATTGCTCGTAAATGTACTTTCTGTTCAAATTTTCTTGAAAAGATTTTACAAGTAAACGAACAATTTGTCAAATGGTTATGGCAAAGACACACTCTCCTCTAGTATTTGCAAGTATTTACATAGAAATGATTTCATATTATATGAATATAACCTACACGATAATAAGTTAACAAAGTTTTCGAACGTCTTTGCAAATGATACAAACTACAGGGTGCAGCAAAAGTTTAGGAGCCTAACTTTGCAGTATTGCAATTACAAAGGTACTAGTAGTTTTGATTTCAGTTTTATGTCACATGATGCTGTGGTCATCCTCTACAGGATACACTTTATTTGGCTGGAAATGGCTGCCATATGTTTTTGTAAGAATGGAAATTACCAAACTAGTACTTTTGCAAAGCGGAAAAACCAGAATTTTTAGTATCTACAATTTTTGCTGTAGCTAGTGATGATGTTAATATTTTGCAAAACTTCGATGCACACAATATAGAAGAGGCTTTGCGCTATTGGATCGTAGTTTTGTTTTTGCCAGGAGCTGTTCTTGCACAAACAAAAAAATAAAAGTTTGCGAATGTTACCTACGTGCCAGTGGAAATCCGTCACCAGAACAAATTTAAAAGCTATAGACAGGCTGTCAACAGGCACTGGGAAAGGCTGTATTTTTTGCATACATCTTCTAAATTAGATTCTATTGAAATTCGGCTATGGGAACACTTTTTATACTTCTTAAACAATAATCTTAAGATTTTATTCGCGCAATTGTAGCCAAAATTCCGGTATACGACGTACACATGTTTCTAATTGAAAATCCAATATTTTTATTCCTTTGCAGTGCAAAAAATTCTTTTGGAAGTGTGTTGTAGATAAAAGCTTGCTCTATCGTGCTGCAAATTTGCCAAATGTAAAAGAAGTAGTTATTGTGAAGGCGTGGGGCGAATTCCATTACGACTACCTGCGTGCCATGACAGGTGGACTTGCCAAGATTGTATAGGGCTGCGTGGGAGCCAAAAGAGGCAGTTTTGCAATTCAAAAACTGGGCTGTATCTGCAATGGTTCAAATTATGTGTGCGCCATATTTTTCGTTTCTAGGTACTTCCCTTCTCATTTTGTACGAAAAAGTACTAGGTTCCCAGACTTTTGCCGCACCCTGTATACTAGGTATCTAAAACTATACACTGAGAATGATTTGTTTTTGATACAATCCATTACCATGAAGTCCATTCTAACACTTTAAACATGGGTATACTTCATTTTGAATATTACTAGAGCATAATGTGGTTGTATACAGTGGCGCTCATATATTATATGCTATTCTTGCTTATATATCAGGAGTATATCCATTTAGAGGTAAGTAATTCCATTAGTATTATAGATTTATTGTAATAAATATATAGAATTATGTATGACACACATCTCTATGCAAGAAAATTTTCTTCTTACTTACACAATTTTCTGGAATCTTACTTTTCAAAAAATTCATGTAAATACTTTTTACTCCTAAACAAATTTACTTCGCAGTACTGGAAATAAGTTTTACAGACCTTCTTTCCTTACTGAGGAGTTCCGGGGAAGGTCTGTAGATACTTTTACTCTGTCTAAGGACAGGAACGAAACGGAGATTCTTGGTTGTTCATACATTGTGAATTGAAAACCTTTCTTTTTATTATCATATTCGGCTACCTACGGCTCAAGCAATTCGTTGGAAATTTGAAAATTTATTGTATGGGTGTCGATTTGTCGGCTTTACTCCTTCAAAGTGGATTTTTGTGTTTTGAATCTGCTAAATCTGTTCTCCAAAGTAAGTTAAACAGAACTTTTACTGTCAAACAAAGCTTTCAATTTTCTTTGTGGGCATTGCAATAGGTGCAAAGCACTGTTTCTAAAACCTATCCTTAAACTACTCACAATAACGATCGACCTGCACCAATGGCATACCCATTTCCGCTTGGGGGGGGAGAGGGAGGGCGACGAAAAAATTTTTCGGGATGCTTTCCAAAAATTTCGTGGCCCCTGCCCTTTTTTTACAAGGCTTATTTGGATTTTTAAAATTTTTTAAAAATTATTTCAATTACTTACAAGCAAAAACAAGTCGCTTGCACATTCTTATAACACATTTCAGTAACTTTCAAAAATTTCGCAACGCATTCTCGGCCTCTCCCTTGGTATGCGACTGATCTGTATAGAGTGCTTGATGCAGAATTTTTTTCTAGCAGTCAAAATTGTATATTTGGGCATTTGAAAGCTCATAGACAAAAGAGGAGGAATTAGGTTGTCATTCAAAGCACATTTTCCTTTTTTCTAAAAGCCTTTCTTTTCCTGATTTGTAAAGGGTTCGGAAATAAAATCATTAATACCCGTTTGGATGCGCGTTTCAGGTTATGCCCCAAAAAATTCAAAATTCAATTTTTTAAAGCGGTAAACGCCTATCATTGTATCTGATCGATGTATAAGTAGCAAATTCCGAAAACTTATTAGAGTTTTGAGCGTTTGCTGTATTACGACTCCACAGAAGTGCAGACTCTCGGAAAGAATTTTTTAGAAAAAAGCCTACCAAGAGGCCTAATCAATCTGCAGGCAAGATTTTATAGCTTTTTAAAGTAGCTTAAAAGTATGGATATCAACAAAACTTGGAAGGAAAGAAGTACTGCTAGAAATGGGAGATTCTGCGTCAAACATTGTTTGAGGCGTTTGTATATCGTTGTTCTGGTGATTTGAGGATAAGTGCTGAACTTTGTTGTAAGGTCTTACTTTTAGGGAATACTTGGCAGTTTTCCATTTTTTCCTTCTACTTGTTTTCAAAAGAAAAACAACGAAAATCAAAACACAACTCTATTTTCTCTGATATGCTTAGTAATTCTTTTCATCGAATGATTTTGAAAGGCGACCGAACACCGGCAGAACATATACTACTCGAGTGGGTCGTATTGTCGTGAATGTTTCAAATGCAATGTTCGGGCAAGAAGTCGAATTTAAGATCCTGTGCTTTCTTGGGTCTATTCGCTGTGCTGAATCAGAAAATTTTCACTGAAGAGAGCGAAAAGGGCGAAAAGGGCTCTAACGCAAGAGTGCAACAGCTCAGGTAATTGCCGGGGGTAAGCGGTCCGCAAACTCGTGCTTTTCTGCAAGTGGTCGGCAAAATTTTGGGGCTGGCCAAACGGCCAGCGAGCGTTACTCTCCTTTTCTGCAAGCGCTCGTCAAATAATGTCCTCCAGAGATCGCCGGCCAAACTTTCAGCTGACGCTCGGACTCTTGTTACGCAGTTTTCGGACGTACGCCGAGCAAAAATGAGGCCTCATGTGGCGAAGGTTTATCGATGGTTTAATTACCCGAGTTTGGGGTACCTTCTCTCAGCGGAAGGTACCTACTGGCTGTGCTTTATTTCACGAAGGACCGTGCGGTTTTCAGTAATTTTGCATATTTTCGCGGAAGGTCCGCGAGAATGCTTCCACTGGGCCACAACTTATCCATAGAAAGACCACGATAGTTCTCCGAACGTTTGTTCAAAAATCGACCAAAATTATTCCAAATTTTTGCAAGTGGACAGCGGGAAATCAGCGAATTATCGGCAATTATCTGAGTGCATTAGAGTTTTTTTTTGACATTTTCAGTGTGGATTCTCGGATTTAGAATAGCGAATAGGTCTAAATAAGCACAAAATTGAAAAATCGACTTTTTGCCCGGACGCTGCCTTCAAGGTCATTTCTTGTCTTGCGCTAGTTTGCTGGTTTTGGAGAATCAAGATAGCTGATCAGCACCACAAATCTGATTTGGAATTATGCATTTTCTTGTCGTTTCCTTCCAAACTTTTCTCTTGTTTTTTTTTTGCAAGGTGGTAATCAAAGTTGCTGCCAGAATTTTCATGAATGTTCAGTGATTCTAATCCTACAATAGGATCGGAGTGTTTTTTTTGCAGTCAGCAAATCAATGGCTCTAAAGGAGTCAAGAACGTAGAAGAAGATTGTATGTTGCGACTAGTTGCCCATTATGTGTCGCTTCAAACATCAATAACTTAATCAAGGCACTTCAAGCGCAAGCTGCAGCGTCGATTAGTTAAGCGGCCGAAGGCGGATACACAATCAACTCGGGTTATGAAGAACTATGTCACCGCCACAAACCCAAAAGTCTCACAAGTCATACAAAGCCTTTAAAGCAGTATCAGCAAAAAGATGAATTTGCTTTCTTCCTATCTTTTCCGCTTTTTGGAAATATCATGAAGAAAAACACAACACTTTTTACTGATATGCTGCATATAGCAAGAGGCTTGAACTGCTCTCTGCTGTACTGACTAATTTAGGTCTGTGAAACTCTCAAAGATTACACGCTATGTATGGGTGCTCATCGTCAGTTTTGGCATGTACAGTATGTATATAAACTTTTCAAAAGGTGCGTTTTCAAAGGAAAACAAAGCTCAGAGTACGCTTGATGTCTCGTAGTAGTGCTGTGCCTTCATTTCATAACCGATTGGAACAGAAGATACAGTGCTTATCAAATGCAATGTCTCTTGCGTCAGCATCTCTACTCCCGTGCTAAATTCTTTCTTTCCACGAACATGCTCTCTAATCACTTTTCCATAGAGAGCGTGGGAAAGGCGGAGCCTCAATCGAATGGATGATTAGAGAGCATGTTCGCGGAAGGGACGCAGAGTCCAGCACGGGAGTGGAGATGTCGATGCAGGTGACACTGCGTTTGATAAGCCTTATATAACAGGGCCCAGCTGGAAGTGGCGGAAGCTCGCTAGATTTTCGGAGCAGAAAGCAAAGAGAGTGTCGTATATGAAGGTTACTGCATAACGAAGGCGCAGAAGGGGTATTGATTGAGCTGGCGCGAACGCGCGGCACGCGCGTATCTTCACCGTTTTGAATACTGCGCATGCGCTCCTCGGCTAATAAAGTCGTTCGCGTGCCCTGATCGAGGACGAGGCAGCGAGCGTACCTTCTCCGCCGAGCGCGACAGCGAGCACAAACTTAATTTTTTACGTTTTTTGAAGTTTCAGACGCCGATTTTAGTAAGCTTGTGTGTTTCAAATTCGTCCCGACTTTCAAGCGCACGATTATTGGAGCATGTAGGAAAAGCAGAACTGAAACACTTTTTTTGTGACTTCTTTGCTTGCTCTATTTGCGTTTAGCGTACCGGTGATGTTTTTTAATAAGTGGAATATTAGCAAATTCAAGTGGATGTATGACGGGTGGAAAGAAAAGTAAGAGAGCTTAGAGGAGTTATAAGTGCTGATTGCCTATCGATAAAGTATCCTTTTCTTAATTTATAGACTCAGTTGTTAACGTTACCAAAAAGCGAAAAGAAATTCTATCGATAATGTTACTGATGAAGTTACGGTTTCTTTGCAAACTTGTTGCCAATTCTGGTCTCACCTGTTTGTAAGGGTAGAAAGCAGAAAAGTTCAAACTGGTTTTTGGGTGTATTCACCAAAAGCTGAAATTTTAGAAGTCAGTTGTGGTCCTACACTAGTACAAATATAGTCTGTGCAAAATATGTATATTGAGGCTTGAAACTACAGTAAGAATCTTTATGACAAAGTCAAATCAGCTACTGGGGTTGAAGTTCCTGAATTGCCGCTCATTATCCGTGAAAAAAAATTGCAGCGGCTGTGCTAGGACGGCATCCGCCGAAGTTCACCGAAATGTTCGCATCAGCTTTCTGTTCAGAGTAAACTAGTTCTGAAGGTTATCATACAGCTACTTCGACATGGCACGCCTTTATATACAGGGTGTCCCAAAAGTATGTATCGAACGTTTGATCGTTAATATCTCTCTTCCCAAAAAGTCTTTTGCCTTGCTTCAAGTACCATTTTGTAGAGCTGGCTTCAACTTAGATTTGCATTAAAGAACGAATCATCCATCTCTCTTCATTACTGTAGGAATACCGATAGAAACTTGAAACATATGGTGTCAATGTGGAAAAAGCTGCCGTTTCAAAAATTTTCAAAAAAATGTGAAAACTTGTGTATTGGGGTTTTTATGGACGCTGAGTTCAATACTCAACTATTCACAAGATTACGAAGCTTTTTAAACGGTGCAACCGCACTTTTTAGGAACATCGAAAAAATGGCCGCTACCTCTTACGTGGCATAACTCTTCAATGAAGCATCATAATAAGTTGGGAACTTCACAATTAGAATCAGCAACTCTGATTAGCCTAGTGTAAAAGTTTTCAGGCTGTTTTGTTTCCTTTCTGAGGCAAAATATGGCCTTTCATGGCTCAAAACCCTCTTTGAAGTTTCTACCGTAATCCTACAGTAACAGTAAGCGATCGCTGATTCGCTCTATACTGTAAATCTAAGTTGAAGCCAGCTCTACAAAATGGCGCTTCTCGAAAGACCTCATAATAAGAGAGTTATTAACGATCAAACAGTGCATACATACTTTACGGACACCCTGTATATTAGGTGGGTCACAAAGTTCGTTCGCCAGATTTTCAAAAAATCATAACTTCCTTCCTTCTTGGTGGAATTTCTTAATTCTTTTTCTATTGTAAGAGAAAACCTTTCTCTTTACAGCAGTACCTTTATCATGAAATGTCTTGAGAAAATTCGAGAGTTAGAAGCAGTTGAATGAAGTTAGTCAAGATCGGCACTTTTCAAGCTGGATCACGAAAAATTCTGGAAGTGTTTTCATTCGATAGAGAAAATTATGCTCTTTACTATAGCACCTTTTACACGGATCAAAACGGTAAAGATCGAGAGTTATGAGCAGATAAAGAGAATTACTTTAATTTTGCAATTTTTGAGCATGTCCAAAATGGCCCAAAAACGTCACAGAAAAGGCGAGAAAGCTATGAACATTGGTTTTGTGACCTTCTCTTTCTAGCTGTGCGAAAATAGTAAGAATCGAATGCGATTTTAATTTTCGTGAAAAACAGAGGCCCAAAAATCCGGAAATATTACGAAAATCAAATTTGCTCTCGAATGGTACAATTTTCACTCACCTAGAAAGAGAAGGTCACAAAACCCATGTTCATAGCTTTCCCGCCTTTTTCGTGACGTTTTTGCGCTATTTTGAGCATGCTCAAAAATTGCAAAATTGAAGTAATTCTCTTTATTTGCTCATAACTCTCGATCTTTTCCGCTTTAATCCGTGGAAAAGGTGCTACAGTAAAGAGCATAATTTTCTCTATCGAATGAAAACACTTCCAGAATTTTTCGTGATCCAGCTTGAAAAGTGCCGATTTTGACTGATTTCATTCAACGCTTCTAACTCTCGAATTTTCTCACGAAATTTTATGGCAAAGGTACTGCTGTAAAGAGAAAGGATTCTCTTTCAAAGAGAAATGAAATTAAGAAATTCCACCGAGAAGGAAGGAAGTTATGTTTTTCTAAAAATCTGGCGAGCGAACTTTGTGACCCACCTAATATATGTATATATAGCTGTTTTAGCTTCGGGTACAGTAGGTAACGTGAGATCTAGTTTTCAAATTTCTCCAGTTTTTGCTTACATAGGCTGCTCACTGTGATAATTACAAACTATTTGATGCTAGAGGACATTGCGAGACGCGGTAGGGGTGGATTTGCAAAAAAACAAACCACCATAAATATTTCGCCTTTCTCTTTTCAGCGATTATCTCTCGATTTGGTTGCTCCTCAAAGTCACTCACCGAGGCTCAACCCGACGTTTTCAACATGTACAACTTTGATTAATTCTCATTCTTATCATGATCCCAAACATAATTTGTGACCGGAACATGGAAAAAGCATTTCGCAATTCAGTGTTGTTTTTTTTGCAGTCTGCGCGGCCATTTGAAATTAATAAAGGTAACATTTTGTTGTGACCAAATCTGTTAGTGGGAAGGCCTCAGATGCAACGATGCTTCTCCACCGCGCGATATTTCGGAGGAATTTCAGACTGTGGAGGTTCGCGGGCGAAATCACAAAACCACCTATGTGCGCATGGCTGTACCCGAAAATTTTAGACACCAAGATTACAAAGCTGTGATTGCTCCACTTTTTGACAATAGTGCTTGATTCTAATCGATTTCGGAAACCCTTGTCGAAAGCGAATTCGGAACACACAAGCGTACTAAGATTGACATCTGAAGCTTTAAAAAGGTAAAAAATAAGTTCGTGCTCGCTGTCGCGCTCGGCGGAGAAAACTGCGCTTGCTGACGTGTCGCCGATCAGTGTACGCCTGGGCGTTTCGAATTTGTCAAGATATGCGCCTTCGTTATACAGCAACCCATACTATCCAAACGTACAACGACCACTCAGTCGAAACCTTTTAGGAAGTTATTGACTGATACGCTCTACAGTAGTAATTCAAAAAACACGCTCAGTTTTGCAAGGCTGAAGCGAAAAAGTGGCTTGCTTACAAAGCAGAAGCAAGACAAGACACAAATCTAATAGCGTAATATTTAAAGAAGTTTTCAGAAATTTTTTAAGAACTTTCGCGACGTTATTTTTTCTATTCATCTTCCTATATTCCTGCATCTCACTTGAGTTGTGTATTTTGTTTTTTCATGGGCTTTTTACCGCCAAAGAAAACTAAAGTTAAGCAAAAAAATGTGGTCTTTATCTTTGCATCTTCTTTTCAAAATGAACATAAACTCACTATGATGGATGCTGCACTCCAATTTTGTCAATCGCAAATGCTTTGCTTTCGAGTTTTCGTTTGCGTTATTTGCGGCGAAAGACGTGCTTGCACTGTGAGTCCCACGGCGAAGCGAAACATGAGTTGGCATAGGGGTGCATGTGAGCATACTGATTACAGAAACGTTGATTTTACAGAACTACTTTCATCAACTTTATCGACGTCTTGCAAACTTCGAGCTACGGGGCTGGGAAAACTTTGCTCACGTAATGCGACATAATGCGACTTTGTCGGAAGTGCCGCATAAAAATATTTTTCTACGAAACTACTCTAATTTTCGCTCTTACACTTGGAATCAGCAGTGCTCGCTTCATCCAAAGTATACTCAAAATCTAAAACATTCAATTTTTAAGTAGCGCCATAAACTTTTTTGCGTTGGAAGTGCCGCAATGATATAATGCCTTCACATATTTATCCTAGAAAAATTTTGCTTACATGTGTCATCAGTGTCTTTGCCTTTTAATGTTTTTGAAAACTAAAATCTCATTTTTGAATGTCCTCGATAATTCAGAAATTACCCATAAGACCAAAAATTTAAGAGACATTAAGCAGAGTTGAACTCAATTATGCTTATTGTTAATTTTCCAGTTTTTGTTTTGAAAGCGATGTTGCCAATGTCAATCTGAGTTTCTCAATTTGAACTGGTAATTTTTCTGGAAAAAAATGCACATCAAATTTGAAAATTCCAAAAAGCAGTGGTAAGCAGGTTTGAATTCCAAGTAATCCCCAGTTTTTGTTTTCAAAACAAATAAAGGCAGAATGGCCTTAGCTTTTCTAATTTGAATTTCAAGACTGTGTGGAAATAAGTTTTAACATCAAATTCCCGGTTTCGTAGACAGCGCTCTATCCCAAAAGTTCATAGCGGGCTTTGTACAGGCGAATTCATGATAACACAACTTGAAAAGTGGATCTGTCTACTAACAAACAAATAAGGATTTTTAATTATTATTATTGCAAATTGTGTTAGATCTTTCTAGTTTCTATGTTGAGTTTTTCGAATTTCGAAACTTCGACCGAAATGACTGTTTAATACTAGTAATGTAGTACGTTTTATTCGATCTGTATCTAATGACGTGATGAAACAATTCATAGGCTGTAGGCCGTTGTGAAACTTGCCTCTAGGAATGAATCGATTACCCCAAACTGAGTGAAAATAATGGCCAGGGATGCATTTGTCAAAATGAAGACGATACCTGACTTATTCTTGTTTTTGTAGCAGTAGCACATAAAGCTCAAATATTCACTCATGAGAGAATCATGTCGCTGATTTGCTTGATAGCTTGTTATCCTGATGCCCATAAAACGTTTCTTTTTCTGCCAAAAAGTGTATGCCTGAAATTTTGGACTCAACTTTAGTCTAGGCTGAAAATAAAAGCTTTGAAACTTTCAAAAAATTTCGAGTTCCACGATGTATTGCACTCATAGCATGTGAAAGTCAACGTGTCAACAACACTTTTACATATTGTTATATCAGATCGATCCTGATTGCAAAAATCGATAGTGGTAGGTCACGCCAGTCAAGGGTCGGAGCCAGCTAATCATTCCACTATTAAGAACCAATAAAATACGTGAAAAAATCTTTGGATTTTGAGGGTTTTGAACACACTCAAGAATAGCTTGGTTAAAGCTGATTTCAAATATGTAGCTCAAATTTTGTACGATAACTTCGAAGCCCTTTAACAGCTTATCAGTGCAAAAAGAAAGATTAGTACGTCTTAGAAGTGTAGTTCACGTAAGATTGAAGTTTTTAGTCTTTCAAAAACGTTAATGGACAGCTTGAAAGACTAATACGTTTTAAAACGTGTAGCTCACATAAGATTGAAATTTTTAGACTTTCTTTCAAAAGGCAGTAGCTCGGCAAACCTCAACCTAGTCAAATTTGCGCTTACTTGGAGTTTTTCAATACGCTGATCCCGATCCACTTCTGAAAGCTTGAACGGCGAAAATAAGCGTTTTTCAATGCCCTTCCCTTTAATATTGGACGAGTAGAGCAAGGCCGATGACGCTAAATCGTGGCGGGACCCAATGGTTATAGCATTGCGGCGGGCAGCCTCAAATGGTGAAAAGGAAATTGCCAACTCGTCCAGATGCGTGTAAGATTGGCCTGCGCGTGTAAGTTCGTGAGCGATTTTCTCGGCAGGGAAAGCATGTTGTGCAACCGGGTTTGCACTGTTTTCATAGTTGGGCGATAAGGAACCTACCGCGTTAAAATCCCGAGTTGTTGGATTTTGCCGATCCACTACCTTTAATGGACAGCTCGAAAAACACTGATGACAACCATACAAACAAAATTTCTATAGGACTATGAAGACAGTCATATTGATGCAGCACTTCCGACGCAAAGCAGTTTCATTTCAAATCACCTGTATCACCTGTATCCCCGCTGATCATCGTGTTACCAGTGAAGCCTCCATTCGTCCCTGTCTCGGGCGATTGTTGACCAGTGTTTACGTACCGCACCAGGAACACGTGGAACGCCCTGTTTCCAAATACAAGGTGAAAATTAGAGTAGCTTCGTAAGAAGTTATTTCCGTGCGACACCCTTGACGCAAGATTGCGTATATGTCGCCGCGCACAAATAATGTGCATTTTTGAATCTTTAAACATGGTATCAGATGCATCAGATATGCTGGTTTCGGTAATTTGAACCGGAGTTTTACAGCGTAACCTAAAAAATGTTATGGCAGTGCGGCACTTCCGACGCATTATTGTGTTTGAATCGCAGTTTTGACAAGCGACGCTGACGGCTGTAGCCCAAAACATGAGATCCTTTCACAACTATTTCCAAATTCTTTGCAAGCTCCCACTGCTGGCACTTTTAAAGACATGAATTGACTAACAACAGCCTAACAATGATGCTTACAAATGATCCAGCACATCAGTTAGCCTGCCTACAGTACAATAAATTCAGAGCTATCAACTGAAGTGTCGGGTGCACCAGCATTTCCATTTCCGTGATGGACTCTGCGTCTCTTCCACAAACATGCTCTCTGAGCACTTTCCCAGGACGAGAGTGGGAAAGGCGGAGCCTCAATCGATTGGAAGTGATTAGAGAGCATGTTCCGCGGAAGAGACGCAGAGTTCAGCGCAAGAGTGGAGATGCTGGTGTACCCGACACTTCAGTTGATAAGCCCTGTATATGAATAAATAAAATACATTATAGTTGCTCGAGACAATTTGGCAAACGTTCGCTTAGGTGGCGACAAAAACGGACTAGATTACTGGAAAAATGTGAGTTCTTAAAGTTAAATTTGCTTTACATTCAATACAGTTTTTTCCCCTTCCTCCAGCAGATCTTTGAAAAAGAATCATAGCTCCTGGACACCTTTCTGACTATTTACTCAAGTTCCTTTGCTACATGGCGGCCGGGAGGTGGGACGTAAAAAAATGCTTCATATCCTTTTTTTGCTCCATAACTACGAGTTGCAATCTTTGCTGTCTATCAAAGTAAAGAGGCTCTACCACTCCAAGAAGTCATCATGCGAATAGTGTCGTTTTGTTGTAAAAGCAAAAAAATAGCATTCTCAGCATGTGACATAGGATCGTTAATAGCGTTCTTCTGCGATTTTGAAGGATTTAGGAGCTAATAACGAGGTTGAGTATATGGTTTTTAAGGACATTCTTGAAAGTGATTAATCGCGTTGTTAAATGCCGTTGCCATGTAGCCATGCTTAAGATGAGAATAATTAATTTTTCTTATATGGAAAAACAAGAAAAAAAGACTTTCAGAACACCAAGATAAAAAGCATGGGGAGCTACGAATTTTGCAGCTCCCTCTCTTTTCGGGGACGTATGTGCGTAGCTGTAGTTTCATATATGAACACCCTTTCTCAAAGTTTTTTATTCAACCAGAGTTTATTACTAGAGGAAAGAGGGATTGGGTTTTTTGTGCGTAACGATTGAAGAATTTAAGTACTGCGAACTTGTCAAAACTTTTTTTATTGAGAGTAGGACTGAGGCCAGCACAATAGAAGTAGAGCTTGCACGTTTAAGAATAGGAAAACATTAAGAACCTTTCAGTTATTCCAGGCAAAAAATCGGAATGTTTAAGAGTTTTTGGTTTTTTTAGTGCAAAAAGGGAGTTATTTAATCTGGAGATTCGGTCAATCCCCCCCACATACACACACACACACACACACACACACACACACACACACACACACACACACACACACACACACACACACACACACACACACACACACACACACACACACACACACACACACACACACACACACACACACACACACACACACACACACACACACACACACACACACACACACACACACACACACACACACACACACACACACACACACACACACACACACACACACACACACACACACACACACACACACATACACACAACAAGATTTACATAGTTTGGATGGTTCAATACATTTCGAGGCAGATTGCTTAGATGATCCCGAAAAAATTTTGTCGGTTCTCGGATAAAAAAGTCATTATCAATAACTACATATATATAGGGTGTCCCAAAGAATGTTAACTGTTTGATCGTTAATAACTCTCTCGCTTTCATGTCTTTCGCCGAGCTTGAGGCACCATTGTGACCATTGTGTAGAGCGAGGATCAACTTAGATTTATAGTATGAGGAGAATCAAAGTTTGCTCTTCGTTACTGTAGGATTACGGTAGGAAATTCGACAAGGACTTTAGGCCGTTAAAGGCCATTTTCTGCTTTAAAACAGAGCCAAACAAGTCAAATCTCTTGTACTATAGTGATGGAAACCGCTGATTTTGAATATGAAATCCCCACTTCACTATGATGCTTTTTTTCAAAGTTAGGTAAGCTGTGATAATTGACTTCCCAGCATGTGTCAAGAATGTGGTTATCCAGTGAAAAAAGCCGAAAACACTCGTAGAAAGTTGTGTAGTGGAATCAGCGTGCGCGAAAACCCTAGAACACGATTTTTCGGATTTTTTGAAAAAGAATTGTCAGATGGCATATTTCACAACGGTTCCACATGCTGGAAGTTCTTACCGTAATCCTATAGTAACGAAGAGCGAGCGATGATTCGCTCCATACTATAAGTATGAGATAAACCTCGCTTTACAGAATGGTGCCTCAAGCTCGGCGAAAGACCTGAAAGCTAGGGAGTTATTAACGATCAAACAGTGTTAACATTTTTTTTGGGACACCCTGTACAAAAACAAACATTGCATAGCCAGGAGACTGCACTGCTGTTTGCAACAATTCTATTCCTCAAATTTTTTGAGAAACGCTGTAATCTATTCGAATCGAGGGAACGTGGAACGAAAAAAAACCGTTTTGTTCCACTCATTCAAAACACAAGCAGAGCAGACGTAAACCTACAAAAACTGTTATATGAATACATGTTGCAAAAAATGCAGGTACATAAACAAATGTCTCAGGACTTCAGCTAGTTACATTTACGATCAAATGAAAAAAAAAAACTAGAACCGCCTGACCATTGTACATCGGATTAAACATTGACAAATATAAAAGGCAAAGACACAGATTATGCAATAGTTGGATTGAATTTGCATAAAGAAGCTAATTGCTCAACTCTGTTTAAGTCTCAATGGGAACTTGGAAGCAAAGGTTGAGGACCTCAACAGTTATTTTGATTTTGTAGTGGATAGTTCGCCATTTTTTCTCAAGACTCGATAACTTGCCCGTATTTCGACGAAAGCCTGAAACGCAGCACATTGCATGCGGAAGAATACTTGATGGAGACAAGGTCAGTTTGAGCGCTATTATGTAAACTGGGTATACAAAAATTATTATAGGCTTACATCAAGAACATTACCCTTAAACGCATAAAGCTACGTAACCGCGAATTGAACATGTCTTGCAAGGAAGTAAAAGCCCGTATATTACCACCGAGAAGTCTGAAGAATTTAGAGTTTGGAGTAGCTCATGCTCGCATTGTATACGAGGTAGTGATGTATCTTCTTTACCCTCTCTGCATTGGCTGGCTCAAAACAAACTTAAAAAAATGCATAAATGATTTACTTTTGAATAACATTGGCTCTATGATCGTATTTTCTCATGCTTCTACAAGTTTGAAAGCACTCGTATCAAGCCAATGATCAAATCTTAGCAAACTTTTGGCTACTGTGAAGGTTTCAAAAAGTCCACGAGGACAAAAAAGAATCATTAAAGGCGAATGTAGACAGCTCTCTCTCATCCTCAAGATATCATCAGCGTCCCGCTAAACTGGTATATTATTCTACCCAGACGTTTTCTTCGACAAATTGCAGTAAATAAGATTAGTTTCGTCTTGAAATGTAAATTTTTATGTGCTAGCAGCAAGTATTGCGCAATATTTGTTAGAAACTATTTGTTTCTGTGCTAAAAGTCAATAGTTTTTTATTTTAATGTTAGACTACCTTGTGTACCATACGACCCATCGATGATCGAAAAATAGGGAAGCGGGTACGGAGTCGTACGTTCGATATAAACGAGCCTGGCAATGAAAGTGCTAAAAGAAATCTTCACCGTATATAATAAACAAAAGTTTTCTCAAAGGGTTATTGCAACTTTTGCCTCTCTTTCAGCAGTTTCGATTTTGAACCAAAGCTTTGATTGCTAGAGTACTGAGAACAATCGTTTGGAACGATCGTTTTCAGGTAGAACTAGACTTTATCAAATTACCAGATTCAATGATCGTCCGTCCAAAGACAGACTATAGTTCTACGCACACTTTTGAATCTTGGCATATTTTGTTTGTTAAATGCCTAAGCGTTCACCAAGATTGATATAGTATTTTATAGGCTACCGTTATAGCCAATTCCCCTTCACCTAACAAGGGAATGGTCAGAAGTCGAAGTGGCCAATCCATACAAGCTGCATACCATTCAATGCAGCATAAAATGCTGATTTTAAATCTCTCTTCCTTACCTGCAGAGCGCCTTTGTAGGAGAAGTTATGAGCAGCTCTACTGCGAAAAAACCATATACAAAAAGTGCGAAATTAGGCACATTAGTGCTTTTTCAGCCTACCTCTAGGTACGAGTCATATGATGTGACCTAGTTGCATGTTTTAGTCCAACACCGAGCCGAGAATGACTTTGTACGGCCAAGATTGCTCTTTACACGCACAATTCCTTAGCAAAATAATGATTTTTAACGGCTTATAATTTCGTCCACAAAAGCGCTCTGCAGATAAAGAAGGCAGACTTAGAGTCGGCGTTTAATGCGGCATCTAATGGTATGCAGCTTGTATGGATTGGCCACTTCGACTTCTGACCATTCCCTTGTAAGTCTGTAACTGAGAATCATGGGATCTTTTTGCCCAAGCGCCTTATCATCTTGCAGGAGAAAGGCAAAAAGTATGAAATAACACCTAAACCAAAACGTCCACGTCAAACTTGAGCTCGAGACCAGCCACCACCGTGGGTAGGGGAACGAAAGCCGCCAGCTTCGGTCGCCTGCGCGGACTGCTGGTCCTGGGACGACATGCAACAACGTTGCGAAGGGACCATTTAGCCGCGAAAGGCGGGTCAAACTGGCGGCTTTCGTTCCCCTACCCCACCGAGTTACGTGCACTGAGTGAGTCGGAGTTTTTGACTGGAGGTAGTAGGTTAGACCAGGGCCCGGCACGAGTCGGTTTCTGGGGTTCCTAAAAACGAAGTCTCCTTTGACTTTCGAAAGTTTTACGAAGTCCACTTTGACCTACTTGCTTAAGAAAAGATGGAAACAAGAAAGATTTATTAGACTGAAAGAAAAGACGTAAGATAGGAGTGAAAATCCAAATTGGAGCCGAATATTACGCATGCACAAGACTTTGGCATTAGTTTTTTATTTTAATGTTAGACTACCTTGCGTACCATATGACCCATCGATGATCGAAAAATAGGGAAGCGGGCACGGAGTCGTACGTTCGATATAAACATGCCTCCATTTCTTCTCGCGATATCTAACGAGAAGAAATGAAGGCAAAAAACAAAGGAAAGGCAATGATGTGAGAATGTCTTCATGCTCAGGGATAGATTTTTGACCGGGGAATCCGTCCATGTTAAAAAGATCCAAAACTCATGTGAAGTGACGAAAATATATGCTCCAGACGATCTCATATCTGGAGCCGTCTGGAGACGATATAATTTTGGAAAAGGTATTACTTCACATATGTTTTCAAATCTTCTTACATAATAGATTCGCAAGTATGTTCTATACATACAGTTCAATTTTGTCATCATATGCTTGCGTGTGCGCTGTAAACAAGAAACTGTTTATTTAAGGCTTGCTTTCAAATCGCGCGCACTTTTCGCCATGCACGATAGAGCATGTCAATCATGTGATAACCTGTCCGAAAAGCCTGTGCTCGACTAAATGGCGCTTATTCTTAGTGCTCGGTTCCGGCTCGTCAAAACGATATCCCCTTTGCTGTTTGCTTCAAAAACGAAGTCCAGCCTGCTCTCAGACGATCTGTGCCGAATTAGACCCGCATAAATCAAGAAACGGCGTGAGCTTATTAGTTATGGCAATGCACTCGTCTTTTCTATCAATCTGTGAATTCTTATTCGATAATCAGCAGACATTCAATGTTTTGCGCGCGCCTAGGAATGTTGAGCGTCTTCGCGCATGGAAACAACACCTGACGGGCTGTGATTTGCGCAAACCGTCTGAGTGTTCTTAGATATTTCAAACAAGAGCACATACAATCTCCAGACTTCTTCGTCATGCAGGTGACGCAATCTTTGTCTTACAGATACTGTCGTATGTTCTATTGCAAATCAAACGCCGCCGTGATTCCGCAAGTCTAATTTTCGCACTCACGCTCTGAATTCGCTGTTTCACTCTTCTGCGCATCCATTCCGCACAAACAAAGCATTATTAGAAGCAAATTTCAAACAGCTAAAGCGGTGTCATCGGATGACCATCTCAAAGCTGCGGCGGTTCGAAAAGTGATTTAACGCAGACAAATGGATTCTCTGCGAGCAAGAGCGCAAAAGTACGCTGTAGCAGTAGGCTGCTTGGTGAATCCCTAAAGAGAGGGACAAAGTACCATTCTGCATTATGTGCATGGATAGGTTTGGTAGCGAAAAGCGTGATTTTGCGAAATGCAATCAAAAGAGTGCTTTTTGACTTGTATTAGATTGTCACAAAAATAACGTGGCATTGCATCCTGCGTTGAGCAGGATAGACACCAAAAAGTGATTAAAATACCAGTTGGTGAAACAAGGTAAGTTCTACAAAAATCACAAACTTGAGCGGAAACATTCTTCCAACTGGAGGTCGTCAAAATATTTTTAAAAAATGAACGTACGAAAACGTACTTTTCCTTTTTGAACTTTACAGTTACAATTACAACTTTACAGTGTACAGTTTGTTAGATTCACCCTTGACTAGAATGAGGAAGACACGAATAGGCTAAAAAATACGAAAATGACGCCATTTCAGCTTTTTGCAGTAAACTTGGCATTTCTCGAATCCTAACGCTTGTAGAAAACGGAAGATTCGTGGTTATACTTCCTAATCCCAAATTTGTTCACAATTTCAATTGACTAAAAGGACAGACGTCAAACTTGTAATCTCGATTCATAGCCTCAAAAGGATTACGAAACTTGCATGAGAAGTATTTGATGTAGCAAGCATGCGCGTGAGCAAGTAGAAGATATCTATATTTTCTTGAAACGAATTTTTCAATTTTTCATGCGCTCTTAGAGCATGGAAGTCTTCAAATTCCAAGTAGATTGATTTTGCGACCATCATTGCTTTTGTAAAGTTAATTTGCTCTATATCATAGCAACCATTTCACTTTTATCTAAACCATAGCGCAACCATAACTGCGTGATAGCCCAAGGTGAGGCATTGCTTTTTGAACAACCTAGCACAACAGTTTAGGAGATTCTGATTAGTGCTCCCTTGGAGACAGTAAAACCATTTTCTTGAAATAGGCGAATTTAATTACAGTGAGCTTGTTCTGGATTTCCTCTTTACCTATCAACATCGCACAAAGAGCAGGGAGATTAACAGCGTCATAAGTGCAAATGGAAAGCGTAGAAACGTATATTGATCAGAAGTTGAACTGTACAGGGTGCGCCACAATTATTTGCGCGTGTATTATTAAGCGCGAACATAAGAAGGGCGCAGCCAGCGGTCAAGCTTGATATTGTTTTCTTGGTTCTACAACATTGTATCCTGGTTGAAAATAGTAAAATTGCCTGTTTTGCTTTTCGGTAAAAATTCAAAATATTTCTCTGACTTTGTCGCGTGCTGCACGCGGGTAGAGGCTCACAAACTTGCCAGTATGTATCTTTTCAGTGATCGCTTCTTCCAGGCGAATATTTCGCCATAAACTAGGTCTAATCTTTGACTTTAAGATCACCGAGGTTCGCAATTTTCAAAAACATCCAAAACACAAATTTTGACTGTTTAATAGTTTGCGTCAGCTTGCGTTTTTTCTGTCACAAACATTGCTTTTTGCAATTCTTACTCTTCTAAATACCGATTAGGGATCTTGATAGTGCTTTTTGCAGAGCATGCTTACGGCATTCTGTGACATTAAATCCAAACGAAATCTCTTATAGACGTTGTTGTGGCATTATTTTAAATATTTTGGCGCAAATAATTTTGGCGCACCCTGTAGACGGTTAGCTACAGTTTTAGAAGGAAGTCCAGAATTTAGTGGCGCGATATCCCCAGTAGTCAATTTGTGGAGTTGATCTTGCTCCGCAAATGACAACTTCATTACTCTCATTTTTTTGTCTGGCTTGTGTCTTGTTTTTTTCGTTATAAAGCATTTCGCCGCTTTGCTCACGCGCATTGTGGCAGTGAAATCCACGGGAAAAAGTAATGTGGCGTACCATAGTAATGCACGAGCTCCTCTCAGTTTTACTTAACCGAACCTCATTCAGAGGCACTAGTTTCCAGTTGATGCGTTATACGCCAACTGAAAAAGACTGTGTTTCACTCAGTTTTGCTAGCTTCAGTTTTTGGTGATTTAGATCGCTTAAATGTTATCATTGCTCTCAAAGGGTTATTTCAGACTGCCGCACTGACTGCAGCAGACTGCAGCAGACTGCAGCTGACTGCACTGACTGCAGCAGACTGCAGCTGACTGCAGCTGACCGCACTGACCGCACCGGTCGCAGCCTCTTTTCTCAAAAGAAAACAACCGCGATTACCAAAACAGCGTGATTTACGCATAAGAAGATCATAAGTTTTATTGGAATTCTTCTCAATCAAATTTTTGCGATAGTTTTCTTTGGTATGTTCGCATTTGTTACAATTCCTCCTATCATTGCATATACCTGTTTTGTAACATTATAAACCGTTTCTCTTTTGCTTTTACGTATATATTGTTGTTGTTTGTTTAAACCACAACTATTTATCCTCTCCGCCTGCATGCTACAGCCGCTGCGGTCGTTGCGGTCAGTGCGGTCAGCTGCAGTCTGCTGCAGTCAGTGCACAGCTGCAGTCTGCTGCAGTCTGTTGCGGTCAGTGCAGACTGCTGCAGTCAGTGCGGCAGTATGAAACAACCCAAACTTTTCAAAAAGGTTTCTTCTTACGATGCACTTCATCCTTTTCTTCTCTGTTCTAGAAAATTGTTTCATTGAGAAGAATAGTATGCTATTGTAGAATACTGTTGGCGCCAATAAAAATCATTCAGTCTAGCAACTCCAACGCTTTCAATAATGATTGTTTTTGCTATAAGCAAAAAAAAAATAATTCTCATTGAGTAGTGGTGTTTACAAATGGTTTAGAGAGCAACCTCTGATGTCACTAGTCAGAGTATTTGTCACCTTTACACCTACTACTAATCCCGTTAAAAAGCGCTCTTGTATCTGATCACGAAACTTGTCGACTGCAAGAATTCGACGAATTATTTTATTTGTGTATCATTTAAATCTTACTTATTTTAGAGCTACGAATTTATTGAAGACGAAATACGATCCAGCTACCACCCGCAAAATTTCTTCTGTTTCTCGGTTGACAAGAAAGCCAAAGAAGATTTGTACTCCAAGATATCTAGGCTGTCGAAATGTCTACCCAACGTAATCATAAACCCAAGTAGGTTTCATTACCAAAGGTTCAAAAAGAGGAATGAGCTGCGTTGGTCAGCTTATTGAGTTCTCGAGTCAGAATTCTGTAATGTTTCTTGACTGGACTGTAGCTGAGAGCATCAAACACAGACAAGTAATAACTTTTGTAGCGATAGGCTTTTACCTTTCCGTATTCGTTGCATATGTCCTTCAGATGAGATTTAACTAGAAAGTGCAATCTTGCTCGCAGGACCCAGCACAGGTGGCACTTAGACAGGCTCATGTTTTTGTATAGAGGAAAGCGCAAAAATATCGATTTTGCGGGGTCACTAGTTTTGCACTCGATTCATTTTGGTAGAAAATTACTAGCCCAGAACCATAATCTTCACAATCAAAAGACGTGTTACATTCCTATTAATCCAACGAAGTCTTGTCTCTTCTCTGAAAGAAGATTTTCATGTCGCACGTCATATTTCACAGTCCCTTAATCTCTCACCCTCTTTTTTATTCTATCTTTTCATCTTGCACGCGCAAGGTTCCTCTTTTATCAGTCCACTTTTGCAAAGGCAACAGTACCCTTAGTGGAAACGTGGATATACAAAGCCGTTTCTTGTTTGAATATTTGGCTTGTTTGCAACAAATATGCAATGATATAAAATTAATTGTAATGTTTAAAATATTCTGACGTTTTGTGAAACAAATGAATAGCAAACTCTTTAGTGAGTTAGTTAGCCCTTCTGCCACCTTGAACCAGTTGAGGTGGCCTAAGACTACAGGACTTATTAATTGCTCGGGTGCACAAGCAATCGCTCCCGCGCGGCCGCTCTGCCTAGACTCTGCTCCTTTTTTCGCGAACATGCTCTCTTATCACTTTCTCACCACGAGCGTGGGAAAGGCAGGAACTTGAATCGCTAGTCAAGCATGCGAATTTAACTAGCATGTTTATGAAATAGGTGGACTTCCACGATTTAGTTTCTCAGTCCTTGATTCTGAATACAAAAACCTCATGCCTTTTCGCTGTACCGAAGCGGCAATTTGCGTTGCGACTTGGTCATTAGCTTGATAGGGGATTCTAGTACTGGAGGCTGACAAAAGCCCAAGACCTTTGAGTCACAGACGGTGGTTAGCACAGTGACAACCGCTCGACACACATGGTGTGTCAAGATTCAACACACCATATGTGTCATTGAAATGGCTACTATTTTGTGTCAAACCCACCCCGGTGTCTTCTTTTCCTTTATGCTGGATCTAGATACAACTTTCACTGTTTTTGCCAGCATTCCAGCGTTACTGTATGTACTGTAATGGAATTGTGCGGTTTTTATCCAGAAAATGTTGACTTTTCCGTGAAATGCCTTGGTCATCAATGTGTTAATACTTACAGTTTACAAATAGTCGTGACTGCTGGCTCAATCCCGCTTTAACCCCAAAGTGCTCGCCGAAGATAGCTGGTGCCAGTAAAGAAAATACGAACAGCATTCCTTCTATTCGTTTCTGTTCTGTTCATTACGTTCAATGTTCATCTTGTGTCTTGTTCTTTTTTTCTTGTTCTTTCTTCTCCATCGTATTTCAAAGGCAATGCCGCATGTTCTGCAAAACCAACAAAGATTTCGCTCTGTGTCCTAGATCTTGCTGAAACTTGATTGTCGTGAACCAATTCTAGTTTTTAAGCTGCTACCTAAACATAACATGAGTACTTATATGTGAGAATCTTTCACAAATTACGCGATTCCATACGCCATTGCATCAAAGTCGAGATGAAAATGTAAAAAAACGCGCGACAAAGCAAAACAAGCTGTCCAAGGTAGCATTTGAAAAATCGCAAAAATTGATCGACGTAAAGTTTGGAAGCAAAATTTAAAAAATTAGGTACGGATTCAGATTTTTGTTCAAACGATAGTAAATGCCCCATAAAACATATATAAATCTTCTGTTTTTTTTTCGTTACAAATTCATTCAAAGGCAGTGTCTCATCTAAGTTAAGGTCGCATGGATCTTCACATATTCTATTATAGGGATCTCTAAATAAGGTATTACAACAAGTCCCACTCAATTTGATACCCACCACGCATAGAAAAATTCGTTCAAAGTGGTACGCGTAGAGCGATTTGGTACGCGCGGACGACTCCTTCGGTCTCCTCCCTTACGCTTTTGAACATATCCCTCCACTTGGCATCCCACCTCTCCTCTGTTGCTGCCACTGTGGCTGAGGCTGAAGTTGAAAGGCACAACTCGTTTACGTTGCTTCCGCGGGGCCTCCAGAAAACGGGGTTTTTGAAGACTTCGTGCGATTTCAAGCCCTACATTGCTAAACAAGATCCGACAGGCTTGCAAAATGCAAAAATTTCGGCGACTAAATTTTGGTGAGACAGTGCCTTTAACGAAAAGGCATGGTTTTGCTGGAAAGGTGTTAGACTATTTCTACAACGTACGACATACTGTTGCAAGTACAACAAAAACATTCAGCTCTTCAAAGCTTAGTTAACAAAGAGCGCCAAGTTTAGCATGAAACCCGAGAGAAGGAACATATTCTTACTTTTAGTTGCTTTTTTATTGAGTTTCCATTAAAAAAAGCTAATTTAGCTTTTAGTGATTGAACAATACTGCCTGACCAAATTGGAATTTCGCACAATCTTTATAGGCGAAGTGAATTTATGATTTGAATTTTTCAAAAAAAGCTTCCAAACTCCAAGCTAATCAAACTTGTTGTTCAAGTATGCAACTATCATCTTGTAGTGGTGTCTTTCCTCTATCGTGTGCTGTGTTTGTCACAATTCTGATAAAGCTTGCAATAGTAGCGTGAGAAAGTGCATCAATCATGACCAATCAATAAACAAAGTTCCAATCTTTACAACAAAGTAAGCCACGTGTCAAAACCTCCATCTTACACGTCTTTTATGAGGTAGGAAGGACAATAAACATTTGTAAACGCTTCTGCATTTGAACGACAATGGTAGACAACATTGTGTTCGAGATCATCTTAGCTTTTCAAAATTATTGAAGTATTTAGTGCGCTATTCCATTAACAGCCGAGGACGCAATATGAATCAAGCCCATTACGATTGCCTCAAACTTCTTTCAAAATTACAGGGCTGGCAGTATGCCATATTACTTCAGGTCTGTGATAATCTTTTAGCGTAATTTCGCAAAGGTATTGGGAGAATTTGAAGCATGCTACGCGCTATTCCAGAATTACGACATGATGATCAAATCCGTGTATGAGACTGTGGCGATATTGCATGAGCTCAACGGAGCAAATGACATTTGTTCAAGGCCTTGCGAAAGCAGAAGATGGAATCATACAGCAAAATGGGATGCGCGTTCACTCAAGCTTTTCCGAAACGGTGTCTCTGACGGTTGTAGTGTAAACACAACAAATAATTTTTACAGAGTCACAAGCATCGGCAACCCAGCTAGCAGCCAATCTAACAATAGTACGACACATGGTACAGTCTACAATAAGCAGAGCTGCTGTTGAATGGGCTGTTAAAACCGTTGATTTGAGTACGCTTATCAAACAAATCAACACAGCTGTAAGTACATATCAAACGCATTTCTATAAATTGTTTAGATAGTAATTTCGTTCTTTGCAAGTGGACTTAACATCGCACATACGATACAACTTTTCATGCTCCGTCAAATGATTATGACTGCATTGCACTTCTACCAACAAACTTTCTGAAAATAACCAAAACGTTTTCGTTATGCTCGAGTTTCGGCACCTTTTAGATTTTTTTATCAACTTCCAAAAGAAGTTCAATTAACGGAACGGATGGATAAAGCAAACTCTACAAAATATAAGAAAAAACTTTTTCCTCTTTTTAAATCGCCGTAATCTTGGTCAAGTATCAGAGCATCATCAGCATCATCAATTGCTACTCTCCAACATCAGCAGCTAACGAATCAGAAAACTAGTTGCATTTTAGAAAGACGTGGAGGGAGTCGTCGGCAACGAGAGTCCTTTTACATTTTTGTTGTGGGCGACTTCAACGCAGAAATTCGGATGCCAGTAGAAAAGGAATTTGGAATCGGAAGTTTGGATATGGGTTCCGGAACGAAAACGGCATTCGTCTCGTGGGGCTTCTCTCCGCCTCACGGTTTTTCCATGAAAGTCCATTTAAGAAAAAAAAACATCTCCGATGGACTTGGAAATTGCTCAGCGGAACGACTCATGCGAAGATCGACCACATCTCACCCTACGAGCAAAGGTGCGATTTATTGAAAGCTGGAAAAGAAGGTCTGCCACAGTGCCGCAAGAAAAAAATGTCGCTTATGACGGTAATAGTCTAGTTAAGCTCATATCAAGTTGTGACTGACCCATCGAGGAGGACCCCATGACTGAATCAGCTTCTGAAAGGATTGCGAGCCTGCGGAAAGTGCGCCTCTGTGACTTTTGTGAAGAACTTGGAACGCATGTTGAAAACCACCAAGCAACTACTAGAAAGAAGAAGATCTTAAAAAGTGCCGAAGGAACCTCTGCAAATGTCACGTGCCACTGGCTGCCTATTGATCTGAAACGGAAAATTTTAGATTGGGAAGAACTTCTACACTAATCTCTTCCGCTCAGCGCCGATGCTCGTTGTTCCCACATTAAAAAAGTATCACCTCGAATTCTACGTGTTGAAGTGCGTATTGCAATTAGAGCAATGAAGACATAAACGGCTCCAAGACAGATCATCTTTTTGTCGATATTCTGCGAACCGGAAGACGAAGTCTACACGAAATTCTCGCGTCGCACCTGACCTCTTACCTTCGAAAGGAAAAAAAATCAGACCATTAGAGGACGTCAAAAACCGTCCTTTTTTTATAAAGAAAAATAACGGAAAACCTTCGAAACCACCTTCCAATATGCCTGCCGAGTTTGCTGTACAAGCTTTTCACAAAAATTGTCCTCGCTCGCATATCCAAACTGGATAAAGCCCAACCCCAAGAACACTAATTTTGCAGTGGATTCAATTGTATAAACCACAACATACGGTTCGAGGATCAAAGCAGTCTGCCGAAGATACCGCTGCCTGCCATCCTAACCGAATGCCGCAAGCACTGCGCAACAACAATGCAGTTATCTCTTGCCTTTTTTTGCATTCAATGAAAAGACACTGGACTGGGACGAGAGGGGCATACGAGTTGATGGGAGATTCCTGTCCAACCTTCATTTTGCGGATGACATCGTTCTTTTTTCGAGAAGTATCACTGAAGCAGAGAATAGCTGAAGCTGAATGAAGTTGTGAAGAAGATTGGCTTGTGAATTTGAAAGAAGACTCAGTTGATGAGGAACGCACTTACGAAAATGCAGAATAACAGTTGAAAGGTACCCTTATGGAGACTCTTCTTACGTGTATCTCACAAGGGAGGTCGAATCAGTCGAAGTGGCCTTTTCAAATGGGTTACTATTTTGAAGAGCGTTAAACGCTGATTCCGAATCTTTTTTCGTTATCTGCCGAGCGCCTCTGGACGCCGAGTTATAAATGTTTTTTGGAGCGAAAAATGAACGCAGAATTCAAGTAAAATTGACTATTACGGACTTTTCAGCGCCTGAACAGAGCAACATGTAGTATGAGTGTTTTGGGCAGAAGGTATCCTTTGAAATGGAGTGCTCTGATAACCAACATTGGACCATTTGAGCAATTCTGACGAATTTTGCTCTAATTACGCATTCAATTTTTCAACCCAAAGAACGCTCATAACTCGGCGTCCAGAGGCGCTCGGCAGATAACGAAGACAGATTCGGAATCAGCATCCTAAGCTCTATAAGACAGTATACATTTCAAGATGAAATGCCACTTCGACCATGTATCCTTCCCTTGTCAGATGTTTGATGAACATGGAGAACGACCTGAGGGAATAGCTTAACAAGAGAAGAAAAGCAGGTTGGCCGCCTCCGGCCTATAAAGAAGCCTTCGATCAAATGACGGACTTTGAAGCTTCGTGCCCACCTGTTCGACTCAACCATACTCCCGGCGCTCTGTTGCGCGGACTTGGGGCTGACACTGTCACGTCGAAAGCTTTAAAGAACACTCAAAGAGCGCCAGAGCGCAATCTTTTGAAAATAACCCGACACAACAACAGCTTGTGGGATTTCGCAGCACGGATATGAGAAAAATGTCCTGTCTTCGCGACCCAGCGGAATACTTTGCAAAAGCGAAACATCGATGAATCGGTTACATCATGAGAAGAACAAACGACAGATGGACACTAAGAACATCAGAGTAGATACTTCGAGCAAAACGTTTTCTAAGCAGGCCCTCCAACAAGATGGGCAGACGTGTATGTGAAACGGATGGACCAGCTGAGAAATTAGCTGGATACAATTTTTTCCCCTAGAAGTTGTGATGCAGCCACCGGCGACGACCAAGAAGATCGTAGATGTCCGAAGTGAGGGACAGGGATCAATGGAAACTTCTGTACTGGGGCCAGCACGTCACGTGAGGACGGGCTATCTAAGTATCTAACAAGGAAAGGATACTGGTCGAAGTGGCGTTTTCGTATGAGATGTAAATTACCTTATAGAGCATGGAACGCTGATTCCAAATCCACTTTCGGTTTCTGCAAAGCGCTTTTGAAAGGGGAGTTCTGGGAAATTTTTGAGGTAAGAATTTAGTGATTTGACTGAGGGGTCTGGGAAATTTTTGAGGTAAGAATTTAATGATCTAGCTAAGATAAAAAATAGGTGTTGAGGTTTTTTCAACGCTCTATCTCTTTTAAAAAAGAGTCATCGGCTGCTGTTTAGCGCAGGATAATCTAGTGGAAGAGTACTATCGAACGGTGCCCACCGCAGTCTCCTATGTGTGATGCTCTTTGCGTTACACCCATGCAAGAGGCGTTGGACAAATTCAAGATTATTGAAAACAAGATATTGAAGACAACCTGTATATCGAAAGATTCGCCTTGACGAGCTGAATACAATGTTGTTTTCGGATTTTGAACATACTCATTCGAAAAGAAGTTATGGCCCTGCGTAATTTGCGTGATTCACATGAATTTCGCGGAATTTCCGGAAATTTTGCATGTCCTGTGAGTGGTTTTGTACTATAAGAAAGCGATAAAAACTCGCACAGCGTTTTCTAAAATACATTTCTTATTGTATGTCAAAAATGATCCAATTTTGTTATATCGTCAGTGATAAATGATAAAATGATGATATCAATACAACGACAGATAAGAGTGGGCTCAAATTTATGCGGTCGATTCCCACGTTCATCTTCCATATAGGTGCAGAATTTCAGCCCAGGCTGCGGCGTGAAGCGAGTTGAAGCAAAAACACCATTCTAGGTAAGAATTGGCAGCAATGGCATGTGCCGATGAGAAATCGATCGATCGCAGCAGCGAGGGATCTACCAATTGCACCGAGTAGTAGAAATAGAAAAGCCTGTACATCACTTATAATGGAGAAAGAGCGATAGAAATTCACATAGCGTTTCCTACAGTACTTTTCTTACTATATGCAAAAAATGATCCAAAAATGTGATATTATCAGTGATCATGACTTATAATAAGCGGCTTAATCTGAAGTTGTGTGGAGTTTGTCCGTTACGAAATTACAGTGAGGAATGATTTACGATACTAAACATCATGTGAGGTTAAGAAGCGAGTATGTTTCATTTTTAACTACGGCTCACGTTGCAATAAACCGAAAAATGATTTGAGAGACAAGCTCTCAGAAAGTGAGTTTACCACGGTTCACGATGCCAGTGCAAACCTCTGCGAAGCAGAGGTGAAGCACTGGTAAATGATAAAATGCTTATATCAGTGATAAGGGTAGATAAAAACTGCCCAATTTTTCGCGATAGTTTTCGATAATGAAAACTTTGTACCAAAACCTGCTATTCGCGATCAACGCTGTGATAACTGTTCACAAAAGCCTTAACATAGAAGACAGCAAGGTATCATTGTAAGTCTACCCCCTCACCATGAATCATGTACATACTGTATATCAAACGATTCGTCTCATCAAGCTGAAGCCAAATCTATACGCAGATTGCAAATAAAGTGGATTTAAAAGAAGTTACAGCTAAATTCCGCTTATCCCGCAAATCCCGCGAATCCCGTGAAGTCGCGAATCCCGCGAATCCCGACAATCCCGCGAATCCCGGCGATCCCGCAGTTTTGGACAAATTCTACCGCTGCAACTGTAGCTAAGATGAAAATAGGTGTTGAGGTCTTTCCAACGCTTAAATGAAGTAATCACTAACGTATGTTTATTACATTAGGGGCCTTCCATAAAACGTCCTGGTAGTAAGCATGCCCTATTTGAGCTAACAGACTAAGATTCTGAATGATTTTATTAAAGCGGAGCGATCAAGTTTTGCATTAGAACCTTTCCATAACTCTCCTTCAAAGCGCTTTGCAGATCTTAAAAGTGGATTTGAACTCAGCGTTCCATGCTCTATAAGGCATCATACATATCGCATGGAAACGCCACATCGATCAATTCCCTTGCAAGTACAAAAATTCAGACCCGAATAATTTTAAGAAATGTATTATTTTTCTTAGGAATTTCTTTTTTTTAAATTTTTCTTCTTCACATGTGATTACCTTATGATTGCTAGGTCAAAAAAGTATTGGGTTGCTGCAATAATAGTCTAAATTTTCATTCCAACTCGAATGAAGTCAATTCTTTGTCGAACTCTGTTCGAAATGCAAAGAGAATAACTTTCTTACTCTTCTTGTAAAGTGCTTAAACAAATGGTATACTTTAGTGTTCTTAGAGGTTTTAAACAAGACATTCGGAAAAATTTTTGAAACACATCAAATAATTGTTGTTGGAAAATCTACCATCCTACACGATTTAAATAAAAAAGCTGTTGGATTTGATCTGTACCACCTTAACAGTGCTATAGCTCAACTTATTCCCTTCATTTTATGTCTAAAAATCTAGTCTCTGCGCTAGTTGTCACTAGTCTTTAGTCATTAATCTCCACAAAAAAAGATAATTGGTAGGTGGAGCAATGAGTGGAGCACTAAGAGCTCGCAGGTGCTAGAGTCCTCCTGGGTGCAAAGTTGATGCTATATGATGCGAGGAAAGGATTGATGGTTGATATTGATTGATTACAACTCCTCCCACTCAAGGCGTCTGCTACGAAAAGAGCTATGGTTGATGGCAACTTTGGCAACTTCGCTTTTCTGCACACCAGTAGCTTTGATCACAGCCTGCTTCACATTTTATGGATGTTTTATTTGATATTTTGATCATGTATCAAAAAGTCTAGAGAAAAAACATTTCCTCGTCAAAAATCATGTAGCAGTCCTCTTCAAAACAGTAAGGACCAAAACTGTACAATTTTGCTCTACAATACTCTATTACGAATTTTATTTTCGGATTTGACGTACAAAAATTAGGAATCGTCAATTTCCTCTACAAACTAAAGACTGGATTTTCAGGTTGTTCTATAAGTTCCGTCCGCTTTAGTTTTCATTTGCAAAAAGTTATGAATTCTCAAGTTCTAGATGGGATCCAAGGCACTATTTGATGAAGCAAAGCAAGCTCTACAAAATATTTTTCTTGCTTTTGCACCAGTCCAAATCCTTTTCGAGTTTAAGCCAAAAATTGAAAAGATCCAACAGCCCGAAATATAGAGAAAAAACGTGACTTTGTGTAAAAATCCTAAAAAATTTCTGATTTGCTAACAGATACACTATTGACATCTATATACACGTTGCTGATTTTTTTTTAAATAAAATTTGAAAATTAAATTTTATTGTTCTGTTAAAGTGATGCTGTGCTGTTCCCACATCTGCAGCTGTATACTACAGATCAGTAAACGTATAGACGTGAATTTCTAGCTTCCTACAAGCTTTAATTCCCAAGAAATTTTGTTTTAGTATGGGAGACCCGACTATGCGAAGCTGAATTCGATGTTTTTCAATTACGAAACTTGCAGGGCGACGAAAATTTATATCTGTACTTTAAATAATCTGTAGTATACAACTAAAAATAGAAACAGCACTGCATCATTTTAGCAAAAACATGAAATCTTCGTTTTCTTGATTTTTATCCTGGAAGAAAACACGGCAACAACAGTATATATACATGTCTGATGGGGTAGTTTATTTGTGAGCAAGTTAGGAATTTTTTCAAATCTTTGCACAAAGTTATGATTACTATTTCCAGCGAAGAATGGATCGTTTTAGTTTTTGGCTTCGAACTCGAAAAGGATTGAACTGGTGCGAAAGAAAGAACGCCATCTTGTAGAATTGCTTCTTCAAATGGTACCTTGAGATCTACCTATAAGTGGCGTCCGACAGAAAAATAAACAAGTGAGGGGGGGGGGAGCTTCCCCCCACCGCCCCGCTCTCGGCCCGCCACTGATAGGTAGATCTTAATGTCAAATGTGTCGCGAAATTTCTGAAATTTACTTACATGGGTTGCAAAATTGTGCAAGTCACTTGTTTACTTTTGTAAATAAGTAAAATAATTTTTGAGAATTTTTAATCAAATTATCATTGTAAGAAATTTTTTTGGGCGTAGCTGCGGCCACGACCCCTTTTTCAAGATTTTAAGGGTTATGGGCCGCAAAAACGATTGAATATCAAGAGGACGGAACTTAGGGGGCAATCTGATAATATCTTTCTCAATATCGAATATTGAGCCTCATGGTTCTCTGCATTGATGGGAGGTGTTTCTTACGGAAAGTTATCAAAACTTTTCTTTTGCTGACTTTAAAGAAATGATTTTTGAACGTGCTTCGTGATTTAGATCACAAAAAGTACTGAAGTGCTGGCTAGTACCAAAAAAGTATGTTGAAACGTCATACATAGTAGTAATCTATACATTACTGTGGCAGGCTTTAATCTCGCACGAAGAGATGTAATGAGAAAAAATTGATGAATGTCATTTTACATGGTAAAATTGTTACCGCATTTTTTTTTCAGAGTACACACTTAACGTCAAAAAACTTACAGTGTTCTAAGTGGCACCAGGTCAGTTTTACGGTTACAAGCTATGCTTTCGTAAAGAATGCGGATGAAGATTCTTCCCGCGTAAAACAATCATAAATCCTCTGTTTTTGCATTTTCATGCAACCTTAGACCCTGCCACAATGGTGTATGGACTACTTGACCGATTCATCAACATATCCTGTGGTGAAAACTTACCTTAACGCACACCTATATTCACAACCATAAGGTATGTTCACTCTCAAGGGTAGAACATACTTCAAAGCCACTGTGCACGCGAGTACTCAACGTTCGCCTTTTTTGTCGTTCCGGGACCTCATGTCCCTAATTCCGGACATCAGGTGGATCCACGCAAAACCCCGACAGTCCCCTCCCGCAGCACTCGCAGAACGAGTTCTACAGAAAGGTAACTGAGTGAATGCGCACGGACGGGCAAGACGAACATCACGAAGCGTTTCTCGAAGGAATCAGTTTTATTGCTTTGGAAAGCAACTTTTGGCAGCGCAAGAAGGCAAGTGGACAGTTGGGTTCCGTTACGGTTGGGTATCAAAATCTTATTGACCCATTAGGGTGAAGATGCCTTCAAGGTATAAACTAGTCACGAGACATTAATCCTTATTCGCGAAAGTGCCTTAGAGACAGTGGCTTGGCAAATCTTCGATCTAGGGTTTTTTTTCGCTTACCTCGGGAAAACAGCAGCGCTGATTTCAAAATTCCACTTCTAAAAGCGCGAGAATGGCGAAAACCAGCGTCTCCCAAAGCCCTTCATTTTGAATTTGGACGAGATTTGGACGAGTGGAACGTTTTCCACCATGGTTAGAGACGTAGAGTCGTTGTGGGATGCTCATGTTTATGGCATTGCGGCGTGGAGCCTTTGACGGTGGAAGAATATGGCAAGATGTCCGTGCGCGTGTAGGAATGCTTGCGCGCACGGGTTAGGTAGAATTTTCTAGTCAAGGTATCATGTTGTGCGCTCAGACCTGCTCCGTTTGGGGTGGTCTTCCATGTACAGTGAATTTCGATCCCCTTTAGGAGGAGATTGGATTGGCGGGCGTCTGCCCCGCGACGGTTCGCGCCGTTTCGCATTACAGTGTATCATATCGTGCTGAGAATTTAGGTTTGCGTCTCTTCATACTCCTCAGTCTTTGCTTGGCAAAATGCCAGCGCCGCGCGCTCGCGAAGCCTCCAGCGATGAGCACGCGCAGCTCCTTGTAGAACGTTCTGCCTAATCCGGGATGAAACCGACTGTAAAAGTTTCGAGATATTCGATTTTGCCGAGCCTTTGCCTTTGAAGGCAGCGTCCCGGCAAAAAAGATGGGTGCCGCGTTTTTGTAGCGATGTTAAAGTAAGCTCGCCTCCTGAACGATGACTGAAGTTGGGGGCGAAAAAGGGGATCTATCGAGCCTAAAATTTGCCTCGAAAGTGGTTCGGATCTTACGGTAGGCTCGGGAGAGTACGAGATGCATGCAAGCTAGAGACTCTGTGTTGTTGCGGGACCCTGCGCTCATCTGTGTGCGCTATGCCTGCTCTGGCTTTATGTTTGAAATCACTGTGCGGACGGCATTTGGGCCTACCGGCTACTTTCGGAACAAATTTCAGGCTTGGCAGATCCCCTTTTTCGCTCTGAAGTTCAATCATCGCTTAGGTAAGGGTTCTACTTTAACATCGCCAAAATAACCCGGCACTCATCTTGCCGGGACGCTGCTCTCAAGTTAGAATACTACACACCCTCAAATTACAAATTCAAACTAAGGCCATGCCCGTACATCTCCGCGAGAGGGAAGGGAGAGAGGGAAGGCGTCATACCTCGCTACTCTAGATGTCTTTTCTTTTTTTTCATCTAGCTTATGAAGGCCATCATACCCTGATACTGCGTATGATGATGCCAGTTTACTGCCATGCAAGATTATATTTTCACTACTTTTGTGTGATCCCCCGGGGATAGCTAGGGAATCACGAACCGCGCCGTCCACCGACTTTCCTTTTGGATGAAGAGATTTTGCGGCTAGTCTAGTGTACTTTGTGTAAACATAAAAGTGTATCAATATTAATCACGAATGGAGGTTCGCACTCTAGTAAATCCTGAATCCCGACCAGCTCAATGATGAATCGTCAAACTGTGCCTATCATTTTAAAGTACCGAGAATTGATAGAGAAAAACATGCTTGCAATTGTGTGATGAGGGAGAACCATATTATATAGAATGGGACAATGGTAAGTTTCAGCATTGTAAGGAGTGTCCGTATGTGTCTCCACTGTTTGATCGTAATATCTCTCATTCCAAAAAGTCTTTTGCCTTCTTTCAGATACCATTATGTAGAGCTTTGTAGAGCTGGCTTCAACTTAAATTTACAACACAAAATTGCCAATTTTCATTACTGTAAGATTACGGTAGAAGCTTCCGGGCAACAATGTGAAGAAGCTGCATTTTCAAACAGCCTTCAAAAAACTGGAAATTTTTGTCGTAAGGTTTTGGTGGACTCTCCGTCAAATACTCAGTTTGGTGCAAGAATGTGAAGTTCTTTAGAAAGTGTAGCCACAGTTTTTGGAAACATTAGCAAAACCATCGCTACTGCTCATCTGGCATAATTTCTAGCAATAAGACGCAAACTTCATATCATTTATTTGTATTTGAAATTCTACTTGCCTAGTGTGAGGGTTTGGTACATTTCCGGCAACCAATGCTTTCGCATGTTTAAAACCTTCTTCAAGTTTCACCGTAATCCTACAGCAATTAAAGGCACCGTCCACCGAAAATGGAGGTTGGTGAGATTATGATGGTATACTAGTGTGGGCCCCCATACTAGACAAACCTCCAAGCTTCGCCGCAAAAGACTGCTTCGAGAAATCCGCTCCGGAATTGGCAAAGTAGGCGAGGCGATCCTAGTCGTCCCGCCCACTTGCATGCTTTATCTCGCCTGTGCTTGTTGCAGAGGGTTCTCGAAACAGGGATTTTTGGGGCTTCGCGGATTTTTGACTCCATGTTCGGAATCAGGGCTTTCAGAAGGCCTTAAGGCAACAAAAACATTGAATTCGAGATTTTGGGTGGACGGTGCCTTTAGAGGCAACCGATATTCGTTCTTACTTTGAAATTATGAAGCCAACATTACAGAATGATATCAATAAGTCCGCTAGATTACAGACAAAAAAGCCATGCACAATTGAACAATGGAAACATACTTCATGGTAAAGAGTTTTGTTACTCATATATGCTGCAAATTATGACTGAGTAGCAAAGCTCAAATGGACTAATTCTGGGCATCTTTAGATATATGGTTCAGACGAGCTGCTTTGGGCCGCATTGCAAATGAGCGACGATTTGCAAATGCCAGGAAGATTTACTCAGAAATGCAAGCAAAATTTCGTACCATGCATTACAAGGTTGGTTTTCTGGTCCTTGCGGTAGCATACACCAAACTCATAGTGGTTGTGCAAAGCAAAGCACATGAAAATCCGAGACTTAGAACGTTCTTACCTCTTTCACAGATTTATTGGTCGTGTCTTCTTTTCTGCTTTTTGAATGCGCAGGGGTCCTTTGCATACGCATATGTGTAACTAAGTAATATTTTGCCTTACATATTAGGTCGTAAAAAGCTTCCGGGCACTTGCAAAATTTTTTTCAAAACAACATATATTTGTCTTCTGGCCTTTCAGCACCTCACTGCGATCCATTAGCATGCGCAGAAGGGAAAGATATTGTGGCGAAAAGTTGGTCTATTCGTGCAGGATTATCTCAGGCATAATGAAAGCTAGAGAGCTCATATGCAATAGTTCTATAGAAGTCTGTAGGGGCTGTTATGGAGACTATTTAGGCCTTTGAGCGACCTCACGCAAGAAAAAGGTTTTTCCAGAATGCGCTATTTGAGTAAGTAACTTTAAAGTCTTGTCATTCTGCATAGGGTGGACCAAATCTTTGATTACTGCGAACATTGTTGAGGTAATGCCTTACACATCTTTTGGACCCATCATCCAAACGTGGCGATCCTCGCAGAAGCGACGCCAGCTGCGAAAAGCGTTGCAGTCAGAGGCAAGTTTGACAGCGTGTAATTTTTTAGCGCAAAACATAAAACTTGAAGCTGCTTGTCCGAAGTTAGCAGCCTTCTCAATCAGATCACCCATGACTTGGACGAAATTCTTCGACTTGCACAAAAAATGGTCTTAGGAAGAAAAATTGTGAAATTTTTATGGTAAGAAAATTTTTCTTCTTGATGTGCAGATCAAACACGTCCTGCATCGATAAAAATGAGAAGCCGTAGTGGAAACTTCAGGTTTGTCCCTACCGAAAAGTTCAAGAAACATGGTGTCAAAGTCCGACGGAGCGCCGAAAAAATGTGCTTGAAAATGAAATTTCCAAAAGTGCCCGGGAGCTTTCTTTATAACCTAATACTTGCATACTGCTCAGTTGCTCGTAGCAACGTAATTTTTCTAGAAATTACAGATGTTAAATCAGCACATGGCCTCAACTCCGGTTGATTCTCTTTTTTCGGCTTTTGGTGAAGGGGTCCGTCCCTTGCTCTCTCAAAAATTTCTAGCACTTGTTGTGAAGAATGAACCACTTGCGAAAGCGATATTTCAAAAAATAAAGACACTTCAGGTGATGATTTGCAAAAAAAAAATTTCAAACTTCCTTATCCCTAGGAGGAAAGCAGTAGCAGAAGTCAAAGAAGTCTGCGATTAACGAAGATATCTTGTAATGATTTTGTAAAGCACGCTTTATCTCGAATAGTGCCCCTTGCGCTTTTGAATATTCAAACTGCGGTTATAGTGAAAAAAAAAACGCTCATTACTTCCGCATATATCGAAAAACTGCAGGTGTTAGCATCACATGTAAAATCTCATTAGGTCTTTTATTCAAACCTTCAGCAGAGATCCGTGCAAGCCTTGTAAGCCTTATACGTAATTCAGTTAACGCTCGTTAGCAAAGTTACATCAGTCACGTGAGAACCTAAATGACTTTATCTTTCTTGTTATAGTTCAAAATTTATTCTTGTAACATTCGTTTTATGCGCATTTATTATCCCCAATTATGTTCTCCTTGTTGTTCAACTATCAGTGTGTTTGATTACCTGAGTTGAAAAGTGCTCGCGTTTGTTCGCTGAACCCTTATGGTACAGTTCACTACAACCAAAGGCACCATCCAAATTTCTCGACCTCCATGATTTTGTCCTTCCGAAGCCTTCTCGTGTCTCTAAATCTAATATCAAGCCGAGGATCCTCAAAAAATCCCGAATCCCCATTTCGCAAAACCCGCTTGAAACCTTTCTCTTCTCAGAAACGAATTTTGACTGCGCGAGTTGAGCAGATATACAGTTATGGGCCTCGTTATTGTTAGGCATCAAAATCTATTCGACCCCATCCTGGGTAAACGATGCCTTTAAGTGCTCTATATGATCAAGCGGTTGCTTCAAAAATTTTAAAAGCAGGTTCTCTCTCATTTATGAGCTTCTTCTTTTTACTTTTTATTTCTTTGCTGATGTACGAATGCACTTGTAATTTATGAGGTATCGGGGCTACTCCTAAAGTTTGTTTTTTTTTGCTTCGTTAATTTTCCTAAAATCTGAAAGATTTGAGCAAAACGAGTGTTCCGAAAAAATTGCTCGTACAAAAACAGGTTGTGCGCCTTACATATGCGTTGCGTTCCCAACGCCTGTTTTCGATTTTAAACAGCATTTTCACATCTTATCACTTAAATTTTTACACCTTTTGAAATTAATGAAATTAGATAACGCAGCAAAGTTTCTCCCTTGTGAGAAAATCACTAGATGTTTGCTGGTTTTCGCGAAAGTTTTCATGCATAATGAAAACAATAGCGGAATGTGAACAGAGGAGAATGACACATGCCAATACTACATTTAATCCGAGAACTGAGATTAATTCAATAAAAAACGGTGGTCTTGCGTTTTGAAGGTTAGATACGCGCATAAAAGGGAGCTTTGGAATTATTATGTGCGGAGCATTTATCTGGCATAAAATATATTGTCCTACGATCTAAACATTAATTCAAATGCTTTGATACATGGAAGCGAAACGTGGAGCCTTAAGCGCATTTTTTTCAAAACTGCTGCCTATTTACGTCTTTCTTAAAACCTAGGCGAAAAAGGAGCAACTCACAACATCATTACGGTGATGGAAATGTTAATGGAGGATTTTTGACGCACAAGTCATAACGGACCAAGAGCTAGAGCAGAGGTAGTAAGAAGGCGCTATTTTTCTGGGAATGGGTCACTGTTGTGATAAGCATGTCAATTTGGGGGGGGGTGTTACATGTGGGCGATAATAAAAATTTTTTGCGACATTACAGTGAACCGCGTGGAAGGCAGCACTCTAATAGGGCGGGTAACTCGTCCAAGCAGTAGGACAGGTGACTTGTCCATATTTCAATTACCTAATAATTTCTTGCAAGCTAGTAATGTAGTCAGATATGTCACTGACACCTACTTATCTGAAAGCAAACTTTCTTTAGCACGGAATTCGCAAAATCCATGAAGATATGTTGAGTCTTAGCGTTATTAGAACGTTATTATAATGGAGAAGTTCAATTCTTGCGATACACATTTTATTTCAAAATTTTTTCTCTTGAGAGGTTAAATTTAGGGTTTTGCGAAGAACTTCGAAAAGTTAGGAGAAATTAATCTAAACATAATACTGACAACTTCAACATACTTGTAGAGAAATCTCCTTTGCAAGTTTTGGTGGCCGAATCTCCGCGTGCTGACTACCGCCAGTCTGTCCGCCTCTGCGTTATTGACTCTGACATGTAATGGTACTCACCCTGTCAAATCCTATTTTTTAAAAGTGTATTCAAAATATTATTTGATTTTGACCGACGCTGGGCAATAATGGAAGGTGCGAAAAATGATAAATGACACTAGAAATACAACTTTTTTCTTTCTGTAAGAGATGCGAATTTTATATAATTTCTGTCTTTCTAATCTTGGCGGACTTACTCTTTGGTATTGTATAGATTGTAGTTACAAATGCGACTTACGCCAAATTTCCATTTTCCATGCCTCTTATGAGGAAAGTCGGGTAATAGGTGTATAAGCCGCACTTTTTCAAATTCTTAAACAAGCTGCTCAGCCGCTGCATTGTGTTTCGAGGAGCAATCCTTATGGCGCACGCACGATTTTTCAGGCAATACGCAGCACGGCATAGGGTTCTTTGGTTGCGAGGTCCTTTGATTGTTCGGGCTGGTTTATGTAAGCTAGGACCACCCTGCGGCTTATACATCTGAAAGTAGGGTAAATTAAATTCGGTTTTTGAAGTGTGACACATATACCATTTGATTCAACTGGCTTGGCATCGGCAAAGGCGGGGCTTCGTGACCTAATTGAGGCTAGGTAATGATCAGAGTGCACTCGCGCGAGAGAGACGCAGATGGCCTTAATTAGATCACAAAACCCCGCTATAATGGTGCCAAGCCAGTTGATTCAAGAGTTAGGTTGCTACATGACGAAGGCGCAATATTTTTGGGCGCGAACACGGCTCTATTAGCCGCAGAGCGCATGAGATGCAGGCTTTACAACGGTGAAAATACGCGCGCGCCGAATTCGCGCCCGCTCTACTAATATTGCTTCTGCGCCTTCGTCTGCAGTAGCCTTTATATAAGGAGTCAGCTTCAAACGTTTCTAAATATGCAGGCCGTAGCTGCGGCGCATTATTCTAAAACAAGTTATGAGCTTTTTCTGCACGAATTTGGCAAACTATTCCATGGGAGAAGCTCTATAGATGGAAACAGCCTTAAAACGGTGCTGGAGTACTGAAATGATATCAGATTGAATTTTTTATCATTGACAGGGAACTTAACTTAGTAAAATAGCACTTAGATGATGATACCGTAATGCCGGTAGGTCAAAGATTATGCATACTTTGCCCAGAAAAAATCGATAACTCGTTTCAGAATGATGTACCGCAGCTAGAAACAGCATGATTGGAATTAGTGTTTGCTGATCCCATATATATGTGTCTTACCTTAAACTCTAAGTTACCTGACTCCCCTTGTTAAATCTACTTGAGGGAAAAATTCGGACTGCTTTAAATCTTACTAATTAGAAAAATCATACCACACTCTGCATGAGAGGGCCCCCTTTCGTAAGTATGGCGTAATTGTTGAACCTACAAATGCATATGACGTCATGTTCGGCATGTCAAAGTGTTCCATTAAGAAGTTTCAGCGAACGTGAGGTTTCGCTTTCGACTTATTGACGAAAGCTCCTCCAAATAACCTCATCGGCTTCTTCAACCTCTTAAAGGCGCTGGCATTTTTTTCGGTCAGAATTAATTTCTAGACCCGCTGCATGCAACTTTGTCTGGATGTGTTTATTTTGGATTGTGTACTGCTTTTTTTGCTCAGAAACCTTAAATTTAGATTTCACTGGTTCTCTTGCTTATTTTTTTAAAATCTTATCACATTCTGGCCTAACACGAGGAATGGAAGGTGTAATAAGCATTTTTCCAAAACTTTTGCATGACTGGTGAATAAAAATGTGATTTCTAATGGCTCGTTTGCAACGCGCAGATGACGATATGCTATGAAACTTCATATGTTAATGAACATTGGCCTGCAAAGGATTTAGCTGAGAAGTTTCTTAGAAAATTGAATGACTGAAGGTTGTGGCAAGATTTTCTGTAAATTTCCCGTTACCAAAAAAATGGAAAAATGGCTCATTTGCAACGCAGAGACGACCAAAACGCGGGAGATTTGATGTGTATACGCGCGTAGAGCTAAGGAACAAAGTATGAAAAACCATGCAAACTTATGTGAATGAAGAGCGTGCCCAACTTTTTTTCAAATTAGTTTGGCCATTGCCCACCCAATGCTTACCTGAAGTGGGCAAAACTTCCAATTTACACAAGTTTGCAAAAGTTCTACATAAATTTGTTCTACACCTCAAGTTTAGCATAAAATAACATTTTGTTTTAAATCTCCTCCTATCCTCCTTGATAGGATCAAGAATAAAACGACGAGGGTTCTTTGGAGGAAGACAGTGCGCTTCAATCGTACAACCCACGTAGCGGCGGGATCAGGTGGAAAATCGTGAAAATTGATAGCGGCAAAGGCGAAGTCGTTTTACTGATATCCACTTGCCACCCTCGTCTCTACTGGGCCGTGAGCCCATATCACAATCTATATGCTGCTAGGAATGAGCGTGCTACATTTAAAAACAAACAAAATTAGAAGACACGCTGCAACACTCAAGTGTTAACGCATTTTTATCAATCAATTTGCATATATTTCTTCAAACTGTAATATTGTCATTTGTATTTCCAAACAAATGCTAAATTTGAATGACGAGTTGGTAGAGTAGCGCTCATTATCAATGCAAAGTCATAAAAGTACCACTTTCAATCATCGCTCTCAGTCTACATGCTTAAATCGCACGCTTTTGATATTGAATTTGAAATTTGTTATAGATAAGAGTTTGTTATGGATAATTATTGCTATTTAGGACAGCATTTTGGTCCCGCCAAAAAAACATAATTCGATGCCCAAAGTATAGACATAGCGTCTGCGTGTTTGGTATTGAAAACCTGCAGTTTTTATCTAAGAGTAAAACCTTAATGGCTAACAAGGTGGGCTTTGCGAAAGCATAGATTATTAATTTGAGTTTTTTTTTCAGCCTTATCCTGCTTTTGATTATGCAATTGTTGATTGCATGCATGAACTACTCTTTAACCGTACACACTTAGACCAGGTCGATCATAATCTGGATCTGCAATTCTACAGATCCCTTGAGAACGTAAGTAAATTTTTCACTTCCTGTTTTTTTTTTCCGATCCCATGCATACAATAGTTTCCCAGATTTTTTTTTCATGCAAAAATCACCGATATTGGTGACTAAGATTTTATCTTACTTTCGATAGTTTTTATTTTACCGTGCAGCTATTATTAGGATGTCCTAAAAATATTCCTACTGTTGATTGTTTATAACTCCCTTAAAATAAAATTTTTCAAAAAGCTCTAATTATTGTTTTTAGAGCTGGTTTCAACTTAGATTCAAAGCATGCGGCAAGTTTAAAGAACTATTTTCATTACTGTAGGAGCACTGGGACTAGGGACTTGCAGCAGCGCCATTGTGAAAAAAGGCCGTTAGGAAAAAAATTTCTAAAAGATCTGAAATACTGTGTGACAGGTTTTCATGCATGCTGATCTCAGCACACAAATTTCTTCCTTTCGTAGAGCTTCTTGAAAGGCCTCATCGGATTTCTAATGATTAGCAGAAATTGGCTGTTGTAGCATATCTAGCATAACTTATGATGCGTTGCCGTAAAGTGCGAGATTTATGTTGGAAACAACGACTTGAACCTAGGAGGAGCTTTCAGCTTTTTTGGTTGTCCTTGGTAAAGACGATTTTCTATTTACTCAAAACCCTCCTCAAAGTTCCTACCGTGATACTACAGTAATGTAGAGGGATCTATTCGCACCGTATTTTATATCTAATCTGAAACGAGCTCTACAAAATAATTTCTGAAGCTTCGCGAAAAACGGCATTACAAGAAAATTATTAACATTCAAAAAGTAGGCACATTTTTTGGGACACCTCGAGTGAGAAGCTTCATTGTCTTGATTCTCGGCACAACTCAAAATGAATTCTCTAACTGATTGTAACTGTCGAATGTATATTAGGTCGTTAAGAAGGTAATGTTGCTTTTTTTCAAGTGAACGCTACATCTCGAGAAAGCAAGATTTCTAGGAGATCTTGGTGGCATTCGATGCAGCATTTCATTCTCTTTCTAACGGTTATATGAGCTTTGCACAACATTTGATAAGCTCCAAAAAATTACTAAAATCTGCGACCCATGTTTTTTGAAAAGGTCGAGTTTGACAACTTTTCTAAATTTTTGCAACGATCCTCCGAAGGAGTCCAAGTAACAGGAGGATTGAGCAAACCTTATGGGAAACAGTACGATTTTTTTCTACTTTCCATAGCTCGTCATAGAAATTTTTTAATGAAATCACCGAACTTTAGCAGGCTTGTCTCAGCCATGAATGCATCAAACACCAATAAATTTTCGGATTTTAAAACTTACAAAGATGGATTCCGCTTCAGATTAGCAACTTTCGGAAATTTCGGGTACAGCCTGGGGCGCCCTGGGAAACTTGAATTATAATGTTTTATCCCTGAAAACTTCATAAATCGGAAACCAAAAACAACTTACCCGAGTTGATTGTCGGTTGTTGTTCTGTGAGATTTGAGCTGACCAAATATGAAATTTGTTAGCAAAAAATTGATTATAGAGATTCTAAAAAGCAAACTAAGGAAAAAAGTTGTTTTGTGTCCTATAGGGTCTGCTCTATTTATCTGTTACTTGCACATCTTCGGAGAATCAGTACAAAAATATAAAAAAATAGCAAAACTTGACCATGACAAAAAATCATGAGTCGCAGGTTCCGGTAATTTTGAAAGTCCATTGACTATTGTGCAACGAAGTTACGACCATTAGAAAGAGGAATTCTGCATCGACTGATCCCAAGTGCTTTTGAAAATCGTGGTTCCACGAAATGTGGTGTTTATATGAAAAAAAAGCGACATTACTTTCGGAACGACCTAATGTTTCGCCCATTCACTCGATTCTTCCAACTAAAACCCAAAACTCACATAAGTTTCCCGCTCCTGACTGATGAAAAGTCATTAGCAAATTTTTTTGTAAATACGCTTGATGTGAAGGGAGAACAGTGTAGGTAAAAAATTTTTTATTTGAAGTGAAGACGTGGCAGACTTTTTTTCATGTGGCCTTGTGCTACTTGTAGGCCATCTGAGGTGGCTTACAATCAAGCATACAAACTCATACTTCTTACCAGTGGCGGACCGAGGGGGGCGGGGCTATAAGAATGTGCAAATGACATGTTTGTTTTTGTAAATAATTAAAATAAATTTTTAAATTTTTAAAAAATTCAAATTAGCCTTGTAAAAATTTTTTTCGAGGGCGTAGGTTTATGGACTAATGACTAATGATTGCAATGTTCAAGAGGAGCAGCCGTGGTGTCAAGAGGTTGCAAAAAACGTGACAAAAGTAAAAAAAACAAAAGTAAAGTTTTAGTACGTTTAAACAGATAACTACGGTTATGATACGTCCCTGACATGTAGATAACAAGCTCGTGATGAAAACTATGTCATAAATCTGTCACTGGCCAGCTTTTTTCGTGCTCTCTGATATGTTTACATCAGTGGCGTACCCAGGATTTCTGTTCGGGGGAAGGGGGGGGGGGAGGGGCTCGACAAAAAAAACTTTCAAATAAAGTTGCGTGGCGTTAGCCACGAATTCCGAAAAATTTCTTTGATATGCTTCCCAAAATTTTCGGCCCCCTGATCAGAAAAAGGGGACGTGGAAGCAGCCGCGCCCCCGAAAAATTTTTTGCACGAGGTCAATTTGAATTTTTAGAAATTTTCGAAAATTATCTTAGGCCCTTATGCGCGTACATCTCCGCTGGGAAGGGGAGGAGATCTGAAAGGGGATGCGTCATATCTCGCTAAGCTAAGTATCTTTCTTCTTTTTCTCTCTCGCTTATGAAGGTTCTCACATCGTTATACCTGCGCATAATGGATGCCAAGTGACTGCCACACAAGATTGTTTTTTTTTTGCCATTTTGTGTGATCCCTTACGGATCTTCTGGGGATCCCCAGGGGATCACCTCTCATTTTCAAAGTGATTTAATTTTCTGAGAAGTCAATGAAAACGCTACAAAGTTGAACTGAGGATATACTACGGCACTGCTAATTATGTTTTTGACAGGGGAAATGGAGTCTGAAAATTGTGAATTTTTCCATAATCCCTAGCTCACAAGCAGTGGTTCAACGAATATTTCGATTTGCTGAGATTTTACTGTTTTCTATCATTAACATGTTTAGCCTGACGTAACCTGGCATCCATTAAGCGCAATTAAAAGGGTTTGAAAACCTTCATAAGCAAGATAGAAAAGGAAAGAAGAAAGATACTAGGGTAACGAGACATGACGCATCCCTTCTCAGATTTCCCTCCCCCCCCCCTAACGGGGATGTACGTGCAACGGGCCTTAATTGTCTACAAGTGAATTCAAGTCGCTTGTGCATCTTAACAATGCATTCGAGTAGCTTTCAAAAATTTCGCAACCCATTCTCGGGGGGAGGGGGGGGCTCGATACGATACTGGTTTGCATGATACTTGTTGAAAGACTGTACTTCTACAAGCATTGTACAGTGGTGACGTGGTGACCTTTCGAGAGACAAAAGCCAGATACGAAGGATATGTTTCTTGTTTCTGTTTTGGCGCTTGCCTTTGTTGGTGTTCTTCTGAAGCGTTTGAGTCTCATTATAAATCAATAATATTGACATGCAAATTGTTCCTGTAGAAAAAGAACAGTTTCATTGTTTTTTGGCAACGTTCAGTTCGCATTCAATTCGCTGCAATTCGCTTTATCACGAGGTAGAACAGCCTGTGTTATCGAGAACACCGCTTGTTTACTGTCATTACATTGACAAAATTGCTTCATTAGCAAGCTCCAGATAGACAAGGGTTTTGAATTAATGAGCTATTATCGCGCACATAGCTGAGAATCAAACGCGCAACCGTTGCTCTCAATCGTTCTTCAAAAAGCAGCTATCTTGGTTTTAGGATAGGTGGGCATAAATGCCAAAAAAGAGAACATTAGTATTGTTTTCTACATAATTGCAACGGTAACGAACATTTTTGCCTGAAAAGGTGTGAGACAGAAATACTTGCATTGGCAACAGAAATTACTTTCGAATGTACAAATGATGAGAACCAGACGAGCAAGAACTTGAGTAAAATTAAGCGCTTTAAACTTAAGTAAAATAACTCTAAGATCCTTACCGGAAGAACTGCAATTGAAAAATGCGTAATACGAGTGTCGATTTAAGCTGGTAAACATACTTAAACAACATCAAGAGAACTGAACGTTGACATGATTTTGCCCGCGCTGCCACCTGAGATTGCATAGTAGCTCAGACACTCGCACCGGCCGGCAGCCATTCCACGACCGGCCGGTCCGTCACCGACATTTCGGCCGGGACGGTCGCGAGCCGGCCACCAGCCAGTACTCGAACGGCCGCCAGCCGGTACCCGTACGGCCGCCGGCTGGTATGCGTCAATGGCGCAACAAAATAGCACTGGGCCACAGTATTTTTTCTATCTACCTTTCATTCAGCTCTGTAACCTTAATATGGGGTGGTACGAATCTACAACAACACACATATTTATTACAGCCAAAAGGTACAATGCAAAGAGACATTGAACAAACAACAAACATTGCCACATTGTACACATATGCATGAAAAATACATTCAAAACTAAGAAGGATTTGATGCAACTGGTTTACATATCGTTGAACAACCTTTCCGGATTGGCTAGGCTAAAAGGTCATATAATTTTGTTTTGTACTTCTGAATGCCACATTCAATCGTTGATAAGCCGCATCCGATAACCTGTAAATGATATAATATATTGACAATTTTTAACTTATAGAGTAACGATAACGTCTGTTAGCAGAGCAATATCAAAACATATGCGTTCACAGGAGATGGTTAAAATAGATGATCGTATCGGTCTTAGAAAACACTGGGTAGTTTCAATCAAATCTTAGTCAGAAAAAACTTACATCTTTTGGAGTGCTTCAAGCAGCCGTAAGCATCAGATGAGCAGAAATGCGGTAGTATATCACATAGTGACTTAGCAAAAACTAACAGATCAACGATCTTCAGATAAATTAGAATACTCAGCAAAGTAGAAATAGTCCACAATTCGCAGCATTGAGGATTATATAAAGGAGCATTCATTGGCCATATTCGTATTCACAATTAACAGTGTTTCGTAATCACGAATAACAGTGTTAAACTGACAGCGGTCAACCATTCATTGTATCCATCATAAAAGCAGGAACCCAAACACAATGTATTGCAGCTGTCCCCTAGAAAAACTTGTGGACGTCTAGTTTGTACTTCCTTAATTCGTACCCAAAAGGTGTTGCGACACTTACCTAGAATTCACCTCACAGCAAATAGGCATGAACTCGCTGACGTTCGGTTTTTTCGTCATTCAAGTCAAATTAAGCAATAATGATATAGAAAGAAGAACGAACACCATGGAGTTTGATCAAATCTGAAAAGAAATGAATGAAATGAACGGAATCATATGCTACATCAACTATCATCGGACAAAGTAAGTGACGCAACCGAAGTAGAAAACCCCAACAAACAAAAAGGAAAATTAATGAGAGAAGTTTTCTGCTTAGCAGATACAACGCGCCCAATGTTTGAATTTATTTTCTTACTGTACGCGCAATCTTGTGCGCTCTCCGAGCTTTTGCAGAGTGGAACGGCCGCCGGCCGGCATTATTTACTAATCCGGTGGCCGGCCGGCGTTTGGCTCCGCCCAAAACGATGGAACGGCCGCCGGCCGGAAGGCCGTCGTCGAACGGTCGCTGGCCGGCGCGAGTGTCTGAGAAGCTTTCAAAGAAGGATCTGAAATTGCGGTCGTTCGCATTGAACAGGGCACTACAAAACATTGAAGAGTGAGGTCTGCCTCAATTCACATTCAAAATCGTCCACCAACTGCCTACTGAAATAACGTGGTTATGCGAAAATCATTTGATTGAGACCTGTTCGCAATTCTAAGCTCAAAAGCAAACATAAACAGCTGTTTATTACTGGGAAGCTGATTTTCCTATTTCAACGTCTGACATTATTTGTATACGTATTCTAATATAATGAGTAATCGGGAATGTTTGGCTGGTACACCTTTGGTTAAAGTCTAAGCTTAATCATCGATGAATCTTGGCATGAGGTAGTTATTTGTATACGTATTCTATAGCCAATAACCAAAATTGTCAATACGCTTTATTCAGTCAGGCTAACGTTTCGGCATTATCTTTGTAAGAGCCCGGAAAATCGCACACATTAGTGGTTCATTCCCTCAAACACCTCCTTCATACCAAGGCTACACTCAACATTAGGTTAGTTTGAAAGCAGTGACGGAAAGCATCGTCAATGTTTACCTCAGCAATCTTCGAATCAGGATGGAGCAACCGCCAAACACAGCGTCTGCACAGGTTAGTATCAGCAAAAACCAGTATGATTGCCTTGAATAGATGGCTCTAATCTCCGTGTAGTTCAAATTCGCAAAGGGACTAATACGAGAGCAGATTACTATTCATGGCAACGCCCTCTTCCTTGCGGTTCATTGCACTAGCTTTGGATGTTATCCAAAATGCTTCTAGCGTTGCACGAGGAACAATTTCGGATTCACGCTTTAAGATTGTGACAGCTTTATTGAATTGTTAATCTCAGTGTTCCTCTCTGCGATGTGCGCCTAAGGTGGTGTCGGATTTGGATTTTGTAAGACCATCTAGGTGCTCTTTGATTCTTACACACAGAGGCCTGCCAGTGTCCAGAAGAGGGCGTTGCCATGAATAGTGATCTGATCTCGTATCAGTCCCTTTGCGGATTTGATCAACACGGAGATTAAAGTCATCATATAAGGCAATCATATTGGTTATTGCTAATACTAACTGTGCAGACGCTGTTGGCGGTTGCTCAATCCTGATTCGAAGATTGCCGAGGTGAGCATTGACGATGCTTTCCGTCACTGCTCTCAAACTAACCTAATGTTGAGTGTAGCCTTGGCTTGAAGGAGGTGTTTGAGGGAAAAACCACTAATGTGTGCGACCTTCCGGGCTCTGACGAAGGTAAAGGCACCGAAACGTTAGCCTGACTGAATAAAGCGAATTGACACTCTTGGTTGTCGGCTATAGAATACGTATAAAACAACTTCCTCATGCCAAGATTCATCGATAATCGAGCTTAGACTTCAATCAAAGATGAACCAGCCAAACATTCCCCATTATTCAAAAAAGTTCTAACATTGCGACAGAAGGTAGCCTGCGAGAAACAAACAATTTTCTTCCTACGCCGTTGTCTGCGTTACCACTTGATCCGTAAGTTCACTGCAACAAGCACCTTGAGAAAACGTGTGGATTTACCAGGCAAAGCAGACAACTACAAGAAATAGAACAACGCATTCTTCGGGCAGCACTTAAGTCAGAACAAGATCTTACGTTTTTAAAGTTAAACAAAGTATTTCTATCTTGGACTTTAGTCTGACATTAGATCACTAATCTTCTGTTACAGAGGTCAATAGAGCACATACGAAGGACCCATCAATATCATTTTTTGAGTGCCTCTTTTTGTCCACGCACTTTTACTTCCACTCCAGCAAGTTGCGTGAACAAGAGGAAAGAAGTATTCAGTACCCGATAAAGACCTTATCAGCATAAGTGATCCTTTTAACCCCCGTACAAAGTGTTGGCAAGATAAGAAGTCATCACTGAAGTCAAAAGTAAAAACTCATAACTGCACGGCGCAATGAAAAGTACTGCTCAATTGTAACCATACCCAGTTCATGAGGCAAGTGGAAAAACTATACAGACTCAGCTTGGGTATTTTTAGGTTCGTTACCATAAAAACCTTCTCAACCCCAATCCTGACTACAAACTACGCTGCCCATCCGGAGACAAAAAATCATGAAGCTTCCGATCTCAGACAGTTTTTGAAGTCAGCTATTTTTTTGAGGAATAAAGATATTTTGTGTGTTTTGGTAAGAATATGTAGACAACTCACATACGTGAGATTGTTTAGTAGTCGAAGTGTCTTCTTACAAACAGCTGCTTAACAATGAATAAAAAATGGGACGCTTGTCATTCTGTGAATGGGAAAAATGGAACGCTTATCTTTGTGGACAAAATCATCAGTTAAATCGAGTTAATTGATTACCAGGCGGCATACAGACAATGGGACCAGTGCAAGCCTCTGCTTCACAGAGGCTCGCACTGGTCCCATTATCTGTATGCCTTACTCATTCCCGCAAATGACATTAGAACTCACCGCGCTGTACAGATTATCACGAATGATTTGTAAACAGATACTCATTTTCTAGCTTTTTCATGTGAGATCGGTAATTTCGCGTGGATGAAACTTTTCCAAGAAGAACAAATGCAAATTGAAATCTGTATCTGAGCTTTTGATGGCTTGGTAGTCGCCTTAAGGACAATAATCGTTATGATCCAAATCTCTGTGCAAAAATTATCCCAAATGATCTGGTAAAATCTTGGCAAATCATTACACAGCCAATTCTTCTTGGCGCCATTTGGTGAAGTGGTGGATTTTTGTTCATTTTTTTGAGCTAAAGTCCATGGGCTGCACATTAACTTGTCAAATACCTATGACTTTGCAAAAAGTGATGCTATAGGCTCAGTCTTGCAAGCCAGAAGCGAAGTGAATCCAATTGACGCGCAGTTTTTGAAAGATCCACTAAACGCATCCGCTCGAACTTTTGCGTAATAGACTTTTACGTTGTTGGCATGCGCTGTGCAAAACTTGGGCACAGGAGATTGGCTGGAACTCGCTTTACAAATTTCGTAACGGAGAGACAGACACACATACACACACACGTACAAAAAGACGTAAACATCCTTAACCGGTTATCATAAACCAGTGCATCACCTCTGCTTCGCAGAGGCTCGCACTGGGCCTACTTTGTACGCCTTGCTCATTCCCGCCTAATAATGACACTAAAACTCACAGCGCTATGCAGGCTATCACGAATGATTTGTAAACACAACTACTCATTCCGAAAGCTTCTTTGTGTGAGATCGGTATTTTGGCGTGGTTGAAACTTTTCCAAGAAGAATAAATGCAAATTTGAACCGGTTTTGAAACTTTTTATGGTTTCGTAGTCGCCATAACGACGACGGTCATCGTGGACTACATCTCTATGCAAAAATCTTCTCAAATGATCAGGTAAACTCTTGGCAAGTTGAAAAATTTACGCAACTACTTTTTCGGCGTCATTTTCGTAAAGTAATCAAATTTAGTTCAATTTTTTGGGCTGAAGACCATGGCTTGCACATTAGCTTGTTAATCATATCCAGACTTCGCAAAAAGTGGTGGTGCAGGCCCAATTTTGCTGACCAGAAGCCAAGTGGATCCGTTTGAAGCGCATTTTTTGAGGGATCCACCCAACGGATCCACTCGTGCTTTTGCATAGCGGACTTTCATGCTGCTAGCATGCGCCACGCAAAATTTGGGCTCTGGACGTTGGCTGGAGCACGCTCCTCGAATTTCGTAATGGACAGACACACACACACAAAAACACGTAAACAACCCTTAGCCCGTTATTATAAGTCATGATTATGATATCTGCAAAATGCAAATCAATATCAGCTTTCTATGCTTCAATTCTATTCAGCCTGTCTAGAATCAGGGCTCGGTCAGATGGTCTGGGGTGAAGCGTCGTCAGCGGTGAAAGTCGGCCGCCGTGCACCAATGCGTGGTATTGTCGTCAAGGTTTCAAGAAAAATGAAAAATAAATTCGTTTTTACTCACGGATTTACTAGATTTCCCTCGTTTTTTCGTGCTTTATCATCTTATACTTAGCTATGGAGGCGTTATATCGTTCTACCTCGCATTCTACCAAAATGGTTCTGCAAAGGGTAGTACTCCAACAAGCTGTTTCACTTGCTGGAAAAATGAGAAAAAAGTGCACCTGCTATAAACATCATTATATTCTCCTCCCCATTCCCAGTACTGTTGGATAGTCCGTTTACATTACGAAATTGTTTGACGTTGAACATAGTGCTTGTGCCAAACTTACGTTTGTACTCAGACAATCGCCGGGGGCAGGCGGTCCGCAAACTCGCGTTTTTCTGCAGACGCTCAGCAGAATTTTGGGGCGTGGCCAAACCTTCAGCGGGCGGCGCTTAATTTACTGTCTAATGTTCTGCCAGCTGGCAGCAACACAGAATTTTCCGCAGGCGCTCGTCAAATAATCTCTTTCAGCGAGCGCTGGTCAAATTTTCAGCTGGCGCTCGGACGGTTTTTAAGCAGTTTCGGGTGTACGCCGAGCAAAGGTGAGACTCTACATGGCAGAGGAGTCATTGATGGTTTGATTACTCAAGTTTGAGGTACTTTCTCTGAGGGAAAAGCACCTGGGGGCTGCGCGGTCCTCCACAAAGGACCGTGCGGCCCTCAAAAATTTCGCATACTCTCGCGGAAAGTCCGCGAGAATGCGGCCACTGCGCCGCAGCTAATCTGCAAGGAAACCGCGATCGTTCTTCAAGCATTCGTCCAAAATTTCGCTAAAATTCTTCCAAATATCTGCAAGCGGACCGCAAGAAATCAGCGAACTATTTTTCCGGTGCCTGCTTGCCCAAAAATGGTATGGCCGCCTGCCCCCGGCGATTATCTGAGTAAGTGTTTCTGGCATAATCCAGAATAAGTCGCCAGTGCTCCGGCACTGAAAAGAAACTATCAGGGTAAAGCATGGGGTGTGGCACGCCACACCTGGGGGTCTTGTAGGAGGGTTCGATGGAGGGGGGGAATCGTAATCAAGTTTAAGTGATAAACGGTAAGCGCGTGAATGAGTGAGAGGAGCGCGGATGCATTAATCGAGAAAGAATCCGGCTAGAGGTTCCTAGAGGGGAGGGGATACAACAGCGTTTGCACAACTGAACAAATAATGATATCTCTTTCTGGTGCAAGTAAACGACACCAAAAGTAACAGTCAATGATGAACAAAAGTCAGAAAACTCTAGTTGCCAAATTAAAGCAAATGGTGCTGATCTGCCACCGTGTACCTACCGTATGTCTAATGAAACACCCTATCACGCATAATAAATACCATGCTCGTAATGAACAGCTCGGATTACCCCTAGCTCAGACAATCGCTGGGGGCAGGCGAGCACCGGAAAAATAGATTGCTGATTTCTCGCCCCCGCTCGCGGATTTTTTGGAAAGCAATCAGGACTTTTCGGAAGACCGCTTGCTGAGTCAGCGGATTTTTGAGAGACCGCCTCTTGAATTTTTTTCGCTCTTATCTTTTGCAGATATACAGGGTGTCCCAAAAAAAATGTATCGAACGTTTGATCGTCAATATCTCTCTTTCCAAGAAGTCTTTTGCCTTGCTTCAGGTACCGTTTTGTAGAGCTCGCTTCAACTTAGATTTGCACTATAGAACGAATCACCCATCTCTCTTCATTACTGTAGGTGCCGTTTCAAAAATTTTCAAAAAAATGTGAAAACTTGTGTATTGGGGTTTTTATGGACGCTGAGTTCAATACTCAACTATTCACAAGATTACGAAGCTTTTTAAACGGTGCAACCGCACTTTTAGGAACATTGAAAAAATGGCCGCTACCTCTTACCTGGCATAACTCTTCAATGAAGCATCATAATAAGTTGGGAACTTTAAAGTTAGAATCAGCAACTCAAATTAGCCTAGTGTAAAAGTTTTTAGGCTGTTCTGTTTCCTTTCTGAGGCAAAATATGGCCTTTCATTGCTTAAAACCCTCTTTAAAGTTTCTACCGTAATCCTACAGTAATGAAGAGAGGTGAACGATTCGTTCTATAATGCAAATCTAAGTTGAAGCCAGCTCTACAGATTGGTACCTGACGCAAGGAAAAAGACTTCTTTAGAAGAGAGATATTAACGATCAAACGTTCGATACATTTTTTTGGGACACCCTGTATTGCTGAATCTCTGAGGAATCGAGAACTCAGCAAGCGATCTTCCGAAAAGTCCTGACTGCTTTCCAAAAAATCCGCAAGCGTGGTGCGAGAGATCAGCAATCTATTTTTCCGGTGCCCGCCTGCCCCCGGCGATTGTCTGAGAGGCACCAAGTTTTAGCGGACTCCTAGTTTTCCAAACAGTGAATAAGCTTGCAGGGACTACTAATTTCCAAACATGATTAAATTTGTTATAAGGGTAAGTTAGCTACCTCTTCTTGTACTCAATACAAAGTATTACTCCCTCTTTCCCCGCATGACAAAACCCCACTTCGAATAATCGCGAAGCTATGAAATTAGAAGACAGCCAAAATCATGCTTGTCCCATTTTTTATTAGGTTGTCAAAAAAATAATGTCGGTTTTCATTTGCTTGCTTTAACAAAGCAACCAGACTCAACCCCACAAAGGGTAAGGGGTGCTGTTCGATAGAGCAAAGCAAGCTCTACAAGATGGCACTCATATCTTTGCGCCATGCTCGATCTACGGAGAGTTCAAACTCACTAAAGATCTCCAAATGCCCAAGAAATCGAAAAAAATCAGATCTTTGTCCAAATAATTTCTACGGACTTTCCACTCGCTCACATCAATAGTATCGATATCTGATACCCATATGTGCGATTGCCGTATTTTTTCCTTGATTAGAAACTGAGAAAACGAAAATTTCCCTGATTTTCTCAAAGCAATGCTGAGCCGTTTTTGCATAAGTAGTTCAATACTACAAGCCTAGGTTAGTATAACTGTAGATTTTCAGGTCATTCCAAGCGGTAGTTTTCGAAAAATAACGAATTCGGATCTTTTCGTTTCAGTTTCAATGCTAAAATCGACATTTCTCGAAAAGTACCGTTCGAAATAGGCTGAAAACCTACAGTTATGCTTACCTAGGCTTATAGTATAGAACTACATATGCAAAAACTGCTCAGCATTGCTTTGAGAAAATCAGGGAAATTTTCGTTTTTTCAGTTTTTAGTCAAGAAAAAAGTACGGCAATCGCACATATGGATATCAGATATCGATACTATTGATGTGAGCGAGTGAGAAGTCCGTAGAAATTATTTGGACAAAGATCTGATTTTTTTTCGATTTTTTGGGCATTTGGAAATCTTTAGATTTTGAGTTCGAATTCTCCGTAGATCGAGCATGGCGCAAAGATATGAGTGCCATCTTGTAGAGCTTGCTTTGCTCTATCGAACAGTACCCCTTACCCTTTGTTGGGTTGAGTCTGGTTGCTTTGTTAAAGCAAGCAAATAAAAACCGACATTATTTTCTTGACAACCTAATAATTTCAGCAGCTGCGCTTTCAACGACTATTACGCAAGCCAAAAAAGACGAATCAGGCTCAAGTTACTACTATGCGTAGTACCGGATCTGGGCTGTATAGCCATACATGAAAACCCCCCTCAAGAAGCTGTGGCTGCCACACCTTTTTTAAGGGGGGGGGGGCACACCCCATTAACTCACCTTTGAAGCAGTCTCGCAATCATGAATTTTACATGATAGTGACTGGTAAATTTCTGCTATTCACTGAAAAAAATCTCATTCAAAACTGTTTTCGCCAGAAGAAGATACATTGGTATTTTGTTCATGTACCACTTTGGAAATGACCTGAAAAATATTGTTACGGTAGCATGCTGAATGTGCGCTATCACGTTGCTGCGAGTGAGGCGGCAAACAAGATAATTTGAACGTTTAGTATTGTTTTTACGATGATTTTTGAACTGCTTCTTGTCTTGTCTTTTCTTCCCTTATGCCGAACGTTCATTTCGAACATTTCAACTATCCAAGATGGCGTTTGACCCAGCGAGCATTTATGTCATTTCAGAATCGTGACCGTCCAAGGTGAGTTCACTCTCCCATAAACAATTTCTCCCTTTTATGTCACCATCTTCTATAGAGACGCAGATTGTCATTCCTGCCTTACCATTTATGCAAAACCATGAAAATTCCTGTTTCAACAGGTTCGGCGGTCAAGCTCGCGATTTCACAAACCTGCCCCAAGATAAATAAAAGCCTTGTTCACAGCGAAGAGAAACTGAAACATCGAAAAGTGTAGACAATATGTTATGCAAAATTATTTTTTTAACAACCTGATATGTCGAGTCCAAAATTTGGGCTTTTGGGAGGATTTTCTAATTTTATGTATAGATTGAAAACGGTAAAAATTAAGAGACACTCAAATAGCTAAATTTAGGGTAGGACCACGAATTGGGGATCCGATTATTTGAGCAACCATCAAAGATCTTGACACATGTACGTTATTGCATAAAAAGAAAGACTTTCTGCGTTATAAACTGCTTGGAGCATTCGCCATGTCACTTTGAACGATCTGAATATTAGCCCAAAAAACGGTGCGAACTTTTGACCGACCTTCATACATAATCTCCTTTAAAAATTCTTTTCTTTTTCGACTTTTTCTTTCGCAACCAGAATCCGTGAAACCATTTTGTGGCCCTTTCCATGGCATGCTCTATTGCTTGATTACAAAAGTGAATGAGCAGTCAAATGCTTATGGACTGCACATCTTACAAGAGGTGTCAGGTAGCTTGCTTGGGCCGCCAAGGTTGCGTGTGGATGAAAGTCTCCTAAAGACGGTGCTGGGACACTGAAAATGTATAAAATTGAGCCTTTTGTATTTGACAAGAGACTTTATGCAGGCAATTATAGGCTTTTCCCATGAGTTTAGAGGGCGTGGCCCTGGAGACATTTAAACACATTAAAAAACTTGTTGAACCTCCACTTTGTAGCATTGGTTTTTTTGTTCTTTAGCTCCAAAAACTGCCACGCGCATACGTTGGCAAATGTCGGCAAAGCTCTGCCGGCTATACTGTGGGGAATCGACGATAGCACTCAAGTGGTGGTACCGTAATGCCAGTAGGTCAGAGAGTATGCAAATTTTGCACAAAAGAAAATCGATAATTCACTTCAGAATGATGTGCCGCAGCTTGGAATCAACATTCGAAGTTGCTTCCAAATGTATATGTCTCATCTCGGAAAGCGATGCTGAGTTACCTGACGTCCCTTATTAGGTACAATTTCGGACAATGAGCAGCTCACTTCTAGGCAGCTTCTTTTTTTACGTTTCCTACGAACGACAAGCACATTTTAAGTACAACTATAGAAAATTGTTTTTGTAATGCTTGAGGCCTTACAAGGGAAGTTCGCTTAGTCGAAGTGGCGACTCGGAAGGTATCTATACCAATGGATAGAGCTTGGAACCTAATCTCATATATGCTTCCTGCGAAGCATTGTTCTGTAAAAAGTCATGGGTTTTTCTAATGCCAAATTTTTGTGCACTTTGAGCCGCAAAATCATGATAATTTCTACAAAAAAGTATGGCAGAAGCAAACCACCTAGTTAGCATTGTAGGTCTAGTTTAACCTCATCCGAACGTTTTCGAGTGTTTTTGTTGTTCTTTATCCAATGTTGTTTATTCACAGGTCGTCATTTCCTTTATAAATCACACTTCCATTATATTAGGTCGTTCCGAAAGTAATGTCGCTTTTTTCAAACGTACGCCACATCTCGTGGAATTAGGATGTGTAAGAGATTCTGGTAGCTTTTGATGCAGCATTTCATTCTCTTTCTAATGGTTATATAATTACCGCACAAAATTGAATAACCTCTGGAAAATTTATCAGAATTTGCGACCCATGCTTTTTGCTATGGTCAAGTTTCACAATTTTTCTAAATTCTTATAACGATCCCCGGAGGGAGTCCAAGTTATGTATGGATAGAGCAAACCCTACGGCAAACAGCCCAACTTTTTTCTACTTTTCAGAGCTCGTCATAATTTCTGTATAGATTTTTGATGGAACCACCGAATCTTAGCAGGCTCGTCTCAGACACAAATGCATCAAACACCAAGAAATCTTCGGATTTTGAAACTTACAAAGATGGATTATGGTTTTACACCAATTTTATGAAGCAAATGAGCGTTTACGCTTCAGATTAGCAACTTTCGAAAATTCCAGGTACAACTTAGGGCGCCCTGGAAAACCTGAATTATGATGATTTTATCTCGGAAAACTTGATAAATCGGAAACCAAAAACAACTGGTATAAAGAGGAGAAAAAGCTGCGTCGAATGACACCCGAGCTGCTTGCCGGTTGTTGTTCTGTGAGGTTTGAGTTGACCAAATATGAATTTGATGGTATTTTAAAATTGATTCCAGAAACTCTAAGAAGCAAGCTAAGGAAAAGAAAAAAATTACTTTGTATCCTATAGGGTTTGCTCTATTTACCAGCCACTTGTGCTTCTTCGGAGAATAGGTACAAATATTTAGGAAAATAGCCGAACTTGACCATGGCAAAAAGTATGAGTCGCAGATTTTGTTGATTTTTCAAGAGTTCATTGAGAATTATGCAATGAAATTACAACCATTATAAAGAGGATGAAATGCTGCTTTGAATGCTCCTAAGATCTCTTGAGAATCTTGATTCCGTGAAATGTGGCGTTCATTTGAAAAAAGCGACATTACTTTCGGAACGACCTAATACATACAATAAGCCCATAACTCCTTCTAGAAAAACGCAGATAGTGAATATATATTTAAGAGCAGATTTTTGACGTTCTATATATTGGTATGTATCACGTTCCGATTCGCCACTTTGACCCAGCGAACTCACTTGCTAGTAGAGTTATCTATTAGCTGACTGAACTGGAGACAACTAACTTGACTCTCAGCTGAAACGAGGCACCTAAACTGGAGACAACTGACTTGACTCTCAGCTGAGACGGGGCACCTTAATACGTTGACGACTGCTTGACACACATGATGTGTCAACCAACGACTACCGCGTGGAACCGCGTGACACACCATGTGTGTAAGGCCATTTTTATAGAATGACTACTATCCCGAAATAAACTCACTCCAGGAGCATTCTTTTGCACAGAATCTAGAAATGATTTCTACCTTTCTTGTCAGCCTTTCAGATCTACTGTAGGTGTACTGCAGATGGCAGCATGCGTAATAGTTGAAAAAGTGTGCTGGTCCGTGAAAAAGGCCTTGGTCCCAAAGGCAAACAACTAAAAATCTGCATGGTGGTCAATGTGTTAAGAAGCGCTTGTTTTATTGTATTGCATATTGCAAGTATTGCAAAAGAAATCAAGATCATGTACAGCAAAGGGTCAATTACTACTGGCCGTGCTAACTACAACTCACAATAAAACTACTCCTAAACAATATTAGAATAAGCTCGGTGCAGCTGTATTTGCAATATACGAAAAGCTCTCAAAATGTGAAACTTTTGCGGAAGGAAATTCCAATTTTCGATATTGAATTTGAAAACTACTTTTGCACAACCTTAATTTAATTACTCCGTATAATTTGTAATAAACAGCACGACTATCCAGGTGCATTCCCGCTTAGACAGTAACCGGCAATTTACACTCATTTGGCACTTCAGCAGCATATTTCAATGACAGCCGTAAGTCTATCCCGAAAGTGCAGCTTAGATTTAGACAGCTTCTGTAACAATGTTTCTGTCTCTTTTGACGAAAACTAGTATATTGCAGTTCTAAAATTTGCTTACTAAGCAGCAAAACATAGAAACCATGGGGAAAGTCAGATTTTCTCTATGTAAAGGATTCGATACGGTCTTAAAAATGTACTACTAGGCTGCCTGGGAATTAATGTCGCAAAGAATATTCAAGCTAATCGTTTTCCTGTTAGTGTGCTTCGTGCACGCGCTATCTGAAAGCGCTACTCGTAGTCTTTCTATTATGTTTTGCTTTTATTATTAGCTTTATCTGTTTAGCTTTTCTATGTATTTATAAGAGAAGCCCCAAATATGAGATTTTTCTTTGCCCAATATTTTGAACTGAACTCTTCGGCAATAAGGATATTTTTGTGATAACATGATGCTATAAGATGCTGTATGGATTTACAAAGTACACAGACAGATTTTCTTAAACAAGCATAAGAGCAGAGATATCGAGGTCCAAATATAGTCAAGTGTCGGGCCATTAAACGCTATAGCACTTTTCGAATGAAGCAATCGTAGAAGTTTTGCTGTGCATTTGCAAGACCAGAGCTGCAAGCAGCTATTTGAGGAGAAACCTTTGCCCCTCAAAATATGCTCGAAAAATATGGACGACTTTGATTCAGCATTTTTTTGTCTCGCAAATAATTTCTCCCAAAGTTCTGCGTAGCTAGTCATGTAGTACTGGCTAGCTACAAAAAAGAGTTCCCGCTAGACACTCTCTATGAAAAAAGATACAATTTGTCAGAAGAGACGTTTCTTTGCAAATTTCTGCAAATATTTTACTTCGAAGCAAGCCGCTTGTTAGAGTTACCGAAAAGAGCAGACAAGTTTAGATGGATAAAAAAAACTTTTGCACAATGGCTTTCAGCGCATTCTTAAACATAATTTCGAGATGGAGTTATGACTCTCGAAAGAAGTAGTTTCAAACCTGCATTGATTTCCGGACAACCTAATATTTTCGACCTTGCAAGGGGAAAACTAACAGTACGTAAGAATGGTAGGTAGTTGCTAGCGCTATCTGGAATGCCAATCAGAGAGAGGGGAAAAGGTAAAAAATATCAAAATTACAATGATATACCTTTGTTAAAAAAAGCCTCAGGTTTTATTTTTTTCCGCTAGAAAGCTCGATCAAGACGCATGTAACAGTCAATGAGTTTTTATCAGCTTACCTTATTCGTAATTTGCAAAAACTAATGCACATAAAGGGATGCTAATTCTTGGCAGTATTCTGAGTGAATAAGCTTTATGGCCACATATGAGTAAAGCTCAGAACCACTAGGACAAAATCTGCCTACGCTCGCCTTTTTCTTCTTAATTGCGGGACACAAAAAAATATTCAAAAACGTCTCATTCGAGAGTATATGCGTAAGCGAGTGAGATGCCAACAGATTTTTTAAAACAAAAACTAGGTTTGTTTTGAATTCACCGCTTATTTTGATTTGTTTCTAATAGTATTCAAAAGTATCTATGTTGTAAGCGGTACACATCAGTATTAAAACTACGCTTTCTCTTTAATATCAAAGCAAAAAAAGTTGCGACGTCGCACGCGTCGTTCGGGTTGCTGCGCTTCGGAGCAACTGTTGTTCGATTTGTGCTCATATTTCCTAAACAAACATCGACGGCACAACTCTACAGAGTTTTTTGAAAAGTAGAAACTTAGGCCTTTCACTTGATGACACCTTGAATTAAGAGAAATTTTTCTGTAAACGTCAAAAAGATCCCCGAAGTAGCGTGCTGCACCAAGTGCAACACCGGTCCGAAACGCGTTAAGAGTGATTAATACGCACTGAGTAACAAGAGATCTACTGCTTTAAAAGAAGCAGTTTCGCGAAACGAAGTTTGTCAAATGAGAATTCGCAAAACCAAAAAAAGTAAAGTGGTTCAAACTCCGTATAAATATTGTACACTAGCTGGCATACCCGGCTCCGCCGTATGTTCCGAATAGAAAATTCCATTTTTCAACCGATCCGAACCAAACTTGGCACACATACACTTCGGGCCTCGGCGGGTATCACAGTCCACTTTTCGTTATCGATCGATGTCGATTTTTTCGATTTTTTGCAAAATTTGAGCTAGGGGGCTGGAATTTGGCAGAGGGGGGTAATCGAGCATGCTGATCACCCCCACGGGGGTGATCAGCATGCTCGATTACCGATTATTGATTTTTTTTTCATCTCAAAATTAGCATAAAGCAAATTTTTGATTAAGACCAACCAAACTCAAAGAAGTTTGCCTTTTTTAATACAGAAATTAATGTGTTATCCCTGTCAGAAGTGATCTTAATGCGTGTTTCAAGCGCAAATTCAACAATTGCTTTTTTAAATTCCAGTTGAACAAAAGTCTTTGGTTTTCAAACGCTTTTTTGCATCGACTGTCACTATTCATTTGAATCACATTTACATCACGTAAATGAAGCAAATGACATTTTGTGCATTAATTCATTCAGAATTTCGCTAAGAATAAATGTATGTAACAGCGCAATCAATTTCAAGGTTCAAAAACAGCTTGGTAAGCATTGCCGTGGTGTAAAGCTTGAATGCTCACATTGATGGTGAAACGTTTGTTATTTGACGTTTGTGCTCAATTACTATGCTAATCATAAAACTTCTATCACATGTGTACTTTGCATCTGTGCTGACAGGGCAACCAGGTTTAGTCGAAGTGGTGGAATGTATATAATATTGGAGAGCATAAAATGCTAATCTGCCTTCCATATCTGCGGAACATTCATGGACGACAAATTATGAGCCTTCATTGAAGCAAAAATTAACTGTAAAAACCGGACAAAATTGTCGTAATATTTTCTAGCGCTTTTATGGAGCAGTGATTATCAGAGCCGCTTATTCGATAAATATTAGGTCGGTGCAAAAGTTTTGTCAGTTTTTTCAATCCATCGGCAAACACGCTAGAATGGAGATAAGCTAGCATTTCAAAATGCATCCGATGCAGAATTCTTTCCTCTTTCCAGCTGCTGAAGTATCATTGTGTTTCGTTGCGAGAGTGACGAGATAGATAGATAGATATTTACTGAGATAGATATTTGCTGGAAATTACGACCACTCGTTTTTACCATGTCCAAATTTCACTAATTTTCGAAAATTTTGTATAAGACTTTCGGAAGAGCCCTGATAATCACCAGATAGGGCAAACCTTTTACCAACTTATGCAATTTTTTCTTCTTTTCAGCTGCTTTTTTAGATTTTGGCTGAATAATTTTTCAAAAGTCCTGTGTTTTGGAAAAATTGCATGACCTGTTATTGCACCAAATACTGCAAATCCTACGAAATGCTGAGGTTTCAACACTCGATTATTAGTACCGCTACCATTACAAAGTAAACGAGAGATTTTCGCTTTGAATTATGAAAATTTTGAAACAGATCACGTCAGTGTGCACTCCTAAAATTGAGAAGTACTACGATTTTCCACACAAATTTCGCCTGTCTAGGTTAAAGATGACAAGTGTTCAAAGGAGGAAAATAAAATGCTAAATGGTGACTGAAGTCTTCTGCATTTTATGTTGTACGAGGTTAAAATAGGCTGAATGTAAAATTTGGTCAGTTCAAAAAATAAATCGTAGAAATTCTGAAAGACAAGCCGTAGAGCTACAAAGAATTGCTTTTGTTGGCAAAAGGCTTGCCCTTCTGCTGTTTATTAGGGCTCCTTCAAAAGTCTCATACAAAAATTTTGAAAATTAGCGAAATTTGGACATGGTAAAAACGAGTGGCTGTAATTTTAAGCAGATATCTCGTCACTCTCGCAACGAAACACAATGTAGTTCAGCAGCTGGAAAGAGGAAAAAATTCTGCATCGGATATATTCCAAAATGATAGCTTATCTCCATTCTAGCTGTTTGCCGATGGATCGAAAAAACTGACAAAACTTTTGCACCAACCTAATACTGTAGATAAAGAAAATATCACACTTGTTTGCTATAAGCAAGGTCTAGAAAGTTAATAGCAACCCATTTCATCCCATTATCCCAGATACACTTTTCCTTTTTTATAACTGCTCATAAACTTCTCGTGCACAAACGCTCCACAGATAAGGAAGGCAGATTCAAGCGTTTTATGTTTTCCAATATGGTGTACATGTCTTCTAAAAAAGCTACTTCGACCAAACGTGATTCACTTGTAAATTTCACATATATCATGCCTTAACGTACTCAACGTACATAAATGAGAGTACCAAACTATTAACAAACAGTTCTCTGCCACTCTATCATTTTAGCTTGCTTAAGGATGTAATGAAATGAATCGCAATGTAGTGAAGAATTGCTTAGCTTGAACTCTTCTTCCAACTTTTCACGCGATATTGACGCAAGTCTCAAATCCACATTTCAGGTGTCCCAAAATGCCTATCCCATGAAGATTTTGAGCAAAGACTTAATCACGTCTTAGCCCAAAATCGAGCCCTCAAATACACGTTAACAATGTCATACTTCATCAGACACTGAAGTCACAAAATTAAATATTGCCAATTTTTTAGGTTGTATTTGAAAGTACTGAACAAAATTTTGTCGGACTGCGTTCCAGAGTTCAAAGGCCGCAAAAATGCTTTCAACGTGGTTGCAGTATTAGAATGTCTCAAACAGCTTCTACCATGATTGCAAATCGTGTCCACTTGCGAGGAAATTCTCTGTGATTGCACCATCTAGGAGTGAGTCCGTCCGTGTGTAATGAAGACTATAGAAAAGCAACTTTTTTGCGACCTTTGAACTCTGTAACGCAGCGAGACAAAATTTTGTTAAGTACTTTCAAATACAACCTAAAAAATTAGCAATGTTCAATTCTGTGGCTTCGTGTCTGATAACATTGTTAACATGTATTTAAGGGCTCGATTTTAGGCAAAGACGTGTTAAGTCTTTGCTCAAAATGTTTATAGGATAGGCATTTTGGGACACCTGAAATAAACTGACTTTGAGACTTGCGTCAACATCGCAAAAGTAGAAGAAAAGTCCAATCTTAGAGTTATTTTGATGCACAATACTTGTACCAAAAAATAAAAAAATAGTTTCAAAAATGCTTGAATAGACTAATCAATTCATAGCATATGCTTGTAGTTATGTATGTCAGAGATAGTATTTTTTTAGCACGTTTCAGAAAGTTAGTATGAAACAAAATTCAATTAGTCAATTTGTAAAAACGAAAGTCGTAGCTATTCGCAGAAGCATTCAGTCACTATCAGTTTTTCTTTGTTGAAAAGAGTATGTCATAAAACTAAGACCAAAAGAAAAATTGAAATTTTATAGACGTTTTAGCAACTTCTTGTGACCAAAAATCGAAATATCACTTTTGTGTTTCTCTAGATCATTTTATATCGTTGCCATATGCTCTCAAGAAATTTTGATTTGTCCACCCACAAAAAGCGCGAGATTTTCTTTCTGTATTATTCAGACCAAAAGATTTCTTAAAAGCAGGATGAATTAACAGGATAGATATGCTCGCCGCTAGTAGATGATGTGAGACCTCTCGAAAAATCAATAAAGTCGGAACCTCAGGTCGATAAACATACCGTGTTGGCATATCTACTTACTATTTGCTACCAATTACTGATATGGTTTCGGTCATTCCTATCAGATCAAACAGGGGTTGCTCGCCAAGCTTCTTCACGTAAGAAGTATTGGAGTATGTAAGTTATTTTTCCATCGCTTTTATTTTTCAAACTAATTTGATTCCTTTTACATGATTTCTGCATGATATCGTTTCTGCTTCACCTTCTCATGCTCCTACAATTTTCTCTTGAACAGATACCATTTTTGCATTTTTTCTTACATCGAGCTTACTATCAGGTTGGCTATAAAATAAGTTTGTTCTGACACGCAATTTCAAAGCTTCACAACAATTCACGTGGCAGCTCTCAGATGAGGTTTTTTGTGAGAAAATAGCTTCAAGCCTCTACTCTAAATACTCTGAATAGAAAATTATTTGAGAAAAAGATTCAATAAAAAACTGAAACCTTATTTATAATGTCAAACCAAATAATGAACACAAATATCTTTTCAATTCTACATACTTCAAAAATTTTGAGCATAATTTTTTAATTTGTCCTTTAGATAAAGCAAGCAATAACTTTGGCATCATACGCATAAAATTCTACGTTCAAATTGTGGTAAAAGAACTTGGCATTACAATAGATAAAAATCACGCTATTTATTAGGTTGGTAAGAAAGTTCTCGACATTTTCAGACTAAAACTGCTATTTCTCGGAATCTAATGCGTGCACACACGAGAGAGATACCATTCGATAGAGCAAAGCAAGCTCTACAAGATGGTATGCAAAAGTTCGCAGCAGCTTCGACCCATTGTAAGTTTGCACCCAAAATCTGAGTCGTACTGAAATTCAAAAAATCGGGAAAAATTCGTATCTTTGTTCAAACAAATCCTACGGCTCTCCAACTTGATCACAAAAATTGCACACTAAGACACTTATATGTACCGTTCCTATATTTTTCATTGTCTAAGGATCGAAAAAAACAAGGATTTTCATGCTTGTACAAAAACGAAGCTACGCTGTTTCCACACGTAACTGCATAGCACACCCCCTTTGAAGTATAACCGTAAAGTTTCAGCTTTCTACAAGCCCTAGTTCTCGAAAATTACCGAATTGAGTTCTCCTCACTCGAGTATTCCATGCTAAAATCAATATTTTTCAAAAACTAGGGCTTGCGAAAAGCTAAAAATTCACAGTTATACTTCTAAAGGGGTGTGCTATGCATTACACGTGTGGGAACAGCGTAGCTTCGTTTTTGTACAAGCATGAAAATCTTTGTTTTCTCGATTCTTAGATAAGGAAAAAATACAGGAACGGTAAATGTGAGTGTCTTATGTGGTGTGTAATTTTTGTGAGCAAGTTGGAGAGCCGTAGGATTTGTCTGAACAAAGATACGAATTTTTCGCGACTTTTTGAATCTCAGTACGACTCAGATTTTGGGTGCATACTTACGGTGAGTCGAAGCTGGTGCGAACCTTTGCATGCCATCTTGTAGAGCTTGCTTTGCTCTATCGAATGGTATCTCTCCCGGGTGTACAAGCATTAGATTTCGAGAAATAGCAGTTCTAATCTGAAAATGTCCGAAAACTTTCTTTCCAACCTAATAGTAGAAATGTAACATATGAATTATATCACAATGAGAGTGCGACTGAAATAATCGATAGACATAAAAAATGCTGTAATGCAAGTAAACTACCATTACAAGCTAACTATAATGTACCACTGATTTTGCTTATATAAAATCTCATTTCAAAAATTATTTAAATAGTATCAAACCCAGAAATTATTAATTCATAGGGTATTGATCAATAGACAAAATCGACATTACTGATAAGATCAAAAATTTTACAACTAGGAATATGAGTGCATAATCTGCACGAAATGATTTCACGAAACGTTTACAAATCTACCACATGATGTTATATAAAAACAAATATCTAAAAACCTTGTCTCATTATGCTTCAAGAATGCAAATAAGAAACACATAGCATGCAATGGCTACAATAAAGTCACAATTACAATGATATAACACATGCTAAATCAAATTATAGATATTTCTATAGAAGATTTTTTATATAAGATTGATTATATTCTTGATGATAGCTTCCGTAGATTCGGCTTATATACATTTAAGCAGTAAACGGGTGTTTCTCAGAAAGGTAATTTCAGTTTTTTGTTGGCAGATCTAATATTATCTAGGTACGAATATAGTCATTCTGCACATAATAATAATTTTAGTAAACAAACTTTTCCCTTTAAATACATGAATGACTTATTAATTGTACACAATTTTGAAGTTAATGATATATTAGGTCGTTTCAAAAGTAATTTCGCTTTTTTCGAACGGGCACCACATCTAACGGAACAAAGATTTCTAAGAGGTCTTGGAGGCATTCGATGCAGAATTTCATTCTCTTTCTAATGGTTATGAAATTTTTGCAAAACAGTCAATGAGCTTTCAAAAAATAACTAAAATCTGCGACCTATGCTTCTTGAGATAATTAAGTTTCACAATTTTTTGAAACTTTTATATTAACCCTCCGAAAAAGGGCATGTAACGTCATTATAGAGCAAACCCTACAGAATGCAAAACTACTTTTTTCTCCTCTTCATAGCTTGTCATCCATTTTTAATAGAATTTTACCTGATGCTACCGTTTTCCATACTTTGGCAGCTAAGTCCTCGTAGAACATCAAAAGAAGAGCAGCTCGCGCACTATTCGATGCAGCATTTTCTCCTCTTTTTAAGAGGTGTTTTTTGTTTCCGATTCCCTTAGTTTCCAGGGAAAAATCATCACAACTCATTTTTTTTAGCGAGCCCAGGCTGTACCCGAAAAATTTGAAATTTGATATCTCGAACCCGTATCTCGAACCCGTAAACCCTCACTTGCTTCGTAAAATCAATGCCAACTCATAGTACCATCTTGGTAGTCTCAAATTCCGGAAAAGTATGATGTTTGATGCGACTGTGGCTGAGGTGGGCTTGCCAATTTTGAAAAATCTTTCAAAAAATTACGGCGAGCTACGAGAAGGAGAAAAAGTTAGTGCTGTTGTCTATAAGGTTTACTCTATCATTACTTGAATTCCTTCTGTGGGTTGACATACAAGTTTTAAAAAATCGTGAAACTTGAGCAATGCGCGCTGCCTTACACCTTCACAAAAAGACGTCTACAGAAAAATTTGAGAATATTGAAATCGGAATATCAAGGATATGCTGTATATCTAAAGATTTGCCTTAATGAATTGAGCACAAAGCTTTCTTCGGATTCAGAATATGTTCATTCCGAAGGAAGTTACGGCGAGTAGAATTTAGAAACGCGTGATTTTTCAAAAATTCACCGACGCTTCTGTCTCTTTTGGGAATCAGTCTGCAGCTACTCTTGAACGCACGATAACCTACAAGGACAGTACTATCGAACAGTGCTTATTGGAATCTTTTATGTTACACAGACGCTGCGTTACATCCTTGCGAAAAGACCTCCACAGAAGAATTCGAAAAAACTGGAAATGGAACATCGAGAGCATACTGTATATCAAAATATTTGCCTCGACGATCTGAACACAGTGCTGCTTCTGGAGTCGGAATATATTCATTCCGAAGGATGTTATGGCGTTGCGTACTCTGCGTGATTCGCATGGTTTCGCGGATCCTGAAATGTCGCGAACATCCCGGATTATCGCGCACTTTGGTGGAAATCTCGTTGACATTCTGTGCGCGGTATTGTGATCTTGAGCAGATCTTAGAACAAATTCGATCAGAGTGGCTCTCTACCATACTCCTATAGTATACTGTCTATGTGTCATCAGCGACAGATCAATGGTAATACTGTTATCAGCACACTGAATTCAACCAAAATAATAATCGATAATCTGAAAACTAATATTGTATTCGGAATCCCCATGCTCGATTACCATTGTGATTGTGCAAACTCCCAGCCCCGTAGCTCAACCTTTGCAAAAAAATCGATAAAATCAATAAAAGTAATCGATAATCCTTAGAACTAATAGTGTATTCGGAATCCCCATGCTCGATTACCCCACTATGCAAACTCCCAGCCCCGTAGGTGAACTCTGCAAAAAAATCGATAAAAATCGATAAAATCGATATCGATCGATGACGAAAAGTAGCCCATGACACTCGTCGGGGCCCGAAGTGTATGTGTGCCAAGTTTGGTCCGGATCGGTTCAGAAATGAATTTTTCTATTCGGAACATACGTACAAACAAACAGACAAACAGACGTTCAGCTTCATATGAGATGATGATGCGTCTCGTATGATGATGCGTCTCGTCGAGCTGAATCGAACGGTGTCTTCGGATTCAGAATTCGTCCATTCTGAAGCGAGATATTTGTAAATTGACGATCATTCCGGCGCACTGCGGCGGAGTGTGGCGCACTCTGCCGCACTCCGTCGCACTCTGCCACACTCCGGCGCACTCTGCCACACTCCGGCGCACAGTGGCGGAGTGTGGCGGAGTGCGCCGCAGTCCGGCGACTTTTTTGACAAATTATGAGCGGTATTGTATTGTGCATCAAAATAGTAGTTCCTGCCAAAGGTACCAAACAGTTCTCTGCCTGCCAAAATTCGATGGTTCTGTTAAAAAATCTTTAAAAAATTACGGCGAGCTACGAGAAAGAGAAAAAAGTAGCATTGTATTCTGTAAGGTTTGCTCTATCAAATCGTTACTGAAACTGCTTCTGAGGATTGATATGAAAGTTTTAGAAAATCGTGAAACTTGACCAACTCAAAAAGCATCGGTCGCAGACCTTTTCTGAAGGCTCATTGAATGTTTTGCAAAAATTTAATAACCTTTGGAAAGAGAATGAAATTTTACAGAGAATGCTTCCAAGATCTCTCAGATACCTTTGTTCCATCAAATGTGGCGTCCGTTTGAAAAAAGCGAAATTATCTTTGAAACGACCTAATACATGAAGTCAAACAAGTTTATAATAACAAACTAGGGATAGAGACAACTCATATAAATGAAAACCATGGCAATTACCTTGATTTAGACATCAAGTTAAAAAACAATAACTTCATAACCAAATTACACAACAAAAAAGAAGATTTTGACTTCGAAGTTAAGCGTTTTATACATTACACCTCAAACATTTCTATACAAATCAAAAAAGTTACTATTTATACTGAAGCACTTAGATTGCTCGTACATGTACTTTTTCTCAGATTTTTTTGAAAAGGTTTACAGCTGAAAGAGAATCAAATGGATATGACAAAGACAGACTCTCTTCTAGTATTTGCAAGTGTTTACATAGAAATGATTTCATATCATATAATTGTAAACTATACGATAAAAAGAATATTAACAAAGTTCGACCGTTTTTACGATAATACAAACTATATTAGGTATCTAAAAATATACGCTGGAAATGATTTATTTTCAATACAATTATCATAAAGACAAATCATAAACACTTTAAACATGGGTATATCTCATTTTTTATATTATTAGGTCGTTCCGAAAGTAATGTCGTTTTTTTCGAATGAATGCCACTATCCGTGGAATCAACATTTCTGAGAGAACTTAGGAGCATTCGATGCAGCATTTCATCCTCTTTTTTATGGTTCTAATTTCATTGGATAATATTCAATGAGCTCTCGAAAAATTACCAAAATCTGCGACTCGTGCTTTTTGCCATGGTCAAGTTCGGCTATTTTTCTAAATTTTTGTACCTAATCTCCGCAAAAGTACAAGTGGCAAGTAGATAGAGCAGACATTAAAGAACACAGAGTAATTTTTTCTTTTCCTTAACTTGCTTCTCAGAGTTTCTACAACCAATTTCTCAATGCCATCAAATTCCACATTTAGTCAAGTCAAACCTCACAGAACAGCAACCGGCAAGCGACGCGGGTGCCATTCGATGCAGCTTTTTCTCCTCTTTTTAGAGGTCGTTTTTTGTTTGCGATTCATCAAGTTTTTCGGGATGAAATCATCATAATTCAACTTTTCCAAGGCACCCCAAGGTGTACCCGAAATTTTCGAAAGTGGCTAAACCAAAGCGGTTAATGCTCGCTTGGTTTGTAAAATTGTTGCCAAACCATAATCCATCTTTGTAAGTTTCAAAAACCGGAGACTTGTTGGCGTTTGATGCACTTGTGTTTGAGACGAGCCTGCTAAAATTCGGTTGTTCCATCGAAAAATCTGTATAAATATTATGACGAGCTCTGGAAAGTAGAAAAAAGTTTTGCTGTTTCCTGTAGGGTTTGCTCCATCCATCCACTAATTGGACTCCTTCTGAGGTTTGTTATAAAATTTTAGAAAAATTGTGAAACTTGGCCATCTCAAAAAGCATAGGTCGCTGATTTCGACTATTTTCTGGAAGCTCATTGACTGTATGGCAACAGCTTCATAACCATTAGAAAGAGAATGAAGTGCTACATCAAATGCTACCAGAATCTCTTACAGATCTTTGCTTTACGAGATGTGGCATACGTTTGAAAAAAGCGACATCACTTTCGGAACGACCTAATATTAAAGCGTAATGTGGTTGTAAACAGTAGCGCTCATATATTACATTAGGTCGTTCCGGAAGTAATGTCACTTTTTTCAAACGTGCGCCGCATGTGGAACAAAGATCTGTAAGAAACTCTGGTATTTTCGATGCAGCATTTCATTCCCTTTCTAATGGTTACATAATCGCTACACAAAACGCAATAACCTCCCGAAAATTCAAAATCTGCGAGCCATGCTTTTTGAGAAAGCCAAGTTTCACAATTTTTGTAAATTTGCAACAATCCTCCGAAGGAGTCCAAGTAACAGGCGAATTGAGCAAACCCTATAGGAGACAGTACATTTCTTTTCTACTTTCCAGAGCTCGTCATAATTTCTGTAGAGATTTTTCATTGAAGCACCTAATTTTAGCAGGCTCGTCTCAGACACAAATGCATCAAACACCAATAAATCTTCGGATTTTGAAAACAAAGATGGATTATAGTTTCACACTAATTTTACAAACCAAATGAGTAGGGTTTGGTAATTTCTTGAGAACTATTGAATATTATGCAACGAAATCACAACCATTAGAAAGAGGATAAAATGCTGCATCGAATACTCTCAAGAACTCTTGAAAATCTTGATTCAACGAGATGTGGCGTTCATTTGAAAAAAGCGACATTACTTTCGGAACGACCTAATATGTTATTATTACTTATAATCAGAAGCATATTTATTCAAAGGTAGGTAATTCCATTACCATTATAGATTTAGTATGATAAATGAATATATAGAACTATGTATGACACACATCTATATGCAAAAAAAATTTCATCTTTACGCAATTTTCTGGAATCTTACTTTCATATGTAAATACTTTTTATTCCTGAACAAATTTACTTCGCAGTATTGAAAGAAAGTTTTACAGTCCTTTCTTCCTTGCTGAGGAGTTCCGGAAAATGTCTGTAAATACTTTTACTCCGTCTAAGGACAGGAACGAAACGGAGATTCTTGGTTGTTCATACATTGTGAATTGAAAACCTTTCTTTTTATTATCATATTCGGCTACCTACGGCTCAAGCAATTCGTTGGAAATTTGAAAATTTGTTGTACGGGTGCCGATTTGTCGGCTTTACACTAAGAATCTCAGTCTGTGATATGGGATAACAGTATCTCAGAATCTGAGCATTACCTCACTTAACCCTTCGAAGGGGATCCTTGAGTTTTGCGAATCTGCCAAATCTGTTCTCCGAAGTAATGTAAACAAAACTTTTGCTTTCAAACAGAGCTTTCGATTTTCTTTGTGGGCATTATAATAGGTTTAAAGCACGATTCTAAAACCTATCCTCAAACCACTTACGATTATGACAGATCTGCACCAATGGGCGTACCCAGGATTTCCGCTGGGAGGGAGGAGGGGGGGGGGGAAGGGCGACAAAACTTTATTCAGGTAAAACTGCATGGCGTTAGCCACGCACTCCGAAAGTTTTTCTAGGATGCTTTCCAGAAATTTTGCGGCCCATTGCCCGAAAAATTTTTTTATTAGGTCGTTCCGAAAGTAATGTCGCTTTTTCCAAACCGGCACCACATGTGATAAAACAAAGGTTTCTAAGAGATCTTGGAAGCATTCGATGCAGAATTCAATTCTCTTTCTAATGGTTATGAAACTGTTGCAGAACAATCAATTAGCATTCAGAAAATGACCAAAATCTGCGACATATGCTTTTTGAGATGGTCAAGTTTCACGATTTTTTGAAACTTTCATATCAATCCTCAGAAGGAGTTCAAGTAACGATTCGATAGAGTAAACCTTATAGAATACAGCACTACTTTTTTCTCTCCCTTGCAGCTCGCTGTAATATTTTTTTAGATTTTCTAACAGAACTATCGGATTTTGGCAGGCCCACCTCAGCCACAATCGCATCAAACATCATAAATTTTTCGGAATTTGAGACTACCAAGATGGTGCTATGAGTTAGCATTAATTTCACAAAGCAAGTGAGGGTTTACGGGTTCGAAATATCAAATTTCGAGTTTTTCGGGTACAGCCTGGGGCTCGCTAGAAAAATGAGTTACGATGATTTTATCCCCGAAAACTAAATGAATCAGAAACAAAAAACACCCATTAGAAAGACGAGAAAAAGCTGCATCGAATGACACCCGAGCTGCTCACCGTTTGATGTTCTACGAGGATTTAGCTGCTCAAGTATGAAAATCGGTAGCATCAGTTAAAATTCTGTCAAAATTGTATGACAAGCTAAGGAAAGGAGAAAAAAAAGTGCTGTTTTCTATAAGGTTTACTCTATCGAATCGTTACTTGAACTCCTTCTGAGGATTGATATGAAAGTTTCAAAAAATCGTGAAACTTGACCATCTCAAAAAGCATAGGTCGCAGATTTTGGTTATTTTCTGAAAGCCCATTGACTGCTTTGCAAAATTTTTATAACCATTAGAAAGAGAATTAAATTCTGCATCGAATGCCTCCAAGATCTTTTAGGAACCTTTGTTACATCACATGTGGTGCCCGTTTGAAAAAAGCGACATTACTTTCGGAACGACCTAATATAAGGCTGATTTGAATTTTTGAAAATTTTTAAAATCATTTATTTATTTACAAGTGAAAACAAGTCGCTCGCACATTTTTATAACACATTTAAGTAACTTTCGAAAATTTCGCGACACATTCCTTGGGGGGGGGGGGAGGCTCCCTCGCTACGCCACTGATCTGCACATAGTGCTCAATGCAGATCTCTTCTAGCAGTTAAAATTGTATATTTGGGTATTTGCAAGCTCATAGACAAAAGAGGAGGAATTAGGTTGTCATAAAGCATATTTTCCTCCTTTTTCCAAAAGCCTTCTTTCCTGATTTGTAAAGGCTTCGAAAATAAAATCATTGATATTCTATTTGAAAGCGCGTTTCAGGTTATGCCCCAAAAAATTCAAAATTCAATTTTCTAAAGCGGTGAACGCCCACTGTATATGATCGAGTAGCAAATTTCGAAAACTTGTTAGAGATTTAAGCGTTTGCTATATTATGACTTTACAAAAAGTGAAGAGTTTCGGATTTTTTGAATAACAAAAAGCCTGTCAAGAGGCCTAATCAATCTGCATGCAAGGTTTTGTAGCCAATATTAGAGTAGCTAAAAAGTATGGATATCATCAAAACTTGGAAGGAAAAAAGTATTGCTAGAAATGAGAGATTCTGCAACAAACATTGTTTGAGGCGTTTGTCTATCGTTGTTCTGGTGATTTTAGGATAAGTGACGAAGTTTTTTGTACGATCTTATATTTGGAGAACACTTGGCAGTTTTCCATTTTTTCCGTCTACTTGTTTTTAGAAGAAAAACAACGAAAATCAAGACATAACTCGGGTTTGCTTGATATACTCAAGCAGTAATTCTTTTCGTTAGATGGTTTTGAAAGGCGACCGAACACCGGCAGAACATTTACTGCCCACAAGTGGGTCGTATTGTCGTAAATGTGTTGAATGCATTGTTCGGGCAAGAAGTTGAATTGAGATCCTGTGCTTACTTGGGTCAATTCGCTATGCTGAATTCGCAAAATTTACACTGAAGGGATCGAAAACGACGAAAAGGGCTTTAACGCAGGAGTGAAACAGCTCAGATAATTGCAGGGGCAAGCGGTCCGCAAAACTTTGGGGCGTGGCCAAACCGTCAGTAAGCGGTACTTCCCTGTTTTGCAAGTGGGCAGCAATACAAAATTTTCTGCAAGCGCTCGTCAAATAATGTCTTCCAAAGAGCGTCAACCAAACTTTCATCAGGGCTTCGGACTCGGGCGTACGCCGAGAAAAGGTGAGACTCTATGTGGCAGAGGCTCATCGATGATCTAATTACCCGAGTTTGGAGTAGTTTCTCTTAACAGAAAGTACCTACGAATTCTGCGGTCCTTTACAAAGGACAGCACGCCCCCAATAATTTTGCGTGTTCTCGCGGAAAATCCGGAGAATGCGGCCATTGCGCCGCAACTAGTATATGAAAAAGCCGTCACAATTTTTCGAGCATTCGCCTAAAAATTGGCCAGCATTCTTCCAAATTTCTGCAAGAAGACAGCAAGAAATCAGCGAATATTTTTCCGGTGCCCGCTTGCCGAAAAATCGCATGGCCGCCTGCCCCCGGTATTATCTGAGAGGTGGGCGCAATCCTAACTCTGTGAAGTCGTTTTCCTAGCTTCAGAACAGAAGCAAGAAAATTACTCCGCTGCTAGAGGAAGCAAGAACGCTCTTCGAGCTTGAAGAACGACTTCAGGGAGCGGAAGACCCCTCACCTTCTAATTTCCCTCCTGCGTTAAAGCTTTTTTCGCCATTTTCCAGTGTGGATTTTTGGATTTAGAAGAGCGAATAGGTCTAAATAAGCACAAAATTTAAAAATCGACTTTTTGCCCAGACGCTGCTTTCGAGGTAATTTCTTGAATTGCGCTAGTTCACTGGTTTTGGAGAATTAGGATAGCTGACAAGCACCATAAATCTATTTGGAACTATCCACTTTCTTGTCATTTCTTTACAAACTTTCCTCTTTTTCTTTTGCAATGTGATAATCAGAGTTGCTAATTTTCGTGAATGTTCAGTTATTCTGATCCTACGATAGGATCGGAGTGTTTTTTTTGCAATCACAAATCAATGGCTCTAAAGGAGCCAAGAACGTGAAAGAAAATTGTATGTTGTGACATAGTTGCCCATTATCTGTCACTTCGAAAATCAATAACTTAATCAAGGCACTTCAAGCGCAAGCGGCAGCGACGATTAGTTAAGCGGCCGAAGGCGGATACCACAATTAACCCGGGTATGAAAAACTATGTCACCGCCACAAATTCAAATCAAACAGTTTATAGAAAGCAGTATTATTAGAAAGATGAATTTGCTTTTTGCTTTTTTTCCTTTCTTTTCCGCCTTTTGGAAATATCACGAAGAAAAAGACAAGACTTTTTACTGACATGCTGCATATAGCATACGAAGCTTGAATTGGCTTTCGCTGTATTGATCAATTTAGGTCTATGAGACTCTCCAAGACTACACGCTACGTATGGGTGCTCATCGTCAGTTTTGGCATGTACAGTCTGTATATGAACTTTTCAAAAGGTGCGTTTTCAATGAACAGCGCTCAGAGTACGCTTTGTGATGTCTCGTAAAAGGGCGTGCCTCCACTTCATAACCGATTGAGACAGAAGATACACGGCTTATCAAACGTAGTGTCGTTTGCATCCGCATCTCCATTCTCGCGCCGGACTCTCCATCTCTTCCACGAACATGCCTTTTGATCACTTTCCCAGAGCGAGCGTGGGAAAGGCGGAGCCTCAATTGATTGGAATTGGTTATAGAGCATGTTCGCGGAAGAGACGCAGAGTCTAGCACGGGAGTGGAGATGCCGCTGCAAGCGACACTGCGTTTGATAAGCCCTATATACCAAGGCGCTTAGAAGTGGTGAAAGCTCGCTAGATATGGTTTCGGAGCAGAAAACAAAGGGAGTGTCGTATATGGAGGCTACTGCTTAACGAAGGCGTGGAAGCGGTATTGATTGAGCGGGCGCGAGCGCGCGGCGCGCGCGTATCTTCACAGTTTTGAATACTGCGCATGCGCTCGTCGGCTAATAAAGCCGCGTTCACGCCCAAAGATATTTAACGAATTCGAAACGCACAAGCGCACGCACCCTGATCGGCGACGAAGCAGCGAGCGTAGCCTTCTCCGCCGAGTGCGACAGCAAGCACGAACTTAGTTTTTTAAGCTTTTCAAAAGCTTTTTGAAGCTTCAAATGCCGATGTTGGTACGCTTGTGTTTTCTCGCTGACGTTTCGCCGATCAGGGTACGCTTGAGCGTTTCGAATACGTCAAAATATTACGCCTTCGTAGTGCAGCAGCTCATACGACCCAAACGTATAACGACCACTTAGACGAAACCTTTCAGGAGTTGATTGACACGCTCCAGAGTAGTATTTCAAAAAACGCGCTGCGAAAAAGTGGCTCGTATTAGGTTGTCCGGAAATTAATGCATGAAATCCAACTACGATAATTCATACATTTTTCATTTTAAGTAGCTTGCAAGCTACCATTTGATAGAACAAAGCAAGGTCTACAAGATGGCTCTCTTGCTTTTGCAACAGCTCTCATGCACCTCGAGTTTTGAGCCAAAAACTAAAAAGACTCGGAGAAAGCAACCCGAAAAATTGAGAAAAATCGTAACTCAGTTCAGAAAAATCCTATAAAAATTCTAACTCGCTCGCGTTAATACAATCCATATAAGGCATCACGGCACAGCATCACTTTGGCAAATGCACGAAAATTCCCGTTTCCTTGATTTCTAACCGAGACAAAAATACAACAACGGCGTATATAGATGCCTTATAATGGAGTGTGTTAACGTGAGCGTGTTAGAATTTTTGTAGGATTTTTGTGAACTGAGTTACGATTTTCCTCAGTTTTTCGGGCAGTTAAATCTTTTTAGTTTTTGGCTCGAAGCTCGGGGTGAATTAGAGCTGTTGATAAAGCTAGATTGCCATTTTGTTAGAGCTTGCTTTGCTCTATCGAATGGTACCTTGCTACCTAGTCAGAGATGAAAAGTGTATAGACTTATTGCGGTTGGAATTCAAAACCTGCATTAATTTCCGGACAACCTAATACAAAGCAGAGGTTAGACAATACACAATCTGATAGCGCATGTAGAGTAATATTTGAAGAAGTTTTCAGAAAATTTTCAAAAATTTTCGCGACGTTATTTTTTCTATTAATCGTCTTCCTAAATTTCTGCATCTCACTTGAGTTGTGTATTTTGTTTTTTCATGGGCTTCTTTTACCGCCAAAGAAAACTATAATTAAGCAAAAAAATGTGGTTTTTATCTCTGCATCTTCTTTTCAAAAATAAACAAAAATTCACTATGATAGATGCTGCGCTCCAATCTAGTCAACTGCAAATGCTTTGCTTTCGAGTTTTCATTTGCGTTGATTGTGGCGAGAGATGTGCTTGCACTGCGGGTCCCACGGCGAAGCGAATTCTTCTTTCAAATTGTGTTACGCCGCTATGAGTTGGCGTAGGGGTGTATTTGAGCATACTGATTACAAAAACGTTGATTTTACAGAAGTACTTTCATCGATTTTATCGACGTCTTGCAAACTTCGAGCTACGAGGCTGGGAAAACTTTGCTCACGTAGTGCGGCATAATACGACTTTGTCGGAAGTTCCGCATAAAAATATTTTTCTACGAAACTACTCTAATTTTCGCTCTTACACTTGGAATCAGCAGTGCTCGCTTCATTCAAAGGTATACTCAAAATCTAAAATATTCAATTTTTAAGTAGCGCAATAAACTTTTTTGCGTTGGAAGTGCCGTAATGATATAATGCCTTTACATATTTATCCTAGAAAAATTTTGCTTACATGTGTCATCAGTGTCTTTGCCTTTTAATGTTTTTGAAAACTAAAAATCTCATTTTTGAATGTCCTCAATAATTCAGAAATTACCCATAAGACCAAAAACTTTAAGACACATTAAGCAGAGTTGAAGTCCGTTTATTTTCCAGTTTGTTTTGAAACAGATATTGCCAAATCTGAGTTTCTCAATTGAAACTGGTAATCTTCCTGGAAATAAATGCACATCAAATTTGGAAATTCCAAAAAGCAGTGATAAGCAGGTTTGAATTCCGAGTAATCCCCAGTTTTTGTTTTCAAAACAATATAGGCAGAATGGCCCTAGCGTTTCTAATTTGAAATTTCAAGATTATGTGGGAATAAGTTTTCATATCAAATTCCCGGTTTCGTAGACAGCGCTCTTTCATCCCACATGTTTATAGCAAGTTTCGTACACACGAATTTATGATAACTAAACTTGAAAAATGAATCTGTTTACAAACAAACAGGTAAGAATTTTTGATTATTATTATTGCAAATTTTATTAGATTTGTTGCTGTTCTTTCTAGTTTCTATGTTAAGTCTTGCGAATTTAAACTTCAACCGAAATGACTGGTTAATAAGCCTAGTGGGTAGTACGTTTCATTCGACCTGTATCTAATGACGTATTGAAACAAATCACAGGCTGTAAACCGTTGTGGAACTTGCCTCCAGAAATGAATCGATTACCCCAAAATGAGTGAAATCAATGGTCAGGGATGCATGTCAAAATCAAGACGACATCTAAATTATTCTGTTTTTGAGTAGCACATGAAGCTTGAAAATTTATTCAAGAGAGAATCATGTCGCTGATTTGGTTGATGACTGGTTATCGTGATGTCCACAAAACGTTCCTTTTCTTGCCAAAAAGTGTATGCCTGGAATTTTGGAGTTAACAGTAGTCCAGGCTCGAAATAAACGCTTTGGAACTTTCAAAGAATTTTAAGTTCCGCGATGTATTGCACTCAGCATGTGAAAGTCAAGGTGTCAATATCACTTTTACATATTGTTTTATCAGATCGATCCTAATTACAAAGCGGATAGTAATAGGTCACGCCATCAAGGGTCGAAGCCAGCTAATTACGCCAATCAAAAATTTTGGATTTTGAGGGTATTGAACACATTCAAGGTTAGCTTGGAAGGAGCTGAATTCAAATAGGTGGCTCAAAATTTTGTACAATAAGTTTGAAGCTCTTTATCAGCTTATCAGTGCAAAAAGAAAGACTAATACGTTTTAAAACGTGTAGCTCACGTAAGATTGAAATTTTTAAACTTTCAAAAACGTTAACGGACAGCTCGAAAGACACTGATGACAACCATGCGAACAAAATTTTTTTAGGATTATGACAATTATATTAATGCAGCACTTCCGACGCAAAGCAGTTTGATTCCAAATACAAGACGAAAATTAGCTTTGTAAGAAGTTATTTCCGTGCAACACCCTTGACGCAACATCGCGTATGTCGCCGCGCACAAAAAATGTGCATTTTTAAATCTTCAAACATGGTGTCAGATGCATCAGATATGCTGGTTTCGGTAATTTGAACCGGAGTTTTACAGCGTAACCTAAAAAATGTTATGGCAGTGCGGCACTTCCAGCGCATTATTGTGTTTAAATCGCAGTTTTGACAAGCGACGCTGACGGCTGTAGCTTAAAACATGAGATCCTCAATTCACAACTATTTTCAAATTCTTTGCAAGCTCCTATTGCTGGCACTTTCAAAGACATGAACTGACTAACAACAGCCTAACAATAAGATGCTTTAAAATAATCCAGCACATCATTAGCCTGCCTACAGTACAATAAATTCAGAGCTATCAACTGAAGTGTCGGGTGCACCAGCATTTCCATTTCCGTGATGGACTCTGCGTCTCTTCCACAAACATGCTCTCTGAGCACTTTCCCAGGACGAGAGTGGGAAAGGCGGAGCCTCAATCGATTGGAAGTGATTAGAGAGCATGTTCCGCGGAAGAGACGCAGAGTTCAGCGCAAGAGTGGAGATGCTGGTGTACCCGACACTTTAATTGATAAGCCCTGTATATGAATAAATAAAATACATTATAGTTGCTCGAGACAGTTTGACAAACGTTCGCTTAGGTGACGACGAAAACGGACTAGATTACTTAAAAAATGTGAGTTCTTAAAGATAAATTTGCTGATTTACGTTCAATACAGGTTTTTTTTCGCCTTTCTCCAGCACATCTTTGAGAAAGGATTATAGCTCTTGGACCCCTTTCTGACTATTTACTTAAGTTCCTTTGCTACATGGCGGCCGGGAGGTGAGACGTAAAGAAATGCTTCATATCCTTTTTTCGCTCCATAACTACGAGTTGCAGTCTTTGCTGTCTATCAAAGTAAAAAGGCTCTACCACTCCAAGAAGTCACATATGAATACTGTAATTTTGCTGTAAATGCTAAAATTTTTGGCATTCTTGGCATGTAAGATAGGATCATTAATACAGTTCTTCTGCTTTGACGGATTCAAGAATATATGAATGTGTCCAGGTTCGGCTGTCTCTTAACCTTGGCATGGTGGATACTCGTAGTGGGATTGGTTGAGCGAACTTCCAAGGTTGATAACACTTCTTTATTCGCTAACGTTTCGGCGCTTTCGCCTTCTTCAGAGCCTGCAAGCCGAAAGTATATGAACTATAGTATATGAACGTCATTGAATCATTCGACGTTACATCGCTGTATACCAATGTATCCAATGATGCTGCACTTCAAGCTAGCTTCGAGTTGCTATCTGAGCACCAAGCCTCTCTTAACTTGTACGGTCTTAGCATCCACGGAATAATGACCCTGCTACACGAATGCTTGCAATGTTCAGTCTTCCGATGGTCGGGCCAATATTACAAACAGATTAGAGGCTTGGCAATGGGGCAACGTCTCGCGCCTACTTTGGCAATCATTTTTATGTTTAAAATAGAAGCGCCAGTGCTGCAGCGAAAACCCCTGCTCTACGGTCGCTACGTAGATGACTGCTGCGTCATATGCCCAACTCAAGCCGAAGTAGATACTTGCTTCCAAATATTAAACCAGCAGTCACCAAACATCGTTTTCACCAGGGAGAAGCCTACTGGGGGGTGGTTGGCGTTTCTGAATGTGCAGATCCATCTAGCAGGCGGCAGTTACAAAACTAAGTGGTATCGCAAACCCAGCAGTAAAAACATCTTGGTGCATTCTTTGTCTGCACATCCAAATAGCACCAAACGGTCTATTGTGGGCAACATGTACAAAACAGCTCTGCAGGTATGTTCCGGCAGCGACGAACGATCGTACTCCATCGCCTTGGCCCACAGGATTGCTGCTTCCAATGGCTATGCCGCACTTGAGCACAACCGTGGCGCACGCGGGTCTTCTCGGAGCAGAGCCCATGGTATGAGCACTGATAACGAGATCCCCTTCTGTCTGCCATTCATCTCTGATGAATTAAGCAGGGCAGTGCGGCGAGGCGTACAGCAGGCGGGTTTGCACGGCGTGGTAAGAGTGGTCGATATTCCTCCCGCTAATCTCAAACGCCAATTGGTTCGCAATCGAGCTTATGACCGCATATGTACCACTCCAAACTGTATGGTTTGCCCGTATGGTAGATGTGGGGACTGTATGCTAGCCGGGGTTATCTACCTCATTACATGCTTATCATGCGGTGACTTTTACATTGGCGAAACAGGACGTCCGCTTTGCTGTCGCGTTAAAGAGCATTTAGATGGTTTAAATAAGCTCAAAGCAGCTACGCCACTAGGGGAACATCGCATAACGCGCCATGGTGGGGCTCCTATACAAGTTACTGTAAAGATCTTGTCGTTAGAACCCGAGATCCTTACGCGCAAAATACTAGAAGCGTTTTGGATTAGCGCCAAAAATCCAAAAATAAACCGGAAGGAGGAGTGTACCGCCATAAAGAGAGAACTCGCGCCTTATCAGTCCCTATGCGGATTCGAATATGAGGCCGGGTCATCCAGGCACGTATAAAAGAGCTGAGGTTGAGTCTTGTGTATAGTGGTGGTCCTCGGACTTCCGTCTTGTGCTATCTAAGGTGAGTACTGTGCTTGTGAATATGGTTTTGTTTAGCATTGGCCTTGTTCTTGAATGATACTTTATCTATTGTTGACGTCTGGACGAGTAAGTTCATATACTTTCGGCTTGCAGGCTCTGAAGAAGGCGAAAGCGCCGAAACGTTAGCGAATAAAGAAGTGTTATCAACCTTGGAAGTTCGCTCAACCAATCCCACTACGAATATATGAATGAGTTCGAGTGGATGGTTCTTCAGGAAATTTTTGGAAGGGGTCAATCGCATTGTTTTACGTCGTTGCCATGTAGCCATGCTTACGGATAAGAATAATCGATTTTTTGGAAAGACAAGAAAAGACGATTTTTAGAATACCAAGATATAAAGCTTTGGGTATACGAAATTTACAACATCTTCTCTTTCCGGGGATGTATGTGCTAGCTGTAGTTGTATATATGAACACCCTTTTTCGGAGTTTTTTAAATCAGAGTTTATTACTAGAGTAAAGAGGGACTGAATTTTTTGTTGACGATTGAAGAATTCGAGTACTGCGAACTTGTCAGGACTTTTTTGAGAGTAGGACTGAGGTCAGCACAATAGAAGTAGAGCTTGTACGTTTAAGAATGGGAGAACATTGAGAAATTTCTAGTTATATCAGGCAAAAAATCGGAATATTTAAGAGTTTTTGGCTTATTTAAAGTGCAAAAAGGGAGTTATTTGATTTAGAGATTCAATCGATCTCCCCCTCCCCACACATACGCAAGAAGATACACATAGTTTGGGTGATTTTACAATTAGATGCAGATTGCTTGGATGTTCCCTGAAAATTTTTGTCAGTTCTCGGAATAAAAAGTCGTTATCAATAGCTACATATATACGGAAACATACACTGTACAGCCAAGAGATTGCTTTTGCAACAATTCTTATTTTTCAAAAAAATTTTGAGAAAAACACTGTAATCTATTCGAATCGAGGGAACATGGATTGAACGAAAATGAAACGTTTTGTTCCACTCATCTAAAACACAAGCAGAGCAGACGTAAATCTACAAAAACTGTTATATGGATACATGTTGCAAAAAATGCAGGTACATGAACACAAAGTTTCAGGACTTTAGTTAGTTACACGTGCGATCAAATGAAAAAAAAGAAAACGAAAACCGCCTGACCATTGTACATCGGATTAAACATTGAGAAATATAAAAAGGCATATAAAGGCAAAGACACAGATCTCAGAGTGCGCCAAAATTATTTGCGCCAAAATTTTCAAAGTAATGCGACAACAAAGGCAATGAGAAATTTGGTGTGGATTTGATGTCACAGAATGCCGCAGGCATACTCTATTAAAGGCATTACCAAGATCCCAAATCGGTTTTTGTTTAGAGAAGTAAGGATTGCAAAAAGCAATGTTTGTTACAGAAGAAACGTAAGCTGACGCAAGTTAAAAATAGTCAAAATTTTTGTTTTGAATGCTCCTAAAGATACCAAACCTCAGTGATCTTAAAGTCTAATACTAGCTCTATTATATAGCGAAATCTTTACCTGAGAGAGGAGGTCACTAAAAAGATATACGCTTGGTAAAAATTCGTGAGCCTTTACCCGCGTGCAACACGTGACAAAGCTAGAGAAATATTATGAATTTTTACCGAGAAGCAAAGCAGGCAATTTTACATTTCTTCATAGCAAGGAAAAGATACTCGGTCATCGTGGCCATTTGAAATGCGACTTATGCTGTAAGATGCACCTTAAAGCGCTGATTCCAAATCTGTGCTCGATATCTGCGTACTTTTGTGTAATTGAAATCACCAAATTTGTTCTAAGTCACCATTTGAAGCTACTGAAGAAAATCTCAAAAGGAATACTGTTGTATTATACCTATCTAAATCATATTCAGCATTTGAGAAGAAAAGAAAATTTTTTATTGATGATTTTGACCCTCCGCAGTAACGCAGTTTATGAAAAATAATCATAACTCCATCCAAAATCGTTTCGCAGATATGGAAGGCAGTATTCAAACCAGCATTGAAAGGCGCATTTTTTGGTATACAAATCATTGTGAATGGTTGCGGTGACCAAGTATCCTTCCTTTGTATGACACAATATTATAAAAGCAAGAAAACAATATCAAGCTTGACTGCTGGCTGAGCCGGTCTTATATTCGTATTGCGCTTAACGATACACGCGCAGATAATTGTGGCGCACCCTGTATGTAGTGGTCGGATTCGTACATAAAAAAGCTAATTGCTCAACTCTGTTTAAGTCTCAATGGGAACTTGGAAGCAAAGGTTGAGGACCTCAACAGTTATTTTGATTTTGTAGTGGATAATTCGCCATTTTTTCTCAAGACTCGATAACTTGCCCGTATTTCGACGAAAGCCTGAAACGCAGCACATTGCATGCGGAAGAATACTTGATGGAGACAAGGTCAGTTTGAGCGCTATTATGCAAACTGGGTATACAAAAAATTTTATAGGCTTACATCAAGAACATCACCCTCAAACGCATAAAGCTACGTAACCGCGAATTGAACATGACCTGCAAGGAAGTAAAGGCCCGTATATTACCACCGAGAAGTCTGAAGAAGTTAGAGTTTGGAGTGGCTCATGCTCGCATTGTATACGAGGTAGTGATATATCTTCTTTATCCTCTCCGCATTGGCTGGTTCCAAACAAACCTATAAAATGCATAAATGATTTACTTTCAAATAACATCAGCTCTATGATAATATTTTCTCATGCTTTCACAATTTTGAAAGTACTCGTATCAAGCCAATGACCAAATCTTAGCAAACTTTTTTTGGCTACCGTGAAGGTATGAAAAAATCTACCAGGAAAAAAAGAATCATCAAGGGCGAATGAAGACAGCTCTCATCTTCAAGATATTATCAGCGTCCCGTTAAACTGGTATATTATTCTACCCAGACGTTTTCTTCGACAAATTGCAGTAAATAAAATTAGTTTCGTTTTGAAATGTAAATTTTTATGTGTTAACAGCAAGTATTGCGCAATATTTGTTAGAAACTACTTGTTTCTGTGCTAAAAGTCTATAGTTCTATTTTATTGTTAAGCTACCTTGCGTACCATACGACCCATTGATGATCGAAAAATATGGAAACGGGCGCGGAGTCGTACGTTTGATGATAAACGGGCCTGGTAGTGAATGTGCGAAAAGTAATGGAAATCTTCAAATCTTTAATCATATTTCATTTGTTAGAGCCTGAGCGTTCACCAAAATTGATATAATATTTTATAGCCTACCGTTATAGCCAATTCTCCTTCAACTAAGTCTGTAACTGAGAATTATGGGATCTGTTTGCCCAAGCGCCTTTTCATCTTGCAGGAAAAAGGCAAGAAATTGTATGAAATAACACCTAAGCCGTCCACATTAAACTTGAGCTCGAGACCATCAACCACCGAGTGACATGCACTGACTGAGTTAGGGTTTTTGACTGGAGGTAGTAGGTTAAATCCGCATGAGTCAAGGAACGGCGCGAGCTTATTAGTTATGGCGATGCACTCGTACTTTCTGTTTGTCTGTGAATTCCTGTTTGATATCAGCAGACCTTCAATTTTTTGCACGCGCCTAGGACTGTTGAGCGTCTTTGCGCATGGAAACAACACCTAGACGGGCTGCGACTTGCGCAACTTGTAAAAGTGTTCTTAGGCTGCGTTCATACTGATTCCCAAAGTTCGGGAACAGTTCCAGCACAGTGTTCGAATTGAGCGCTGTGCTGGAACTGTTCCCAAACTTCAAGATCAGTATGAACGCAGCTTTAGATATATCAAACAGGAGCACATGCAATCTCCAGACTTCTTCGTCGTGCAGGTGATGCAAACTTTTTCTTACAGGTTCTGTCGTATGTTCTATCGCAAACTAAACGCTGCCGAGATTCTGCAAGCCTAATTTTCGCACTTACGCTCTAGATTCGCTGTTTCACTCTTCTGCGCATCCATTTCGCACAAAGCAAAGCATTATCAGAAGCAAATTTCGAACAGCTAAAGCGGTGTCATCGGATGACCATCTCAAAGCTGCGGCGGTTTAAAAAGCGATATAGCGCAGACAAATGGATTCTTTGCAAGCAAGAACGCAAAAAGTACACTGTAGCTGTAGGGTCCTTAGTAACATCCTCAGAGAGCAGGACAAAGTACCATTCTGCATTATGTTCATAAAAAGGTTTAGTACGGAAAAGCGTGATTTTATGAAATGCATGTTGATCTATTCATATCAAAAGATTCAAAAGAGTGGCTTGTATTAGATTCTCACAAAAATAACGTGGCATCGCATCCTGCGTCGAGCAGGATAGACACCAAAAAATGGTTAAAATACCAGTTGGCAAAACAAAGTAAGTTCTACAAAAACAAGTACAAACATCAGCGGAAACATTCTCCCAACTGGAGGTCGTTAAAATATTTAAAAAATTTGAATGTACGAAAACGTACCTTTCCTTTTAAACTTTACAGTTACAGTTACGACTTTACAGTGCACAGTTCGTGAGATTCATCTTTGACTAGAATGAGGAAGACAAGGATAGGCTAAAAATACGAAAATGACGCCATTTCAGCTAGTAACCTTGGCATTTCTCGAATCCTAACGCTTGTAGGGAACGGAAAATTATGGTTATACTTCCAAATCCTAGATTTGTTCACAATTTCAATTGACTAAAAAAGGGTCAGACGTTAAACTTGTAATCTCGATTCATAGCCTTAAGGATTACGAAACTTGCATGAGAAGTATTTGATGTAGCAAGCATCAAATACAGGGTGTCCCAAAAAATGTTTAGAAGGTCTGATCGTTAATATCTCTCTTCCGAAGAAGTCTTTTGCCTTGCTTCAGGTACCTTTTGTAGAGCTGGCTTCAACTTAGATTTCCATTATAGAACGAATCACCCATCCCTCTTCATTACTGTAGGAATACCGATAGAAACTTGAAACATATGGTGTCAATGTGGAAAAAGCTGCCGTTTCAAAATTTTTCAAAAAATTGTGAAAACTTGTGTAATAGGGTTTTTATAAACGCTGAGTTCAATACTCAACTATTCACAAGATTACGAAGCTTTCTAAACGGTGTAATCGCACTTTTTAGGAACATTGAAAAAAAGGCCGCTACCTCTCACCTGGCATAACTCTTCAATGAAGCATCATAATAAGTTGGTAACTTTACAGTTAAAATCAGCAATTCTATTAGCCTGGTGTAGAAGTTTTCAGGCTGTTTTGTTTCCTTTCTGAGGCAAAATATGGCCTTTCATGGTTCAAAACCCTCTTTGAAGTTTCTACCGTAACCCTACAGTATGAAGAGAGATGGGTGATTCGTTCTATAATGGAAATCTAAGTTGAAGCCAGCTTTACAAAACGGTACCTGAAGCAAGGCAAAAGACTTCTTGGGAAGAAAGAAATTAACGATCAAACGTTCTAAACTTTTTTTTGGGACACCCTGTAGAAGATATCTATATTTCCTTGGAAAAACGACTTTTCAATCTGAAATAAAAATGCTTGCGCATGAGCAAGTAGAAGATATCTATATTTCCTTGGAAAAACGATTTTTCAATCTTTCATGCGCTTAGAGCATGGAATTTGTCTTCAAATTTCAAGTAGATTAATTTTGCGACTAATCAAAAGTCTTTTGTAGAGTTACTTTGCTTTATAGCATAGCAACCATTTCACTTTTCTCTAACAAGGGAAGCGTGTACAGTCGAAGTGGCCTATTCAGATGAGACAACATACTGCTTTGAAGACTATTGAACAATGATTTCAAATCTGCCTTCATTATCTGGGACGCCGAGTTGTGGACATTTTTCGAGTCAAAAAATTGAACGCAAAATTGTAGCAAAATCGCCCAAATTTGCTCAAATGGTCCGGTGTAGAGTAACAGAGCAGTTCATGCAACGGATGCATTTTGTGTAGTATGCTAACACTTACCACTGCTTTATCTGAGCGCTGATTTGCACCCATTTTCCGTTCCAAAAAAACCTCACCTCATAACTCAGCGTACAGAGGCGCTTGGCAGATTTGGAAGGCAGATTTGGAGCCACCTGCAATTCTCTTCAAAGTCGTGTGAGTCTCATTTAGAAACGCCACTTCGACTATGCACGCTTTCCTTGTAAGTTAACCATAGCGCAATACTGCGTGATAGTCCGTGGTGAGACATTATTTTCTGAATAACCTAGTACAACAGCTTAGAAAATTCGAATTAGAAATTTCTTTGGTGACATTGAGACCATTTTCTTTAAATGGGCGAATTTAATTACAGAAAGCTTGCTTTGGATTTCCTCTTTACATATACAACATCGCTCCAAAGAGCAGGGATATTAACAGCGTCATAATTGCGAATGGAAAGCGTAGGAACGTACATTGATCCGAAGTTGAACTGAAGACGGTTAGCTACAAAAATTTTAGAACAAAGTCCAGAAGCTCAAGTGGCGCGATATCCCGAGTAGTCAATTTGTAGAGCTGATCTTGCTCCATAAATGGCAACTTCATTGCTCTCATTTTTTTGTCTGGCTTGTGTCTTGTTTTTTTTTTCATTATAAAGCATCTCGCCGCTTTGCTCAACGCGTGTTGTGGCAGTGAAGTTCACGGTAAAAAGTAATGTGGTGTGCCATATTAATGCACGAGCTCCTCTCAGCTTTACTTGACCGAACCTTCAACCCTCATCCAGAGGCACTGGCTTTCAACCGACGCATCCTATTCCAATTGAAAGAATTGTGTTTTACTCGGTTTTGTTAGCTTCAGTTTTTGATGACTTACAAGTCGCTTAAGTCGCTTAGTCGCTTAAATGCTTTCAGACTTTTCGGAAAGGTTTTCTTCTTACGATGCACCTCTGTTCTAAAAAATTGTTTAATTGACATGATTAATATGCTATTGTGGAACACTGCTAACGCCAATGAAAATCATTCAGTCCAGTAACTCTAATGCTTTCAATGGTGATTGTATTTTTGCTAAAAGCAAAAAAAATAATTCTCATTGAGTAGTGGTGTTTACAAAATAGTTCAGAGAGCAACCTCTTGTCAATAACCAGAATATTTGTCACCTTTACACCTACTCTTAATCCCATTAAAGAGCGCTCTTATATCTGGTCACGAAACTTGTCAATTACAAGAATGCCACAAATTTATTTGTGTATCACCTAAATCTTACTTATTTTAGAGTTACGAATTTATTGAAGACGAAATACGATCCAGTTACCACCCGCAGAATTTCTTCTGTTTCTCGGTTGATAAGAAAGCCAAAGAAGATTTGTACTCCAAGATATTTACGCTTTCGAATTGTCTACCCAATGTGATCATAAACCCAAGTAGGTTTCATTATCAAAAGTTCAAAAAGAAAAATGAGCTGCGTTGATCAGCTTATTGAGTTCTCGAGTTAGAATTCTGTAATGTTTCTTAACTGAATTATGGCTGAGAGCATCAGACACAGAGAAATAAAACAGGTGTAGCGACAGGCATTTACTTTTCCGTATGCGTTGCACATGTCCTTCAGATGAGATTCACCCAGAAAGTGCAATCTTATTCGCAGGACCCAGCATAGGTGGCACTTACACTCTTTTCCAGCCCGGAGTAGGCGAAACATTCCAAGTGGAGCAACGCGTCCGCACTGCGACTGGCTCAGCGGATAGATTAGAATGAAGAGACGCAGATTGCGAGCGGCGCGAATCGTTGCGAAGCCGACTTCCTCCAGTCCAATTTCTGCCTAAACTGAGTTGAAACCTACTATAGACAGGCCGGGTTTTTGTACAGAGGAAAGCGCAAAAATATCGATTTTGCTGGGTCACTAGATTTGCACTCGATTCATTTTGGTAGAAAATTACTAGCCCAGAATCATAACCTTTACAATCAAAAGAGCCGTGTTACATTCCTATTAATCCAACGATGTCTTGTCTCTTTTCTGAAAGAAGATTTTCATGTCGCACGTCATATTTCACAGTCCCTTAATCTCTCACCCTCTTTTTTACTCTATCTTTTCATCTTGTACGCGCAAGGTTCCTCTTTTATCAGTCCACTTTTGCAAAGGCAACAGTACCCTTAGTGGAAACGTGGATATACAAAGCCGTTTCTTGTTTGAATATTTGGCTTGTTTGCAACAAATATGCAATGATATGAAATTGAATTGTGATGTTTGAAAGATTCTGACGTCTTGTGAAGCAAATGAATAGCAAACTTTTGTAAGAGCTAATTGGCCCACCTGCCACCTTGCAGCTGAGGTGGCCTAAACAGAAGTACAGGACTTATTAATTGCTCGGGTGCACAAGCAATCGTTCCCGCGCGGCCGCCTCGCCTTGACTCTGCACCTTTTTCGCAAATATGCTCTCTTATCATTTTCTCACCACGAGCGTGGGGGAAACGGGAACTTAAATCGCCAGTCAAACGTGCGAATTTATTAGCATGTTCATGAAATAGGTGAACTTCCACGTTTTGGTTTCTTAGGTCCCTGATTTCGAATACAAATTGAAATCGGCAGAAACCCCGACAGTCCCTGTTCGAAAAAGCCGCAGGCTGGTTCTCCGGAACGGTAATTGGATGGGCGCGCATGGATGGGCGGGTGGTCAACTTAGGTCCTCACGCCTTTTCGCTGTTCCGAAGCGGCAATATGCGTTGCGATTTGAGCATTGGCTTGGAAGGGGGTTCTAGTATTGCACAGTAAGTTTCGACTCGCTTTAGGCGGAAATCGGATTGGCGAACGTCCGCCTCGCAACGGCCTCGCCGTCTTGCAGCTACAGTAAATCATATCGTGCTGAGAACCCAGGTCTGAGTCTCTTCATTCTCCTCAGTTTTTGCTTGGCAAAATGCCAGCGCTGTGCACCCGCGAAGTCTCCAGCGATGCGCACGCGCTCCTCCTCGCAGAATGTTTCCCTAATCCGGGATGAAACCGATTGTAAGCTGAAAAAAGCTTAAGACCTTTAAGTCACGGACGGTGCCTTCAAGCCTTCTCGTGTCGGCTAGTTAATACTTACAGCCCTCGAATAGTCTTGACTGCTTGCTCAATCCCGCTCTAACCCCAAAGTGCTCGCCGAAGAATGCTGTCAGTGCAGAAAATACGAACAACACTCCTTTTGTTCGTTTTCTATTTTGTTCATTACGTTCAATGTTCATCGTGTGTCCTGTTCCATCTTTTGATCTTGTTCTTTTTTCTCCATAGTATTTTGAAGGCAATGCCGCATTTTCTGCAAAACCAACGAGGACTTCTCTTTGTGTCCTAGTTCTTGCTGAGTCTTGCTTGTCGTAAGCCACTTCTAGTTTTTGAACTCTGCTACGTAGACATAACATGAGTATTTATATGTGAAAATCTTTTACAAATTACGCGAGTCCTTTAGCTACCGAGGCAAAGAGACGAAAATTTGAAAAAAATCGCATGTCAAAGCAAAATAACTCCAAGATAGCATTTGAAAAATCGCAAGAATTGGTCCACGTGAACTTTGAAAGCAAAATCAAAAAAAAAATAGGTATAGATTTTTGTAGTAGAGCGCGTTGAGTCGTTGACGATTTATTAGAAAACACAAGAGTTCCCCCTCTGCCTATCGGCGTACATGCCGAGGGTTCGCTAGGAATAACTAGAGAAAGAGAACAACACACCCAAATATATCAAGGTGCGGCGGGTACGCCGCAACCACAGAGACCATGTCGACTTAGCCTATAGTGAGCGAGCAAGTTCCAATATAAGGGACGGCTCTACAACACCTCCCTCCTAAGATGAACAACGGTACATCTTACAATAAGGATCTACTTTTAGACGCTCTGGTGGGCGACGATGGCGAGTTGGTCTGCTTGATGTCGGCGACGTAGACGAGGTGGCTTGGTGTTCAGCAGCATCCATACCATTGTTACGTCGGCCTTCGTCGGGGATGGACGGTGTTGAGTCATGATGTCGATCCGTACTTGCGGCGCGGCGCATCTGGTTCGCATGACGTCTCCATAACTAGCCATCTTCCGTAAGCACGTCATAGAGCGCTTCTCCATAGCGTTTCTTCACTCGTGCTGGAATCCATTTTTCACATGCAGAGCGAAAATCATGTACCCACACTGCTTCATCTGGCTGGTACGCTTTCCTTCGTGTTCCATGGCGGCGGTTAAACTGTTTCTCCATGGTTTCGTTGCCCATCTTTCCTTCTTCTTTGGAATCTTCATTTAACAGCGACAGCGGTGTCCTCATCTGACGTCCCAGCAGCAGTTCGGCAGGTGAACGTTGTCGTGGAGCAGTTGTACAAGGCGTTCGTCGATACGACTGCAGGAACTCGGCAAGCTTCTCTGTCGTTCCTCCCTCAGTTTTCTGAAAGGTTCTCTTGAAGATATCCACAAACCTTTCTGCTTGTCCATTTGATTGTGGATGGAATGGGGGCGAACGCATGTGCTGGATTCCTCGCTCTTCACAAAAGTTTTGAAACTCCTTTGCTGTGAACTGAGTTCCGTTATCCGACACGATTGCTCGCGGATTTCCAAATCGAGCGAATAACCTGAGTTCTTTCAAGGTAGCTGTAGTTGACGATGAAAACATCTCAATTCTCTCGACATTTATACGCCTGAACAACGATTCTAAGTTTTTGCACTGTCATAAGTCTTGCCTGTGATGATGATATCATCAAAATAAGCGGCTACGCCTTCCAATCCGCTTATCATCGCATCCATTATCTGCTGGAAGATACCGGGAGCGGATTTCACTCCGAATGGTAGGCGATTGTAACGATACAATCCCTTGTGTGTATTGATGGTTAACATCTCCTTCGATGCTTCTTCGACTTCCACTTGCAAATAAGCTTCGGCTAAGTCGAGTTGTGTGAAGAGCTGGCCTCCGTTTAATTTTGCGAACACTTCCTCCGCTGTGGGCAATGGGTGCTGATGCAACTGCAATGCATCGTTCAATCCTGTCGAGAAGTCGGCACATAGACGGATTTTTCCGTTCTTCTTCTTGACAGCAACTACCGGTGCGGCCCATTCTGAGTGTTCGACCGAAGAAATGACTCCCTCGGCTACCAAGCGATCGATTTCGGCTTCCAGTTCCGGTGCTGAAGCGTAGGGTACCGGTCGCTTCTTCTTGAAAAGTGTAACAGCATCGCTCTTCAAGACTAACTTTGCCTTATTCTTCGTGCATTTTCCTGGGTCGCTGCTGAAGACTTCCGCATAGTTCTTCTTCAAATCGGCGACCACTTCGGCTCGGAATCTCTCTTCGCTGGTCACCTTTCTGCAATGGTAGGTGTCATTCAACATTTTGTATGTCGGCAGCTGGATGCACCATTCCAGTCCTAGTAGATTCGAGCCTTCGGTGACGTAGCATGTGCCATTTCCATAGACCATCTTCCCTGTAACTAGATCTCTAACGGAAAAGTCGGTTGAGAATTTACCATGAATCTGCATCGGCGTTCCGTCTGCGGTTTTCACAGGCATCACACAGGATTCCAGAGCAGGCGATCCCATCCTCTTCCAAGCTGTATGTGATATCAGGGTTATGTCTGCACCCGTATCCAGCTGGAGCTTGAGAGAACATCCTCTCACTACGACGTTGAGGTAAGTCCGCGCGCTCTCGGCGTCGAAAGCGACCACATTCTTGCACTGTCCTTTGCGACCAAAGTGTTTTGCGCCTGTCCTCCGTCGCTTCTTCCGACAGTGCTGCCAGATTGAGGGCACTCTCTTCTGAAATGTGGTCCTCCGCATATGAAGCAGTTCACCTTTTTCTTTCATACAGCGTGGATGTTGCGCGTGCCTTCCATGTCTGTATTATCCATTTTCAAGGCAGTGAACTTCTCACAGTCCGTGACGAGATCCTCTATTGTCAACGGTGCTTCTTCCGTGTGAGCGTCCAGTCGCCGAATCATCCGAAGGCGAAGTTCCCTAAGTGAGGGATCTCCTGAAGACCTGCTACAAACTGCAGCGTCTTCATCGCCGTGTAGTCGAGCTCTTTGAGGCGTGCATCCTCGTCCATCTTGATGGTATTGGAGTACTCGCGAAACGGTACGTACGCTGGCGTAAGCGGAAGGCAGGTTATCCTCAGGCACTCATACCGTCTTCTGATGAGCGTCTTCTTGGAGGCGAACAGCTTCTGGAGATTTGCTACGGTGGTGTCGAAGTCCAAATCGTTCGGTTGCGCAGGCAGGACCTCATCGGCATATTTCCGGTATGCTTCTTCATCCAGCTTCATAAGGATTAAGTCGCGCTTCTTCTGATCCGGAAGCTGAGAGTCGCGAATGACCGGTCCGTACCTGCCATACCAGTAAGCAAAGGTGTTACCTGTTTCTTCGTTTAAGGTAAATCTTTGCACGTCCTTGCTCAGCTGGTCATACTGCTCCTTGCTGGCATCCTCGACGGCTACCCTTTGGTTACTGGTCAAAGCAGTGACCAACGTCTTCATCTGCTCCTGTTGTGCTTGCAATTGCACTTGCATTTGCTCCTGTAGAGCTTGCGATTGCATTTGCATCTGCTCCTGCTGGGCTTACTATTGGGCTTGCATGTGCTCCTGTTGATCTTGTAGTCGGGTGCATCTGTTTCTGTTGAAGCCGCATATGCAGCTTCATTTCTTCCTGTTGGAGCCGCATCTGGTCGACCATGACCGACAGGACCTTCTCCAGAGAGTCGCCATGCCGCTCTTCACTGGCTTTCGGCATGGTAGACTTCTCTGGTGTCGACGAAGTCTTCTGCTTAATTGATAACTTCGTAGTAAAGCTTACTTCTTTGCTCCTCGACCAGTGGTGCTTCCTCCTCGATTTGAGCTGCAGCACTTCTTCTTGTCCTTGATCGATGGAGGCTTCTGGTCCTTGATCGTTGGAGCTTCTTCTGGTCCTCGGTCGGTGGAGGTCTTCTTGTCCTTGATCCTGATCGCCAATTGTAGTAGAACGCGTTGAGTCGTTGACGATTTATTAAAAAACACAAGAGTTCCCCCTCTGCCTATCGGCGTACATGCCGAGGGTTCGCTAGGAATAACTAGAGAACAACACACCCAAATATATCAAGGTGCGGCGGGTACGCCGCAACCACAGAGACCATGTCGACTTAGCCTATAGTGAGCGAGCAAGTTCCAATATAAGGGACGGCTCTACAACAATTTCCGTTCAAGCGACCGTGTAATACATGCCCCATAAGACATATATAAGTCTCTGCTTTTTCCGTTAGAAATTCAGTTCACGAAAGCATGTTTTTGCTGGAAAGATGTTAGGCTATTATTACAACGTACGACACACTGTTGCAAGTACAACGAAACATTCAGCTCTAAAAAACTCTCAGTTAACAAAGAGCGCCAAGTTTACCATGAAAACCGAGGGGAGGAACATATTTTTACTTTTAGTTGCTTTTCTTATTGAGTTTTTATAAAAAAAAGCTAATTTAGCTTTTAGTGATTGAACAATACTGCCTGATCGAATTGGAAGTTCGCATAATCTCTTTAGGCGAAGATCTGGATTTTTAAATACTTATTTTCCAAAATAAAAAGCTTCCAAACTTCAAACAAATCGAACTTGTTGTTCAAGTATGCAACTGTCATCTTGTAGTAGTCACTTTTCTCTATCGTGTGCTGTGTTTGCCACAATTTTGACAAAGCCTGCATTAGTAGCGTGAGAAAATGCATCAATTATGACCAATCAATAAACAAAATTCCGATTTTACAACCATTTAAGCCACGTGTCAAAAATTCTATCTTACACGTCTCTTATGAGGTAGAAAAGACAATATTCGTTCGTAAACGCTTCTGCAATTGAACGACAATGGTAAACAATATTATTGAAGTATTTAGTGCGCTATTCCATTAACAGCGGAGGACGTAATATGAACCAGGCTCATTACGATTGCCTCAAGCTTCTCTCTAAATTACAGGGTTGGCAGTATGCCATATTACTTCAGGTCTGTGATAATCTTTTAACGTAATTTCGCAAAGGTATTAGGAGAATTTGAAGCATGCTACGCGCTATTCCAGAACTACGACATGATGATCAAATCCGTGTATGAGACTGTGGCGATATTGCATGAGCTCAACGGAGCAAATGACATTTGTTCAAGGCCATGCGAAAGCAAAAGATGGAATCATACAGCAAAATGGGATGTGCGTTCACTCAAGCTTTTCCGAAACGGTATCTCTGACGGTTGTATTGTAAATTCAACAAATAAATTTTTACAGAGTCACAAGCATCGGCAACCCAGCTAGCAGCCAATCTAACAATAGTACGAGACATGGTACAGTCTACAATAAGCAGAGCTGCTGTTGAATGGGCTGTTAAAGCCGTTGATTTGAGTACGCTTATCAAACAAATCAACACAGCTGTAAGTATATCTCAGACACATTTCTATAGATAATTTTAATAGTTTTCGCTTTTTTGCAAGTGAGCTAAACATCGTGCAAAAATCCGATACAACTTTTCTTGCTCCGTCAAATGATTATGACTGCATTGCACTTTTACTAACAAGCTCTCTGAAAATAACCAAAACTGTTTTTTGTTGTACTCGAGTTTTGGCATCTTTTGAATCTTTTTTATTAACTTCTCAAGAGAACAAATAACGACGCACAATTGGAGTGAACCCTGCACATCGAATCTCGCCTATGGCGCCGGTTGGTAGCAAGAACGATGTCTAGTCAGGGCGCCTTTGCATCGGACAAAAATGACAGGTCTGCCCGGACGGCGCGCCATGGAGAATGCCTGTGCTCTGCACCTATAACGCTAGGACAGTTTCCACAAACGCCGGCCTCCACGCTCTTCTCGACGCTGCAGAGCACATCAACTACCACAACATCGCTCTGCAGGAAACAAAGTCCAGGAAGAAGAACGTGCGACAAATGCGTGAGAGTACCTTCATCACTCGTGGTGAGAAGGATCCATCACGAAACGTTAGGGGTTTGGGTTTGTTGTTCACCCGTCTTATCGATTCGCATGAGATCCTACTAACCCAATTAGCCATCTCCATATTACGCTTACGACCTGCAAGTCAGAAGATCATCAGCATCATCAACTGCTACTCTCCAACATCAGCAGCTGACAAATCAGAAAACTAGTTGATTTTAGAAAGACGTGGAGGGGGTCGTCGGCAACGAGAGTTCTTTTACAATTTTGTTGTGGGCGACTTCAACGCAGAAATTTGGATGTTAGTAGAAAAAGAATTTAAAATCGGAAGTTTGGATATGGGCTCCGGAACGAAAACGGCAACCGTCTCGTGAGGCTTCTCTTCTGGCGCCGCACGACTTTTTTATGGAAATTCCATCTTCTTGAAGAAAGAACATCGCCGATGGACATGGGAATTGCTCAACGGAACGACTCACGCAGAGTTCGACCACGCTCTCACCAACCGAAGGTGGAGCTTGCTCGGTGTCTCAGTAGTTCCATCCTTCTGCAGTGGCTCCGATCACCGCCTGCCACAGTGCCGCAAGAAGAAAATGTCGTTTATGACAGTAATAGTCTGGGAAAGCTCATATCAAGTTGTAACTGACCCATCGAGGAAGACCTAACATACACACGACTGGCTTCTGAAAGGATTGCGAGCCTGCGGAGAGTGGGCCTTTGTGACTTTTGTAAAGAACTTGGAACTTTTGAAAACCACCAAGGAACTACTCAAAAGAAGAAGATCTTAAGAAGTGTCGAAGGAACCTCTGCAAATGTCACGTGCCATGGCTGCCTATTGATCCAAAAAGGGACTCCGACTTCTTCCCGATATAAGATGGAATTTTTCATTGGGAAGAACTTCTACACTAATTTCTCCCGCTCAATGCCGATTCTCGTTGTTCCCACACTGAAGAAGTATCACCTCGAATTCTACCTGTTAAAGTGCGCATTGCAACTGGCGCAATGAAGACATCAACGGCTCCAGGGACCATCTTTCCGTCAAGTTCCTGCGAACCGGAAGACGAAGTTTAAATGAAATTCTCGCGTCGCACCTGACATCTTGTTTTCAGAAGGAAAAAATTCCCGATCATTGAAAAACGTCAAGAACCGTTCTTCTTTTAAAGAAGAAAAACGGAGGACATTCAAAACCACCTTCCAATATGCCTGCCGAGTTTGTTGTACAAGCTTTTCACGAAAATTATTCTCGCTCGCATATCCACACCAAACAAAGCCCGACCCCAAGAACAATCCCTATTTTGCAGTGGATTTAATCGTATGGTCCACATTCATACGATTCGGGAGTTAGACCGGTCTGTCGGAAGTACTGTTGCCTGTCGTCCTAACCGAATGCCACAGGCACTGCGCAGCAACAATATCTCTTGCCTTTTTTCCATTTAAGGGAAGAAGCTTCGACGAGGTATCACTTCTCGCCGAAGCTGTTCACCGCGGTTTTGCAGTAGGTGTGAAGTTACTGAACTGGGACGAGAGAGGCATACCAAATGATGGGAAATTCTGTCCAACCTTGATTTTGCGGACAACATTGTCCTCTTTTCAAGCAGTATCACTGAAGCAGAGACGATGCTAAAGCTGAATGAAGTCGTGAAGAAGATCGGCTTGTGAATAATTTGGAAGAAAACCCAGTTGATGAAGAACGCCCTTACGAAAATGCAGAACAAGACTTGGAAGGTACCCTTATGGAGATTCTTTTTACGTGTATCTCGGACGTTCGATGAACATGGAGAACCTGAGGGAAGAGTTTACTAGGAAAAGAAAAGCAGCCTGGGCTGATTTCGGGCCTCTGAAGGAAGCCACCGACCAACTGACGGAACCGGAGCTTCGTGCCCACCTGTTCGACTCAACCGTTCTTCCGGCGCTCTGCTACGCTGAGGCTTGGGCTGACACCGCAGCCACTTGGAAAGTTTGAAGGACCACCCACAGAGCGCTAGAGCATAGTCTTCTAAAGATGACCCGACACAGACAACACCTTGTCGGGCTTCGCAATACGGATATGAGGTGATTATCTCGTCTTTATGACCCAGCGGATTACGTTGCGAAAGCGAAGCACCGATGGGCCGGTCACATCATGAGAAGAACAGACAACAGATGGGCATTAAGAACATCTGAGTGTATTCCTCGCGAAGCCAAACATCCCCGAGGAAGACCACCAACGAGATGGGCAGACGTGTTCGTGGAACGGATGGACCAGCTGAGAAACCAGCTGGATACGATTATCGCACCTGAAACTCGTAGACGCAGCCACCGACGGCAACCAAGAAGATAGTGGATGTCTAAAGCTAGGAGGGAAAATGCAAAGTTCTGTGCTGGGTCCGCTCGTCAAGTGAAGGCCATCTAAGTATCTAACAATAGAAGGTTGATTGAAGTGGCGCTTTCATATGAAATGTACACTAGCTTATAAAACATGGAACGCTGATTCCAAATCTAATTTCGGTACCTGCAAAGCGCTTCTGTTTTTGAGGCGAAAATTCAATGAAATGGCTGAGGGGAGTCTGGGAATTTTTGAGGTAAGAATTTAGTGATCTGGCTAAGATAAAAATAGGTGTTGAGGTCTTTCCGGCGCTTAAAGAAGTAATGACTAACATATGTTGATCGATATTGAACGCCTTCCATAAAACGTCCTGGTAGTAATCATGCCCTCATTTGAGCTTACAGACTGAGATTCTGAATGACATTATTATAGCGGAGCGATCAAGTTTTTGTATTCCATTCTCTCCAAAGCGCTTTGGAGGGGAGTTATGGAAATTCTGAAAGTGGATCTAAGCTCAGCGTTCCATGCTCTATAAGGCATCATACATATCGTATGGAAACGGCACATCGAACAATCCTCTTGTAAGTACAAAAATTCAGATTCGAATGATTTTAAAAGAACGTATTATTTTTCGTGGAATAATTCTCACATATGATTATCTTATGATTGCTAACTCAAAAGAGTATTGGGTTCTGCAGTAATAGTCTAAATTTTCATTCCAACTCGAATGAAGTCAATTCTTTGTCGAACTCTGTTCGAAACGCAAAGAGAATAAATTCCTTAATTTTCATCTAAAGTGCTTGAATAAAAAATATACTTTACGCTTTCTTAGAAGTTTTAAACAGGACATTTATGGAAATTTTTTTAAAACACATTAAATAATTGTTGTCGGAAACTCTATTAACCTACACGATTTGAATTTTATAGGTTGGATTTGACTAGTACCGATTAATGACGAGTACGGGGAGGCCATATCGCTGATGTTTATTTATTACCGTAACAGTGCTATAGCTCAACTTATACCGTTCATTTTTGTAAACTTTTAGTCATTGCACTAGTTGTCATTAGTGTTTAGTCATTAGTCTCCACAAAAAAAGATAATGGGTAGGTGGAGCAATGAGTGTAGCACTAAGTCGAAGGTGCTAGAGTCCTCCTGGATGCAATTTTGATGCTATATGGTGCGAAGAAGGATTGATTGTTGATATTGATTGGCTAAAGGTTGTTACCTCCTCCTCTCACTCAAGGCGTCTGCTGCGAAAAGAGCTATGGTGATGGCAACTTTGGCAACTCCGCTTTTCTGCACACCAGTAAATTTGATCACAGCCTGCTTCACATTTTATGGATGTTTCATTTGATGTTTTGATCATGTATTGAAAAGTCTAGAGAAAAAACATTTCTTCGTCAGAAATCATATAGCTGTCCTCTTCAAAAAAGTAAAGACCAAAACTGCGCAATTTTGCTCTACAACACCTCAGACAATCACAGGCTCTCAGCCGGCAGCCACAAAGCCACCGCGAAAACCCACCAAAAGCGCGGTGGCCTCATCGCGGCCACTTTCGCTTCCCGCTGAGGCCCTCATAGCAGTCCGCCCGCTGCCAGCTTTAGCCTCCCGCTCATTGCCATATTTGTAGCCCGCTCGCTTCTACAGTTCTCAGCGGGAAGCGGCAGTGAGGCGATAAGGCCACGACGCTTTTGGTGGGTTTTCGCGGTGGCTTTGTGGCTGCCGGCTGAAAATCTTGTCTGTGTAGCTTCTTGTTATGCTTGGAGTACAACGTTGTAACTTCAATTAATTCATTATAACGATGACAAGTAACAATGAAGAACATAACCATCTGGAGATATGACCACATGGAGAAATAGATATGGCCCCAGATGGTTATGTTCTTCATTGTTACTTGCCATCGTTATAATGAATTAATTGAAGTTACAACGTTGTAGTCCAAGCATAACAAGAAGCTACACAGACAAGATTTTCAGCCGGCAGCCACAAAGCCACCGCGAAAACCCACCAAAAGCGCCGTGGCCTTATCGCCTCACTGCCGCTTCCCGCTTTTCTAAAAGATAGGAAGTGTCCGTAGCCCAAAAGCTTAGAGGTTAGCTTAGATCGTATACTACGACTATGTACGGCCACGTTTGTAAACTCTGGATAAAGGTTATAACTAATGAAATGGCAAGTAACAGTTAAGTGGATGAGTACGCAAGTACGCAGTGATACACACGCATAGATTTACATTCTTTAGAACAGAAAATATGCTGATAATAGACCTTGAGGGTACAAACATTGATAAAACGATCCATATGGGGAGCGGCGACAAAGCAATACACATTCCACCGCGATAAATATATTCACAAACATGAGTGAGGAACCGTGTTAGCGCGCAATGCAGGGGTTTCTCATGCGAATCAACAATCCATTCGCGCCTGAGTATCGTTCAGGCAACTGTCAGTTCTGATCCAAACCCATTTTCCTTATGTTGTGCAACACTTCCTCTGGATTGTGTGCGTCTTCGTCGGTGACTGCAGCGTCTAAGAGTTGTTTCATACTGCAGTCGCTACAGCAACGACAGTCGATCGATCGATAGCTTTTGCCCGCCCCAATATGACTGCGACTGCTGCAGCTACTGCAGTATGAAACAACTCTAAGAGAAGCTGTAATTGACTACGATTACAAACATCATGAAATGCCTGCAAAAGAGAGAGTAGTTGGAAATATATAGATATACATCAAAGACAGACATTAGACAGAGAGAAACGCAAGACAAATATGGTACAGCAATTAGTGGAAGTATGAAAAGCCCTAATTTCATTTCTAGGAGGTAGGAAGACTTTATCAAGCCTTGACGATAAAAAGAGACAGAAATTAGTTCCACATCACAGCTGTAAATAACTATCGTCGATTCGTTGACTGCGCGGACTGGACATAACCGCGGAGCACGCGCCGCGAGGTAAAACGCTTGCTCCAATACAAGATCGCCATTGTTCGTGCTCTCGCAACATGTTAACCGCGCCGCATGTGGTCCGCAGCGCTTCAGCAGTCCGTACGGTCAACGAATCGACGATAGCTGTGCTGACGAACGACTGCGTGCCAAACAATTTTCCGCAAAACTGTAAACCTTTTATGTGCTCACTGTACAAGTACAGTCGATTCATTTCATATGATCATGTGTGCACCCGCACACACCGTCCATCTTTGGCGTCCCCATCTCGGATTTGCGATCGCAAAAACGCGAGAGAGTGAGCAATTGCTATCGCTTACATCATTTACAGATAAATAGTACCTAAAAAGAAAAGAAAACAGCGAGAAAACATCAGAATCGCTTAACGGAAGGGTTGCGTCCTCCAAGAATCCAGGATGGGTACGCCAAAGATGGACGGTGTGTGCAATGGCACACATGATCATATGAAATGAACCGATGGTACATCATTGAAAAGGTGCGCACTGTGTTTCGATGAATGCACTTGGCTTCGAAATGAGAATTTTACTTTTTGAAAAGGCCGGTCGGTAGAAACACGTGCGACGAAAACAACTTACGCTGTGTGTGGCACTCAGACTAAACCTCAAATCAATCCTTCCTCACTCAATGAGCTTTGCGTACAACACACTGGCGTGGAATGAGCCGTGATGGTCGTTCGTTGCGTAAAAGGTCATGTTTTCGCGTGTAATCCGCTGAGGCTGAGAGTTAGAGCATAGCGACGCCCTCTAATCAATAAGCATTTCGAAAATGGACGCATGCGAAACGCAGTGATGCAGATCTTTGAGCGCAAAGAGAGCACGCTTGTAGTCGAATGATGTGACAGCGGCAAAAATGTTGAGAGAAAGGCACTTTTATGTTTACATTCGTAAAATGAGTGAATAGATGGTTTTTTACGGTTTTCGAGCAGCGCCTAAAGAAGAGATATGTACAGACGGGGGTTGCGAATGTATGTAATCGCATAATGAGCGATTTTTCTGGAAGAGTTGAGCGAAAAAGTAGGATTTTGGCGGTTCATGTCCCTGCGATGTCAGCAATATGCTCGTGTGAAATGGCCATGGAGCATATTTTCAAATTTTGTGCCCAATTTCATTTGCTCACGGTGTTGTTGGCAGCACAGGGGCACTTTATGAATGCCAGCCTACAGATTTCTGCACACTTGTAGTTCCCCTCGAAATACATGCCCAAAGGATTTGAGCAATGTTGAATAGTGGACGAGTTATTAATGAATCATCACTTATGTATAGCATTTTTTTTCTGTGCAAGTTAAAAACCTACTAATTATGTCCTTTTTCGCACGCTTTTTTGCAGTAAATCGAAAAAGAGTTTTTATTACATTGTGCAGTGGATGTTTTGATTCAAAACAACGGGGCTTTCATTAAGCACTTCTTCCGGTTGGATAGACAGTCAAACATAGAGAACAAAAGAAATCTGATATACAAAGAGTCGTTAGCTCAATTCAAAAATCTTCAAATAGCGGGGAACCACAACGAGTCCCGAAGCAAACGCTTTTCCAAATAGCGCCTATAGGTACTGGTTCACTAGTACTTGAAATAAAGCACTGAATGATAACGAAAATGAAAACAAAGAAAAGCAAAGATGAAAACAAAGATTAGGCAACAAGAGATGAAAAAATGACGCGAGCCCACGCTGCCAATCTCGTTTGCCTGCACATCTAACTTTTCTGGTGCGATCAACAATGTCTCGAGCGGGCAACGATATGGCTTCCAGTTGGCAGCCACAATACGGCGTTAAGAATTAAGGCTGCCTGCTCAGAGCATTGATGCGGCCCGCTGACAGAAATCTTGTATTCGCAGCCCCATCGTTTCACGGTCGCTGCCAGCTTAACGGAGTCGCTGCCTCATCGTCGCCTTTTGGCTGCTTTTGTAGGAATGAATGCGCTCTGCAGCTATTTTCTGACTCATGGAAGATTATAGCTGCCCGCTGGTAGCCCGTCGCTGCCCGCTCACCGCCATTCCTACAATGTCGTCGCCCGCTCACTGCCACTTTTGCAGTATCGCCTCCCGCTCAGTGAAACTGCCCTTTATCGCCGCCGGCTGAGAGCCTGTGATTGTCTGAGTTCATGCTCAGGGATAGATTTTTGATCGGGGAATTTGTCCATGCTAGAAAGATCCGAAACTTATGTGAAGTGGCGAAAATATATGCTCCAGACAGTGGCGTACCGAGGGGGGGGGGGAAGGGGGGCGCTTTCCCCCCCCCCCCCCCTGAGAATGGGTCGCGAAATTTTTGAAAGTTACTTAAATATTAGGTCATTCCGAAAGTAATTTCGCTTTTTTCAAACGGACGCCACAGACGATAGAACAAAGATTTCTAAAAGGTCATGGTAGCATTCGATGCAAAAATTCATTCTCTTTCTAATGGTTATGTAAATGTTGCAAAGCAGTCAACGAGCTTCCAGTAACCAAAACCTGCAATTTATGCTTTTTGAGATGGTCAAGTTTTATGATTTTTTAAAACTTTCATATCAATCCTCAGAAGGAGTTCAAATAACGATTCGATAGAGTTTACCTTATAGAACACATTACTACTTTTTTCTCCTTTCCATAGCTTGTCATACATTCTTAACAGAATTTCAACTGATGCTACCGATTTCCATACTTGGGCAGCTAAATCCTCGTAGAACATCAAAAGAACAGCAGCTCGCGCACTATTCGATGCATCATTTTCTCCTTTTTCTAACAGGTGTTTTTTGTTTCCGATTCGTTTAGTTTCCGGGGATGAAATCATCGTAACTCATTTCTTTAGCGAGCCCCATGCTGTACCCGAAAAACTCGGAATTTGATTTTGAACCCGTAAACCCTCATATGCTTTGTAAAATTTATGAGGATTGTTATGAAAGTTTTTAAAAATCATAAAACTTGACCATCTCAAAAAGCATGGGTTGCAGGTTTCGGTTACTGGAAGCTCGTTGACTGTTTTGCAACATTTACATAACCATTAGAAAGAAAACGAATTTCTGCATCGAATGCTACCATGACCATCCATGTTCGACTGTCCATAAATCTTGGCATAGTTGCAATCTTCTTGTTAGTTGCTTGAGCGAAGTCCAAGATTGGTGCAGAACTTTATCGCACAGAATCACAGACTAACGTTTTGGCGAACTCGCCTTCTTCAGAGTCTGAAAAGTCGACGACACATGAGTAAACTATCCGATCAAACACTTCGTCGACTACAGAAAGGAGCCCAACCCTCTAAGAAAAGGTCTCAGCAAGGGCAACGCAGCTACTCCGTTAGGCATGCATCCCAGGCTCAGCCATGACGACGCGGAGGTGGGAGTGCAGGTTCGAATCCTGGCGCGTGAACCCGAGATCCTAGCGCGCAAGACACTCGAAGCGTCTTGGATAGCCGCCCAAAATCCAAAAATCAACCGGAAGGACGAGTGCCTAGCCATTACCAACGAGCTGTCTCCTTATCAGAGCCTCTGTGGCTTTTGAATAATGGGGTCAGGTCAGAACCGGGTCACTAGTTATCTATAAAAGTAAGGCAGTACAGCTTTTGACATAAGTGGTCTGCACCCACCAAATTTTCATCTGTTAAGGTGAGCACTGGCTTAATCTTGGTTTTTGGTTAAGGCTGTTGTTTTTCTTAGAGGGTTGGGCTCCTTTCTGTAGTCGACGAGGTGGATCGGATAGTTTACTCATGTGTCTTCGACTTTTCAGACTCTGAAGAAGGCGAGTTCGCCGAAACGTTAGTCCTTTATTCTGTGCGATAAAGTTCTGTACCAATCTTGGACTTCGCTCAAGCAACTAACAAGAAGATTGCTACCATGACCTTTTAGAAATCTTTGTTCTACCGTCTGTGGTGTCCGTTTGAAAAAAGCGAAGTCACTTTTGGAATGACCTAATATATTATAAAAATGTGGAGAGGACTTGTTTTTACTTGTAAATAATTAAAATAATTTTTGAAAATTTTTAAAAATTCAAATTAGCTTTGTAAAAAAATTTTTTCGGGGGCGTGGCTGCCGCCACGCCCCCTTTTTCTGAAATTTTAGAGTCAGGGGCCCGGAAGAATTTTGGGAAACATCCCAAAAATTTTTTCGGAGTGCGTGGCTGATGCCACGCACCTTCATTAGAAAACATTTTTTGTCCCCCCCCCCCCCCGAGCCAAAATCCTGGGTACGCCACTGGCTCCAGACGATGTCAGATCGTCTGGTGGACGTCTGGAGACGATTCAGTTTTGGAGAAGGTACTACTTCACATAAGTTTTTAAATCTTTTTACATAATCTTTCCGCAAATAATTTTCTAAATATGCAGTTTAATTTTGGTGTCATACTTCTGTGTGCGCCGTAAACAAGCAATTTCTTTATTTAAGCCTTGCTTTCAAATCGCGCGCACTTTTCGCCATACACGATAGAGCATGTCAATCGTGTGATAACCTGTCCGAAAAGCTTGTGTTCGACTAAATGGCGCTTATTCTTGGTGCTCGGCCCCGGCTCCGCAAAACAAAAACGAAGTTTAGCCTGTTTCCAGACGATCTGTGCCGGCCCTAAATGCGGAAGAAGATTCTTTTTGCGTAATAACGATGCTTCACAAATCCTCTGTTTTTGCATTTTCATGCAACACCTTAGACCCTGCCACAGTGATGTATGGACTTGTGGTGAAAACTTACCTTAACATGTTGACGACGAAGCCGTTTTTTTATGTCTGTCCCTGCGGACGAACCGTTTTTGGGCATTTTCACAGCCAGCTGTGTATATGTATGTGTATGCATTTATGCGTAAGGTACAAAAATGCAGTGGGCGGGTTGGCTCCGCCCAGTTTTGGCAAGCCCCGCTCACTTTTCGAAAATGCTGGAAATCGCTCAAAATCAATGAATTCGTGCAAATTCCGGCACTGAAAAGTGGGCGGAGCTTGCCGCTCAGGAGGTGGGGCCTGAATAATGGGGGGCGGTTCAAAATTGAGATTATTTAAGGTTTCGCAGTCATTTACGAGCTTTTCTATGCGATTTTAGAACGAAAAATATTTTTGTAGAGGGCAAGGGAGTGGGCGGAATTTGCCAAAAGAGAGGCGGGGCCAACATGAAAAGCTTCTGAGCCTAAATTGATTATGTGAACTTAAATTGGAACCATTGTGCACATTAGAGCTGGTATTTAGGGTGTCGCGCACCATTGCGCGACACTGTCGTCAAAGTGTTAAGAACGCACACCTATATTCACAACCATAAGGTATGTTCAGTTTCAAGGGTAACACATACTTCAAAGCCACTGTGCACGCGAATCCTCGACTTTCGCCTTTTTGTCGTTCCGGGACCTCATGTCCCTAATTCCGGATATCAAGTGGATCCGCGCAAACTCCGACAATCCAAGTTCGCAGGACTCGAGAACGAGTTTTACGGAAAGGTAATTAAGTGAATTGGCACAAACGGGAGGGACGAACATTACGAAGCGTTTCTCGAAGGACGCAATTTCATTGCTTCGGAAAGCAACTTTTGGCAGCGTAAGATAGGCAAATGGCCAGTTGAGTTCCGTTACGATCAAAATCTCATAAACCTCATTAGGGTGAACTTCGCTTTTAAGGTATAAAGTAATCACAAGACATTAATCCTTATTTACGAAAGTGCCTTAAAGGATTCACGAAAGTGCCTTAAAGGCAGTGGCTTGACAAATCCTCGACCTGTGGTTTTTTGGCTTCCCTGGGGTAATTCGAAGCGCTGATCCCAAAAATCCATTTCTAAAAGCGCGAAAATGGCGAAAACCAGCATCTTCCAAAGCCCCTCATCTTGAATTTGGACGAGTGGAACGTTTTTCGCCATGGTTAGAGACGTGAAGCCGTTGTGGGGACACTCATGTTTACAGCATTGCGGCATGCCGCCTCTGACGGTGGGAGGGATATCGCAAGATCGTCAGAACGCCTGTAAGAATGGCTTGCGCGCACGAGTTTAGAAAGAATTTCCTAGTCAATAGCACGTTGTGCGCTCGGATCTGCTCCGTTCTCATGTTTGGGGTCAACCTGTATATTAAAATTTCGAGATGTTCGATTTTGCTGAGCCACTGCCTTCAAAGGCAGTGTCCCGACAAAAAGATGGGTGCCGGAATTTTGTGGCGATGTTAAACTAAACCCGCTTCCTAAACGATGATTGAAGTTCGGGGCGAAAAAGGGGGGTCTACGAAGTCCACCAATCCCCCCCCCCCCCCAAGTGGCCCGGATCTTACATTAGGCTCGGGCGAGTACGAGATGCATGCAAGGTGAAGACGCAGAGTCGTTGCGAAGGGACCCCGCGCTCATGAATGTGTGCGCTATGCGTGATCTGGCCTTCAGTTTGAAATCACGTGCGGGCGGCACTTGGGCTTACCGTAAGATCCGGGCCACTTTCGGAGCAAATTTCAGGCTTGGTAAACCCTTTTTTTCGCTCTGAACTTCTGTCATCGTTTAAGTAAGGGTTCCACCTTTAACATCGCCACAAAAACCCGGCAATTATCTTTTACCGGGACGCCGCTTTTAAGATAAATTACTGCACTCCTTTCAAATTACAAATTTGAGCTGGCTATGCCCGTACATCCCCGCGGGGAGGGTAGGGAATCTGAGAGGAGACACGTCAGATGATTTTTCTTTTCTTTATCTAGCTTAAGAAGGTCCTCATACCCTGATACTGCGCATGATGGATGCCAGTTCACTGCCATACAAGATTAGAATTTTACTACTTTGTGTGATCCGCTCGGGGATAGCCGGGGAAACACGAACCACGCCTTCCACCAATTTCTCTTTTGCTTAAAGAGATTTCGCGGCTATTCTGTTGTACTTTGTTGAACACAAAACTGTTTTAATTTTAACCACAAGTGGAGATTTGCCTAGTAGATTTTGAATGGTAAGTTTCAGCATTGTAAGGGGTGCCGTATGTGTCTCCACTATTTGATCGTGATATCTCTCATACCATTCTGTAGAGATGGCTTCAACTTGAAATTACAACACAAAATTGCCAATTTTCATTACTGTAAGATTACGGTAGAAGCTTCCGGGCAACAGTGCGAAGAAGCTGCATTTTTAAGCAGTCTTCAAAAAAGTGGAAATTTTTATCGTAAAGGTTTCATGGACTCTCCGCCAAATACTCAGTTTGGTGCAAGACTGTGAAGTTCTTTAAAAGGTGTAGCCACAGTTTTGGGAAACATTAGCAAAACCATCGCTACTGCTCATCTGGCATAATTTCTAGCAATAAGATGCAGACTTCATATCATTTATTTGTATCCAAAATTCTGCTTGCCTAGTCTGAGGGTTTGGTACACTTCGGAAGCAAATAATGCTTTCACATGCTTGAAACCCTCTTCAAGTTTCAACCGTAATTCTATGGCAATTAGGGGCAACCGATATTCGTTCTTACTTTCAAACTATAAAGCCAACACTACAAAATGATATCAATAAGTCCGCTAGATTACAGACAAAAAAACCATTCACAATTGAACAATGGGAACATACTCCATGGACACTCTGTAAAGAGTTTTATTCCTCATATATGCTGCAGATTATGACTGAGTAGCAAAGCGTTCTTTTGTACCCTCAAATAGACTAATTCTGGGTATCTTTAGATATATGGTTCAGACGAGCTGCTTTGGGCCGTTTTGCAAATGAGCGACGATTTGCAAATGCCAGGAAGATTTACACAGAAATGCAAGCAAAGTTTCGTACCATGCATTACAAGGTTGGTTTTCTGTTTCTTACGATAGCGTACACCAAACTCATAATGGTTGTGCAAAGCAAAGCACATGAAAATCCAAAACTTAGAACGGCATTCGTATTTCTTTCACAAATCCGTTGGTCGTGTTCTGCCTTTTGAGTGCGCAGATCCTTCGCATACGCATATGTATGACTAGGTGATATTTTGCCTTACATATTAGGCCGTAAAGAAAGTTCCCGGGCACTTGCGAAAATTTTTCAAAACGCTGTAACTTCGAGCAAATTTATTCTTTTTTGAAGCTACAAACTTTATTGCAAAGACAATTTTGTCCAAAACATATATTTGTCTTCTGGCAATTCAGCACCTCGCTGCGGTTCACCAGCATGCGCAGAAGAGAAAAAGATTGCGGCGAAAAGTCGGTCTATTCGTGCAAGATTTCTCAAGCATAATGAAAGCTAGAGAGCTCATATGCAGTAATTTTATAGAAGTCTGTAGGGGCTGTTATGGAGACTATTCAGGCTTTTGAGCGACTTCATGCAAAAAAAGGTTTTTCCGGAATGCGCTGTTTGAGTAAGTGACTTTAAAGTCTTGTCGTTCTGCATAAAGTGGACCAAATCTCTGATTACCGCGAACACTGTTAGGGTAATGCCTTACACATCTTTTGGACCCATCATCCAAGCGTGGCGATCTCGCAGAAGCGACGCCGGCTGCGAAAAGCGTTGCAGTCAGAGGCAAGTCCGACAGCGTGCAATTTTTTTTGCGCAAAACATAAAACTCGAAGTTGCGAGTATAAAATTTCCAAAAGTGCCCGGGAGCTTTCTCTATAACCTAACACTTGCATACTGCTCAGTTGCTCGTAGCAACGTAATTTTTCCAAAAATAGTAGGTGTAAATCAGCTCGGCCTCAACTCCGGTTGATTTTCTTTCTCGACTTTTGGTAAAGGGGGTCCCTTGCTCTTTGTTCATGACCTTTTTGTAGATGACTTCAGCGTATTTAAAACTGCAGACTATTCTGAAAATAGTTCAGATGCTTGAAGGCGTGTCAACAAGTAAGGAATACACGCTTGCTGTAAGAAAAGCAGTTTATTTATGTCCGAAGTTCATGATTGTATATGGTTTGCAGATTAGCAAAGGCGACGCTAAAGCATTCGGTCAGCACTTTGATATCTGAAAGCGCTTTTCGAGCTAGTCCATCAGCAACGAGAGCTTATGCGTCAAGCTGAAAACGCTCTAAACGTACGGTGATATGGAAGGAGAGGAAGAAGGGCCACTAGCGGTCAAAAAAACGGAACAACACAAAGTAGTTGATCAATATTTACTTTTCCGTTATCCGAATACATTTTTTCGAAAAAGAATATTGCTTTTTTTTCTTAAATCAAATTTGATGATAACTTCGCAGAAAGGGTGTCGAACTCCTGGCACGTGTCACAAAAAATTGACATGTCGTCTGCATGTTTAAAGGTTTTACCAAGATTTTTTTTAGTCTACCTACTAATGTGAGTTCAATCTTTTCTTCAATCAATAGTGAATCCATTTTTATTTTACAATGTTAAAAAGGATATTAACACTATACACATAGTCTTGTGTTCAATGAACATAATAGGTTTGCCCAAAACTCGATGAAAAAATTTTTAGGCGGAAACACTCCTTCGTGAGAACATTTTGGAAAAATGGGTCCGGTGGCGAAACAGTACTTAATTTCGTCTTTCGTGGTGCGTTGCAGTATATGAAATTTGAAATTCGTAGTGATTTTCTTTTTGTTTGGGAAGCGGGCAGTTTTGTTCGTGTTTGTGCGGTTTAATGTTATTTGCCAGTTATATAGCCATATACGTGCTTAGCAGCCCATAGCTCTTTCTATCAGCTTGTTGTAGATAAAAGTAAGTTTTTAATTACTTGAAAATCGGACTTCCTTCGAAACATGCAAATCTTCCACTTGGTCATCATATAGTGGGCACATACAATACCACCCACATAACTTGCATAATTTCCGCGAATGTCGCGAAATTCCGGGAATGTCGCGAAGTTTCGCGAAATTTCGAGAATTTCGCGGAATTATCGGAATTTCGCGACATTCACGGAAATTGTGCACATTCTGTAAGCGGTATTGTAGTGGAATACAGCTCAGAAGACAGCCTAATTAAAATGAATGTAATGGATGTTTATTTGCATATATCTCATGTTGTTTAAGAAGGAGATTTGTAGGGTTTTTAGAGCTAAAATTGAATTTTTTGAGGCTCTCAGTAATTTAGATTCTCGGACCAAATTTCATGTGCACTACAATTAACTAAGATATATTGTGATCATTTTGTAGAGCATGCTTTATTTCGAATAGTGCCCCTTGCGCTTTTGATATTTACACTGCGGTTATAGTTAAAGAAACGCTCATTACTTTTGCATCAAGCCAATATTTTGAAAAACCGCAGGTGTTAGCATTACATGTAAAATCTTATCATTAGGTCGTTTATTCAAACCCAGTAGAGATTCGTGCAGGCCCGATGATGTGAGCCCTATCCGCAACTCAGTTAACGTTCGTTAGCGCAAAAACCACGTCTGGTTTACGAGAGACGACAGCTTAGTAAAATTCATTGAAAGACTGAAATTTGCAAGTTCCTCCCTTGTGAGAAAACGTCACTAGATGTTTGCTGGTTGCGAAAGTTCTCATAGAAAATAAAAACAATAGCGGAATGTGAACAGAGATAAGAATGACACATGTCAATCCTACATTTAATCCGAGAATAAAGTTGAGATTGATTATTAGATATGCGCATAAATGTGTGCTTTGCAGTTATTATGTGCGGAGCATTTATCTGCATGAATTATTACATATTATCCTACGTACTAAACATCAACTCAAACGCTTTGACACATGGAAGCGAAACGTGGAGCCTTGAGCGCATTCTTTTCAAACTGCTGCTATTTACGTCTTCTTTAAAACCTAGGCGAAAAAGGAGCAACTCACAACATTATTACGATGATGGAAATGTTAATGGAGAATTTTTGACGCACAAGTCATGACGGACCAAGAGCCAGAGCAGAGGTAGTAAGGGGACGCTACTTTTCTGGGAATAGGTCACTGTTGTGATTAGCATGTCAATTCGGGGGGGGGGGATGTGTTACATGTGGGCGACAAAAATTTTTGCGACGTTACAATGAACCGCAGAAGGCAGCACTCTAATATGGCAGGTAACTCGTCCATGCATAGGACAGGTGACTCGTCCATGTTTCAATCACCTAATAGTTTCTTGCAAGCAGTAATGTAGTCAAATATGTCATTGACACCTACTTATCTAAAAGCAAACTTCCTTTAGCACGGAATTCGCAAAATCCATGAAGATATGTTGAGTTAAAACATTATTATAATGAGTAAGAAATTCAGTTCTTGCGATACACATTTTTTTCAGAACTTTTTATTTTGAGAGGTTAAATTCAGGGATTTTGCGAAGAACTTCAAATAGATAGGAGAAATTAATCTAGACATTAAACTGAGAACTTCAACAAAGAATAAATATTAGGTCATTCCGAAAGTAATTTCGCTTTTTTCAAACGGGCGCCACATCTGATGGAACAAAGGTTTCTAAGAGATCTTGGTAGCATTCGAAACAGCATTTCATTATCTTTATAATGGTTATGAAATATTTACAAAACAGTCAATGAGCTTTCAGAAAATAACCAAAGTCTGCGACCTATGTTTTTTGAGATGGTCAAGTTTCAAGATTTTTTAAAACTTTCATAACAATCCTCAGAAAGAGTTCAACTGACGGTGCAGAGCAAACCTCATAGAATACAGTTCAACTTTTTCTCTTTTCAATAGCTTGTCATACATTTTTAACAGAATTTCAACTGATGCTACCGATTTCCATACTTGGACAGCTAAATCCCAGTAGAACATCAAACCTTGAGCAGCTCGGGTGTCATTCGATGCAGCTTTTTCTCCTCTTTCTAATGGGTGTTTTTTGTTTCCGATTCGTTTAGTCTCCGGGGATAAAATTATCATAACTCAATTTTTTAGGGAGCCCAAGGCTGTACCCGAAAAACTCAAAATTTGATATTTCGAACAAGTAAACCCTCACTTGCTTTGTAAAATTGATGCCAACTCATAGCACCATCTTGGTAGCCTCAAATTCCGAATAATTATGATGTTTGATGCGATTGTGGTTGAAGTGGGCCTGCCAAAATTCGATGGTTCTGCTAAAAAATCTTTTAAAAAACTACGGTGAGCTACGAGAAAGGGAAAAAATAGCGCTGTATTGTATAAGCTTTACTCTATCGAATCTTTACTTGAACTCCTTCTGAGGATTGATATGAAAGGTTTAAAAAATCGTGAAACTTGACCGTCTCAAAAAGCATGGGTCGCAGATTTTGATTATTTTCTGAAAGCTCATTGACTGTTTTGCAACAGTTTCATAACATTTGGAAAGAGAATGAAATTCTGCATCGAATGCATCCAAGATCTCCTAGAAACCTTTGTTCCATTAGATGTGGCGCTCGTTTGAAGAAAGCGAAATTACTTTCGGAATGACCTAATATTTTATTTTTATTTTTTCAAAATAATTCTTAAAAACAATAAGTTGATGCAAAAGTTCTGTCGTTTCATTTTCAAAAACTTGTAACTTCGCGAGATTTCAACGAATTTGCTTGCTTGTAATTTTATTAGAAAGACTATTCTTCCGCTTTCAACCCTTGTTTTGTGGAGCTTCTGTTTCTCACTGCGTGCAGAGATAAAAATGGAAATCTAAGACCATGTAAACTTTGACCATTTTAAGTTAGGTCACCAAAAATCTGGAATGCTGCAAAAAATCTGGAATCGTCAGTACATATTTTTTTGGCCTACCCTTTGCAACTGTTAAAAGTTTGTGCTGTTTGGACGTTTCTGTGAGAAGTTATAATTGACAAGTTGATTAATTTTGGCGTTTTCCACAGTAAACTCGATATTCATAACTTCTCACAGACACGTCCAAACAGTACAATTTTTTCATAGATGCAAAGGGTAGGTCAAAAAACATATGTACTGACGATTACAGATTTTTCTGCGGCATTCCAGATTTTTGGTGACCTAACTCAAAAATGCTCAAAGTTTACATGCTCCTAGTTTTCCATTTTTATCTCTGCACTCAGTGTGAAACAGATGCACCACAAAACAAGGATTGAAAGCGATCTAATCTTTCTAATAAAATTACAAAAGCAAATCCGTTGAAATCTCGCGAAGTTACAAATTTTTGAAAATGAAACGACAGAGCTTTTGCACCAACTTAATATTAGGTCGTTCCGAAAGTAATGTCGCTTTTTTCAAATGAACGCCACAATTCGTGGAATCAAGATTTTCAAGAGCTCTTGGGTTTATTCGATGCACAATTTTGTCCTCTTTTTAACGGTTGTAATCTCATTGCATAATATTCAATGAGCTCTTGAAAAATTACCAAAACCTGCGACTCACGCTTTTTGTCATGGTCAAGTTCGGCTATTTTTCTATATTTTTGTACTGATTCCCCGAAGATGTACAAGTAACAGATAAATAAAGCAAACCCTATAGGACACAAAAAAATTTTTTTCTTTTCCTTAGTTTGCTTCTTAGAGTTTGTAGGACCAATTTTTCGATGCTGTCAAATTCCATATTTGGTCAACTCAGACCTCACAGAACAACAACCGGCAAGCAATTCGGGTGTCATTCGAAGCAGCTTTTTCTCCTCTTTCCTCCAGTTGTTTTTGGTTTCCGATTCATAAAGTTTTCCGGAAAAATCATCATAATTTAGGTTTTCCAGGGTGCCCCAGGCTGTACCCAAAATTTCCGAAAGTTGCTAATCTGAAGCGGTAAATGCTCATCTGCTTTATAAAATTAGTGTTAAACCATAGTCCACCTTTGTAAGTTTCAGAATCGAAAGTTTATTGGTGTTTGATGCTTATGTCTTTGAGACAAGCCTGCAAAAATTCGGTGACTTCATTGAAAAATCTCTGAAAAAATTATGACGTGATACGGAGAGCATAAAAAAATGGCGCCGTTTCCTATAGGGTTTGCTCTATCCATCCATTACTTGGATTCCTTCCGGGAATTATTACAAAAAATTAGAAAAATTGTGAAACTTGACCTTCCCAAAAAGCATGGGTTGGAGATTTTAGTAATTTTTCAAAAGCTCAACGAGTATTCTGCAGTTAAATTATAGCCTTTGGAAAGAGGATGAAATGCTGCATCGAATGCTACCAAGATCTCCTAGAAACCTTGCTTCCACGAAATGTAGCGTTCGATTGAAAAAAGCGACATTACTTTTGGAACGACCTAATATTAGGTTAATTTATAATTAATGCACGTTTTCTATACTTCATCTTTCAGCCAAGGTAATTCCTTTTTGAAAAGATTTTTTGGACGCAATAAAAACTACTGTAATCATCAAATCAGCGGCTATACAACAGATACTTTTGCATGACTGTATCTATCACAAGAAAGATTTTCTGGGCTGAAGATTGCCAACAACTTTTTTAAGAGGCCTCTAATCGAGAGAGCATGACTTATGTTGAAATAAAGGAGGAGAAAGCAGATTTCGCTCATCGTGTAGCCAAGGGTCTCTTGAGCAGTGATGCTAAGCTTGGATTTTATGGAAAAAGTAAATGTCGCAGAGAGTCGAAAGTATTTACTTTTTCTGCCGTCCCCACAGCTTCAAAAATCAGTCATTTTTGAAATTATTTCACTTTTTTCCGCTGGAAAGTGAGAAAACCTTAGCGCTTTTCTACCATCAAATGAACTAGGTCTATCCTTGCTGGATAGTGCAAAAAACTTGCAATCGCCTTTTGCTTCAAAGTTTTATATGGCACGGAAAGGCCGCGACGTTCATCTAAGTTTGCAATTAAATTTCTCGGCTGAGAATCCATGAGAATTTTGTGCAGATTGCATCTAGTAGCATAAAGTTTCCTAATCCTTATGCATATTTTTTAAAATCAATCCGGCTATTCGTCATAGATTTAGGGCAAAAAGAGTGAAAAGCAAAAATTTTGGCATCCAGTCTCTTTTATTTGAATTCTTAAAACTTTGTAATAAACGGAGATGTACGAAAGCGAAGGCACACTTAAGAAACTAGAAGAAACGCTCTTTTACACAGCTTAATAGTTTTTGAGGAAATTGATTACACATCAAATACCAGCTCTTGGAAAAATAGGTGTGAAAAACGTGCACATATGATTCAACCTAATATTATTTTTTACATTTGTTTTTGCTGGCAAGCAAGGAGGGCATGGGTACAAACTCCATCGAATTATATTTCCTGGTAGTGTCTGCTTGAGCAAAACCTTAGTGCTTGTAATTTTCATTAACTTCTAACTGGACCTGATTTGATATGATTTTATTGTATACATACTTTGTGTTTCTTTTGAGAATTTGTGTATCTCAACTGCCCCTTTAATTTTACTTTTGTAGCACGCCTTAGAGCCTAAAGAATAAATAAATAAATAAATAAATAAATAAATAAATAAATAAATAAATAGTGGAGAAATTTCCGTTGCAAAGTTTGGTGCCGACTCTCCGCATGGTGATTACTGCCAGTCTGTCGGCCTCTGCTTTATTGACGCTGACATGTAACGGTACTTACCTGTCAAATCCTACTTCTTTAACAGTGTATCCAAAACATTATTTGATTTTGACCGATGCTGAGCAATGGTGCAGGATGCAAAAAAATGATAAATGACACTAGGATGGCACTTAAGTAGTGTAGATTTTTTATACAACTTTTTTATTTCTGAGAGAAACGCGTTCTTATATAATTTCTGTCTTTTTGATCTTGGCGAATTTACTCTTTGGTATTGTATAGATTGAAGCTACAAATACGACTTACGCCAAATCTCCACATCCTATGCGTCTTATAATGGAAGTTTGGTACCCTATTTTCAGGTGTACAAGCCGCACTTTTTCAAATTTTCAAACAAGCTGCTCAGCCGCTTCATTGTGTTTCGAGGAGCAATCCTTATGCTGCACGATTCTTTCAGGCAATACGCAGCACGGTATAAGGTCCTTTGGTTGCGAGTTCTTCTAATGTGTTCGTTCTGGTCGATGTAAGCTAGGACCACCCTGCGGCTTATACACCTGAAAATAGGATGAATTAGATTCGGTTTTTGAGAAGTGACCATATATACAGCTTCGAACGTTGATTCCAAATATGCTGTCCGTAGCTGCGACGCATTATTTTGAAACAAGTTATGAGCTTTTTCTTCACGAAATTGGCAAACTATTCTACGGGAAAACTCTGTGGATGGAAACTGCCCTAAAACGGTGCTGGAGTACTGAAATAATATCAGATTGAATTTTTTATCATGGACAAGAACTCAACGCAGTAAAATAGCACTTAGATGATAATAAAGTAATTCTAGTAGGTCAAAGATTATGCACACTTTGCCCAGTAAAAAACTCGTTTTAGAATGATGTGCCGCGGGGAACGGAATTTATTTACCCAGAGAGTATGATGCCATGTAATTAGCAGGGGACATAAGAGGTCATGAACTGTCAGCAACGCTAATAATTCACCCAATTTGCATCGAGGACAAGCAGATTTTGCTCATGACAGATACGACATCCTACAGTATACGAAACCGGGATTTTATTGAAATTTGAATTCAAAATTCAGTAATGAATTTGGTCCAACTAGAGTAAAAATTTGTATTTAGGAGTAATCTGCCATGCCGGTTCCAAATATGATGGTGGTTTTGCGTGTAAATGAAACCGAGCTTCGTGACGGGACCAAAATCAATGTTCGGCGGCGATATTTGGCAAATCAAAATGAAAGTAGCATTTATTTCATTTGTTTTTCAGTTTTATCAAAGTTGCAGCTATGAAAAAGTCAAAATTTCAAAAGGAAAGTTTCCGGCGAAAACACTAGCACATTCGAAAACAGCATCATAAAACCCTCAAATGACGATTTTAAGCTTTTTGCCAGATTTTGAAAACAAGATCAAAATTCAAAAGAAAAAATTTCGAGTTTTCACGCAAAACCGCCATCATATTTGGAACCAGCATGGTAGATTACCCCTAAATACAAATTTTTATCTTAGTTGGACTAATTTTGCTACTGAATTTTGAATTCAAATTTTAATGAAATCCCGGTTTCGTATACTGTAGGATGATGTCGTATCTGTCGTGAGCAAAATCTGCTTGTCTTCGGTTCAAATTGGGTGCAAACTAGCGTTGCTGACAGTTCATGACCTCTCATGCCCCTGCTAATTACATGGCGGCATCCTCTCTGGGTAGATAAATTCCTGCACCTATGTGCCGCAGCTAGGAACAGCATGATTGGAATCAGCGTTTGAAGCTGATCCCAAATACATGTCTTATCTCAAAACTCTAAGTTAACTGACTTCCCTTGTTAGATCTACTTGGGGGAAAAATTCGTTCCGCTTCAGATGCTAGAGCTAGAGGTCATTCGACGTGCTAATTGCAAGAACAATACCGCATCTGCATGAGAGGGCCCCTTTTAAATAAGGCATAGTTGTTGAACTTACAAATGCATATGATGTCATGTTCGGCATGTCAAAGTGTTCCATTGAGAAGTTTCAGCGAATTTGAGGTTTCCCTTTCGACTTATTGACGAATGCCCCTCCAAATAACCTCATCGGCTTGTTCAACCTCTTAAAGGCGCTGGCATTTTTTTGGTCAAAATTAATTTTTTGCTAAGCTGATGTCTAGACTAGAGGTGCGATAGTGGGAGCCGATTCTCCCCCTACCTTCACTTTTAAGCTGATGCAGGGTGACCAGCTTCATTTTTGGAATAAAAAATTTTTCGCTGGACGATAAAGAAGGAAAATAAGCAAAACAAACGCAAAAAGATTATTGAAAGCATATACCTATGTCTACGGCGGCATATATATTTGAAATAAACGTGTTCAGTAAATGGTGTATTTGGTAGTAAAACTCAGCTATACTTTACGGTTTTTATTAAGTAAAATTTGTCATAACGTACTGCAAAGAAACTAGGTCGTCCAGGGAGTAACCGCCAAGAACAAGAATTTTGTATAATAAAGTGACGAAAAATCATGCAAAATTTCCACCGTTATAAATCTGGTGTTCGAAGATGTCAGCAATTGCAACTTCATAGATTTTCAAGAGCAAGTGTACCTCTAACACATAGTGAAAGGATCGGGTCAATTTAGGAGGAAGTCGCCGAAAACCAGTATTCTAAAAATTTACGCCATTTTAGCGTGTTTGTTTAGTGACAGCTGATAGTTAAACTCATATAAATCTTAAATGTAAAAGTAAATGATGTTGCGATAGGTTTTGTAGAGTAAGGTTTGTTTTATCAGAATTTATCTTAGTCGTACTGATCCATTCAGATACCGCCGACATCCAGGCTCTTAGAGAAACAGGTAAAAAACCGCTTTTTGAAATTCAACAGCTCATAACTTCTTAAGAAATGCATGAATCATGTTGCGACTTCTTAGGTTAGATTTTACTCATCAAGAGCTTTCAGGTGATATATGATTATGTACGGGGGGAAGGAGCCTTTTCATACCAAAGTCTCCCCCTCCAATACATTAAAGTGGGCAAGGGGAGACTTTGGTATGAAAAGGCTCCCCCCAGGGCATAATTCGTAGGAAGCCCTAAACCCCATATGTTGTATATCAACTAAAAGCTTTTGATGAGTAGAATCTAGACTATGAAGTCGCAAAATGATTCATGCATTTCTGAAGAAGTTATGAGCTGTTGAATTTCAAAAAGCGGTTTTTTGCCTGTTTATTTAAGAGCCTGGATGTCGGCGGTATCTGAATTGATCAGTACGGCTAAAATAAATTCTGATAAAGCAGACCTTACTCTACAAAACCTACAAAGTCGCAACATCACTTATTTTCACATTCAAGATTTATATTAGTTTAACTATCAGCTGTCACTAAACACGCTAAAATGGCGTAAATTTTTAGAATTGTGGTTTTTAACGACTGTCGCTCAAATCCACTCGATTTTTTCACTGGCTGATAGAGCACCATTTACTCTTCAAAACCTATGAAGTCGCAACTGCTGACATCTTCAAACAACAGATTTATAACAGTGGAAATTTTGCATGATTTTTCATCATTTAATTATTCAAAATTCTGGTTCTCGGCCGTTACTGCCTGGATCGATCTACTTTCTTCGCTGTACGTTATAACAAAATTTGCTTAATAAAATCCATACAGTTTCGCTAAGTTTTACTTCCAAATACACCATTTACTGAACACGTTTGTCTTAAATATATATGCCGATGTATACATAAATATATGCTTTCAATAATCTTTTTTGCGTTTATTTTCGGCGCGCTGGCGGCAACGACTGGAAGGATAGACTCAGTCGACGTTAACGCCCCCCCCCCCTGGTCGACGTTTTTGGGAGGTGAGTGTCCGGCACTACCACCTTCACCTTTGGCCGGCCAGTGGTAGCTGGGACCACCCTATTTTTGGTGGGCCCGGCTCCCCTCATCGCACCTCTGCTCTAGACCCGCTGCATGCAACTTTGTCTGGATATGTTTATTTTAGACTGTGCTGTACTGTTTTTTTCGCTCAGAAACCTTAAATGCAGATTCCACTAGTTTTCGTGCTCAGATTCTTTCATAGTCTTATCAGAAAACCGCTCATTCACGCAGTTTTGTAGGCCATACAGGGCCCAGCATGAGGTGAGCAAATGACAAGCTAGAAATCGTTTTGGGTGAAAAAGCAAAGGGAATATGTTTTTGCTAGGGCCGGGGCGAGGTCCCGAAATAAACCTTGGTGGTTCATGCTATTTGCTCATCTTAACATGTTATGTGCCTCAACAGGCGAGCACTGGAGTTCGCGCGCGTCCAATCGCGCCGTGTCTGATTGCCGCATGCGCGACGTCGCTTAAACGTTGCTATTTGTAACAACTTACATGTCTAGTTCTCAATGTATGCGTAACGATATGGCACCAAAACTCGTTAGCGAAGGAAGAGGAAAGTGGAAACAAAGTGTGAAAAATTATGTAGAATTTATGTGAATGGAAGGTGTAAAAGCATTTTTTCTAAAAAAAATTTCGTAACTGGTGAATAAGGATGTGATTTCTAATAGTTCGTTAGCAACGCGCAGATGACGATATGATATGAAACTTGATACGTTTATAAACACGGGCCTGCAGGGGTTAACTGAGAAGCTTCATTGAAAAATTATATGACTGAAGGTTGTGGCAAGATTTTCTGTAAATTTCCCGCTACCAAAAAAAATGGAAAAATGGCTCATTTGCAACACAGAGACGACCAAAACGCGGGAGATTTGGTGTGTATACGCGCGTAGAGCTAAGGAACAAAGTATGAAAAACCATGCAAACTTTTGTGAATGAAGAGCGTGCCCAACTTTTTTCCAAATTAGTTTGGCAATTGCCCACCTAATGCTTACCTGAAGTAGGCAAAACTTCCAATTTACACAAGTTTGCAAAAGTTCTACATGAATCTGTTCTACACCTCAAGTTTAGTATATAATAACATTTTGTTTTAAATCTCCTCCTATCCTCCTTGATAGGATCAAGAATAAAACGACGAGGGTTCTTTGGAGGAAGAAAGTGCGCTTCAATCGTACAACCCACGTAGCGGCGGGATCAGGTGGGAAATCGTGAAAATCGATAGCGGCAAAGGCGAAGTCGTTTTACTGATATCCACTTGCCACCCTCGTCCCTACTGGGCCCTGAGCCCATATCACAATCTAGGAATGAGCGGAATGCTGCTAGGAATGAGCGAATGCTGCTAGGAATGAGCGTGCTACATTCAAAAACAAACAAAATTAGAAGACACGCTGCAACACTCAAGTGTTAACGCATTTTTATCAATCAATGCAGTTATTTCTTCAAACTGTAATATTGTCATTTGTATTTTCAAACAAATGCTAAATTTGAATGACGAGTTGGTAGAGTAGTGCTCATTATCAATGCAAAGACATAAAAGTATGACATCAGTTATCGCTTTCAGTCTACATGCTGAAATCGCACGCTTTTGATACTTGAATTTGAATTTTTTATAGATAAGAGTTTGTTATAGATAATTATTGCTATTCAGGACAGCATTTTGGTCCCGCCAAAAAAACATAATTCGATGCCCAAAGTATAGACATAGCGTCTGCGTGTTTGGTATTGAAAACCTGCAGCTTTTATCTGAAAGTAAAAGCCTAATGGCTAACAAGGTGGGCTTCACAAAAGCATAGATTATTAGTTTTTTGAGTTTTTTCAGCCTTATCCTGCTTTTGATTATGCAATTGTTGACTGCATGCATGAACTACTCTTTAACCGTACACACTTGGACCAGGTCGATCATAATCTGGATCTGCAATTCTACAGATCCCTTGAGAATGTAAGTAAATTTTTCACTTCGTTTTTGTCGATCTCATGCATAGAACAGTTTCCCAATGATTTTAATACGAGAATTACGATATTGGTGACTAAGATTTTAATTTATTTATTCATTTATTTAGTTTTATTTTACCGTGCAGGTGTTTTACAGGATATCCCAAAAAATGCTGCTAGTGTTGATTGTTCATAACTCCCTTGAAATAGAATTTTTCAGAAAGCTTTAGTTATTGTTTTTAGACCTGCCTTCAGTCTAGACTCAAAGCCTGGAGCGAGTTTAAAAAATTATTTTCATTACTGTAGGAGCACGGTAGGAACTTGCAGCAGCGCCACTGTGAAAAAAAGATAAGAGTTATCCTTTGAAGAATTGTGTAACAAGGTTTTCATGCATGCTGAAATGCGTTACGGTAAAGTGTGAGATTTATGTTGGAAACAGCGACTTTGACCTAGGAGGAGCTTTTAGCTTTTTTGGTTGTCCTATGGTGAAATGTGATTTTTCTATTTACTCAGAATCCTCCTCAAAATTCCTACAGTAATCCTACAGTAATATAGAGAGATTTATCCGCACTATACTGTATATCTAAACTAAAACGTGCTCTACAAAATGAATGATTCCTGAAGCTTAGCGAAAAACGGCATCACAAGAAAATTATTAACATTCAGAAAGTAGGCACATTTTTTCGGACACCCTACGTAAAGCTTCATTGTCTTACGTCCCGCCACAACTCAAAATGAATTCTCTAACTGATCATAACTGTCGAATATATATTTCTGCCCATTCACTTGATTCTTCCAAACTAAAACCCAACCTCGACATAAATTTCCCAACATGGTCCAAAACCAAGCGATACAAACATCGTTAATTCGTGTAATGTTTGTAACGTTCTTCCACTGTTGTGCTTGATTTTCTTCTAATATCTGCACTGAATAGTACTTTGCAGATTCAATGGGAAATTCGATTTAGAAAACCGATGTTACTAGCGTTAAGCCCTGGCTGGATAAGAGAGTTTGATAGAGAACGGCTCAATCAACGTTGCCAATTTGTGGCAAGTCGACTGTTTCAAATGTACTCTAATGACTGTAATGTCTAAAAAAAGCACCCGTGGTGCCAGGAACTGTTGCAAAAAACAGAAAGTTGCAATTCGTTCAAACGGAAAAACGCGGTTATGATACGTTCCTGATATGAGATAACTCTGATATTTTTTACATCAGTGGCGTACCCAGGAATTCTGTTGGGGGGAGGGAAGGGGGGCGCAGGGGGCTCGACAACAATTTTTTGGATAAAGTTGCGTGGCGTTAGCCACGAACTCCGAAAATTTTTTTCGTACGCTCCCCAAAATTTTTGCGGGTCCCGGGATCACCTCTCATTTTCAAAGCGAACTATTTTCCGGGGAAGTCAATGAAAACGCTGCAAAGTTGTATTGAGGATATATGCAACACTGCTAATCATGTTTTAGACAGGAGAAATGGAATCTGAGGACAAGCAGTGGTTCAACGAATATTTCGATATGCTGAGATTTAACTTATTTTTACCATAAACATGTTAAGCAGTGCCGTAGTATATGCTCAGTACGATTTTGCAGCAATTTCATTGACTTCTTCGGAAGATAAATGACTTTGGAAATAAGGCATGATTCCCTGAGGATCCTCAGGGAGCACACAAAATGACAAGAAACCAATCTTGTATCTTGGCAGTAACCTGGCATACATTATGCGCAGGTATAAGGGTATGAAAACTTTCATATGCAAGATAAAAAAGGAAGAAGAAAGATATCTAGAGTAGCGAGATATGACGCATTCCTTCTCAGATTCCCTCCCCTCTCTAGCGGAGATGTACGTATATGCGGGCCTTAGTTATTTACAAGTAAACTTAACAACGCATTTGAGTAAGTTTCGAAAATTTCGCGACATAATATTAGGTTGTTCGGAAATTAATGCCCGTTTTGAATTTGAACCGCAATAAGTCATACATTTCTCACTTCTAAATAGGTTGCGAAGTACCAATGGTAGAGCAAATCAAGCTCTACAAGATGGCCATCTTGCTTTTTCAACAGCTCTCATCCATCTCGAGTTTCGTACCAAAAACTAAAAAGACTTAGCAACCCGAAAAATCGAAAAAAAATCGTAACTCAGTTCACAAAAATCCTACAAAAATTCTTACTTTGCTCACGTAAACACTATCCACATAAGACATCTATTAGGTCGTTTCAAAAGTAATTTCGTTTTTTTCAAACGGGCGCCACATTTGATAGAACAAAGGTTATCTTTCTAATAATTATGAAATTGTTGCAAAACAGTCAATGAGCTTTCAGAAAATAACCAAAATCTGCGACCTATGCTTTTTGAGATGGTCAAGTTTCACGATTTTTTAAAACTTTCATATCAATCCTCAAAAGGAGTTCAAGCAACGGTTCGATAGAGCAAACCCTGCAGAATGTAAATCTAATTTTTTCTCTCTTCCATAGCTTGTCATACATTTTTAACAGAATTTTAACTGATGCTACCGATTTCCATACTTGGGCAGCTAAATCCTCGTAGAACATCAAAAGAAGAGCAGCTTGGGCACTATTCAAAGCAGCATTTTCTCCTCTTTCTAATAGGTGTTTTTTGTTTTCGATTCGTTTAGTTTCCGGGGAGAAATCATCATAACTCATTTTTTAGCGAGCTCCAGGCTGTACCCGAAAAACTCGAAATCTAATATTTCGAACCCGTAAACCCTCACTTGCTTTGTAAAATTGATGCTAATTCATAGTACTATCTTGGTAGTCTCGAATTCCGAAAAATTATGATGCTTGATGCGATTGTGGCTGAGGTGGGTCTGCCAAAATCCGATGGTTCTGTTAAAAATCTTCTAAAAAATTACGGCGAGCTATGAGAAAGAGAAAAAAAGTACTGTATTCTTTAAGGTTTGCTCTATCGAATCGTTACTCGAACTCCTTCTGAGGACTGATATGAAAGTTTTGAAAAATCGCGAAACTTGACCATCTTAAAAAGCATGGGTCGCAGATTTTGGTTATTTTCTGAAAGCTCATTAACTGTTTTGCAATAATTTCGTGAAAGTTAGAAGAGAATGAAATTCTGCATCGAATGCTTCCAAGATCTCTTAGAAAGCTTTATTCCATCAAGTGTGGTGCCCGTTTGAAAAAAGCGAAATTACTTTTGAAACGACCTAATATACAGGGTGTCCCAAAAAAATGTGAACACTGTTTGATTGTTAATAACTCCCTTGCTTTCATGTCCTTCTCCGAGCTTGAGGCACCATTCCATAGAGCGAGGTTGAACTTACACTTACAGTATGGAGCGAATCATCTACCGCTCTTCATTACTGTAGGATTACGGTAGGAACTTGGACAAGGATTTTAGGCTATTGAAGGCCACATTCTGCCTCGGAACAAGACCAAACAAGCCAAAAACTTCTATACTACGGTAATGGAAGCCGCTGATTTCGAATATGCAATTTCCACTTTACTGTGATGCTTCTTTCCAAGGTTATCCCAGCTGAACCGAAATAAGTGAATTTCCAGCATTTGTCAGAAATGTGAATACACCGTCGAAAAAGCTAAAAACACTCATAAAAAGTTGTGTAATGGAATCAGCGTGGGCAAAAATCCCGGTACACGATTTCTCAGATTTTTTGGAGAAAATTTTGTCAAATGGCATATTTCACTGTAGATCCACATGCTAGAAGCTCATACCGTAACCATACAGTAAAGAACAGCGATCGGTAATTCGCTCCATACTACAAATCTAAGTTGAGCCTCGCTCTACAGAATGGCACCTCAAGCTCGGCGAAAGACATGAAGGCAACGGATTTATTAACGATGAAACAGTGTTCACATTTTTTTGGGACAACCTGTATACTCCTTTGCCGTTTTTTTCCTTTGTTAAAAATCAAGAAAACGGAAATTTTCGTGCTTTTGCCAAAGTGACGCTGTGCCGTCCCCACATAGGTAGTTGTACTTCACAAGCCTGTAGAAGTACAGACTTGAATTTTCAGCTCTCTACAAGCTTTAGTTCTTGAGGAATGCCGAATATAGCTTTCCTTAGTCAGGTGATCCAAGCGAAAATTCAAATTTCTCGAGAACTAAAGCTTGTTGAGGGCTAAAAAGTTAAGTCTGTACTTCTACAGGCTTGTGGTGTACAACTACCTATGTGGGAACGGCACAGCATTACTTTGGCAAATGCACGAAAATTTCCGTTTTCTTGATTTCTAACCGAGAAAAAAAACCGGCGAAGGCGTATATAGATGTCTTATGTGGATAGTGTTTACGTGAGCAAGTAAGAAATTTTTGTAGGACTTTTGTGAACCGAGTTACGATTTTTCGATTTTTCGGGCTGCTGAGTCTTTTTAGTTTTTGGCTGGAAGCTTGAGGTAGATGAGAGCTGTTGCAAAATCAAGATGGACATCTTGTAGACCTTGCTTTGCTCTGAATGGTACTTTACAACAACCTACTTAGACGTGAGAAGTGTATGACTTGCGGTTGAAATTCGAAACGGGCATTAATTTTCGGACAACCTAATAGATTGTATCGTCCCCTCCACAGATCTTGTTACGACCTGCCACATGTGGCTAATATGTTGGCAACGTGGCAACGACATGTTTGCAACATGCCACAACATGTTCAAACATTTTGGCCACGCCAACATGTTGCTGCATGGTGCTGCCAACGTTGCCAATGTGTTAGTCACACGTGGACGTCCGCGACGCCACAAGGGTAGCACGATCGGTGGAAGGGACGATACTTCTACAAGCATTGTAGAGTGGTGGCAGTGGTGACCCTCCGAGAGACGAAAGCCAAATGCGAAGGAGATATGTTTCTTGTTTCTGTTTTGTGCGTTACCTTTGTTGGTGTTCTTCTGAAGCGTTTGGGTCTCATTATAAATCACTAAAATTGACACGCAAAATGTTCCTGTAGAAAAAGAAAAGTTTCATTGTTTTTGGCAACATTCATTTCGCATTCAATTTGCTGCATTTCGCTTTATCAGCGAGGTAGAGCAGCCGATGTCATCGAGAACAAGCTCGTTTACTGTCATTATATTGATAAGATTGCTTCATTACCTTTACAAAGCTCCAGATGGACAAGGGTCTTGAAATAATGAGCTAAAAATTATCGCGCACGTGACTGACAATGGAACGCGCAACCGTTGCTCTCGATCGTTCTTCAAAGAGCAGCTATCTTGGTTGAAGAATAGGTGAGCATAAATACCAGAGGGAGAACATTAGTATTTTCCATATGATTGCAACGGTAGTAAACATCTTTGCCGGAAGAAATGTGAGGCAGAAATACTTGCATTGGCAACAAAAATTACTTTCGAATGTACAAATGATGAGAACCAGACGAGCAAGAACTTGAGTAAAATTAAGCGCTTCAAACTTAAGTAAAATAACTCTGAGATCCTTACCGGAAGAACTGCAATTAAAAAATGCGTATTATGAGTGTCGATTTAAGCTGGTAAACATACTTACTACTAACTACTAACTTACTTAAACAACATCAAGAGAACTGAACGTTGACATGATTTCTGCCCGAGCTGTCACCTGTCACCCTACCTGCATAGTAAGCTTACAAAGAACTATCTGAAATTGCGGTCGTTCGCATTGAACACGGCACTACAAAACATCGAAGAGTCAGGTCTACACACCAGTGGTGCGATAGGGGGAGCGGGGTCCCATCCAGGTGGAGTGGGTTTTGGCTATTTCTGACCTAGAAAAGTGAAGGGGGTAATTGGGCCTTAAGGTTAATGCTGACGCAAGCTTACATATCTCGGGAGCGGGAGTGAAAAGAAGGAAAATAAGTGGTACAGAAGCGTAATATAGAAATTTCCTCAACATTTAGGCTTTGGAAGGTCATCCAACAAAGACTTTGTTGACTCAGGAAAGCTTTATGTTTCATCAGTCGACATACCATTCAATAGCTTGGAGCATACAGAATAGACGTAGACCGTCTCTTTTTCCAGCTCTCCTTTGAATTCAGCAGTGGCGGTCCCAGGATTTCCGACCGGGGGGAGGGGGGGGGAGGAGTGCGGCAAAAAATTTTTTAAGTGAAGGTGCATTCCGCAAAAATTTTTGGGGTGCTTCTCAGAGTTTTTGCGGGTTTATAACTGTTGTGTCCTCCACTTCGAACACGTCGAGTCTTCGTCCTGAGGCGCACACGAGGAATACCAGAATATTTATTAGCAAATAATAGAGGACAGTAAAAATAAAAGAGGCGATGAGTGAACAGTCGAACTAATTGTAGAACTGACTAAGGCTATGAGTGAGCGCCTTTTATAGCGCTCATTTCCCGCGCATTGAGGTCGCAGGCGCCTCAGCGAGGGCAGATCATACAAGAAAACAACTGATCAGACACTAACACAACACCTCCCCCAGTAGGGTAGTTACACAAAACTAGCCTACGATAAAAGCATGAACTACAAATACGAACAGCGGGGAAATCGATTATACATAGATATCACTATCAAACAGCTATAAAACTAATGAAACAAACATACATTAACATACTATGGACTAGGTTGGAACCGTTGTACCGGTCTTCCCGTTCTGCTCGACCTGCGAAGCGTTGTCGGTGGCGTGGAGGGCTCGTGGCTTGATGTCGACGTCGATGCCGTTGAATCCACGGGTGCTGGCACATCGCTCGCGATCGCTTGCTCGGGATTCTCGTCGGCTGCACTCCTATTCCTCCGTAGAGTGTCGTCTTCTGTCAAAACATCTAGGAGTATCTTCAAAGAGTCGGACTGTTGATGAAGTTGTTGTCGCACGGCGAGCTGTTCGCTATCGCTTCGATGCCGTAGCTGATTTGCATGCTTCTTGCACACCTCGTCGCCAACCATAACTTCATAATTGACACGTCCAATACGCCTCATCACGGTTCCTTTCATCCAATGGAAGTGGGGTGGCTTCCACTGTTTAGCGTAAACCAAGTCACCAACTTCGAATTTCTTTCGAACGACTCCATGCTTCTGGTCGAACTGATCCTTCATGCGCTCCCGTCTCCTTCGTGCGAGTGCGTCTTCTGCATCTTCTGTCGTCGGGAGTAACAGACTTAATTTTGTGCGCAAGTTTCTGCCTAGAAACAACTCTGCTGGCGTCTTGTCGTTCAAGTTCGTGTTTGGTGTTGTCCTGTACGCTTGTAACACCACATTAAGAGTCTCTTCTGTTGGCCTCTCCTCCCCCTCTAGTTTCTTGATTCCGCGTTTCAGCGAATCAACGAAACGCTCTGCCTGTCCGTTCGATTGAGGGTGGTATGGAGCAGTCCTTATGTGGGTAATTCCACCTTCGTCGCACATCTTCTTGAATAAGTCCGATGTGAACTGGGTGCCGTTGTCGCTCACTATTGTTTGCGGTAATCCATACCTCGCAAACAAGTTCTTCAAAGCCTTCACCGTCTTCGCAGCTGAGATATTGCTCATCTCGATCATTTCAGGCCATTTGCTGTACGCATCTACCACGACCAAGTAGAAAACTCCTTGCATAGGTCCAGCGAAGTCGATGTGTATTCTCTGCCACACCCGAGTCGCGGACGGCCAGGCTTCCAATGGTACCTTCGTCGGATTTTTGGCTAACTCCTGACATTTCGTACATCTTCGTACCAAGTCTTCGCAATCTTTGTCAATATTCGGCCAGTAGACGTAACTTCGAGCCAGTTTCTTCATCCTTACAATCCCTGGATGACCACTGTGCAGTTCCTTCAGAACATTTCCTCGAAGCTCCTTTGGTATCACAACTCTTTCGGCTGACATCAGACATTGCTCCACGATTGACAATGTCTCTCTTCGATTTCGAAAATGTGCCAGTTCTCCTTTCATGTCTGGCCACTGCCCTTTCTTCACGTAGGTCATTACTCTTTGTAGCACTGGGTCCTTCTTCGTGTAGGATTGCACATCTGATACTGTTACTGGTAGTTTCCTAATACAATTCTTCAACATGTAGTCTACGTCGTTCTCAACGGCAGCTATTACGACGTCTTCTTCGGGATTGTGATTCTTCCTCATCAACCGTGACAAACCATCTGCTTGTCCGAACTTCGTAGTCCTGACATATTCTATGTCGAAGTCATATCCTAGCAAGATTGTAGCCCATCTCATGAGTCGGTTAGCGGAGAAGACTGGAACTCCTTTCTTATCACCGAAGATGGCTAGCAGTGGTTGATGGTCCGTCAGAAGTAGAAACTTTCGTCCAAATATGTACTTGTGGAATTTCTTGACTGCGAAGACAATCCCCAACGCTTCTTTTTCGATCTGCGAATAATTCTTCTCTGCCTTCGTTAAAGATCTCGATGCGTGTGCAATTGGTTTTTCGGATCCATCCGCATATCTATGCGATATCACACAACCGATACCATAGTCGCTTGCGTCCGCTGCCACGACGATCTTCTGCCTCGGATCATAGTGAGCAAGGTTCAGCTCACTTGACAAAGTTTCCTTGAGCTTTTCGAATGCTTCTTGATGTGTTGGTGTCCATTCCCACTTCGCATTCTTCTTCAGCATCGCATCCAGCGGTCCACGAAGATCCTTGATCTTTGGCATGAACGCCGCATAGTACGTTACCATGCCAAGAAAAGCCCTCAGTTGACTAACATTCTTCGGCTCCTCCATACTCTTAATCGCTTCGATCTCCGCTAAGTTCGGTCTTCTGCCATTTCGATCCACTATGAAGCCAAGATATCGTATCTCTGGCTTACCGAAAGAACACTTCTCTAAACGAATTTTGAACCCATATTCGTCGATTCTTGCAAACACAGCTAACAGATTCTCCATGTGTTCTTCTTCTGTTCGTCCACAGACCAAGATGTCGTCCAGGTAGGTTGCTACTCCTCGCAGACCATTCACCATCTTGTTCATGATTTGCTGAAAGATCCCTGGTGCTGTCTTGATTCCAAAAGGCAGTCTGTTGTACCGGTAGAGCCCTCTATGCGTATTTATTACAACCATTTTCTTCGCTTCGTCTGACAACTCAATCTGCAGATAGGCGTCCGACAGATCTATCTGCGAAAACACCGTGCCTCCATTGAGGGATGCGAATATATCCTCCGGCAATGGCAACGGGTAATCATACGACTCCAGCGCTTTGTTGAGTCCAGTTGAAAAGTCAGCGCACACTCTCAACTTTCCATTCGCTTTCCTGACACATACGATGGGCGCTGCCCATTCACTGTGTGTCACTGGACTTATGACGTTGAGCTCCAACAGCCTATCAAGCTCCTTTTCGACAGCTTCGAGCGCGGCATGGGGGACAGGCCTGCAAGCTTTGAACACTGGGCGAACATTTTCGTCAACTCTCATGTGAGCTTTCTCCTTTGTGCAGCGTCCTAAACCTTCTTTGCAGACTTCTGGGTAGGTTTCCTTCAGCTTCTGAGCGATGTCATTGTTCTGCTTCAATTTCACTTCGGCAGCCATCCTGCTCAAGTGATAGGACATTTCTTCGTTCTTCTGAATCCATTCCACTCCTAGCAATGATTTGTGAGGTGTCACGTATGCGTAGCCTTCGCTCCTAGATCCTTTGATCTCATACCTACACCATAGCTTTCCATGGACTTTCATGGAGCCTCCGCTAGCATTCTTGACGATCACGCTTGTTTCTTCCAACTGTGGAGTGCCCATGCTTCTCCAAACCGCTTCGTTTAGCAAGGTGATATCTGATCCTGTGTCCAGCAGAAAACTAACTGGATGGCTATTTACTTTCGCTTCCACATATACGCGAGTTGAATTCACTTCCATCATCGCGTTCGCAATCTTCGCTACGCTGTGCACATGACGCTTCGGTTTCGTCCAACTTCTGTTCTTACTGGTGTCGCTGCTTCTGTGGATTCTTCGTTTCGAATCTTGCTGAACAAGTGCTTTTCTGTCCGCCACTTGTTCGCAATACTTCTCCTTGTGACCAGTCTTCTTGCACTTCTTGCAAAACCACTGCTTCGCTTTGCATTCCCTGGCAAAGTGAGCTTTACCACAGTTCCAGCATTCCAGCTTTTTGGGTTCCTCCTTGCTTGTTGCTTCGACAATTTTCGTGCAACCAGCTACAGTCTCGCTATCCTTCTTGAGACTGAGGAAGTTTTCGCACTCCAGATACAGTTCGTGTAGCGACATCTTTCGTCCAGCCTTGTACTCCTTGTCCAGTACGGCTATGAGTCGTTGCCTGATTTCGGCTTCTTTTTGGCTTTTCAGGCCAAAAATCCACAGTAAGCATTTTATGCCATCGCTGTCCAAGTCATGGATCTTCGCTTTTTCGCACAATTCGTTCACTCGACCGGTGTACAGGAGGTAATCTTCGGAATCTGCCTTCTCCAGTTTTAGACACTGGTACCGCATAGTGAATTCCGAAATCTTCACGTCGAACAGCTGCTTTAATGTTTCGACGGTTTCTTCGAAATTAATCGAGGTTACCTCCTTTGGTAACACATGCCTCTGGTATTTTTCGAAACTGTCCTTGTCCAATTTTTCGCAGAGCAGCCTCACCCTGGCACTCTCTGTGAGCTGCTTCGCATCTTCGACGAAGACTTCCTTGTAGCGGGCGTACCATTTGCTGAAGCACATGTCCGCTTCGGGGTCGAAGTAGAATTTGTCGATCCGATTGCTCAGTGCGGACATCATATTCGGAATCTCCGTCGAACTGCTCTGCTTCGTGCCGCCGATGTGTTTCAGGAACATCTCCATCATTTCCTTTCTTTCTTCTTTGATCATCTCCTTGAAGACCATCATCATCTCCTGGACGTCCACTTTCGCCATGTCGATCGATCAATTCGTTTAGCTCTTCTCAGCTTCTTCGTCGACTTCTTCCTGGCGCGTGTTTCTTCGTTACGGCTACTTCTTCACTAGTAGCCGCTATCCTGATCGCCACTGTTGTGTCCTCCACTTCGGACACGTCGAGTCTTCGTCCTGAGGCGCACACGAGGAATACCAGAATATTTATTAGCAAATAATAGAGGACAGTAAAAATAAAAGAGGCGATGAGTGAACAGTCGAACTAATTGTAGAACTGACTAAGGCTATGAGTGAGCGCCTTTTATAGCGCTCATTTCCCGCGCATTGAGGTCGCAGGCGCCTCAGCGAGGGCAGATCATACAAGAAAACAACTGATCAGACACTAACACAACAATAACAAAAATAAATAAATAAATAGAATTTTTTTTACAAAGCTAATTTTAAATTTATAAATTTTAAAAAACTATTCTAATCATTAACAAATATAAACAAGTCAACTGCTCATTTTTATAACCATGTAAGTAAAATCAAAAATTTCCCCCCCCCCCCTCCTCTCCTCCCTCTGTCCGCCACTGGAATTTAGATATAAAAAATCATATCTAGTTTCAGCATTAGCTGATTTTATGCAAACACTTGTCGCTCCATTTCTGAAGAAAGAAGCTAGAAAAAAAAGAGAAGGTTTACGTTTACTAACTAAAAGGGTTAGACAACTGGGCATTTTTTATCACTCTTTGCATAAAAATTTCTTCTTGAAAGCACGCATGTTTTAAGATAAAAATCCATGTATCTCTGAGTAGAGGAGAGCTACAGTCGAGTAGATTCAGCGGTAAGTATAGTGTGCTTGCACAGGAGGTGAAATGCGGTGAAATTCGCGCGTGAACAAGTAGCCAGGCCAGTACTGCGCGCGCGCAATTGGCCGGCGTCGCAGTCGAAACTATCTCTTCACGCGCGAATTTTACCGCATTTCACCTTCTGTGCAAGCACACTATATTTACCGCCAAATCTACTCGACTGTAGAAAAAAAACGGTTAACTTCGAACCCCTTTTTCGTGGGCTTTCTAATGGTATATACTCAGACAACTGCACCGGAAAGTTCGCGGGTGCTTGCTTGGCCACCAATCATCCATGCCGCGAGCTGCCCGGTATAAACCGATATTGGACCCGATAAGTGACCGCGGCGCATCCTGTAAGCGCCCGATAATTGACCCGATTAGCATGCTTGTGAGTCCTAGGAAGAGTGAAAAATCTTTTGCATTGTCTTTCATAACAATGAATTAAGTGCAAATTGAGCAACTTGTCGTCTGTCAACATCTTCTAATGTCGACGATAACACCCATCCGACTGCCAAAGTTTGTTTCGTATGCATAAAAACTTAACTGTCAGACAGGACCAAAACGAGAAACAATTACCCAGCCTCAAAAACACTTAGGGTAGCCCATTGCTGCGTCGTACCTCACGCGGATTGCGCCTTTACCTGCAGTGTGTAAGAAATCCGGCTTTTGATAAGACCCGCGGCCCGCCGAGTGAGGTGATTGGGCCGCGACTCTTCCAATAACCTCTCCCAATTTCAGCTTTGGCCGCGGCGTGCGCAGCTGAAATTTTAAGGGCTGCGGCGCGCCATGTAACACGCTTTGAGGCCGCGAAATTTCCGATGCAATTGTCTGAGTAGGTTGTTGAGTAAAAAAAAACTTCTGGCTTTTCAAAAATGAGGTGGAGATATTCAATACTAACTTGCTCCACCTCGCTCCGGCTTTCTATGAGTCGTTGGAGCAAGACTTTTTTGGCCTGGGAAAGCTTTGTGCACCAACTTTGTATACATTAGATAGCTAAGTACACGAGGAATCAACGTAGACCGTCTCTTTTTCCTAGCTTTTCTGTGAAGCGAAACGAGTAGTTTTATCTTGCTAAAATACCAACCTATTTTGGGTAATTATCCTTCCAAACCAAGAAGGTCTTTTTCGAACTTTTACATGTGATTCGAAAGCTTGCGAAACGAGTAAATTAACTGCTCTTTTATTTGTTTATTATCCTGTCTAGTGAAAGGAGATATGGTACGATTCTTACTCTTGCTCAACTCTTTCTCGCGACAGTGTGTATTCATTGATACAATGTTAATTATTCAAAGAATCAGACATGCTTTTGATTTTTGATTATGTTTCGTGATCAGTGCCACTTTAAGTGCGCAGAAGGTCTCAAGCATGCGTTTTTCCAGCAAAACGCTGTTGCTTCGACACTCTCTTGCAGTCTTGATGTTCAAAGAGAAGAGAGTTGGAGTTTCTTTTCCAAACAAAAAGTTCCGTTGTAATAGCTGTTTGATTCTGTCGTTATGCCTTGATTCTAACCTCAACCTCAGGTGAAAGGGGTCAGCCAGAGGCCGGCCCTAAAGTGAAGGGGGTCAGAGAAATTTCTTCACCTATCGCATCTATAGTGTAGTATACACGCCCGCTCCAGCAAACAATCTGCTTCAATTCACATTCAAAATCGTCCACCAACTGCCTACTGAAATAAATGCGGTTATGCGAAAATCATTGGATTGAGAGAAACGCACTTGAGCGTCCAATCCTGTTCGCAAGTCTAAGCTCAAAAGCAAACATGAACAGCTGTTTATTACTGGAAAGCTGATTTTCCTATTTCAACCGGCTGACATTATTTGTAACTTATTCTATAGCCGATAACCAAAATTGTCAATTTACTTTATTCAGTCAGTTCAACGTTTCGGAGCCTTCATCTTCGTCAGAGCCTGGAAGATCGCGCAAGTTATTGATTTGTTCCCTCAAAAAATTTCCATGTAGATCAAATCCGCAAAGGGACTATACGAGATCAGATCACTATTTATGGCAACGCTCTCTTCCTTACGGTTCATTGCAGGAGCTTTGGATGTTATCCAAAATGCTTTTAGCGTTGTACGAGGAATAATTTCGGATTCACGCGTTAAGATTGTGACAGCTGTAATGAATTGTTGATCTGAGTGTTCCTCACTGCGATGCGCCTAGGGGAATGTTGGGTCCAGATTTTATAAGACATCTGGTGCTCTTTGATTTTCACACACAAAAGCCTGCCAGTGTCTAGAAGAGGGCGTTGCCATGAATAGTGATCTGATCTCGTATTAGTCCCTTTGCGGATTTGAACTACACGGAGATTAGAGTCATCTATTTAAGGCAATCATACTGGTTTTTGCTGATACTAACTGTGCAGACGCTGTGTTTGGTGGTTGCTCAACCCTGATTCGAAGATTGCTGCGGTGATCATTGACGATGCTTTCCGTCACTGCTTTCCAACTGATCAGTGTTAAGTGTAGCTTTGGCTTGAAGGTGTTTGAAAGAACAGACCATTAATGTGTGCGATTTTCCAAGCTCTGACGAAGGTGAAGGCTGGAAGACTGGTTGGCTTGACTGGATAAAGCGTAATGACAATTTTGGTTATCGACTATAGAATACGTATACAAATAACTATCTCATGCCAAGATTCATCGATAACCGAGCTTAGACTTCAATTAAATATGTACCAGCCAGACACTCTCGACTTTTTTAAGAAGTTCTATCATTGCGACAGAATAGTCAGCGAGAAACAAACAATTCTCTTCCTACGCCGTTGTCTGCCTTGCCACTTGATCCCGAAGTTCATTGCAAACAAGCACCTTGAGGAAACATGTGGACTTACCAGGCAAAGCAGACGACTGCAAGAAATAGAGCAACGCATCTTGCAGGCAGCTATTGAGTCAAAACAAGGTCTTATGTTTCCTATGTTAAACAAATGTACAAGGTGTCCCAAAAGTATGTATGTACTGTTTGATAATATTCCTCTTCCCAAAAAGTCTTTTGCCTTGTTTCAGGTACCAATTTGTAGAGCTGGGTCAACTTAGATTTGCATTATAGAACAAATCATTCATCTCTCTTCATTACTGTAGGATTACGGTAGCAACTTGAAACATATGGTGTCAATGTGGAAAAAGCTGCCAATTCAAAATTTTTCAAAAAAAATGTGACTTGTGTAATAGGGTTTTTGGACGCTGAGTTCAATATTCAACTAACAAAATTACGAAGCTTCCTAAAGGGTGTAACCGCACATTTTAGGAACATTGAAATAATGGCCGCTACCTCTTAGGCCCCGGGCAGACTTCACGCGATTTGATCGTCGCGACTGGGTCGCGACGAGGCAACTGTTACAACATCATTCCATGCGGATCAACTTGCATTCGGTTGTGATACTTTTCCAGGCCGACATTTTTGAATGTGAAATGAAAATGAATGGAAATCTTGGCGATTAGATCGCGACGATTAAGTCGCGTGAAGTCTGACCGGGGCCTTACCCGACATAACTCTTCAATGAAGCATCATAATATAATAGTTGGGAACTTTAAGGTTAGAATCAACAACTCTAGCTAGCCTAGTGTAAAAGCTTTCAAGCTGTTTTGTTTCCTTTCTGATGCAAAACATGGCCTTCATTGCTCGAAACCCTCTTTGAGGTTTCTACGTAATCCTACAGTAATGAAGAGAGATGGGTGATTTGTTTTATACAGCAAATCCAAAGCCAGCTCTACAAAACGGTGCCTGAAGCAAGGCAAAAGACTTCTTGGGAAGAAAGACATTAAGGATCAAACAGTACATACATACTTTTGGGACACCCTGTATTTCTAAAGAATATTGCTGCGAACGGTTGGTGCCTATTGCTCTTTGGAAGAGAATCGTGTGTAGTTTAAAATGCATTTGCGATCCTGTTCGCTCTAACGCTAAATCTAAACTAAAGGTGAAATTCGACAAATTGGTCGGGGCAAAACGGGGACGCGAATCATCTAAGCGTACCAATGCGAGCCTCTTGAATCTTAAATGACCAACATCAGCTACCACCACCACAAATTTAGCATCTCAGTCTGCATTCACTTATTCTCGTATGTCTTCGCTAAAAACGCTCTTCTTTCTGCAGCTGCATTGTCAGTCCTGAACAAGTTTCGCACCCATCAAAAGATAAGTCCCCGGGTAACGCAAAAGATTGTTGGCAGCTTGCGCATAGTTCATGTACGCCTGCGAAAAAAGCAAAACAGAGCGATGAAGAACATAAAGGCAGCATAAGCAACAGCGATACACGTTTGCCTCTCAATCCTTTCCCATCTCTGAGTTTTCCACAAGTTCCCCATCAAATGATAGATGCAAAATTTCGTATGTAGCTACATTCGTTCTCACACTTACAACATGCTACATCAGCCTAGCGTCTTGGTCTAAGAGAATTTCATGAATTATGCGTTAGCAAGGAGATCAAGATATCTATTAGCGATAAAGGAGGGGATTTTGTAGTTTTGACAAGAGAACTAGATATGGCCATAACAAGACATCACTTGAGTGATGAGACGCTGTATCAGGCTTTCTCCGAGAACGAATTTGCGAAAGAGTTTTGCCGTTTGAACAGACTATGGACAGATACTGCAAACTCTGTAGGCTTACCAAAAAAGTTGATATCACATCTAAACGAAACGATCTGCCTAGATGTCCTGTTCTTTACGTGCTCATCAAAACCCACAAGCTCACTGCTAGTAACTTCTTTTCCTTGGACTCTGCAGATTCTAAAATAAGGTCTATTGTAAGCAGTTGTGGAGGTCCCAGTGATAGAATATCTTGGCTGCTGAACTTGATCCTCGCGCAATTGCTTCGGTATATTCCTGCTTACCTAACAAATACTAGCATGTTTCTTGAGCAAGTCAGTAAAGCGCCGCTAAGTAGAGAATGTGTCATCGAATCATTCGATGTTTCGTTATGTACGAATGTCGAATGAAGCGGGCATGGAAGCGGTCTACGAAGTATTAAACGAACACCATGGTTCCATCAACATATACGGTTTTGATGTTCGGCAGGTGATGGTGCTTTTGAAAGAATGTCTTAGAGTATTCGAGCACAAAAGTTTCCTTTCATATCTGAAGATTTTAGCAAAGCGATAAGAAAAAGTATAGAACTTGCAGGCCTAAAAGACTCCGTTAGAATCATAGACGTTCCGCCCACAGTCTTAATAAACAACTAATTTGTAATCGCTTTTTCGACCGATTATGCATGTATATCGATTGCGTCGTCTGCGAGTAGTTACAGACAACTTGTCAAACTTGCGGGAAACAGTACATAGGAGAAACTGGCAGGCCTCTGTGTGTGAGAATCAAAGAGCACCTAGATGGTCTTACAAAATCTAAACCCAACATTCCCCTAAAGCCATCGCAGAGAGTAACACTCAGATCAACAATTTAATATAGCTGCCATAATCTTAACGCGTGAATCCGAAAATGTTCCTCGTACAACGCTAGAAGCTTTTTGGATAACATCCAAAGCTCCTGCAATGAACCGTAAGGAAGAGAGCGTTGCCATAAATAGTGATCTGATCTCGTATCAGTCCCTTTGCAGATTTGATCTACACGGAGATTTTTTGAGGGAACAAATCATTAACGTGCGCGATCTTCCAGGCTCTGCCGAAGGTGAAGGCACCGAAACGTTGGGCTGACTGAATAAAGCGTATTGAAAATCTTGGTTATAGGGTATAAAATACGTTTACATTTCTGACATTAGATCACACATCTTCCGACATATGGGTCAATAGGGCACATTTGAAGGAGCTGACACAGTCACCCATCAGTCATTTTTTGAGTGCCTCTTTTTACTCACGCACTTTCTACAATACCGCTCACAGAATGTGCAAAATTTTCGTAAATCTCGCAGAATTCCGAGAATTCCGCGAAGGTTCGCGAAATTCCGGGAATTTTGCGACATTCCCGGAATTTCGCGAACCTTCGCGGAATTCTCGGAATTCTGCGAGATTTACGGAAATTTTGCACATTCTGTGAGCGGTGTATTTCCACTCCAGGCAAGCTGCGTGAAAGAGAGGAGAAAAGTATTCAGTACCCAACAAAGACCGTATCAGCATAAGTAATCCTTTTAACCCTCCGTACAAAGCGTTGGCAAAATAAAGAGTCACCAATAACTGCACGGCGCAATGAAAAGCGCTAGTCAAATGTATCCATGTCCAGTTCATGAGGCAAGTGGAGAAATTATACAGATTCATCTTGGATATTTTCAGGTTCGTTACCATAGGAACCTTCTCAACCCCGATCCTAACTACAAACTACGCTGCCCATCCCCACCCAAAAAATCATAAAGCTTCCGATCTCAGACAGTTTTTAAAATCAATTATTTTTTGAGAAAGAATAAAGATATTTTGTGTGTTTTGGTAACAGTATGTAGACAACTCGCATACGTGCGATCGTTCAGAAGTCGAATTGTCTTCTTACAAACAGCTGCTTAACAATAAATGAATAATGGAACGCTTGTCATCTGTAGATGGAAGAAGAATAAAACGCTTATTAGCTGTGGATAAAAGCATCAGTTACATCGAGATTAACTAATTATGTCTGCAAAATGCAAATCAGAATCAGCCTTTTATGCTTCAACCAATGCTATTCAGCTTGTCTAGAATCAGGGCTCGGCAGAGATGGTCTAAGTTCAAACTGAACTTTATTTTTGAAGATAGAAACAACGGGGATATCGTTTTATAAGGTCCTAGAAGAATCGCCGATAAAACGACGAACATGTCAGGTTTTACGAGTTGAACGTGTTCTTTCCCAAGCGCGCGAATTTCAAACGCAAAACTCGAACAAACAAATGGCTTGTTTACAGCGCAAAAACAATCACATGGCTTCGAATTAGGGCTATGTGTATACAATATTACCCCAAACTATGTTATGCAAAAAGTTTCAAAAACTTATGCGTCCTAATACCCTTTTCCGAATTTGTTAATTTCTAGACCAACACCAAACCAACTGGGTTAGTTCGGAGCATAAATTTTTAAGATCACATAAGTTTTGGCCCTTTTTGATTTGGACGATTAGAACGGTCAAGAAGCTGTCATATACATAGTGAAGAGAGCGAATCAAACCGTTGCTTTTTCTTTTTCTTGAGCCAAAAGTAGCGTAAATCGTGAAGTGGAGTTATAACATTGTTTGTACGTATGAGAGTCCGAATGCAGTGGCTGCAGATTTCCGCAAGTGTTAGCATAGAGGCTAATTGAGGAATTCATCCTGCAAAAACTGATTTGCAAAAAGCCTTGAACTTATTCTTGGTTCTGATCGTAATGCTCATGTGAGTCACAAGGCATCATACAAATCAGGGTGTTTTCACTATCTAGAAGCTAAATAGTGGCAAAAAATAAGAAAAGGTACCACTTGGTAAGTATTTTGGGACTGCCTAAATATTATCATTGAACCGCGAAGATTTATGCTTTGAAAACAAAGCAAAATTTGACTTGGCCAACAATCGCAAGTATAGTGTGCAGACCTCTTTTTATGTAAACGATGCTTTTCATCATTTTGAGCTTACAAAAGTAACATGAACTAATTTTGGGGACAGAAATTTAAGCGCAGGCTTGCTGTAGGGTCTATGTCGGGTGCGCATTAAATATGAAAACTCCAATTTTTTTTCAGTTCTCACTTCGCTAAGCATCTATGAGATAGGTGGAGCTATCGCTTCCAAACCAGTCAAAAAACTGCGAAAATACTTATTAAAACACATTCTTGGGAACGAAATACGTATGAAAGCTTTTTTAAACAAAAAAAGCAGATAAACGTTTCTTATAAAAATATGACACAGCTGAACTAAAGCGACTGTTTTGACTTTTGATTATGTATATGCACAAATTACTTTGGAAGCCGAGAATTACTTTAGTGGACAGAAACCTTAGGTGGAATTATAGTTTTGGCCAACCTTCAAGCCTGCTTTTTTCGAAATTTTTGATTTTTTCCTGAATATTTAAAAGAACGGGATCCGCTCTGGTTACTAATGGCAGCCTGTTAAGCACACAACTGTACAGAATTTCAGATCAATTCGTTGAGAAGCAGATGAGTTACGGCAGTTTTCAGGGTGGAATTATAGTTTTGGCCAGCAGGTTATATGACGAGGATGGAGTGTCAAACATGTTAAGACATTTCAAAAAGCCATTGCGAAAACATCGCAAAGACAGGATCGATCAGGGAGCAAATATAGCTATAAGAAAGGGGACAAAAAGATGAATAGAATGACACCTAGGCCGTTCATGGGTTGGTGTTCTGTGAGGTTTTTTGAACGATGGAAAAAACCGACAAAACTTTCGGGACAACCTAATATAATTCTCTTACAGATAGCTTCTTCTAAAATTATGCAGATTTCGCCCCAACTTGAATTATGGCAGAAATTTTTGTAAATTAGCAGTTGCTTCAAAAATCCTCGAAAAATTCCGAAAAGAATCATTTGAGTTGCACTAAGGTTTCCAGGCATATAAATGAGCAATCGCATTCTTTTGAGGGATATTGGGAAGACAGCAGTGGCTTATAAGCTTCATTTTTAGAGTCAGTGACTCTAAATACCGTAAGAGTTGTTTCTTTTTTCCAAGAGAAAAAAGTTAAATCTTCTCTGAGATTTTCACCGTTAATCCTATATTTCTAGAAAGAGATTGGATTTGTTCTATATCGCAAGCTCGAGCCAGCAGTACAATACAGTAATTGTTGGCATTTCTTTTCATGCATAAAGCTATTAGCCACACATAATAATTCAGGGCTTGCTTTTCATTGAAATGGCTACTATCTTGAGTCAAACCTATTTAAGGAGATTTCTTTTGTGCTGGATCTGGATATGACTTTATTGTTTTTGTCAGTCCCTTAGCACTACTGTAGAAATATCGTAGAAGGGATCTATAGGTGAACAAAGTTGACTGGTCCGCAAAAGCTCGGCAGTTGTCAAACATTTGCTACAATTTCTTGAGACTAATATAAACGAGGTTAATCAACATTGATCGCTTTTTGCAACCGTCTAGATACCGGGCGCAAAAAAAAGCAACTTCTAGCTTTGCAACGGAACAATTGGTGAGTTTATTGCTGCTGCCGAGCTTTTGCCTTGCGACGGACAGTAGATGAATCAAACGCGCGAAGTGTATGATTCAATATAGTGCTCTGGCGGTGCCGAAATGATGGGAAATTTACGCCAAAAATAGCTACCCCTGCAAGGCCGGCCACTTTCGTGCGTAATATGCCGGCATTACCGGCGTAGCTATTCGTTCATGCGTAAATTTCACCGCACCACCTCGGCACCGTAAGCACACTGCATTGTGTGATAAATCTACTTGACTGTGAATATATCTCTTATCAGGACATCTGCCAATTTTTTGTAGGCATTCTGAGTAGGCTTTAACCTGAATTTCGCAGTATGAATCAAAACATCAATCTATCTTTATTACTTGGTACATACACAATGAAAACAAAAATGAAATCAGTAACAAAAATAAAACTTTAACTTCCGTTCCAATTCTAAACATCAGAAAATAAACTAAAAAGTAGCCCTGCTACTCTTGAATCTCATGTAGTCTGGTAAGGTCGTATGAATTGTGAATGAACAAAAAATAAAAAGAACCACGTAAGCTGTCTTAGCAAATTATGGCGGAGTGGTTGTTCACAGGAAATAATTCTTTAAAAAAAAGAAAATATTGACGAGTATTGTGATGTTTAACACATTCACGAAAAGGCCGTTTTTTCGATTGCTGCCGTTTTGGACCAAAGCCTTTTTCGCTTTGTCAAACTTACTACCTACCCATGGGTCGTAATGCCGAAATGGTACTCGTTTTAAAAAAAGTTCAAAATATGTCCCCGAGGATTTTTCCAAAGGGGTATTCGAAAGCGCTGACGCTTACACTCGTAAAAATATGTTAATAGAAAAATCGGTTAAATTTACTTGAAAATGCTACACGCTTTCTTTCTCCTGGATTTTTTTTGAGAAGATTACTTCGCAGGTAATTGTAGGTAAAAAATAGTTGCTGACATTTTGGGAGCAGATTGCCTACATTTCATGCGTAGCTATTTGAGGCGAAAGTTTGACGTTAAACTCTCAGCTAAGATATTCTAGTTTTATGAAGAACTCTATTAGACTGTTGTTATTTTGATATACCCTGTAAATAAGATGACTTTTTTCATGTTATGGCATGCGTTTGCGTTTCGTTTTTCGTTTGCGTTTGCAGCGTTTTCTCCTTTTTCTAATTGAATGTCTGCTGTCCTAAATTTATTTAGCGCATTTTTTTGTCCTATTCGTAAATTTGTCTCCACGGACAAAATCATAACATTCATGTAAAAAGAGTCATGTGGAAAATTTATGATACTTCCAACAAATGTGTAAACTCTCTACTTGATGGACGAGTTGATACATTGCATCTATAAATTCAATTCCTAGCATATTAATGCTGGTGCGTTGACGAATATCACGACTTTGCGAAAGTGAAGACAGAGTCAGAATTCACTGCGCTAGTTGGAATGCCGAAAAATCACTACATTCATTTTGTTCGCTCTATTTACTCGAGAAAAACCAAACTTCAAACCATTTCCAAGAGTGTGAAAATGATGTTACAAGCCATGACTTTGAGACTCGGGGATTTTAGTTACCCATAAAGCAGTCGGGTCATAGACATGACTTTTGAAAAAGAGAAGAAAAGTGTGTTGTAATATCAAAACGCTTACCTTTAATCTAGTTTTTATGATAGGTGAAAAAAGGGGATGAACTTTGGTAATCTGAATCTCTGCTTTTTTTGCGCAAGAATTATATGCGATTTGCTTCTGATCTTCAGACTAAATGACCTTTGGGAGTGCTCTGTTTCAACAGTTTCTTGAAGCGTAGCACATTGACCACATCTGACAAGCAAATGAATTCTCGAAGCTTGGATATCATTAATACGAAGTTAAGCATTTCCTTTACACCTTTGCCAATTTTTGAGTTCTTTTACAGCATCTGAGGGCGCAATTGAGACGAGCCTGGGCTTGCCATCAATTTGCCGGCTTCAAAGCCGTGCCACAAACTTGATTATGATGGTTAAGACTATGTCCAGTTCCCCTTTTACTAATTTCCAGCTTTCTGTGAAATTTGTTGAATATTAAGCAAATGATTGGATATTAATCTGCAAACAGAATATTGTCAGTACAGAGTGGAATAATTTATTATCTAAACATATATACAGATATACAGCTTTAACAAACAAGAGGTCGATTAAGGATGTCCACCAGTGGCCGTATTCATCAACGAACCCAGTGGGTTCCGGAACCCATTGGGTCAGTGCTTTGATGAATATCGATTCTACTCCAGGGTAGAATCAATATTCATCAAAAGCACTAACCCAGTGGGTTCCGGAACCCACTGGGTTCGTTGATGAATACGGCCACAGGTCTTGGTTTAAACTCGACGTTGCCGAACAAATACTGAGCACATTCGAGAAACTAGACTTCATTGCTATGGAGGTATAGTTTACTAGCAGAACTCACGCTATATGGACTTTAGGTTACTGCAAGAATTTCTTCACAAGTTTTATTGACAACAATCAAGATGGAGAGATCATGGAAACTAGAAATATTAGGGTGTCTCATAATTTTTTACCGTTTTTACTCTAAACATCAGCATTTCTCGAGAACTGGGGACCTACAAAAGATATAAATGCATGATCGTACTTCTGTGTGCATGGACCATATGATCACATGCATAGGAGGAACTCAGCACGTCTAGGGGTGGAGTTTGCCATTTTACCACATTCATTCTTTCTTTATTTCTAGCTAAGGAAAAAATTCGGAAAGTGTGCAATCGAATGTGCTATGTGTCAAGCATATGCTAGAATAAATTGGGAATTTTTTTTAGATACTTAGGGACAGAGATATGTTTTTTGACACGAAAGTTCGTTTTCGACTACTATCAGGTTTCAGCTTAAAAATTCACGTAGGATACAATTTCAGCAGACTTTTGATGGCCATCTTGTAAAGCTTGCTTTGCCCTGTCGAATGCTTACTCAAGCCACATCAGTTAAAGGAAAGATACAAAAAGACGGCATTTGTACCAGAAACGGAAAATTATGAGACACCCTGGTACACTCATTGACAGAAGATATATGTTTGCAATCTCTTGATACCGCTCAAACTGCAAAAAAAATTAAGAATTAAAAAAAACTAAAATTAAGAATTAGAAACATCTTCGAATGGACAATTTATTACAGGAGATATCATTACTTTTTCTCAATCACAATATTTTTGGGCTATCAAAGGTAACTCTTCTTCTTCTAACAAGTCCACAAGAAAATGCGTATAGAGGGGATTCAGCTTAATGCTTACTAAATCGTAATGTAATGAGTTCAAGCCATCCACTTTCCATTGCTGGTGAGTAAGATTCAAGAGTTTGAAGCGGCACCTAAATACTCAAATCTTTAATTTTCGCATGTTCTCTTCGGTCAAAAATCAACAGAAAGTTAGCAAACAATCATTGAGATAATCACGTTATATCTTTATTATGGCACAATGATTCTGAGTGTTTGATGTGCAGAAACAAAATTCAATTCAAGTGCATTACTGGCTGAAAGTCACAACTCCACTAAGGTTTGCGCTGACAGATTTACGAGTTATTTTATTAGCTGCATTCCTGCAATACTACTGCAATCGTTCGTTTGCAGTCCTTTCTTTCGGAAATAAAATAATCAACTTTTTATCATTAGTCAAACTGTGTTGCTGGCTTTTTGTTGATCTTTTGTAAATAGTTGCACACCTAAAGTCCGGTCTTTTCATATTGACGAATACGTGGATGCTTTAAAAGGTTTTATGATTGTTGGAATCAGCCGGCTATCAAGACAGTAGTTCAATCCTCTCAGGTCATTTCAAGTTGTTCAAGTTGATTTCAAGTATTCTTTTTCGGTCCAACATCTCCGGGAATTAGAAGGCTTGGCGCAGGGGCTGATCTTATTACATCTGTTTTGGCAACACCTTATCCTATTTAGTAGACCCGCTCCGATGTACGACACGTTCCTGGGGGGGTGGGCTCTTTACGTGCGCGCTGAAAAATGGAAAACGCCGCAACGCGGCATTAGAGTAACCGCGCGCGGAAGCAGCAGTGTAGAAAACTTGTCAGATTTATACCAATAGATTACCAATGCTTATTCTATATTGTTATTTTTTTACCTTCTTCAATGTGTGTCTTTTTTGCCCTTTAAAGAGCTCATTTTACAATTTTTGTGGCAGAACTTCAAATAATTAAGCAAAACTAATATGGGAATAGTTTGTGAGCCTCAACAAAGTTGAGAAACTGAAAAACTTTGTGCTACAGTCCTGTCCTATCTACCTATTATTTTATATTTGGAACACTCTCACATCTGCCCCGTTTAAGCCGCTTTTGGTGACATATAGCTTGTTCTTCAGCTGATGCGTTGTGGCAAGTCATTGAGGGTGGAATCACAAATGCAGCTACAACTATAGAACCACTGCCTTATGCTTGATAGTACTCAGACACCTGATAGTACTTAACAATCACAGGCTCTCAGCCGGCAGCCACAAAGCCACCGCAAAAACCCACCAAAAGCGCGGTGGCCTAATCGCCTCACTGTCGCTTCCCGCTGAGAACTGGCAGCGAGCGGGCTGCTATAAAGCCTTCAGCGCGAAGCGAAAAGCCTTCAGCGCTGAAGGCTTTATGCAGCCCGCTCGCTGCCAGTTCTCAGCGGGGAGCGACAGTGAGGCGATGAGGCCACCGCGCTTTTGGTGGGTTTTCGCGGTGGCTTTGTGGCCGCCGGCTGAGAGCCTGTGATTGTCTGAGTAGAGTTTCTTTTTCGTATTTCTTCCTGTTGCACGTAACGTTATATAATGGTGCTAAGATATTTGCAAGACGGTAGCGACCTATGCCACTAAGTGACAAATGAAAGTTCAATCATTGTTTTCAGATACAATTGCGCAAGCTTTGTTCTACAGAGAAAACTTCTTTTTGTTTGCATTCAAAAAAGCCTCGACAACATGGAAAAGGAACCGCGTAAACGTGAGGGAAAAAGAGGCAAGAAGGCTACCCTTAGAATATGGTGAACTACAATCTTTAACTAAAACAATCCTGGCATCTACGTTTCGATAGTAATGCTTGCCAAAATGACTATCACTTTGAAAGTCACATTTTTGTGAGCTAACTGAGCTGAGCTTCATATATATTGTGGTGCAAGAGGCATCACCATGTTCTGACCCTTACAAAGCCCTTAAAGGCATCGTCCACCCAAAATTTCGATCTCCATGTTTTCGCATTCCAGGGCCTTCTCATATCCCTGATTCCGAAAATTAAGTAGGAAACTCGCGAAAACCACGAAAAAACCCCGTTTTCAGAGTCCGCAGAGCGTTTTTTTTTCGGAACGGTGAATGATTGGGCGCGCACGGATGAGCGGGACGAGCATCAGCCCACCAAAAGGGAGGAACCAACGTGGCGAACCTGTCATCCAAGCAATTTTCGAAGCAATTTTCTCGTTCTTTCGCGCTCCGAAAGCAACTTTTGCCAGCGCGAGTTGGATAAGTATACAGTTGGGGCCCCACTATTGATAGGCATCAAAATCATCGATTCATTTTGGGTGGATGGTGCCTTTAAAGGCAACGTCCAGGCAGACGTCCGAGCCTAGAAAACCGCCCTAACTCCTTCGCGAGTCCTACTCACGCGAACGACATCATAGATTTTAGTATAGATCTTTTTTGCTGCCTCTCAGGACTATGCTGTTGATGAGCAATCTAAGATTAGGTGTCTGCTTATATGGATCGGGTGTTCGTCCACCTAAGAGCGCTGTATTCGCTACTTTCTGCATGTAAACCAACAATTTTCCTATCTTTGACAATGTACCCACCACTTTGTTCTACAGAAACTAAGTTTAAATTCCGTTGTTTTCATGTGATCACAAACCTAACTACTTATATAAGAGCACAAGGCGGAGCCTTCAAACACTGCCTATTTCGTATAACTTATGCTTGCTCTAATGTGATAAATGTTCCGCCTTCAAGGACAAACTGGAGAGGATTATCAAATGCGAGGAACGGTGTTTTTTGTCTTTCTGGTTCAACGAGTTCCGTACACCACAGTTTAGACGAATTCAAAGATTGCATGTGGCTATCAATTCTGGTATTCGAGAACATGACACTGCATGTCGTTATAATGTTGACGAAGTAAAGACTAATTTTACCTGAAAGTTCTGACCAGTCACTCTAACCGTTCTTGCCGTTTGAAAGCAGTGCCCGCGCAAGAACTCGATTACTAGGAAATCCACTTACCTAGGTTTATCCGCAATGCTAAATCCAAAAGTCCCAATTAGAAAACGCAAAAAAGGGGAGAACATGCGTTTTACCGCGTTACAATCTGAAATAGGACGGTTTCCGCCAAAACTGAGACGCAGGCCCGTAGTAAACCCCCATCAGGGCATCTCTCTTGAAGTGGGCCGGAGTTGATCTCATCGCGCCTCAGCACATTGCCAGGGAAGCGATTGATTTCGAGCAGATCACTTGGATGATCGCGTTTTCAACGGTGAGACGTTTCTGCATTTGTGCATTACTAGTCGAATGGATAAGACTAATGCGTTTCAACCGAAAGTGCCGTGGTTCAAGTGCGGCTAGCGGCACAATTTTTGCTACTTGGCCTGGCGACCTTTGATAGCGGCCGTTATCGAAAAATCGATTATAGCAGCTATCAGAGATTTCACCTAGCAAACAACGAGATAAAACAAATACACATTGTTTTGGCATTCATACGAGGAAAACTACACTTGGCGAAAAATGAATAGAAAGATAAATCTACATTTTTGTCATCTGGAGCTGTTCTTTGAGAAAAACAAGCAAAAACTGCAAGAAAATGCAAAAAAACCTTTTTTCCGATTTCGTCGCGCAATCAGCTGTTCATCGATCCTCACTCACTTAGGCGCCCGAAATTGTGCAGTTTTAAGAGTTTTGCACCTCAAAAGAACGTCAGCTGCGGTGTTTTGTAAGTTACTCGGGAGCAACTTACGGAGAATTTCTCTGTGCTCTCCTCTTTGGCACAGTATTTATCCTATGGTCGCTCGGCTCATCTCCGATGACTCGGTCGGGAGCTGATCTCCCTCCCGGGCTTAATCTGAAGCTCACCTGTAGGATGACCTTGCATACTTAAACCACGGAAAAGTGGGCAGCCTTCATCTCACTCGACAAAGCCTCATATGAGGGCCTCAGGGAAGATCATCTGCCGTGACCGAGCTTTACTACGGGCCGCAGAGTCGCTGCGAGAGCCTACGACTGTAACTATGGCGGCGTACTCTAACGCAGAGCAGAAGTTCAAACAGGTGGAGAGCCCCGCTCCAAGGCTTAGTTTCTCATCTTTTCGACTATATTTCTTGTTCGTGATCGAATGTTAAGGCCTCGCACCGCACGGTGCATGTCCGAGGGAACCCACTTCTTTTGAGTACAAAAGAGCAAACCAATACGTATCGTTGACTCGGTCTTCGAGACTTTGCAGTTCAAACATACTGAGCTAATGAGAGAGCTTCTAGATTGTTGGAGGCTTAAATTTGCAAAATTTAACGCACCTTGAGAACACCATTGAAGCAGAAGCATGATTGAATTGCTAGTCAAGAATACGGTGAAGGGTTGAGCCAGAGTGCGCGGCATACGGGCGTACGTGATGTACACAGCGTACGTTCGGTATGTTTCATCATAGGAGCGTACGCTGCGTAGCGTACGCCGCGCAGCCTGGCTCAACCCCAACAAAGGAAGGATACTTGGTGACCGTGCTTTTGCAATGAGATGCATACCAATAGATGCGCCTCGAAACGCTGATTCCAAATCTATGCTCATTATCTGCTGTGCGACTCTCTGAACAAAAATATGGACCTTTTTTCATATTGATTTTGCGAGATTTAGGCAGTCAGAATAGTCAGTATCCAGGCTTTTTAGACTCTGATGTATTGATGACAGTTTTACTAAATTAACGTAAAGCTTCACTTTATCTATACGTTTTCTAGTTCGTAAGCGAACATTTTAACGATGTTGGTAAATTCTGAATCGAAAACAGTGCAAATTTTGGTGAAAAGAAATGTTTATAACTTCTTTTGTAAGATCGCACAGCAGGTATTGAAAACAGATTTGGAATCAGCGCTTCAAGATGTATTCAATGGCTTACGTTCCATTTCAAGCAACGGTCACCGAGTATTCTTTCCTTGTAAGGACCGGGTGGTGTAGATCAAAAACACTTGCTTTGAGAAAGTTTATGTTATACAGATTGAACTAAGCTCTCAAAAAATTAGTAGCATAACAACAAAAGAATACAAACCGAAAATATTCACGTAGCCTGAACTTGTTCTGCAATGTTGAAGTATGCTACAGGTCAATTATTATTCAAAATTAGTCCAAAAACTGTTTCTTGCACTTTGATCGCAAGCGAGAGTTAAAAGTTGCTGCAACAACAACACGTTATCAAATTCTTGGTGGTACTTGGATACAGCTGACGTATATGCGAACAATATGTGTACTGTTGGCGGTGCAAAACTGTTTGTGTGTTTCGACAAAACCTCTAATCATGGGCACTTTCAAATGCCTCGTCTCAATGGTGGATGTACAATGCGTTACAACCAAGTTGTGACTTTCTGATTCTACAAGGCATCTTATTAATGCGTTCATAGAAGACAGATGCCAGAAGAGTGTTTAACTGCCAATACTCTTCTCGTCTCAGTGGCCTGCGCAGGCATTACTACACTGTACTGTACTCAATTTATACTTATGCTACTGTATCAATGGCTATTGCTTTCCGTTAATTCGCAGTAACGATCAGACTTACTTTACGCTGTTAGTGGAATTGTTGTGATTTACGGAGGCAACTGGGCGCAGTTTGTCAAAAGAGGGGTGGGGGTAATACGAAATACCTTTCAGTCTTATTTGATTATATGAACACAAACCAAAAAGAAGAGGCACATCAGAATGAAAATCTAAAGTGCCCTCGGCACCATTGTGAAGCTTTGTCTACAAAGAAAGGATGGCCGCCGTGCACCAATGCGTGGTGTTGTCGTCAAGGTTAAAAAAAATGAAAAATAAATTCGTTTTTACTCACGGATTTATTGGATTTCCCTCGTCCCTTTCGTGCTTTATCATCTTATACCTAGCTATAGAGGCATTATAGCGTTCTACCTCGTATCCTGCCAAGCGGGTTCTGCAAAGGGTAGTACTCCAACAAGCTGTTTCACTTTCTGAAAAATTAAGATAAAAAGTGCACCTGTTATAAAAATCATTGTCTTCTCCTCCCCATCCCCAGTACTGGTTGGATAGTCCGTTTACATCACGAAATTGTTTGACATTAAACATAGTGCTTGTGCCAAACTTACGTTTGTAAGTGTTTCTGGCATAATTTAGAATAAGTCGCCAGTGCTCCGGCACTGTAAAGAGACTATTACCTATAACCGAGCTTGTCCATTGCAACAGCCATGTAGCGCGGATTCTGCCCAGGACACACATGTAAGTTTCTTCTATCTTCTGGTAGCAGGTCTACATCATGAAGGAGAATGCACTGCCATTTGTAAAGCTTCATTGCTTCAACGAAGCCAATGTTCAGAAGCTAAACACTTCTCAATTTTGATAGGTTTTTAAGACGCTGATCTCTACCTTGCCGCGATTAAAGGTCTGATTGGCGATTTGCTCCACAATAAAAATAGAGTAGTCCAGTTGCTGTTCGGTAAGAAAAGAATGCATGTGATTTAGTAGAACACGGAGGTGTGGTTCACGATTTCGGTATGGAATTATCACTGCGACCTATAACTTGAGTAGTAAATTTGAAATTTCTACGAGAAAATGCAGCAAATTCTGAATTTTTTACTGGAATATAAGAAAATTCTACACTTTCCTTTTCACTGATGCATTAGGTTCACTCTTGCCACGCAGTGCAGGCAGGGCTCGGCATAGGTGGCTTAGGGGGCAAGCTACGTGTCGCTTCAGGCAAAAGCAAAAGCAGTATTTACGGAAACTCCAGTCTTCTCTCTCCCCCCTCCCTCTCCCTCTTATGTCACCATCTTCTGTAGAGGACAAGATTGTCATCCCTGCCTTAGCGATCCCATTCCTGCAAAACCAGAAAATTCCTGTTTCAACAGGTTTGCCAGTTAAGCTCGCGACTTCACCTGCCCCAAAATAAATAAAAGCCTTGTTTACAGCGAAGAGAAATTCAAACACCAAATTAGTGTGTAGGTTGGCAATAGGGAGTTAAGACTATGTACGAAGAATTGTAAAAAAATTATGTGAACTGAAGGCGTTGCAAACTTTTTTGGAGTTAGGTGGTTTTCCAGCCACCTGGACACCCACCTGAGTTTTTCTTTTGCACAATTTTTTCACAAGTTCAACATAACTTTGTTCTACACCAAAAAACCCTATGATTGGATTTTTGAACCTCCTCAAATCTCCTTCTCGCCTAGTTACAGGCCTTCAAATATCTTGTATGACGGCGGCCCTTCTACAAACGCGCAATGGTGCGCGCCGGACACAGCATACCATCAATTCGGAAAATACGAACTTTCTTAATTCTTTTTTTTGTTTGTTCAATGTTGTTTTTATGCTTTGTTTCATTATTAATTGTTGTTCGTGTTTTGATCTGTCCATGATCGAGTCATAGAAGTTGTCGTATCATTGTGGCAAAGTCTATAGGGACTTCGTTCTTGGAAAAATGAAAAAGCCACCTCTTGCAGAGCCCTGAGAGCAGAACTCTCACAACTGTTCTTCGCTCAAAGCTACGGCGTAGAAGTTTTGTGTTAAGCTTTGTAGTTTATGATATTTCGATTATCTGTTCACAAACCATTTGATAGCAAAAAGCTTTGCAATCATTATGCATTTTTGAACTCAGTCTTCCCTAACTATTAGTTTAGAGCCAAGAGCGTAAGACAAATTTTTTGTCGCTTTGTCGCTCGTCTGCGGAAGCATGAGACTTTGAATAGAAAAAAGCTGTACAATGAAGAAAGCATATACAAAAAATCAGTGCAAGAAGTTTTGAAAAATTTTTTTTGAATATTCAAGGTTTAGAAGAGATAATGACAAAAACGTGCGATAATTATAACCCAACTTAACGTATTTGACATAATATTTCTATTCGAGCACATTTTGTATATAAAGTTGAAGTTTTTGTCTATTTATCTGTCTGCCTGTACGTACGTTCCAAAGAAGTCTTATTTATAGGGAATACTTCGTTATCAGCATTCTTTTCGAAAATTATCGATTACTTATATACCAATTTTATCAATTTTTGCGAGGTTTAGTCTACAGGGCTGAGATTTGAAACGGGAGGGGGGAGGGGGGGGGGGGAAGAGTGAGCATGCTGATCACCGATACAATATCACTTTTCGGATTGGCACATCGGGTAAGCGAGCAGAATGCAATATTACTTTCTCGAAATTATCGACTACTTTTAGTAATTTTTCGATTTCAATGGAGCCATCAAGGTGGAAATGGCACAAGGGGTAAGTGGGAAATTGATTATGAAAACAATTTAGGGCTCGGCATATCGGTTATCGATCAGCATATATATTAGGTCATTCCGAAAGTAATTTCGCTTTTTTCGAACGGACGCCACATGTGATGGAACAAAGGTTTCTAAGAGATCTTGGATGCATTCGATGTAGCATTTCATTCTCTTTCCAACGCTCATGAAAATGTTGCAAAACAGTCAATGAGCTTTCAGAAAATGACTAAAATCTGCGACCCATGCTTTTTGAGATGGCCAAGTTTCACGATTTTTTGAAACTTTCATATCAATCCTCGGAAGGAGTTTGAGTAACGATTCGATAGAGTAACCTTATAGAATACAGTACTACTTTTTCTCTTCGTATCTCGCGGTAATATTTTTTTAGATTTTTAACAGAATTAACTACCGGATATTGGCAGGCCCAACTCAACCACAATCGCATCAAACACCATAATTTTTCGGAATTTGAAACTACCAAGATAGTACTATGAGTTAGCATTAATTTTACAAAGCAAGTGAGGGTTTACTTGTTCGAAATATCAAATTTTGAGTTTTTCGGGTACAGCCTTGGGCTCCCTAAAAAATTGAGTTATGATAATTTTATCCCCGGAGACTAAACGAATCGGAAACAAAAAACACCCATTAGAAAGAGGAGAAAAAGCTGCATCGAATGACACCCGAGCTGCTCAAGGTTTGATGTTCTACTGGGATTTAGCTGTCCAAGTATGGAAATCGGTAGCATCAGTTGAAATTCTGTTAAAAATGTATGACAAGCTATTGAAAAGAGAAAAAGTTGAACTGTATTCTATGAGGTTTGCTCTATCGAACCGTCAGTTGAACTCTTTCTGAGGATTGTTATGAAAGTTTTAAAAAATCTTGAAACTTGACCATCTCAAAAAACATAGGTCGCAGACTTTGGTTATTTTCTGAAAGCTCATTGACTGTTTTGTAAATATTTCATAACCATTATAAAGATAATGAAATGCTGTTTCGAATGCTACCAAGATCTCTTAGAAACCTTTGTTCCATCACACGTGGCGTCCGTTTGAAAAAAGCGAAATTACTTTCGGAATGACCTAATATATGTCGCACTTTTATCGATTTTATTGATTTTTGGGGAATTTGAGCTACGGAGATGGTAGTTGACGCAGGTGTAAGTGAGCATGCTGATTGAGAAATAGGGAGGCACGGCTTTGGGTTGGGCCACACTATCTGGGAAAGCGGCGTACGCTCGGTATGTTTCATCATAAAAGCGAAAGTGACGTAAGCCGCGTACGCCGCCCGGTTTGACCCAGTTTGACACAGCGAGGTGAAACCGGGACAGGGAATATCGTACGGGTAGAATTTGGTTGATTTATATTATGGTGTAATGACACTAGGCAAAGACGGGTATGCCAGGTAGTAGGTTCATGTTTGCTCCTGTTGTCCACTCTACAAATACGGGACACTGCTTATGAATCTCAATAATTTGTTCCTATTTTACTATGGACATATAGGTCGATTTGCTGTTTTCTGTTACATTGTTTAAACTCTTTCTGTGCTCGTGTAAAATGGCCCTAAAGCTCGTTAGTCGTACTGCTCGCTGTTAGTCAGGCCTTTTTGAAGAAGCATGCACATGACTGTTGAAAGTGTTGGAGAACTCGCTCACTTTTCAAAGTGGTAATATAGCTTTACAATGCGCTCTCGCTTTGGATCTATGCTGCGCGAACATGCCACTTGACGTGGAAAGTTGTTATAGAGGGCTTCCTAATTGAATCCACATAGAAATCAAAGTAAAGCGTGTGAGAGAACGAAAGTCGGCTTGTGTCTAATTGAATTTAAAAATTTTGCCGCACATTAACCTCTTGATCATGTCGGAGGTTCGCTGAAATAAGCTTTTGCAAAAAATGCTTTTTTGTCGAAGAGAAATAAAACCTAACCCTGTTTGGATTGTTGCAGTCTGTGGGAATGTAATGTCCACCTTCATGCAAGTAGCTGAATTTCTTTTCCAATTTTCTCCAAGGCAAATCTTCCATCAACATCTGGATCATTGGATTGGTAAACTTTAGGCTGACCGTGCACTTCTGTTTGCTTTTGTCAATTGCTGAAAAGAAATGATTAAACAAAGTAGAGATCAAATTGTGTGAAGTCATTTTTGGTGACGCAACTTTCACTCTGTCCAGTCTTCTTAAACCATAAAAAATTCTTAGTCGATGTAAGAACGAGCGTTATGTCTAACAGTATTGCACTTTTTACTTTTAACAAAAAATCTCAGAAAAAGATGCCGCATTATGTCATTATGTTGATACATAGCTTTCATGCCCCCATCAGAAGATCGCGATCACTCGTTTATCCTTAGTGGTGCTTCCCGCACCAAACATATAGGTTGGTACTTGTTTGTGATCTACTGAATTTCCGTTTGGCTATATAGAGTCAAGTGCGGAACAAAGGCCCAAAAACCATATCAGTCAACAGGCGCGAAGGTGGTGCGCGCGTTTTCAAACACCGCTGTAAACCTCAAACCACAATTGAGTTTATGAACCTTTCCTTGAAGTCTTGAGATTTGTTTGACAGACAAATTGCTTACACGCTTATGCCCACAAAGTTTTTCTACCCCGACCGCTAATTTTTTTTTCAAACCGCTACGCGTGAAATGTGGTTTACATTGTTTGTTCAAGGCATGTACAGCGTAGGGGCTTTTAGACTGGGAATACCTGGATTATGAAGTCCACTTTGTGGTGACTCGGAATACAGTTGCCTCGCAGTTTGTGGGCTATTGTATATCAAAATTGTTAGCATGAATACAGAGGCGCAGCATGAAGCAGTAATAATACAACGTTTTGATCTCATTCAATCTGTTCTAAAATTTGCATTGAACATTGTAACGTCATGTTGTAGGAACATCAATCGGCAGTTATAGTCAATACACTAGGATGCCCTTGTTTTTTTGCATGCAAATTTACGGAACTTTTCAAAGATTATTGAACGGAAGATGTGACGCCCATAGTTTTCAGCTACTTTGTATTCGTGATCAGCATGTTCAACTAACTCCCCGTTTTAACCCCAACCTCGTATCTTAAACTTTGCAAAAATTCAATATTGATCGATCGATAAAAAAGTGGCTTACGACCTCATTCCCCCCCCCCCCCCGCCCCAAAGTATATGTCTGCCAAGTTTGGTCCGGATCGGTTCAGAAATAAGATTTTATAATCGGAATATACGTACAAACATGCAGGACAGACATACAAACAGACAATCAGTTCAAAATGTAACATTTACTGTCTATTGTATGTGAGCTACGACAATAGGATGTTATGCAGAATTATTTTTTTAACAACCTAATATGTCGAGTCCAAAATTTGGTTTTTGGGAGGAAAATATTTGTACTTGAAGAAGTGCAGTAGTAATTTGATGGAACAAGTCACTGCTCAGACATTCGCGGTTGACGACCGCCGGAGATCCGCCCACTTTCGCTTTGTTTCGGGACAAAGTTGTGTCCTGCGGTTGTCCCGATTCACCGGCAATTGCGTCGGGATTGTCCCGACGCGTATCAATACAATCGATCGCCTGCATGCAGCGAGGATAGCCGGCTTCAAGCACACGTTCAAGTGTTCCGCCTGTTTCCTAAAGCTTCGTATATTCCCAGCGTTCATCGGCGTCTTCTTTGATTTCAAGTTCAGATTATCGGATTTCGGACTGCAACCTTCTGCTTCTGAAGTTTGAGCTCAGATCAGTCATCCTTCTTAGTACAAGAGCTTTGCTTCTTCGCGTCAAGTGTTGACAGTTGTTAAGGGGGATTTGTTTGTACACGATTTGTTTGTACACTTTCAGAAGAATTGCTAAAGGCAGAGTTTGCTCTATCTGCATGTTCAGCGCCCATAACGCAGAGTCTGGTACTTGTTTTCCTTGGACTGAACGGTTTTTGCATACAAATTTTCTTTGTTTGTCATAGAGTTTCTTCCTCAAGTTCCATGCTCTTTCTTTTTGCATTTTCAGGGATTTTTCAACATTGAATTTTTTTCAGAGGTGCCATGCAGTGCACGACTTCACGGGGCACAGGCCCGCAGGCAGGATCTGTATTTCTCTGTTGTTGCACTCCTTCTTCAGTTTTGTTGTTTCAGTGGTGCGTTCTTTATCTAACTTCTAAATCTGCACAAGTTGGATTAAAGAGTTAAGTGATTCAGAACTGCATCTCCCTTCATATATGCACGTTGCTGGTTTCCTTTTTAGTTAGCGCAAAATTCTTATCATTTTCGTGAAGTTTTTGTTGCTGGATGGTTTAGCGCTCTTTTGATTAGGGATTTTTTTCTTCTTACGTTTAAGATCATCAGATCATAATCTGCTTCATATTGAAATTCATGTGAAAGTATATTTACATGTTTATTAACGAAGCAATAACTAAACCTCAACTCGGTATGGCAAAATTGCTTCTTTTTTCCGGCTTCTTCTCCTTTCTTTCATCTCCCACTCAGTTTTTCTCGCCTTCGATTCAATATTTGGAAACTTTTTTTTAGGTATGAACCTCTGAACAAATTCTTGCTCGTGAGGTCATCTGAACTTGACAGTTCCTTACGATTTCCGCTAAGTCCTTCTAAGGTTAGTGTATGTATGACTCAAACAGTCAGTAATTAGCAACTATTCAGTTGATCAACGCACGCACCGATTTTCCTCAGCTTTGTGTTGGTGTACAGGCTACTGAGAGTAACGACAAGTACGAATTCAGCTGGGTGAAGTTTGAAGACAGAAAGGTAAACCTGGTCATATTGTGCTGTTTGAAGATCGTTCATTTGGATCGCTTCGCATTCGATAGCTGTTTTCAGATATTGAATCCGACGGAAACTCTTGACGTTTCTATGTTCAACAACGCGAAGCTTGATGTAGTGGGAATGTCGCAGATTGGGAAGGATTCGTTACTGTTTGCCTACAAAAACAAGGTATTCGATTGAAGCCCGAAAAGAGGAGAACCATTGCACTACATTTAGGTAGTTATCACTATCAGTTATCACTGGTATTTTGCAAACCTTTCTGCACTGTTCTTTTTTTAACTTGTCTCGCCATACTCCCTTATCATAGATAATTTCTGTGATTACTTCTCTGGTTGACACCTATCTGTTTTCAGCTGGTTCCCCCTTCTGCTGCATTTCAATCGGACTGTAGAGACTTGAGAGATACTTTGAGCAAATCTCAAAGTATGCGACTCATGTGGGAGAACTGTAAGACACTACGCAGCTATGGCTTCCCAGACTGAGCTTCTCAGTGAGTTTTCCTGTTGTTTACTCGTGCTATTTTTATGACTGTAAATGAGTATATATCTTGCTTAGGGACAATACTGGAGGTTGGCGAAAAGATGTGAATGCAACCGATAAAGATGGTTATACTCCGTTGCATTACGCTGTTCAAACTGGGCAAAACTCAAGAATAACTTAGCTGTGAGTATTGAAAAGGTTTCAAGCTACTCCTAGCAATTCTCTTTGCATCAGAGCTGGAATAAGGCAGCGATATATTTGTGGCAGCTTATGATGGTAATACAGCCAGCCTTGCTTATGGCTTACTGATTTTTGAAGCACGCCATTTTCTTTGTTGTACTTCTTTCTTGACTGTTGTACTTCTGAAACTTGGTTTCTCTTCCATCTGCTGAATCAAAATCACTCTTTTTGACATGGATTTTGATGGCCTTTAGTATTTTGGTAGCGACATGCCGACTCTCTTCGATAGCAATACAAAAGCTCGCAAAAGGATTGCGGCCTCTACAAAGATTTGCAAAGGGGTATTGCGCATGTATTGGGCAGTCTGCTCGCGGTCTTGATAGCGCATTAAACTATTTTCTTCTTTGAAACACATTCTTCCCCAAATCAGCTCAATATCTAAATTTGCAGTGAATATGATATCTTCTGCAATTTCCATGGTGAAATTTACCTTCTGTAAATTCTGCAGGCGATAAAAGCAATTCACCGCCAAATAATCCGAGTGCTACAAGCACGAAATCTGAGATTTGAATTCAACTCCTTCAACTGGTCTCTAGAAAACGTGCCTATGAAATAGGTGACTAGTGACTCAGGAAGGTCCTTCAGCCTTTTATCCTCTTCGTTCTTACCAGATAGTCGACAAGCATAGTCTCGAATGGCGCGGCTGGGATCGCATGCCTGATCACATGTACCATGGCGATAAAAGCAATTCACCGCCAAATAATCCGTGTGCGTCGGGTATTCGCGGCGCTTTGCTTTCCGAGAGTGAGGCAGGACCACTCAGTGGCGTATCTGATGGCAGTACCAGTGTCCTACCTGCGCCTGAGTCAGTTACAGCTAGCGATGAGGCGTTACACCCACAGTAGGCGGGAAGCAGGAGAGTACTTAGGCGCATGATCAAAATTAGTATGATGAGCAATTAGATGGGTTTAATTGTCCTCCTGCGAGACCATATCGGCTTGAAGATCGCAATGGTGCAGCCAGAGCAGATACTGAGGAACCGAGTACACCTCATGCTAGGGGCACAATACGCTTGTGCACGATCTGCAAAGCCATGCAGATGATGTACGTAGCCTGGATTCCAGGCCTCTTCTATCTCAAGGAGTAACGTATTCATGTGATGATAACAAGAAGAAGGCTCCTATATGGCTAAATTTTTTCCGCATTTTGGTGTGACTGATGTGATGGAGTCATACTAGATGACCTGCTCATCATGTAGAATCAAGGCAAACATGTGGGCGTATCAGACTCACTTTGGGAATGATGATTACAGTCCCGCTGCACTGTTAGTCCATATTTACGTATGATGCGGGGTGCCTCAAGACGAAACTCATGGAACCGTGTGAGTACAAGCACTATTTTTCTGTAATAATGGCTGCACACCTCTTGGTCACAGATTGGCCATCTGCGATCAATCCGGTTGTCGGCTTAAGGGGTTTATATCAACTTTCTGCATGAATGTCCTCCATTTATGTTGGAGGGTTGCATCGAAAAGAAGCAGTTTGACCAAAAGAGCGTCACTTCATCATGAACGGTTGCTACCACAGCTACGACTAGTATTGTCGAGTTTCGTAGATCGTATCATTGAGATGCATAGCCGGTAGCGTACGAATGTAAGAGTTTTCTTCCCAGTGAGGGATCTTTTTTGGTGTGATTCAGGAATGGGGTGGGAAACTTTCGCATTCTCGGCGAAACCTATGACGGAAACGTCTTGGAAGTAACGAGCAGTTCGAGCGCTGTGAAATAAAGATTTTGCTTACAATAAGCACAGATGGTGTTGTCTTTATGAGGCTTAGCAAGTTAACGTATTTTCGACATTATCTTCTTGACTGATCCCAAAAATTTTTTAAATCAGAAGCGTGGCCCACTATATGTCAGAATAGAAAACCTCTCAGATTATGAAAGTAATTCGCATAAGAATATACTGCTCCCGGGTGTCTTGTTTACGCCAAGAACTCTATCACGAGTCATGCTCGAACAGTTATTCTTTCAATAAGTCTCCTTCAAAGATGTTTACGGTTTTTGCGAAGCTTGAAGCACGGCCTAAAAACTGCTAATCGAACTGGGGTAGTTTTCAAATTTCTCCCCACGATTGACTATGGCATTGCAGGCCTTGTAGGCTCTCCATATTTTCAGTATTCATACGAATTGCTTGGGATTGTTGGTTCACAAAATACCGCGTCTTTCAATCTCTAACAGATCACAAGCCTGCAAGAAAACCGAACACCCTTCCGCACTCGTCCGACTCATTGGTACGCAGTATGACAAGCGTAGTGCGAGAATAGACGAATGTGATTTCCAGATTATCAATAAGCCCAAACAATCGTTTAATGCTTCCACATACTCAACGTCGATTTACAGATGGGCGTAGTCATGAGCAGAGTGAGAGCTTAAGAAAAACAAGTGCAGAGAGCAAAGTACCATAATTCCAAAAATAAGTCTATTTTTCTGCGTAGTTTGGTGTGACTGATGTGATGGGGTTATACCTAGATGAGCTGCTCATCATGTGGAATCAAGGCAAACATGCTCAGAAGGAGGGCGCGCCGGATTGACTCGGAAATAATGGTTAGAATCCTGCTGCCTTTTAGTACACGTTTACGTACAAGCACTGCTTTTTCTGCAATCATTGCTGCACACCTTTTGGTCACAGATTGGCCATATGCGATCAGTCTGGCTGTCCTCTCAGGGGGTGCGTACCAACTGTTTGCATGAATGTCTTCTTCATTTGTGCTGCAGAGTTACATGGAAAAGGAACAATTTCGCCAAAAGAGCTTCGCTTCATCTTGTAAGGCTACTACCACAGCTAGATTACTATTGTCGAATACCATAGATCGAGTCACTGAGATACACGGCCAGTTGCATAATGTAAGAGTTTTTCCCCAGCGAAGAAATCTTTTTCTGGTGTAATATAGAAATGGGGTGACTCTCGCATTCTTGCCGAAACCTATGATTTTGATAAACGGAAACGTCTTGAGAGTAATGAGCATTTCGAACGCCATGAAATAAAGATTTTGCTTACAATAAGCACAGAAGTATTATTCTTTCGTGAAATTTTCTTTAGAGTTTAAGTTTTAGTTTCGCGAATTTGGAACAGCAAAGGACAGCCTCCCTTCAAGGTAATGCAGCGTAGCAAGCGTGACATTGGGCCAGGATCAGCTTATCTCAGGAGACAAACATGACTTCGGTTAAGCACGACTACTATATCCATGTATTGGATTTCTTCCCCACTTTTTAAAACGTAGGCACTACCCTGTACAGCCTTGTCCGACAGGTACATGTGATTAGGCATGCGATCCCAGCCGCGCCATTCGAGAAAATCTGGTAAAACGAAGAGGATAAAAGGCTGAAGGACCTTCCTGAGTCACTAGTCACCTATTTCATAGGCAAGTTTTCTTAAGACCAGTTAAAGGAGTTGAATTCAAATCTCAGATTTCGTGCTTGTAGCACTCGGATTATTTGGCGGTGAATTGCTTTTATCGCCTGCAGAATTTACAGAAGGTAAATTTCACCATGGAAATTGCAGAAGATATCATATTCAGTGCAAGTTTAGATATTGAGCTGATTTGGGGAAGAATGTGTTTCAAAGAAGAAATTGGTTTGATGCGCTAGCGCTGTTGCTATCGCTAAATCTATCGTTATGCGTTATCCCTATCGGCTATCGCTATCCTTTCCTCTCTGGGTAATGCCATCGCAGCTGTCTCAACTGTTTCCAGTATGGTTGAAAGTGCTGGTGCTTAAATTTTTTCCCTTTTCAAGTGAAGTATATACCTTTTTTACCTTTGAATAACATAGAGATCTCTTCACTAAACTCTAGCCATTTCTTTTAGTCTTTTTTTTACTTTATCGAATGCTACCTTGTGCTCAGGAATGTGTAATTTTCTTGTTGTGATTTTGTTGTTGAGAGTATGAAGTTGCCTCACAATCATTCATGTCACAAACAACGTAACAAAACTTGCTTTTATCTACTTATATCATGATGTTCAGTCCATAGCAATCGCTTATTCTCGCTGTTGTGTTCACTCATTGAATGGAAATTCAATGCATTCCTTATGTTATGTACGATTTTCTTGTTGCGATTCTGTTCTTGACACTAGATTTTTCTCTTTTTGCTCAGGAATGTATAATTTTGCTGCTGCGATTCTGTTGTTACGAGTTTTCTTATCATTTGTTATGGTTTTGTCGTTGAGTTAACCTGAGATGAATAAATCTCTGTCTATTCAGTATCTGTTGTTTACATAGTATACAATGTATGCCGGAAATTTGAACTATCAAGTGCGCTCTACGGCTAATTCCACGCCCCATGGTCGGTTCGGGACTCCTGCATTTCACCGCCGTTTCACCTGCGTTCGACCCGAACATGTGCTGCAGGTGAATCCCGAACCAAACGCAGGTGAAACCTGTTCGACCGGCGTTTCTCCGGCAGTCTTGTCCCGAACCAATAGCCGGATTATCCCGAAACAAAAGGATGTGTACCGCAGGTTGTCAATGAGTCGAACTCCCTTTCACCGGCGGTCGTCAACCGCGAATGTCTGAGTGCGCTAAGTGATCCAATTGACCGCTAAGTGATCTAAGTCATCCAATTTGTAGTAAATGCTAAGAAAGCCTCAAAGAGGAGAAAGAGAGTAAATGAATTCAGACAAGTTTTTTACATCTACATTTGAGTTCCTAAGTTTTGCTAGTTCCTTCGAACTAAATTAATCTCAGATGACAAAACTGTACCGTTTTTTTCTCCGTATTTGGCACGTATCTGAGTCTGATTTCACGATTTATGTGGAAGCCACAAAAACCACAAACAGCAGGATGCAAAAATTGCTTGGGAAATCATTCGTAACATGAGCCTTTGTTGGCACCACTCAAAAAAAAATTGGCGGTTGATAGTTGCTTACAATGTTTATGTTTAGGTACTGCTGCTATGTGACTGCTGAGTTTGATCAAAATACTAGGTTGGACTGAAAGTTTTGTCGGTTTTTTCAAAGCGCTATAAAACTATGCACAGTGAAGATCTGAGTAGGTTTTAACATGCATTCCATGCAGCATTTCCTTCTTTTTCTTATGGTTACATTTCCTAGCAATAAGTCTGTATGCTTTTTTTGATATTTGTTACAATTCTTCTCCCGTCATATTTATCGGCCCAAAGTTAGGCTAATTTTTGAAAATTTCATTCCAATATTCCGGAGGTGGTTAAGTATGGCACAAATAGAATAATTCTCGGACTACAAGGCGGTCTTTTTACATTCTCTTAAAATGCTGTCTTTAGCTTCAAAAAATTATTTCTTCGGCGGTCTCAATTTTTGGCAAAGTCATGAAACACGCAACTGCAGCAAAAACATGAAAGCTCTTGAAATTTTTGCGAATTGGAACTTGATTGCTAATAAACAATAACTATGCAACATAGCCAAATTTAATTTGCTTTGAAAAATCAGCTTTTTGGAATTTTCGTTAACTTTACCTGGTAGACGTAATCAAAAAAAACCGCGGTTTTTCTTAAATAAATGGTTAACGGACTTGATAAACGTGATCCATGTAATCTAAAGTAAACACAATGTAGCCAAAGATTTGCTCTACGTAACAGTTACTAGCGCTTTTCGGAAACAGCAGGATAAAAGTTTTTAAAATTCAGAAAAAATTTGGCGTTAGTGGTAAAGTGCTTAAAAAGCCATGACGATAATTTTGCAAAGACATGGTAGATCAGAAAGCAAATACAGCATAAGAAAGAGTATAAAAATCTAAATTAAATGATACTTAGATCGTCCATGAATTGGTGTCCTTTGGGTTTTAGTGAGCGATGAAAAAAACCGACAAAACTTTCGGGACAGCCTAATAGATACCAGACATTTGAAACATTTGCCACAGCTAAACCATTACCAGGCAGATCTTTACAAATGTTAGTGACATTTGAGGTGGAATTCTTAGCAGACAATAGATCACCCATTGCGATAAACCGACTCCGAAGCTGTTTGATGCGATAGAATCTTTTTCGTTCTTATAGTAAGTCTTTTCGTCATACATGACTTAGGCATTCGTTTTTTTTTATCTTTCAGCTTTGCATACTTTTTTTGATAGCTGCTGTAGTTGTATACTATGATAGTAACTTCAAGATCTTTTGAAAATGATGTTGGCATCTCCCAAATCTTTTGTGCTCAAATCTATGATATTGTCGTGTTTTGCTACTCTTTCAGTCATATTCTATGGAGGTGAGTCGACTTTTCATTATCTTTTGTTACTATAGAAAAAACTGACTAGTGCGATCAGAAATCTCACTTTTTCAATATCAACTTCATAGACAGACTCCGCACCGAAAATCTTGAATGGCAAGAAGCAGCATTCTTCGCAAAAAACAAAAGTTACATATTGCCACCCTTTATTAGATATCGAGAACAGTATTTGGTAAGCGGAGTGTCACAGTCAATTGCGACCGCAATTCCAAAATTTAGGTATTAGACAAGTATCGCCTCGCCACTTGCCAAATAGAAAAAATAATGAGTACAATCAGAGGAGCTATATTTTGCTTTCTCACCGACTCGAAAAAATTTTTGGAGCATAACAGAACCATTAGCAACGAACCGTGGAAAAAGAAAGAAAGGTATGCGTTAATATAGCTAACTTCCGCATAGCACAAACTCAGAAAAAAAAACACGAATTTTCTAAATTCACCATCAAAAATGTATGTATCAACAAAGGAAAGCAATATGTCAGAATTTGTTGTAACTATCTTTACAGGTTCTGCAAGGAGCGAAGTTACGTCCACGAAGATCTTGATAAAACTTTAAAGAATATGGGGCAAGATGTTGTCTTGTTTACGATTGTGAGAGACCCTGTAGAACGACTGATAAGCGGTTTTGTAGACAAATGTTTGAGGTGAGGAATCTTGATCTATTATAATGAGAAAATATAGTGTGAAACTTGAACGAACTGGAACTGGATTTCATGCTTTGTCCATCCTCAAGTGTCACTTTTGGGTCACGAAAATATGACAACTTGATCTTTGTAAATAGAGGCTTGAAGATACTTTCTCGCGAAAAAAATTTCAATTGAATAGCTGCTATTCGAATTGTCATGGAATTTCGAAGCATGTCAAACCAAACTTAATATTAGCCAACCTGATAATAGAGACAGTGAAACTTGAACGAATTTGATTTCATGCTTTGTCCATCCTCAAATGTCTCTATTATTAGGTCGGCTAATATTAAGTTTGATTTGACATGCTTCAAAATTCCATAACAATTCGAATAGCAGCTATTCAACTGAAATTTTTTTGCGAGAAAGTATCTTCAAGCCTCTATTCACAAAGATCTAGTCATATTTTCGTCACCCAAAAGTGACACTTGGGCCCTTACATGGTCAGAGCTCTAAAAGAATCGCTTTTCCAAATTTTCAAGGTTTTCAGCCTATAGTGAGTGCACAGACGACTTATTTGGTGGTTAAACTTAACATCTTTTGGTAACTTGGCGAACTACAATGGAGAATGTGATCTGATTTTTGTGAATTACTGCAGCCAAAAATTTGAAAATTTCCAGCCATTTGCGCGTGGAAGTCAGGTTTTGGGCAATTAAGATTGCTTGAATTTAACCATCTATGGTCCTACAATTTGTTGGATTGTGCATTTTAAACCCACCTTCAGCTTGTTTTTCTGAGCATGATTTTTTTAGTTGATGAAAAAATCTGACTACTTTGATTTCCAGCACGATTTCGCTGTCAAAATGACGAATGGCGCTCAAACAAATTGAAAAATTCAATTTTACTTGATATATCTTCCAGGGTACCATACCTTAACACAAATAAATTGTAATTCGTCTACAAACCGATGAAAACACCGAACATACTTCTTAGCCAACCTAATATATTCTACTTTGGACATCAAAAGAAGCGTATAGTCGCGAACTTCAATTTCAATTTCTCGCATTATTCCTGATAAACCCAGCGGTCAAGTTCTTTTCTCAAAATTATTATTCTTTACTCACATTGAATGAAAACGTAACAAACGTGTGCTAATATCCAACTTTCAACCTTCAGCAACTCCAATATAAACAGATGGAAGTGCGCATTCGGCAACCTCATGCCAGCTCAGACGAGAGAAAAAGGTGTCTGATTGACGAGTATCGCCAGTATTAAGCTTAATGCTTCAATCCTTTTCCAAATTAATTGGTCAGACTTTTTAGTAAATAATTATGAATTTGCGGTCCACTCACAATAGTGTTATGTGTTAGAAGTGCCTACCGTATCCTACGCTAATGAAGAGTAAAAGATTTGTTTTATACTGTAATAATAATTGAAGCCAGCTCTGCAATATGGTTAAAAGCGGGGAAGCTCTCCATACAGAAAAAAATACCGAAAATCTTACGTTTTTAACACTTTTATACACTGTTCTAAGACTCAAGCGAAGCAGACCAATTATAGAGAATTGTTGTATGTAAATCGCGCTACCGATTGAGTGGGCTAAGGCATGCTTTGGGCCTAAGGCATACCTCCCGCGACTCCGTTAAATCGCTATATCCAAGCGAGTTCACGGTTTGCCGGATTTCTTCAAATCAACCGTGCGCGGGTCTTGAATTCATAGGGGCGTAGTTTCTGTAAGTTGTCGCAAAGCATCAACTTTAGCCCAAGCAAAGCGCATTTATCACTACTTATGAAGAGTCGTTGAAGTGCAAGATCGCGCAGCGACTGGAATCTAATGAAGCCTTAAGCCTCAGGCCTACCACACATTGCACGGCAGTGCAAATCATGATTGTAATAAGAACAAGTTTTTACTAGAACTTTGAGATGATAAACTCTAGTCTCGATATGTCGTTGATTAAAGTATTTAATACTTAATATCTCATTTTTCTTATCAAAACACAGCACTACTGGATTGGAAATTGCGACAGCTTTGTGATATACTTATTGACTTCCAACAAAATGACTTTGAAAAATAGGATTCCCTCTCCACCTGAGAACTACAAAGGTTGAATCATGCTGTCAAAGCAGTGCTTTTTTCGATAATTCCATAGTGAAGAAACGTATAACCTGTTTTGTTTATCGCAACAATTGCGCGCACGAGAGTGGAAAACAGACACATGAAAATAAACTTGTTTTCTAGAGTATACACTTCCCTTTTCTAACGGCTGCGTGGCTAGTGAGTTAGATCGTTTCCTCCTTGCAAACAGGCGGCAATTGCTATTTTGGATTTTCAAGAGAATAGAGAAATTTTCAAAATAAATAGTTACTACACCCAACGCCTTGGGTGTAGAAAAATGCCGTCAAAATTAGAACCATAAATTGCTATTTGTGGCACCTTCAAGGAGAGCTTAAGGCGGCATTTGCGATTCCATTTTGGAAAAAAAGTTGAGCGCTGTTTCATTTACATAAATTTTTTGAAGGAATTCATAAATTAAATTTACTTTTACTTTTTACCAAGTATACACAATTATATCGTTACCACTATATTGTGCAAACGAGTACAGTCTACAATAGCGAGAAAATTCTTGATAAAAAGTTTGCACACCCCTTGCCAAACTTTTCACAAATTTTTTGTGAAATACTACTCTACCTTATTTTCTATGGAAATACTACTCTACGATACTATTCAAAATATATTATGTTAGAAGTTTCAAGACTTGTATGTCCTAATATTTCTCCGATTTCTCGTTTCACAAACACCAAACAAACTGGGTTGGTTCGGAGCATGAATATTGGAGAATTCGCATAAGTTTTGAACTTTTTCGATGTAGACGATTAGAATGTTCGAAAATCGTATGCACATTTCCATAAACGCTTGCCTATTACAGAGAGCGTCATCGATGGAACTCGTGCTACGGATGCCCTCGGAAAACAAAAGATAGCTCTCTACGATGCTTCCTAAATCGATTACACTGCTCCTTGCGAAGCATTCTGCGAAATGAAAATGGCGATTTTTATTTTGATCGCCATTTTGCCCCTCAATCGTGGTAAGAATTTATTTTTTTGCACATTTCCATTTTATAACACAACAAGTCAATTGACCCGGCTCCGCCCGGCCCTGTCATTCATTATTATATTCGTATTCAGCATGCTTGATTACCCCCTTTGCCAACTCCCGGCCCCGTAGCTCAAATTTTGCAAAAAATCGATAAAATCGATATCGATCGATGACGAAAAGTAGCCTATGACACCCGCCGGGGCCCCGAAGTGCATGTGTGCCAAGTTTGGTCCGGATCGGTTTAAAAATAAAATTTTCTATTCGGAACATACGTACACACAGACAGACAGACATACAGACATACAGACAAACAGACATTCAGCTTTATATATAAGATACAGCACAATCATAATTTAGGTACTGCGACTTTAGAAATCACATCAACAACTATACCATTCTGAAGTACTCCAATACGGAGAAAGGAATTGCAAGAGTGGCCTCTCAATTTGACAACTTGTTTGAAAAATCTGGAATCTCATCTTTTGAGCGTAAAATAATAAAGGAGGAAATTTTGAGTGAGTATGTACAAATAATTAATGTTCACACGCTATTATTAGGTTGAACCGAAAGTTCTGTCGTTTCATTTTCAAAAATTTGTAGCTTCGCGAGATTTCAAAGGATTTGCTTGCTTGTAATTTTATTAGAAAGATTAGGCCTTCCGCTTTCAATCGCTGTTTTGAGGAGCTTCTGCTTCACACTGAGTGCAGAGATAAAAATGGGAAGCTAAGACCATGTAAGCTTTGACCATTTTAAGTTAGGTCACCAAAAATCTGGAATGCTGCAGAAAAATCTGAAATCGTCAGTACATATGTTTTTTGGCCTACTCTTTGCAATTGTGAAGAGTTTGTGCTGTTTGGATGTCTCTGTGAGAAGTTATGAGTATCGAGTTTACTATGGAAAACGCCAAAATTTATTAATTTGTCAATTTTCGCGAAAATCATAACTTCTCACAGAGACGTCCAAACAGCACAAACTCTTCACAATTGCAAAGAGTAGGCCAAAAAACATATGTACTGACGATTTCAAATTTTTCTGCAGCATTCCAGATTTTTGGTGACATAGTTTAAAATGGTCAAAGTTTACATGGTCTTAGTTTTCCATTTTTATCTCTGCACTCAGTGTGAATCAGAAGCTCCACAAAACAGCGGCTGAAAGCAGAAGTTCTAGTCTTTCTAATAAAATTACAAGCAAGCAAATCCGTTGAAATCTCGCGAAGTTACAAATTTTTGAAAATGAAACGATTGAGCTTTTGGTTCAACCTTATATTTACCTTCTGTTCGTTTCAGAGGGATCTACAAGACATTCGACTCGTGGTTCTAAAGATGTTGTTCTTGTTAGGCAATTGATATCACTGAACAAAGAAATACTGAGAAAAATAATTGATATTTATTATCATGACTTTGTTATATTCGGGTTCCCTCTCCCTGTTGCATGATTGCATAATGAGTAAGCACTTACCTTGGTTTTGGAACATATGTTGCATGTAACTAGTCTCTGTAGAAATTTCGTGCAATAATGAACAATAGTTTCTAGGTGTAATTATCGCTGTCATCGACGCATGAACTTGACGCAATAAGAGTATAAATGACTTTTGCAAAACTGTGTTCGATAGCAAGAGTCTCAGCAAATTCATCTAAACAGCTTTATTCCAGCTAGCCAAAGTCAAAAGAAAACGGTTTAATAAGAACAATATTCTTATTGCGCTTTTTCTGTCAGCGCGACTCGTACAGTGAAAGAGAGATGGCTAAAAGGCTTACCTAACTCAGCATATCACACTTGTTCTTATTCGAGTTGAAACGCAGTATTTACCAAAGTTTACTGATTTGAACTATTAGATTGGCCAGAAAGTTCTGTCGTTTCATTTTTGAAAAATCATAACTTTGTGCTGCCTCAACGGATTAACTTCTCCATATTTTTATTAAAAAGGGTAAATCTTTCTCGTTCGAATGTTTCTTTGCTGAGCCTTTGCAGCCTACGCACTGACTGCGGAGATAAAAATAGGAAAAGAAGATTATATAAACTTTGCTCATTTTAACTTAGGTTCGGGAATGGTGCAGGAAAATCTGAAATCGTCAACACATGAGCGTTTTGTACAGCACATAGATTTTTTTGACCTACCTTTCCAACTGTGAAGAGTTCGTCCTGTTTGGACGTCTCTTTAAAAAGTTATGATTTCCGAGAAAAGTGTCAAATTAATTAATTCTAGCGTCTTCTGTAGTAAACTGGTAATTCGTAACTTCTCACAGAGACGTCCAAACAAGCCAATTCTTTGAAGCTGGAAAGAGTGGGTCAGAAAACTCTGTGTTGGCGACAGCTTTCCAGATTTTTGGCGAATTAAGTTAAAGTGAGCAAAGTTTATATGGTCTTCATTTTCCATTTTTATCTCTGCAGTCAGTGTGTAGGCTGCAAAGGCTCAGCAAAAAAGCCTTCGAAAGAGAAAGACTTACCCTTTCTAATAAAAATATAGAGAAGTAAATCCGTTGAGACAGCGCAAAGTTATGATTTTTCAAAAGTGAAACGACAGAACTTTCGGGCCAACCTAATAGATTCAAATTAGTAAACTGGTAAATACTGCGCTTCAACTCGAATAAGAACGAGTGGGCCAACCTAATATTTATATCCAAAAACTGAGAAAAGCAATGGTATGTCCCGGGTTTTTACTGGATAGCAGATTTTTTAGCGCTCCATCAACCCAAACCAAAGTGCAAAAAATATGTAAACTCTCTTATATTTATGCTCCGAAGCCACATACATATTTGGTTTATTGATGGTGAGAAAACCATCAAATATGAGAACAGATAATTATTACATAAAAGTCTCTAAAACTTTCTTAAATAATACCGTTTGAATTACCCTAATTTCACGCGTACAAGGCGCACCTTTTTCGATTTTTCAACCAAGCCTCTCAGCCGCTTCAAAGTATTTCGGAAAGCGATCCTTATGCCGTACGATTCTCTTAGGCAATATACGACACGGCATAGGGTCCTTCGGTTGCGAAGTTCTTTAGCGTATTCGTGCTAGTTAATTTTAGGAAAAAATCCCCCGCGCCTTGTACGCGCGAAATTAGGGTAGATTCTTTATTAGGTTGTCCCGGAAATTAATGCAGGTTTTGAATTCCAACCGCAATAAGTCATACATTTCTCATTTCAAATTGTAAGTAGGTTGCAAAATATCATTCGATAGAACAAAGTAAGCTCTACAAAATGGCTACCTTGCTTTAGCAACAGCTCTGATCCACCACGAGTTTCGAGCCAAAAACTGAAAAGATTTCAGTGCCCGAATGAGAAAATCGTAACTCAGTTCATAAAAATCCTACAAAAATTCTAGTTCGCTACGTAAACACAATCCACATAAGGCATTTATATACACCGCTGCCGTAATTTTTCCCCGTTGAAAATCAAGAAAGTGGAAATTTGCGTGAACTTGCCAAAGTGATGCTGTGCCGTTCCCACATAAGTAGTTGAACACTACAAACCTGTAGTAAATACAAACGTAGATTTCCAGCTCCCTACAAGCTTTAGTTCTCGAGAATTTGAACTTTAGCTTGGACCATATGACTAGGGAAAACTGTATCCGATATTTTTCGAGAACAAAGCTTGTAGGGAGCTGGAAATTTACGTTTATACTTCTACAGGTTTGTAGTACACAACTACTTATGTGGGAATGGCACAGCACCGCTTTGGCAAATGCACGAAAATTTCCGTTTTCTTGATTTCTAACGAGAAAAAAAATACGGCAACGGCGTATATAGATGCCTAATGTATGTTTATGTGAGCAAGTTAGAATTTTTGTAGGATTTTTATGAACTAAGTTACGATTTTTTCGATTTTTCGGGCTGCTAAGTCTTTTTGGTTTTTGGTACGAAACTCGAGATGGATGAGAGCTGTTGCAAAAGCAGCATGGCCATCTTGTAGAGCTTGCTTTGTTCTATCATGTTGTTTTGCAGACTATTTAAAAATTGAGTAGGTTGAATTAATTAGGTTTACTTATGACTTATTGCGGTTGGAATTCGAAACCTGCATTAATTTCCGGACAACCTAATACATATTACTCCAAATTACAATAACAAATAATTGGGTATAATTGGTTTACAAATAATTGGGTCTAATTGGTTTGAGTGTTGATAAAATATAACAATGGGTTCATATTTGTGTTGTGAATTTGGATTAGTTCTAAAACTAACACAAATGAACCTTTTTGAGTTTATGTAACGATAGTCCTGAAAACAAAATCAAAGCAAAAGAAAGTCTTTTTAGTGTCACTGTGCCGTGCAAGGTGTTATAGAGTGGTCTGGAATATTTTTAAAACTAGCTAAACAAATGACTCTGTAACGATGGCCTTGAAATGTCAGATTAATACGGATAAAGCTACCACCTTATAACACCTTGTACGGCACAGCGATACTAAAAAAACCTCCTTTTTGATTTGTTTTCGTGACCATTGCTTTAGATTGTGAAAAGATAAAGTCTTTTACTATACTTGACATGGAACTCATCTGTGGGCATAACGCTGCAAAAAATAATTGCAAAACGACGGGTAGAAGTAAATAGGACACGCTATCACACTTTCAATTGAAAAAATGAGTTTGACCGTTTTTTAGATTCATGCTCAAACCACTTAGAATGAAGAGAGAAAAGCTGTAAGCACTATCCAATGCACAATTTTTTCTCTTGATTTATGTTTCTGTTCAGATTCCCTTGACGTCTGCTCAATAATCGGCAGGGATCTCCAACCGTGATTTTCGCCCATCTTGAATTTGGCTATTTTTTGAAATTTCCAATTTCAACTTTTGAACCAGCTTTGATAATAATTGGATCGAACAAACAAAATGCAGTACAATACATTTTTTGGCATTTCTAGCCGTCTTCTCAACATTTTTGAAAATATTTTTCTGATGCTATGAAATTCCATATTTGGGGATTTCAATCCATCACAGAACAATAAACGACGAGCAACCAAGGTGGCATTGAATGCAGCTTTTTTTCCTCTTTTTGATAGACTTCTTTTCTTTTTAATTTGCATAGTATGTGAGGACAAAATCATTATAATTCTTGTTTTCCAAACTCGTCCTAGGCTGTACTCAGAAAATTCGGAATCCATTATTTTAAACCGCTAAACGCTCAGTTGCTTACTGAAATTAGCGTTAAGTAATAAGCTGTTTTTGAAAGCCTCAAATTCCGAAGATTTGTCAGTGTTTGAAGCGACTGTGTAATTCAAGACTTCGCAATTCAAGACTTCGCAAAAGTAAGGGCTTTTGGAAATACTATTTTAAGAAATACTGAATAGTTAGTTGATGAAGCCAAAATAGTTCATTGTACTGAATTTTGTTTGTTCTATCCAATTGTAATTAAAGTTAGTCCAAAAGTTGAAAACCGAAATTTAAAAAAAAAGCCAAACTCAATGGGTAAAAATCATTGGTGGAGATCCTTGCAAATTGTTGAGCGGACAACAAGGAAATCTGAAAAGCGACATAACTTTTAGGAAGAGGACTGCATCGGATAGTGCTTACAGCTTTTCTTTGTCTTTATTCTAAGTGGTATGAGCATAGTGCTGAAAAACGGCACGAGCTTTCGGACCGACCTAATCAAAGACTCAAAATTTATTAATAACAATAGATAGAACAATGTAATGCACATCGATAAATTAGACGAACGAAAAGTTAATGTGGAAGCCCTGAAACGGCTCTGATAATGTGAAAATGTGTCAAACAAATTGACAAACATGTTCTCAAAGATACTTAACCTCAAAGATACGTGACAGTATTGGGAGGTTAATGGTCTGGAGAATTCAAGAGATCGATAAACGTTAGCTTACTAATTCGCAATTTGTACATTCAAAACAAGCTAAGCCATTGCGGTAAAAACATAGGGATACTTTGGTAATGGACGGCAACTCAATTCTGTTTCTACACATTATCGAATCAATGAAAATTGAACATGTATGAAGTGCTATGCATGAAAAGCCGATGTTTTTCTTATAAATCTATAATATACGGTACTGATTACTATCCTTCGCAAAATGCCAATCTTCCAAAGGAAGCATAACGCTTGCGCAGGTCGATATAGGGGTTTTGCATTCTTGTTGTGCAATTCGCCAACTGAAATTCTAGTTTTTATTTTTTTAAATTCATATTTAAGACCAGTACAAAAACAGAGCTTACCGCTGCAGACAAAATCCTAGTTGCATCTGAGTTTCAAAATTAAAATCAGCTCCATTCGGAAATATAGCTTCCTTGCGGTGATTGAGTGACTTATGAAGAGCATTAAGCTCTGCTGTAGTCGGCAGCAATCTAACGCTTTGAGGATTTCTCCCAATCCAATCGATTCCGATGTTATATCGGTGGTGCAGCAAGGCAGCAGATTTTTCAGGGATCTGAAAAGGTTTCAGGATTGTGACATCGCTCAAAAAGACGAGAAGGTCTTCATATTTCTAAAGTTACAGGGCTTAACAGTTGCAAAGTCGCTTCTGCGTGGCCGCTTATCATGAACCCTGCACCTCTTTTACGAACATGCTAATCATTTTCACAGGCTTCATTGGCGATCCAAGTTCCGCCTTTCCCATGCTCGTGGTGGAAAAGTGATAAGAGAGCATGTTTGCGAAAGAAATGCGGTAAGTTCAGTGAGGCGGCCGCGCCGCGCGGGGCGGGGATGTTGGTCACCCGATTCTGCCACTGATATTCCATCTACTCCTTGATTCAAAGGGACTGGCGGTAGAAGAGGATCGCTCACATGCGAGACGCAGTCTGCATCTTCTTCGCGAATGCACTCTCTGATCATTCCCTAGCCTTGTTCAGGCCTCGAAGGCCCGCCTTCCAGCTGCCAATTCTGTTGAATCAAAGAGTAGATAGATTTCAAATTGTCGCACTGAGTGTTTGCCGAAATAAGACGCTCAAATGAATGATTTTTCAGATGGGAGTCGTTGTTATCAAAAAAAAACTACAAAGACACAATTTTTCAAAAGCTCTTATAAGCAGCATGTTATACCTTTCTACATCGCAGGGTACACAAAAAGCATTAGTTTAAAAAGGTACTCACCTCCAAAACTGAAAAATTAGATTTGAACGACTTCACGTTGTGCGTAAGCAATAAATCAATTTTCTCCGTTCGAAATACAATCTCAAAAGAAATGCAGTGGCCATATGAGCGATGATTACATAAAATTAACGTCTTTGATGAAAACCTTTGGCGGTCCCTCGTATTCAAGTTCGGTTGCGTCCCAAATCCCGGAAAAGTTAAGCGTATCATACGAGAAATTTTGTCCAGCATAGTTAGGGTTTAGAGCCAAAGTATGGTGCTTGAACAGAAGGGCACCGACGGACGAGTTCGCAAAGTTTTCGACCACAAAAGACATAAGTGTGTGGTTCCTGAAAAAATTGTGCAACTATCACGCAGAGTTTGGATAGAAACTAAACCTGGGCATAATGACTTCGTCCACATCAATGAGCGCTCCAAACTCAGTGTTCAATCGCAAAACACAGTCGTTATGAGCAAGCGAGTGAGCTAGGCGGTAGAGGGATTGATTGGGGTCTTCAAATGGAGTTTGCGGCAGCGAGGGCCAAGGAACAATTGTGACAAAGCCCTAAAAGTGCGATGTCTTCTGATGACAGTAAAATTTTTTGTTTTCCCTGGATTCCACTGTAGGTGCCGTTTCGAGAATGCTACTCAAGAAGCTTTGTGAGCGCAATTCTGCTTCTCGCGTTTTTGCTACCGGTATAGAAGACTGTAGTCAACTCAATTGTCAATTGTCAACTTTATACTAGATTTACTACGCGACAATGCAGAAAAAGCGGAGCGTAAAGCCTGTAACATTCGATTAAGATAGATCACGTCGTGTTTTGAATTAAAATGTAGAATTTTGGAACAACACAGAATTGAAATCTTTGACCAGAATCCTATAGATCTTAAAGCTGCTTGTACTCTCTACATTATACGTAAAACTGCTGTGCTTTTTCAATATTTAGAACGACTAGAAACACAAACAGCATAAGAAGCATGATTTAATTTTGCCGAGATCAATTAAGCCAGATCAATTTTTTTCTCAATTTATGGCTTCTGCAGAGTAGCTAAAATCTTTACCTTCACAATCGCGCGTTTTGAAGGCAGTGGCTCGGCAAATCTCAACATAGTCAAATTTTTGCTTACCTGGGATCATTCAATAAGCTGATTCCAAAAATCCACTTTTGAGAGCTTGAAAATGCCGAAAACGAGCGTTTTTCAATGTCCTTCCCTTTGAAATTGGACGAGTGCTGCAAGGCGCAGGACCCATGGTTATGGCTGGGTTCATACTGATTCCCATGTTCTGGATCTGTTCCCGCACAGTTCTCGCACTGTGCTGGAACCGTGCGGGAACTGTGTGGGAACAGTTCCAGAACTGTGCTGCATGCGCCAGCCGCCCCGCACCGTTCTGAACGGCGGGTTGGAGAAATTTGACCGTTTTCAACGGTCTTTCTTCCAGATTTCGCTCATTTTGGCCTTATTCCTCCACCCCGCTTCCCTTTTTGATCAGTAGAACTTGGAACTGGAAGCGGGGTTGAAGAATGAGTGCTTTTCTGCGCCGTGTATTCGGAAAGATGGGCTATCGTGCGATTGTTCTTTCTGTCTTCGTGTTTTTTTTTTGCTCAAAACTACTTCATTTGTTCCAGGAAGCGGCTGCCTAGTTTCCATAGCCACCTGCCACGAATTAGGGAGTAGGAGAAATCCTGAAATTGCATGAGTTGGGACTTGTCTCTTGCTTTTCATGATTTTGGCTTCCCAGCCTTTTTCGTTTTTCCATATCGCTGCTTCTCCGTTCTTTCTTCTACCCCGCTTCTCCTAGTGATGAGAAAAGCTGTGAATTCAAAGCGGGGTTGAGAATTAAACGCTGTTCTGCTCCATTTATCCGGAAATATGGGCCTTCGTGCGCTCGTCCATTCTCTCATCGCTATTTTTGTTCAGACCTACTTCATGTGTACTAACAAGTCGCTGCGTAGTCTCGCATTTGTATTGAAATTGAAATAGACAAGTCTCTAGAACACATGAAGTAGGCCTGAACAAAAATGGCAGAGAAGATGGACGAGCGCACGGTCCATCTTCCCGGATACATGAAGCGGAACAGCGTTCGATTCTCAACCCCGCTTCGAATTCACAGCTTTTCTCATTACTAGGAGAAGCGGGGTAGAAGAAAGAACGGAGAAGCAACGACATGGAAAAACGAACAAGGCTAAGAACGCCCAAAATCATCAAAAACAAGAGACAAGTCCCAACTCATGCAATTTCAGGATTTCTCCTACTCCCTGATTCGTGGCAGATGGCTATGGAAACTGGGCAGCCGCTTCCTGGAACAAATGAAGTAGTTTTGAGCAAAAATCACGAAGAGAGAATGGACGAGCGCACGAAGGTCCATCTTCCCGGATACACGGCGCAGAAAAGCGCTCATTCTTCAAACCCGCTTCCAGTTAGAAGTTCTGCTGATCAAAAAGGGAAGCGGGGTGGAGCAATAAGGCCAAAATGAGCGAAATCTGGAAGAAAAACCGTTGAGAACTGTCAATCCAACTCCCGCCGTTCAAAACGGTGCGGACGGCTGCAGCGCATGCAGCACAGTTCTGGAACTGTTCCCGCACAGTTCCCGCACAGCTCTAGCACAGTGCGAGAACTGTGCGGGAACAGTTCTAGAACATGGGAATCAGTATGAACCCAGCCTATAGAGTTGCGGCGGGCAGCCTCCAGTGGTGAAAAGGAAATTGCCAACTCGTCCAGATGCGTGTAAGAATGGCCTGCGCTTGTAAGTTTGAGAGCAATTTTCTCGGCAAGGAAGGCATGCTGTGCAACCGAGATTGCACTCTTTTCATACTTGGGCAATAGGGAGTCTACCGCGTTAACATTTTGAGTTGTTGAGTTTTGCCGAGCCACTGCCTCTAAAACTACCTTTGGGGTAAAACGTAGAACAGCTTTGGCCTAAACGGCCTTTCTCGTTCGCACAAATTCCGGCTATCAAAAAATGCAGCAGCTGTATAGGAAATGAGAGTTTAAATGAGCATGCAAAAGACCCGTAAAATCATTCTAAACGCTAACTCAACCTTTGCGCAAATTTTCTAGATACTGGCCCGTAGTAACACCCCCCCCCCTACCTCCCCGTCATAACGTCTCCTTTGAGAGTGGACCAAAGTTGATCGTAGGACGCCTTAGTTTAACATCCCGCGAGCTTTTGATATAAATGTTGGTTTTTTGAAAACCAAGTGATGGACGTTCAAGAAGAAACAGCAAGATTGTTTGTTCAAGCATGGTCAAATGGATAACTGATTGCGTTGCAAGGCCATCCGCCGTGGTCTGAGATCCGCTAGCGGGATAATTTTTGCGGCATTGGCACGTAATCATTACTGGCGGTCAGTAACAAAAATCAGACCGGAATCAAAAAGTTCACCTAAGTAAAGGTAAAAAATATTTTAGCACGGATTCTCATAAAAACCACAATTTCTGAAAAAGACAAGGAATGAATAAGGAAATTTTACTCAACGCAACTTTTTTACGAAGATAAGGAGAACCATGCAGAAAAGAAAAAACCAGTCATTCCCCATTCTTGACTGCAATCAGCTGTCCATCCTTTCAATCCGTAAGCGCTCGAAAATGTGCAGTTTCGCGCACTCTAGCCCGCGATAATATGTCACATTACGTATCCCGCAAGTTACACACAAGCAAGTAATGTAATTTTTTTGCCTCTCATCCTTTGCACACAAATTCCTTGAGTTCGTTTCAAAATCGACGCTGCTCTTACGGAAGTTAGGTAATCACTGCGGCACGTGCCCTGACGCTCACCCGTAAAGCAGGTCGCGTTTTCATAGCAGTGGGATTGGTCGCTGGTCAGTTCATCTTTAACTTCTTCTGAAATCCTCATTTCAGGTCATCTGATCTGACCGAGCTTTACCGCGGGCCTCTGGTTTTCATTTTATTTAGATCAAACTTCAATCTAATTTTGGAAAAACCAGTTAGAGCTTATTTTGTTTCATTACGCAATGACTCCAGCTTTGTCCGTGAAAGAAATTCAACAAAAATTTGTCAATTCGGAAAAATTCTAAACCAATGTGACCCGTATTACTTTGCTTTTCAAAAACGACTGGAGTATTCATAACTCTAAATTAAGAAAATATTTTCGCTCAAGAGTAACCCACTCACCTGCACTTTTGATCTCGCATGTTTCCTTTCTGTACAGACTACGTAACGGGCAAACTCCCAAGTTGTGCAATCACACCACTATTTGGAATTTAACCTCTAGCTACAGTATGAGAATAAGAATGAAAAAATACAAATACAATAAAAATACATTGAGGAGCAAGATTACGAGACACTGAAGCATGAAAGCTTGAGTGTAAAGAGTTATTTAGTACATCAAAGGCGCGTCCATATCATAAGGGTTGTAATGCGACGTTATACAATAGTGGGGTTTCCCCACTTAATCCTTAGTAAAGCTTGGAAAGTGAGGGGGGAGAGGGGAAGGGGGAGCTCACGCCTGGCCTGGGAGCGTTCCGCTTGTCTGATAGTTTTGACACCCTCTCAGACAATCGCCGGGGGCAGGCGGGCACCGGAAAATACGCGTTGCTGAAATTTCGCATCCCGCTCGCAAATTCCAGGAAAATAGTTAGCGAGTTTCTGAGAGACCGCCTGTTGAATTTTTTTCGCTCTTATCTTTTGCAGATATATTGTTGAATCTCTGAGGAATCGAGACTTCAGCAAGCGACGTTCCGAAAAGTCCTGATTGCCTCTCAAAAAATCCGCGAGCGGGATTCGAGAAATCAGCCATCTATTTTTCCGGTGCCCGCCTGCCCCCGGCGATTGTCTGGGCTGTTATGCAAAAGCCCTGTTATGAATCGCTAAAGCTCCCGTCAGAGTGCCGAAGCTACGCAAGCGCTGCGCCGGCGCCGAGCCAGCCCCGAGCTGTCCCTGCGCTGTTTCGATCGAGATACGTGCATTTCGTTCGGAGTGAAGCTAGCTGACCTAGCTCTCAGCCAGGTAAATGCGTCCTTTGCGGACTTCTTGCAACAACGCACCTCCGTACACGTGCAAGGGTGCATTTGTTGCGAATGACCAAATGTCGCCGGCGACATATAGTCCTCTACCCCTTACCAAAGGCTGTGCAAGATCTGGTGTCTAGACCATACCTTCGATAGTCTAGAGACAGGGCGTCAAAAGTGAAGGTTGTTTGAACATCTGACGTCATAAATAGTGAAGGTTGCCCAAAGAAGATCAGAGATGAAAAAATGACGTAAAACGAATATAAAAAGCAAAAGAAACGGCTGAAAACCGGATAAAAACGCTGCAAAAAGGTTTGAAATCTTTTGATTGGCGGCTTTTCAAGGTGCAAGTTTTCGCTCCAAGACCAGCAATTCGTAACACGGAGTTTTGATTTTTGATGCGTCCTTTAAATTTTTACCCCGCATTGACGTTCCTGTTTCCTGGGACGTTGTCTGGATTGTTGCGCTTATTGTTCTGAGCAACAATCGCCCAAGCTGGAAAAAAATCGCTGCGAAAGCACTGAAACAGAACAAGGTAAAGAAAAACGCACATTTTACGATTTTTCGCAAAAAATTCTATCATAATCGAAGAAGTAAGGGCTGGGTGGTTGTCTACATTATGAGCAGAAGCAAGATCTATAGTATGCACGAAAAAACCGCGTGAAAAGTGTCAAACTAGAAGAAAAACAAGAGATTTTCAAAAACAAGGTTTTTGCCGAATTTCTCGATCAAATCAAAGAATGTGGTTCTGGGACGTTGTCAGCGTGAAAATAGAGATTAAGAGCTTCAAAATGATATATAGCTTGATAAAATTGGGTTCGAAACAGCGAAGAAAAGGGTACCAGAGCCAAATGCCTTGCGCCCCGCGTTTGGGGTAGCGAGGTAGCACGCAGCGCGCGGAGACGCAGACGAGCAGCGGAGACAGACCAGAGCCAACGGGGCATTTGGCTCTGGTCGTAAATCTCCGCGGGGTCTCAACGAAACCCTGCAACATTATATATCATTCTGATCGTCATGACACGGCGAGGACAAGTGACAACGTCCCAAGCTTTGAAAGCCACTCATTAGCGAGATACATCAGCGTTCTCATGCGCGACTCTCTGCGAAAGATTTAAGCGCATTTTCTCTTTTAATATAACTCCAACAGCTTTCCTAAACTTCTTATACTCAATTTTGGGCAAATGAGAGGTTAACAGAAAAATTTCGTCTTGAATTCTGGCGAAAATTCCACAAAAACGTTCTCTTCAACGTAAAAAAGGCTATAAAACGCGAATTCTCGGTTTCGCTGAGATAAACTAACGATATTATTCCCTATATTTGCTTCATTAGCATTCGTTCTGAAATAGTCAGGATAATAACATCCGAAACTTCGCGATGACTTCTTTTTTTTCCAGGTGAAGGTTGTGTCCCCTCATAGCCCTCAAAGTGAAGGTTACCAGAGTACGCGGCTCTATGTATCGAGGGTATGGTCTAGACCTTGCCGACACGCACTCACGCGAGGGCACGAAAAAGTTTCGAAGCGCTACAAGCCGTGACAAACAACAATGAGCGCACCCCTATTTCAGGCGTATTCCTTTCAAGTCTAACTCACCTTTAATTTTAAGATTCGTGCGGGTCACCAATACATGCTTAAGAGATTGTAAAATTAATATTATCGTGATGTAAGATTTATCTTGTTTCTTGCAGGTATAGATCTTGTAAAACTTGATTGCTTGCGTCGCCGTGCCTTCAACTTCAACATAGGCGAGCGGTTGTCGAAAGCGCTAACAGCGGTCTCATTCGCTCATAAATTTCTCAGCTAACCTTGTTGTTTGTTGTTTGTTGCGTGTTGTTTCAGCATTGCACATTGAGTGTTGCCAAAAGTGACTTTGAATGTTCATAAAGATAACGCTGTTGCATGCTGAAGGCACAATACCTTCGAGCGCGAATGCGGCTCTATTAGCCGCAGAGCGCATGAGGCCCAGTATTTACAACGGTGAAAAAAGTGCGCGCCGCGTCCGTGCCCTCCCAGCTAACACTGCTTGTGCGCCTTTGTCATGCAGTAGCCTTTACTCATGCGTTCTCACTTTTGGCTTATGAAAAGCCCATTGCTTCAGAACCTCATGCCTCCCTCCGTGCGCGCGTTTGCGTTCATAGCTAGGAGCAGGCAATACGATTTCAAATGTATATATGCACATGCTTTCTAGGCTCATAATACAGGGTGTCCCAAAAAATGTGTATACTATTTATAATCTGCCTACTGTTTAATGTTTATTTTGCCTACTGTTTTTTGTTTATTTTGCCTACCGTTTTTTGTTTGTTTTGCCTACTGTTTGTTATCTAAGTTCAAGCCAGCTTTACAAAATACCTAATTTTTTGCGAGAGATTTCATGGCGAGAGAGTTATTAACAATCAAACAGTAGGCATATTTTTGGGACACCCTGTATATGCCGCAAAGGCAACGCAATGTCTTGTAGAAGTCGTTTCAGGGCAAACTTAACAGATGACGCTTTTTCAATATGCATACCTCTTTTTGGTATTGACTGAGCACCTTGTACACATGTTTCGTAGACGAGTGGTGATAGATGATAACATGAACTACGCCCTGTGCTTTCCACATTTCAAGAGCAAATATCATTTTTGCCCAGTTTGTGTACCTGAAATACTCATAACGATAATAACTCTGAAGGGATCAGGATTAATTGTTCGTAACAACTCAAATCTAGACCTTTTAAGACAACTCACCAGTAAAGTGGCGGAACACAAATAGCCATTGCTCCCTTAGTCCTGTACGGTACACGTTGCAAAGGTATCGTAATCTTTTTCTTACCTCTATATAATGTTATCTGAAATTTGATCAATGAAGTTACTGATGCCGATATGCTGTAAAAAGACTTGATAAACTCGTTTCAAATTTCAGGTACAGCTTCTTAAACCTAATTTTGATCATATCATTATGCAAATACAGAGAAATAATTAAGAATTTCTTTGGTAGTTATAGTAGTTGTACCGAGAAGTTGCGTCTTCCAACTTTTGAATTTTCCCAATTTTTTCAACAGTAACTTCTGATTTTGATTTGCTCCTACTGATTTTACTAGAAAGAAAATTGTGTGCATAGAACTGTGCATAATAGGAACTTTTGTTTTAAGGGGTCTCTACTCTGTACAGTCTGCAGAAATAAAAGCTAAAAATGAAGTAACCTGGGCTTAAAGATTTCATTGAAACTACGTTGCTGTAGAATTGAGTTGAAAATTTAACTCCCTAAATCACAGTCACTACTCAAAGTTTTAAGCTATCAGGCTAGGAAGAAACTTCTCGGACATCGCATTTCGACGATGTTTTTGTGTTGATGTGAGCACTGATTGAAGAATGCTGCGCACCGTCGTAAAGAGAGATGACACCTGTATAGAACAGTGATAAGCACAAGCATTACCGATGTTTTCTATGCAAATTCAAGTGGAAATTCGAAAGCTAATGATTTTGATCTAACTCGGGTCTCTAACCTCCAAGAGCGGTATGAAACTCCCACACGCTCGGATTTTTGGTTTACACATACTTACATGCACAAATTGTATGAATTTGAGCTTGTACAACAGAGAACGAGGTAATTGAAAAGTGGCAAACTCCATCTCCATTGGTCCCGAACTTCTCCCTCTCGCTCATTAACTACATGTAAGGAAGAGTACAGCTGCAAATCCATGTATGGATTAGATTTCGAAAAATACAAGAATTTGACTTTTGATTGTCAGAAATTCCGAAAACTATCTTTCCAAGTCAATACATTCATAACTACTAATCAAATCCCGCTAAAAACGCTTCTAAATAGTTTTCAAATTTCCGGAGAAAGCAAAGCAATGATCTAAAGCGGAAATTATAGAACATATACTTTGGCTGAAGAGATTGGCCGCTAGAAAGCGACCGCTTGCCCCCGCAACGCAATTTGCACCTCTCTCGCAAACGTGTTCTCTGATCATTCCCTAGCCTTAATTACAGGGCTTATCAAACGCAGTGTTGCCTGCATCAGCATGTCCGCTTCCGCGCTGAAACTCTGCATCTCTTCCACGAACATGCTCTCTGATCATTTTCCCAGGGCGAGAGTGGAATAGGCGGAGCCTCAATCGATTGGAAGTGATTAAAGAGCATGTTCGCGGAGGAGACGCAGAGTTCAGCGCGGGAGTGGAGATGCTGTTACAAGCAACACTGCCTTTAATAAGCCCTGTAGGTCACGAAGCCCCCCTTCCAACCGCCAATCCGGTTGAATCCAAGAGTACAATTTGCAGTTTCTGCATTCTACCAGTAACTCCCTTATGAACAAATAAACATGCCATGCTTGGTTAGCAAAGCTCTCCGCAGTATAGCCAAAAGTAATTGACAACTCAACGAAAAACCTGTTGTGATTGAGATAAATAAATATAAATAAAAAATCTTCACTGCCAAACTTAATATTAGCGTACATGAAAAGCAAAGCTTTGCAAAGTTTTGATGTAAGTCTGATCTACCACATTATGCGTGGTTTGCCTCTGATGAGTTAACGAAAGTTGGATTATTACTGAGTTTACATTATAAAATCATTACTTACGTAGGGGCTATTGTATTTGACAATGTTTGCCTGTCCATCAAGCACATAGGAATTGTACAGACAACCAGGAGCCCACTGCCAAGGACAGGAGTCTTCAACAGGTTGAGGTTTTAGCGAGATTCGCTGACCGTCTATCGATCCTTCGTAGATTGACTTCAAGTCCAAGCAGTGGTTTATTGTTAAGACACGTATATTGATTTGGTCGAAGCTAAACTTAATGCTGAGATACAAAAAGACTGATCAATATGAATAGCACCTTCGCTCCACATAAGCTCTGTAGACGAAAAAACTGGTTTCCATTGACCTGTCCATTCTATGTCCGAAAACAAGCTGGTCATTCCTTAAAATACTTTACTATCACATTTGAAAGATTGTCCATAATTTTTTTGTTTCTGCCACCTTCCAGTACTCTAAGGGCTGCCGGTGCTTTCATGATACAAACTGATGGTTCAACTGTAATTTTATGATTCTTAATAGAACCAGCATGTACAACATTGTTGTTGCGCAAGATTTTCTGCCATCTTCCCGCCAATATAGATTTTTTTCAATTTTCCAAAACATAGCTCGTGCGGCAACCAAAAAGTTACCTAATCAGTTGACGTATTTTATAACGAAGGAACGCTGTTTATATAGTTTCGAGGACCTGACAAAAATATATTAGCACTGTTAGCGTGTCAAGTTACGCAAGCGGAGCAAGTGGAGCAAGCGGTACCAAAATGACAGAGAAATATTCATAAAGAATAAAAACATTTGTATATGGGGTAATCAGCGGCCAATTTTGAAATCATATATCGGAGAAGCGCATTGCAATTTTCCTTTGAAATCTTCGAAGACAGGGTGGTCTGAGACATGAAAAATGAGTGATAGCAGTAAGGCATAAGAACAAAATTGGTTCCGCTCTATGGTAGCCTAAAGACTGGACTACTCAAACTGTTAAAAACTGAGCGTTCTTTCTTTTCAAATTGGTTGAGCTACTACTAAGTTAACAAAGGAGCAGCACTTTTATTCGTTCATGAATATTTCTTTGCGCAAGTGCCTTGAAAGCATTGGTTGCTTACACCTCTCACTTATTTTTTGCAACGTTTTCTGTGACGCTTCTAACTTATTAACCTAGGATAGGCATACATAGATCGTAGTGAAGGAATCAGCAGCTTACAGTAAAAACGTTTTACAAACAAGGTGAAAGCTTTCCTCCACAGAGTTACCAGCTTTTGACTCGCGCACTTAGTGTGATAAGTGGTTGTATGAAGTCTTTTTGAATGATAAAGAAAAAGACACTCTGATGTTCAGTCATGCTTCTATTGAACTTACAAGTGTTCCGCCGTTTGAACCATCTGTTTGGCCAACATTCTAATACTAATGCAGTAATACAGCATAAATAGAGATACATTTAACATGAAAACTGCGAAAACAGCTTTTAACGCCACGAACATAACTCTGAAACATTGCGCTATGAAATTGTTGACCCCATGCAAGAACAAAATGTACAGAATAAAAAGCTTTGGTAAAAGCATGCGGAGCGATAGCATATAGCAGTGAAGCTCGCAAGATTCGAAATGACTGATATGACTGGATTTGAGGGTGCGATAACCCCATCCCAAGTCTCGAGCGAAAATGTCGACGCTTTTCCGCGATAATGAAACTTTGGAACAAATCCGCTAGGAGATAAAGGAAGAATTTTTGATAAGCTTTAACAATCGAGCAATGGCCTTTCTCATATAAATATCACGTATCAAGTATGTTACAAAGCCCTATAAAAGGTATCTTCTGCTGCTCACAGACAGTGTCTTCAAAAGAGTTTGGATATTGGAAATTAATGCAATCAGGATGTTTGTTATGATTCCAGCAAAGAAGTAATTCACTTGAATATAACACAGGAGGAAGTGATGGTTTATTGCACATACTAGTCATAAGAAAATTTGCATGTATATATACAGGGTGTCCCAAAAATTATATGCACTGTTTGACTGTTAATAACTCTCTTATTATGAAGTCTTTCGAGAAGCGGTAAGCGCCATTCTGTAAAACTGGCTTCAACTTAAATTTACAGTATAGAGCAAATCACCGACCGCTCTTCATTACTGTAGGATTACGGTAGAAACTTGGAACATATGGTGTCACTGTGGAAAAAGCTGCCGTTTCAAAAATTTTCAAAAAGATGTGAAAATTGTGTAATAAGGTTTTTAGAAACGCTGAGTTCAATACTTGATTATTTTTAAGATTGCGAAGCTTTCTAAACGGTGTAACCGCACTTTTTAGGAACATTGAGAAAATGGCCGCTACTGCTTACCTCGCATAACTCTTCAGTGAAGCATCATAATAAGTTGGGAACTTTACAGTTATAATCAGCAATTCTAATTAGCCTGGTGTAAAAGTTTTCAGGCTGTTTTGTTTCCTTTCTAAGGCAAAATATGGCCTTTCATAGCCCAAAGCCTTCTTTCAAGTTGCTACGGAGAAGTAACGGAGAAAGATGGATGATTCGCTCTATACTGTTAATCTAAGTTGAAGCCAGCTCTACAAAATGGCGCTTACCGCTTCTCGAAAGACCCCTCATAATTAGAGAGTTATCAACAATCAAACAGTGGATATATTTTTGGGACACCTGTATTATAAGCAATTTGTGCTCCACAAGGCAGTGTTCAAGTTTGCACCGGCTTTGCAGTTCAAGATTTACGAACCGACCCTTTCACGCATATATTTACATCAGACATTCATGTAATAATTTCTTTGTATTTCCTTTATAAAAAAATAAAGAAACAAAAATTTTGCTGGGCCATGCTTACCCCTACATTGCATAGCTTGCATAGTATACTACAATACAAGCCTTCAGAAGTGCATCAGTTAAGTTTTAGTCCTGAAACCCAACTGAGACTTATCGAAGTTACTGACCTGGATTTGATACTTCTCGTTTACTAATTCTTTCGAAAGTCTAGGGCCGCATGGATTAACATCCCCGCTGAGGAAGGGATCGCAGCTTGAAAGAAAAGCTTTATATCCTGATGTTCCACATATACGGATTTCACGCTGTTTACGCGTAACTATTCCTACTAACTTTCACTGTAAACATATTAAATCAAACAGGAGCGAGAAGCTGTACAAGCCGCATTTTCCAGACTTTTATATGCCCCAACGCCCGATGTCCTATCTCAAGTAGTTTCCAAGTACCCACCAGTACTAAGCATATTGCCGATAAGAACAAATGATGTTCTGGAATCATGATATTTGCAATAAACCACGAGTCGAAAGTTGGGTTTTATCGAAAAATTGGAAATTTCACTCATTTGTTTCTACCAGCAACATGCTTAGCACTGTTGGGTCAGACGAAAAGTACAGGTATAGAAAGTTTTCGTTAACTTTGAAAAAAGAAATATGACTTTGAAGAAAAGACGGTCGTCCATTGGGAATCATCAGGGGATCGTACAAAAAGCTGGAAAATGTGGCTTGTACAGCTTCTTGCCCCTGTTCAGTATGTTCATGGTGAAGGATGGTAGGAATACGTATGTATAGGTAGACAGCGTGAAATGCGGAAAGTTCGGAGCTTTGAGATATGACGCCTTTTTTTTGAAAACCCCTCCCCGGCGAAGATGTTAATGCATGCGGCTCTGAAACCATGTTTGTATTAGGTTATCGGCAACTAAAGCAAGTTTTTTAAGTGCCAAGCAGCTGTTTTTCTTCCAGTGCTCTTCTTGCAGCCAACTTCAAATGCTATCTGAAATTTCTCTTTATGGTTATTAACTCTATGGCTTAGCATTGCTTCATCATGTCTTCTAAACTAGGAAAGAAAAATGCTGCAGTATATATGGAGATCAGACGTTGATAGTATAAACGTCTACGAGTAGGAGATCAGTAGAAAAAAGTTATCAAACGGAAATTCGTCTTTTTTCAATTTTTGGGCATTTAGTGCTTTTTAGATCAAAGTTTGCGTGGATTAATGGCGTAAAAATTTGAAATATCGAATGGTCACTCTCTTTTTGGGGTTTGCCTGATTGAGATTCCATCGCAAGTAATAGAAAGCGCCATTATATCCTTACAGATTAATGCAAATTTATTCGCTCATTAGCAGATTAGATGCGAAAAAACCCAAATGTAGCACCCATTTCATAGAGCAAAGCAAGCTTTACAAAATAATTCTGGTAAAATCTTTTGCAAAAGGAGATTTATTTTTGGCTATGATCTTTTTAGCTTTTGGCTTCGAATCGCGTCTATCAAAGCTGATGCAAACAATACAATCTTGCAAAACTTAAGTTGTTTTATCGAATAAAACCCTGGATTACGGTTAACATGCAAGACTTACGTTCCTACCCGACCTTTTGGGCATAATGCAAGTAAAAAAAACTTTGCAAAAGGCTCCAAATCCATCGAAACCTATTTGCAAACATGCTGATCTATTTGCTCAAAATTCAGTAACTTTCTTATTAGCAAATCTTAATTAAATAATTTAGCACTTTCAATTTTGATTGTTTCAAAAGCGCAAAGTGCCACTATTCCAAAGCCATCATTAAAGACGTTGATCTTGCTAATGAAAGTGCTACCAATTGTATTGTGTGTAGCATTAATGCATACCATAGATGTGATCTCAACCAGTTTAATTGCTT